>CM026085.1:14303719-14903719 GCA_014839685.1 Anableps anableps
TGAATTAGCCAAAGTCCCAAGAAAAAAGACCTCCAGAAATTAAGACAGTTCTAAAATAGTACAAGAAAGTTAGACTTGTTGGAAGCAAAGGCTAAAGAAATCAGAGGTGGTATGGAAGATTTTGCATCATACTGTACCTCTCCAAAAAGAGTCATTTTTCCTCTGTAAAACATTCTTTCTTATCATAGGTCCTAATTGACCATTTTATGTCCTAGAAATGGAAATAAACATCTTAACTCAGAAAGATAGTTGCTAAGTAACCACGACAGTCTAGTTTAAAATCTTAGCAATTTCGGTTTTCCCTCTAACACTTTGTTCACCCTTTCAGTGATTACAGGAAAGGTGACCTCTCTGAGTCCTGGTCCAAGCAGCTCAGTAACTTTGGAGGTGTTTCTGATCAGAGCCTATAAGACAGGCAGCCTACAGCAATCAACAAATCAGGACCCATCAGTCAGTCATACTGACCTCCTCCTGCAAGAAATGCCCTGGGGATTATCAAAGGTACAACACAGAGCTGTTAAATGTTTGCTAAATTGCTTTGATTTAGTCATTTTAAAGCATCTTCTCTCCCAAAACCACATTAAACCAAGGTGTGCTTGTAAGTCTCAACTATTATTAAGGGTGTTTGGCAGATAATAGTCATTTAGTGTTAAAACTTCCAACTGTGAATAAATTTAATTGAAATGTCTTCAGTTTAGGGCCTGAATATTCAGTTCAGAAAAGGATTACAAAGAAGTTCAGTGAGTTGCTGACTAGTCAGCTGAAGTCTCTGGTGAGATGTTTACTCTGTTTATCCAAACTGAGGTCATTCAGACAGTGCTTTACAGTAAGGTAAGATATTTACTGTTAACGCCCACCCCAACAAACCCTAATTCGGTAACTAAATTATATATATATATATATATATATATATATATATATATATATATATATATATATATATATATATATATATATATATATATATATATATATATATGTACACCATTTTCCAAATCTGCACAAAGTTTGGAAAAATATCAGTTTTTACCGACTTTATTTCCTCAACCCATTGTCTAAAAGACCCATCCATCCATCCATCCATGATTTTTTTTCTGGTTCCATTTTTACAATCTGTTCACTCAGGAAAAATCTGAATATAACTGAATTCTGAACATTTGTCTTTTACACTTTGGAAAAGAGGCTAAAAGGGGACAAGTGGCCTAGAAATTTGAATCTACAAAAGTATGTAATTTTGGGATAAAAAAAAAAAATGTAGAAAGTCTGTTTTAGCTTGTCAAAACATAGGACAAAACTGAGTAAGGGAATGAAAAACATCATAGCAAAGTACACAAATAACAAATGTGATCATTTACTTATTGATTGTTGCCTCTTTCCGTTCCATTTCGTTTAAAATAAACAACCCATCATTGTATGAAAGAGTATAAAAATAATTTTTTAAGATGTTTATGATGTTGCCCTTAATTTAGTCCACAAGCTCCTCTGTTTTGTTGTAAAAAATCTGGGATTTTGTCACATTTGGAAATTTTTCTTGGTTTTTCTTTCAGGTCGGAACTACGTGCTGATGGGAACAGTTGATGCCCAGGGCAACGGCCAGCTGAGCCCATCCAACTTTGCTCTGATTTATCAGCCCGCACACGCCAAAACGTTGGAAAGCCTTTCCCGCAAACCGTGCTGATGTCACAGCCTCAGCCACCAATCAGATCCTCAGCAGAGAAATAAACAAGAGTGGCAAAAGTTTTAATACTATCCTGCAAAGTTTGAACATATTGCAAACAATGGAAAGCTGTCATATTTTAAATATTCACCACTGAGTATTTCATTTTGTATTTTGTATGTAAATTATGTATTAATGAAAAAGTATTTCTATGTTAAGGGATACAAAATAAACACAGTTGTTGGAATATTTTATGTTTCTGTTGTTTTAGGTCTTATTAAACAAAAATGAGATGAGAAACAAAAGGAGCTCACATTCAATAAAAAAAGCAGTAAAAAAAAGTTCATTATAGAAGGCTGAATTTATTAGGCTACCAAGTGCAAAGTTATCATCTTTTACCTGGTTTTAAATGGAGTAAGTCCACTTTATAGAACAGAAAGGAGTGTTTATTTGCTATAATTGATCGGTAGGATTACAAGGATAGAGGTTTGTGTTTCTTCCCTTTTTTGTTTAAAATTATTTACTTCTTTCAGTTTGAGACAGGTACAGATAGTGGAGCTGAACCTAAGCTTAGGGTCTCTTTTTTTTTTTTTTTTTTTAATCTGATCTTCATACAACCCCCCCCCCCCCCAAAAAAAAAAAAAAAAAAAAAAAAAAAAAAACCACAAAAAACCAGGGCAGTTGTCCATGTAATGTTAACATTTTATATTAAGTTAACACATAAAAAAATGTGTTTGTTGGGTTAAATTGATTTATTCTAGTAAAGGTAACAGACTTTCAAATCCTTTTTGCTTTCAGTTAACACAACAAAATTATGTGGAACCTTTTGAAAAGAAAAAAATTATGTTAAGTCAATGACTCATTGTTTTGAGTGTTTTTTTTAACCAGGTACTGTTCCAGTGAGATTAAAAGAGGCCTGGCCAAGATAGGTGGCATAACATAAAACCACTTTTGATAAAGTCATTTAAAGTAAGACGCAACATAGAAATAATGACAATACCAAAAAACAACATGATAAAAATTCAGAAATGGATTGTTATAAACAAGTACATGCAAGGGAATCAAGTTCAGACAATTGAAATTTGGATTTAAAAGCACTGTAAGCACACCTTGACATAAAAGCTAAAAAACAGACAAAAACTCTTCTGCCAATTTCAGTGTGGGCAAAAGGAACAGAAAGCAACAACAACAAAAAACTGACGTGGAAAAGAATAGCAACTAGTACTTCATAGTGGTATTAATTCACAAATCAAAGAGAGTTATCTAAGAAAACTAGTTGCTTGCAAATGGGTCAATAACTGTAGCAATCCATCTTCCTGAGCAAGCATATGGCGACAGTGGAGAGGAGCTACCGCCTTTTCGACTGTTAGAAACCTCCAGCAGAACATGTGCTGTGACCCACATATGGTTGAGACGACTGAAAAGAGACTCATAAACACATGAAATTTAAATGAAACAAAAGGGAAATATAGTGGCAGCTGTAATTGCACTGATGTACAAATGGGCAGAAATTCAATTTAATTCAGTTCAGACTATATAGCTGCAGTATGTTGTTTCAAAGTAAGTCACAAAACAAAAAGGTCCAAATCCTTTCCAGCGTCAAAAATCCAATTAATTACAAACTCAGTTCATATCAGTCAAGTTTGTTTCAGTACAATCCATTCATCCAGTCCAACTAAATCCAAATCATAATTCAAAACAGTCAGATTTGATCATTTTATGTCTGTTGGTAAAAAGTGAGCTATCAAAATAAGACTAGCAGTTTGCATAACTACTGACTTTACAATAAGCCCTCCCAAGCTAGTGCATAGTGACAGTCAGGATGAACCACTGTTTCATGACAGGAAGGAAGCTCGAGCAGACCAAGAGTCAGTATGAGTAGCCATCTGTTTCCATTTGCTGGGGGTAAAGAGCACAGAAGGAAGACGCTCTGGGTCTTGAGCACTTTCTGAGAAAGAAACAAAGAGTTGGCATAGTTACTGGCAGCAGTAGTTCCATTAATGACTCCTTCCAGGAATCGACCGAGCTAAACAATGAATTGCAGAGCAATTATGTTAAATTGAAGTGTTTCATTTATTCTGTTTTTTCGTTTTCTGAAAGGAAAATAGAGAGAGAACGCCACATTAATGAGAGAAAAATGAACACATGGGTAATCGTAGAAGAACACATGAGAGTGAGGAAAAGTGTTCAGTCTGTCCTCCAGAAGTATGAGCCTGCGGCAGCATATAAGACAAAACTAAATTTTAACGACACTGAAACAAGAATATAAAATGAATGAATAAAAATAAAAATGAATAAAAACAACGATAAGACCTTTTAAAGTTTTTTGTAAATAAAAAACATTTCTCTGAGGAATAAATTAGGACATAATCGACATAATCCAAAATCACACTCAGTTCAATATGATTAGAACATCATTTCTCAGCATTTTTAAAGGTTTCTTGGCCTGCCTAGTAAAAGCATTCAACATGCCATGCCATCCAAGCTAGTTCACCCAGAGCAAGAACACAAGATGCTACAAGAAGTTTCCAAAAGTACAAGAATGTCAGCATAGCACCTACAGCAGGGTTTTCCTATGGTTGCTATGATAGTACATGCCAGCAATCAGAAAGCGACTGAACAAGTTCAACTTTCAGGTGTGCAAGAAGGAAAACGTTGCTATCGGAGAAAGACATGAAGGTTTGACTGAAGTTTACCAGAGAAAACACAGATGAAAACCAGGACTTCTGGAATAATATTTTTTCTAAAATTAATAATTT
Organism: Anableps anableps; assembly: GCA_014839685.1. Classification (NCBI taxonomy): domain Eukaryota; kingdom Metazoa; phylum Chordata; class Actinopteri; order Cyprinodontiformes; family Anablepidae; genus Anableps; species Anableps anableps. The sequence goes on from CM026085.1 coordinate 14,308,136, forward strand.
GGACACTGGACTGGTACACACCAGATACAGGATTCAGGGAAAAAAAAAAAAAATCCCCACAATGGAGCATAAAGGTGGGAGTTTCATGGTTTGGGAATGGTTTCCTGCGGCTTTACCTTATGTCAGAGGGAGTTTGTGGAAAATGAGAGACCATCTTAGGAGCAGAAATGGACCCTGAAACATGACAAAGACCCAAAACGCACCAGTAATTTCACCATAGAGTGGCTTAGAATGAAGAAATGGAAAATTCTGGTGCTGATTCAAATCCCAGATCTTGATTTTACTGAGATACTGCGTGGTGACTTGAAATGAGCTGAAGATGCAGGAAACTCCTTGAACATCTCAGAGTTGAAAGTGAGGAGTAGTTATCTACCAGAAGCTTATCAATGCAGCCAGTTCAGCTAAAGAGAAAGGGTGTCCTCACTTTTTCCACAGCTTGAAAACACGTTTATTGACATCTTTTGTATGTTGAGTAAAACAAGCTTGTTTAAGGTATTTTCCAGGTCTATAAATAAAAAACTAAGGTAAGACATCAAAATGTGAGCATTTCCTAAAGAACTGAATATTGAATGGGGTTTGTTAGTTTTTTTATTTATTACTTTTTAAAAATTTTTTATGTAATTGCTTCTTATTGCAGCAAAGTAAAACATCTTAATGAGGAGAGATGGTCCTTAAATAATTGTTCTCTTTCTTAGCAAATAAAGCAATTCATTTTCAGTTTTACAGATTGGCTAGACTTACAAAGGACTTCTAGGTGGGGCTCATTTTGTATACAAAGATGAATAAAGCACAAAATAGAGCAGGTAGGCAGAGAAACAATAAAGAAGAGCATATTTGGTTTGTTAAATGCTTTTGGTCATCTGGCAGCAGCGCTCTAGACCTGACAGTATGACAAACGTGGAGGAGGCGGAGGAGGCATGAGGGGACATGTGTACATTAATATGAATCTGCAGGAGGGAGGTGTGTCAGATTACTCACGTTGACCTGTGGACATGTTTTCTCTTGAGAGGAAAACCCCATCGCTGCAGCCTCAGAGTTGTTCAAGGACTTTGTTGAGGGTTTTCTTTTTCATTATAATACAAATTAAGGAAATGAGTCAGAAGAGTAAACATATGTTGTGGGTATTTTGCATCAAGATATGTATGTTGATGATGTATTTCTCATAAATCTACTTATTTAATGGTAATTGGTGGCTTTTTTCCTAATTCTGTGTCACTGTGTGTAATCCTTTCAAACAGCTGTGTGGTCATTTGCATCTGTTGTGCTTTTGCTGGTCATGAGCACTTTTTGATTGTTTTAAAGTTTTACTATTGTTTTGTCATGTTGGATGCTGTTGTCCCTTTAAAAGTAAAGCACCTCTAGCTCTTATTTAATAAAGTCAGCAGCTCTTGGGGAGACATTACACATGCACTGGGAGAACATGCAAACTCCATGCAGAAAGACCCCAGGCTGGGATTCAAACCCGGGACCTTCTTGCTGCAAGGCAACCGTGCCACCACTGTGCAGCTCCTATGTCACAATGATGTCCTTCTGAAATGGCAATGCTACAATCACACAGCAGGCAAATGATGCGACCCAAGTCCGATTTTTTTTGTGCCCAAATGTGACCTATATCCGACTTTTTCAGGGCAGTCTGAATGGCCTAATTTTGATCTTTTCACACCCCCCCATCCCCCCAAAAAAATCAGATCTGTGCTACTTCCATATGTGGTACTAATTTGGATACATATCCGATTGTTTTCAATGCTTCTGCAGTCTGAACGGTCATGTAAATCCAACTTTTACGTCACTGAGGACTTTTCATGCTCCGATCAAATTTTTTTCAGGACACAGAGGCTCTGACCCAACAGTCCCTCCATGAACTGCCAAGATCCAGTATTCATGTGAGAAAATACGTACCGGAAATCCCACCAGCGTAAACACCGAACAGAACTGCTGGAACAAGATCACCCTTTCACCCTGTCATTTTTTTCCCTGTAATTCTGAGGTCCTACCGTCGACTAAGATATCGACAACTTTTTTGTGAGTTTAATATTTTAGTCTGTATTTAGCCCCAAAGCATGGGGTGGCCAACATTTTTCAAGAGGGGGCCATGGCCCCCCCTTTGGGGTGCCACTGGCACATGCAGGTCACTTTGGTATAATAAACCTTTCACACATGCATCATTCAGTAGTATAAACAATCACACCAATAATTAAATTAAAAAAAAGAAATCGGATTTCAGCAAAAAAAAATTGGAACTGAGCATCAAGAACGTTGCTAGTTTACTCCAAATCCAACAGGATGCGAAACTTTTGCCTCATCAATCTACAGAATATTTTCTTTATCAACGAGTTGTATATTGATTGTGAGGCAGTGCTTTGTTTTTTTTTTTTTTTTTTTCCTAGGGAGCACTGTCTCTTTTTCAATGTTGAAGGAAAAACGCAGACCTTGACTAAGGCGCACACACATACAAATTGGCTGTGGAGTTGGCACGGTTAGCATGGGTAGCTGTAAACATGAATACCTTAACCCTGAGATTTCTAAAAGGCTTCCAATATTTCCAAATTCAGCATCCTCCACGACAGAGAGGATGGAAGCTCATAACATTAAAAGATTTCATCCAGGGATCTGCTGTTCTCTCACTGCCTGTTTAAAAGCATCAGCAGCCTAATAACACATATCTTCCAAAAAAAAAAAAAAAAAAAGTTTCAATTTAAACAACTTTAATACCTTTTTCCTTCCTCTGACTTAATTTAAAAACACCTTACTGATACTGAAACCAGCCAACTGAGTCTTCTCTCAGTAACAACTTCCCCTCTAATGAGTGTTGTTCTCAAGGCGACATATCACTCATCAGATGCATTCAAAAAAAAAAAAAAAAAAAGTTTGATTCTGGAGTGTTTGACTGGCCAGCCATGATAAAAACTGGTCGACTGTTCACCTGCTGATTGTTGGTGTACCTCTACATTACGGCTCACATCTGTAGATATCCATAACGATCATACAAGCTGCATGAAATAAACTGTCAAACCTTGGAAACAAACAATAATTAGATACATGACTGTTTAACTTTATATTAACAAGCTACAAGAAAATATTTGGTAACGTACTTAACTGAATGACGAGATTTGACATTTGTTTCAAAATAGCCCATCAGAGCAAAATAAATGAACACAAGCAATAAATTAAAACATATTTTTTATCATGTCCTCATGAGCTCTGTATGAAGCTCGAGATGTAAAGACCCCACCAAACATGTGTTTCAGCATAGCAGTTACAGAACAGTCCAACAAAAATACATTCATTTATTGGTAGATAAAATACACTAAAGTGAACAACAAAAACGTATACAACCAGTGTTAAAACGCATGTCGTCCGACAGCACAGCATAGAGATTCAGCTGCCATAAGGGTCAGTGTTATGGAATTGGTTCTGCTGATTGACATTTAATATTTATTCTTCTGAAAACTGAATGTTGCTTTATGAAGGAACAAATTTGTCCTTTGCACAGCTGACATCACAGAAACGAACAGCTTCAACCGATGCGCAGTCGCATGAGAAGCATCCAGTCTTAAATTTTCTCCGCAGACTCTCTCAGGGGTTGACGCCGTCATCAGAGTCGGCCCGGCCGCACAAGAAAAAGCAGAAGAGGACGCAACAGCCGACGACCAGGAACAGAATCACCAGGATGTAGACCAGCGTGGTGGTCCAGAAGGCAAACAGGTAGAGCGTCTTGTTACAGTAGAGGCTCACATCAGTACTGTTCTTGATGTAGTTCGGCTCATAAACTGAGTAAATCCAAACGTTGCCTGTGGAATATAAAGAACAAACATGGAGCAAAAAAAAAAAAAAAAAAAAAGAAGTGCGCAAAAGTTTTAAACCACCCAAGTGAAGTACATAAGAAGTTTCAGGCTTAAAAAAAAAAACAAAAACAAAAAACTAGCAAGATTAACTACACAAAGTCAACCATAACTGTGAAGTGGATGGAAAACAATAGATGGTTCTCAATAAACTAGATAAAAGAGAACCCCCCTCCATCCCCCGCCCAAAAAAATAAAAAATAAAAAAAGTATGGTGTGCATTTCTGTTCAGCTGTGAAACCCTCCAAATGAAATAGACAAGTCAGGAATAAAGTTGAGGAGAACTTTAAAGTGTGGAACGACACAGCTGCAAACGTACCAAATTTTCTTTTCTTTTCTTTTTAATTATGTTAAGCATTTTGAATTGCCCTGTTGCTGAAATGTGCTATAAAAATAAAATTGCCAGCTGATTATTGGAGAAAACATGTTAGAGGCAGCAAAAGACATGCGACTGGGGCGGAGGTTCACCTGCCATCAGGACAAAGAACCTAAACCTTCAGCCAGAGCTACAAAGGCATGGCCTAAATTGAAGCATATGTATTTGTTAAATGTTTCAGTTAAAGTCCAGACCTAAATCTAACTGAAAATTTATGTTCACAGACTCCCTCCAACCAATCTGGCTGAGCTTGAGCCATTTTGCAGAGTACACATACAGACATACCTCTAAAGACATGCAGCAAAACGTGGTTCTACACACGATTGATGCAGAGGAACTGAAATCGATTCAATTATACTTCATTTATCCCAAAAGGAAATTAAATACTGTTGTAAGTTATATCATCCAAGTATCTTCAAGGAGTCATTGTGGATGGTGATGCTGTGGGTAGGAATGATCTCCGGTAGCAGTAAGTCTTGCAACAAATCTGAAGAGGCCTCTGACTGAGGACACTGTTGCTTTATGCCAGTCTCATGACTGTCACGGAAATGCTAACAGCTCAATATCCAGGGACAGAGACAATATTCTACAGCATTATATCCTGGAGGACACCATCAGTTGTTGGCAAGCTCTGCTAATCCCACCCTCATTTGTGTTTGTTGCTCCCCTTTAAATCTCTGTCTGTCCGTATGGTTTGAAAGTCGGTCAGAGAGATGGCGTTAGAATATGATCATTGCCCATTATGATCGATGGAAGAGATTGAACTTTCTCCTCCTCTCTCTGCTCTTTAGTCCTGCTCTGCATCCATGAAGCATCCTTTTCAGCTTGTCGGGGTCATAATTCAGGTTTTATTTGAGCTTTGGCAACGCCAGTCAGCTGCTTCCGGTTGTAAAACAAAAACAAAAAAAAAAAAAAAAAAAAAAAAAAAAAAAAAAAAAATGTTGCTCCGATTACAAATCATAACTGAAAGTAAAAAATTAAGAGCAAAAATCCTTCCAGCTGCACAGCATCCAAAACCAGAGGAAATACTTACTCCAAAATAGCAATGCCTCAAAAAAAAAAAAAAAAAAAAAAAAAGTCTACAAAAACAGCAAATCAGAAATAAGCTAACAGTTACATGCATGATAGCACAGTGAACAGTGCAATTCTAGAATTTGCACAAATACACACCACACTTTTCAAATATCAAAACGTTTGTCTTGAAAAACCAAAAAAAAAAAATAAAATAAATAAATAATAATAATAATCATTTGACTAAGGGCATGCATTGCACAGAGAAGGAATTAAAAAAAATAGCAACAAAAACTCAAAAAGAAAAGAAAAAAAAGGTAAAAGGCCTTCAGAATGCCTGAAAAACTATTGATGAAAACCACTTTCAAAACGGTCTGTACGCTGTGAAATTCACAGGCCTGACACTGTGCCTGCGATTTCAGTCATGCCGTCCGCAGAAGGTTCAGCAGAGAAAACCTGAGCCTTTACTGTCTGATTTTTTAGGAAAAACACCAGAGGTGGAGGGTGTTTGTGAATTAAGAAATAAACATGATGGGGCGGCATCTAGAGGTCAAAGTGTATAATTGCAATAGATTTATTCTACAACGTCTTAAGTCTGTCACATCATTCATGAAATTTCTACAGCTTTGCAGAATTAATAGGTGCAACTATAACCATTTAGGAGATTAACAACATAATAACTGAAAACGATTCATGTCAGTAATTCTGCAAGAAAAGTGAATTTATAGATTTTCATGACAGAGTGATACATATCAAATGTTTACGTTAATTGTGACGATTATGGCGGACACCTAAGGAAACTCCCAAACTCTGCAGGCGTCCTCCAGGCTCTGTGAGCTTGACTTACAAATGAATTGCAAAATTTACTTTCATCTGAGGACTCTGGACCTCTGAGCAACAGATCAGGCCTTTTTACTTCTCAGCCAAGACAAAACAGTTCTGATGTCGTCTCTGGTCCAGGAGTGGCTTAAACACAAGCAATGTGACCGTTGATCTTCTTTGGTAATTAGTTTTGATAAATACAGCACTCCCTCACATTTCCTGTCAGCTTCATTCACTTTAGCTGTCAGGAGAGCTTTTAGCTCTATGTAGCCTTTTAGTAGCTCCATTGCTGTGCTATTTATAGCCGTTATCCCTCTATACCCTGATTTAAGGTAAAAAAAAAAAAAAAAAAAAAGAAATGACTTGGATATTTAATATTTGTAGTAGATATTAGTATTTTCCATCTCTGTCTCGTCACCTAAAGAAAGTGTCAGATAATCCTGGACAACAGAATGCAGTGAAGCTGACAGCATCTCAACAAAGAAAACGAAACCAGTTGGACTGATGATAAAAATAAGACTGACAATCCAAAAGGACAGACTAATTCAATTTTGACTATTATTTAGAAAGTTAAAAAAAAAAAAAATAAATAAAAAAGGTTTTTAAAGGTTTCGATGATTTTTATTTTCAATAGTTTATTACTCATTTGTTTAGTTTAAATCCCTGGTCATATTAAGGGTTCTCATAAAACATGTTCTCACAGCAACATGGTACGTGGTTACATATGATGCTGTAGCTACACTTATCGTTCTGATAGAGCAGGCCTGGTGGCTGCTCTACAGGATTAGCAATGATCAGTAGCAATGATGCACTTTATTCAAAAGGTCTGATCATTTCAGTTTCTGAAAAGGTTTTATTTAGGATTTTGAAAATCTATTGAAAAATCTAGTTCAAATAAAGTTGTTCCAAAACAAGTTAACTGGGCATCAGTGTGTTACAAACTCTTACTCTGCCCTAGAATAAATATTGGAGGGTATAATGAAATGATTTTGCTAAAGAAGCCCTAAAAAGAAGACAAAAAAAAAATCATTCAACCGTGACATATTTTAAATCTAGTTAAATTCATTTAACTAAAACGTCCACAGGTAAGTGAAATGTGACTCAAACTAAATGAAAGTTTGCTGTTAAAATGAACACTGGAATACAGAACTCCCTGATCAAAAAACTTCTCTGGTGTTGACCCACCAAACAGTTGCCAGACGACCAGTAACATTATTTCTCTCCTTTTGGATTAGGCACACTGCATCTACAAATAACAAAAGCTGCTCACCCGTAATGAACCAGCAGAAGAGGAACAAGGACACTAACGAGTTCCAGACGGTGAAGCTCTGGCTCAGAACTGATTGTGAGCCATCTTTGGGGCCCCGGGTGCAGGGCAGGCAAGATAGGAGATCGAGAATTAAGCTGAAGACCCCCGACACAATCAGGTAGATGGGGATATTCTCCTGGACCGGACATTCGTGCAAGTATACTGCCCCTGGTGGACAGAGGAAAACTGTTCTTTTAGAAAGCTGAGTGAAGAAAATGAATAACACAAAGAGGAAGATGTACAATGACTCACCGATTGCAATCTGAGCAATGGGAATGATGCAGAGAAACACCTTTGAACCTCCTGCAGAAAGTAACAAAACATGTACTGTCAACTTTCAGAAAAGTAACCATTACACTTTCAGGAAACAGAATCTCACCCAGGACGGGTGGTGTAGGTTCAGGAGCTTTGGTTATTCGTTCTACGATGTTACTCATTTTCAGCGATGATGACTCTAACCTGCGGAGATCAGCAGAGAATTGTGAAACTGATGGATATCTTCATCTTTCAACAAAACAAGTCTAACGACTCAAAGCATGCAACCATCGTGAACCAGAAAAAAAATGTGAAGACAAAAATGGTTGAAAGATAAAAGAAGTCTTTCATTGTGTTTGCATCATAACACCAAATGTATCTGAGTCATTCATCATAATCAGTGGGGCTTTAGTCCATTTGATGTTCCAGAGGAAACAGATGTGTGGGTGTGTTCCACAGTGCCAGGGTGATAAGACAATAGCAATGGCCTCAGAGAAGCAAATGTTGCAGACCATCAATCTGGGAAGGGTTACAAAACCATTTCCAAGCAATTCAAAATCAGTTATTCCAACGTGAGAAAGATTGGGAAACAAGTGGAAAACAGTTAAGACCGAAGTCACTGCGAATTTAACTCCGTGTCAAACTGTGTAATGCTCAAAGAAATTAGAAAGAAAAACCTCAGGCTCCATCTCACGCTCTACAAGCTTCAGTCAGCATGTTGGAAGGTAAATGAGACCAGAAACAGAAAAGGTTGGAAAGCAAATCTCCTCTTGTAAGCGTACATTTGCATAGTTGTTTCTGCGCTAACCAGAGCAGTTCTAGAGCAACGATCAAAGTACAGATATTTGGTCATAATCCAATATATCAAACGCCTCTTTCAAACTGTCAAACATGGTGGTAGAGGGATAATGGCATGAGTGTGTTTTTTTACTCACACCCAATCCAACCTTATTTACAAAGCAGCACAGGACCAAAACACATGAAATGCATTAAAAACACACAATATACAAGTAAACAGCCCTATATTAAAACAGTATAAAAAGAGAATAAAAATCAACAAAAAACAACTAATATTAAAATGACCTAAAACCAACATTTCACAGTGTGTCAAATGCCAGGGTAAAATGATGGCTTTTCATAAATTTTTAAAAAAACAAAACAAAACAAAAACAGAGAAAATACCCGTCTAATTTCCAGGGTCAGATCATTTCACAATCTGGGAGCTGCGAGAGCAAAAGCAAGGTCTCTAAGTTTAAGCTCAGTCCCAGTACAGCGAGGAGCAGTTGATCAGCTGACCTGAGAGAGCAGGTAGGTGAATAAGCCTGCAACAATTCAGAGAGATAAGGTGGGGCAAGTACCTGCAAGGCTTTAAAAGCAAATAAAAGAATTTTAAAAGGAATCACAAAAGGAATAGGCAGCCAATGAAGAGAAGCTAAAATGGAAGAAATGTGTTCAAACTTAGGTATGCCAGCATTTTGTACCTTCTTGATACAAGTGATGACCCATACATGAAGTGCATTACAGTAATAGAAGCAAATACAAGGAAGAGAGGAGGGGTCAAGCCCTGTGGGACACCACAACCTAGACACCTTGCGGTCCATGAGCGGACCATAAACTTCTACAAGGAAAATGCGCAGCCATCTAATCAGACAGCTGAAGCTTGGTTGAACATGGGTCATTAAACAGGACAATGATCCTAAACTCAGCAGTAAATCTGAAACTGAATGCCTGAAAAACAAAGAATCAGGGTGCTGGAATGGTCCAAAGTACAGACCCGAGTCTGGCTGATATACAGTGAAAGGACCTTAAGAGCGCAAACATCAAAGAACTAGAACAGCTGTAAAGAAGATTCCTCTACAACAGTGTGGGCAATCAATAAGTTTCGACTGAGAATAGCTACTTGAAGGCAGAGCTGATAGAAATGCATTGAATCAATCTATTGAATCATGGGGGCTCTACACACACGTTCTCCATTTCAGAGACAGTCCATTTACTTAACAAATAATGAGTGAAATCTGTCAAGCATTTTTGTACTCTTAAGGTTAGATTGAAATTATAGCTGAAGTGGCAAAGATCCGATCATTGTTAGTGCATTCTGACACGTTAAACCTAAGAACTAAAAAAAAAAAAAAAAAAAAAAAAAGTGTGCATTTCTTTTTCTCGAATCGTCAAATAAGCAAGTTTTAACTTGTTTCTCAAGCTATTTCATAAGACTATCTTTCATGATCACTGGTGAAAGCTACATTACAGTATTGCTTGGATTGATGTGTTCTGCAAAGGACTTTTAATTTTTTTTTTTTTAAATGTCAACATTCAACTACAAACACTTCATAAAGCAATGTTTTCTTTGTAAGTTTTGGATAACTGGCTGCCACTCAAAACGTCCCCCAACCCCTTAAAACAGACTCAAATAACATGTATAGCATATCATCTAAAGCTTCTTTAGTAAATCGTATGGGACTGATTATCAGACTTCAAGAAAGGCCACATTTTAAACAGCAGAGGGCTATGAGTCTAAACTTTAGCTAGAACAAAAATTTACAATAATAATAATAATAATAATAATAAAAAGGTCGGATTCTACAATACCCACAATGCAAATCGGGCATTTGTTTTTAAATCGCAAAAGATTTATTTATTTTTTCTGCTTTTATGTAAACTTCCCAAATAAAAGTTATGGGTAGATAAAATTAAAAAAAAAAAAAAAAAAAAAAAAAAAAAAAAAAAATCCCCATCTGAAAAAAGCCTGACGTCACAAAATGACGAGTTAAAAATAAAACCCTCCTTTCGACCCTGCTACACACAAATACACAACGATAAGTTTTCCAACGCTATTTAAGAATCTTTAAGTGCAATAATGTTTCACACCATTATTATTTACGCTTCAAAAATAAAAAAAACTGTTCTTTTTCTGGAATCGTGCTTTCAATCATGTCAGTCCAACAAAGCTTCAGCTCTTGTCTAAAGAGCAGAGGTCTGACTGCATTCCCACAACCAGCCTGACTGGAAAAAGAACGTTATAACACAAGACCAGACAGAGCAGCAGCCAATGGTGGGAGTGTGAACTCAGATCAGCCTGATCCAATTTCAAAAAGCTTTAGTTTATCTTCAACAATAAGATGCAACATATGGAAATAAATCGACTAAATAAGAAAAAAAATAAAACCAGAGCCCTCCGTTTAACAAGAAAAGCTCTCTGAGTGGATATTTGTTGAGCCTTGTGGCGCAGATTAAAAAAAAAATATATATTAAAAAAATGCAGAGAAACTGCGGCAACGCCTCTCACACTTTGGCTGGATATGGGAAAGCGAGTTCCCAGAACTCACCCCAACTCAGACCGACTTCTGGGCCCCGAAAACGGCCTCTGTTTCTGCGTTGAGCCGCTGAAAGTCTTCGATGAGAGTTACCCCGTAAGGAAATCACCAGAAGGACATAAACTTACCTGCAGTTCAGTCAGAATTCCCTTTCTTGCTGTCTTTTAGAGCGTCTGCGTCCTGACAGCCGCTCCTTTATGCTCTGACAAGCCTCCTAGTTACGGGAGCGCGCCTGGGTGCGCGGTCACGCAGGTAGCAAATCATCACTGGAGCTTCTGTTTTTTTTCTGCTTACCAATAAAGTTAATGTTTTGGTCCTCTGAAAGAACGAGATCTTTAGGCATAGCTGTCTCCCAGCACTCCCTTTAAAAAAAAAAAACAAAAACAACCAAAAAAAAAAACAAACAAACAAACAAAAAAAAAAAACAAACAAAAAGACAAAAAAAAAAAAACAAAAAAAAAACCAGAAAGAAAAAACCTATAATAATTGGAGCACTTAGATTACCTCTATAAATACCTGAAAACTGGATATGTTGATTTATTTCAGTTTATAGTCCCAATTCACAACAAATATCCTCCCAAGAGTCTTTACAAGACAAAGAGATCTAATTTACAAAGAGAAGTATTAATTCCAACAAACTGTAATCAATAGTGAATACTTGAGAATCCCTTTAAAAATGCTTATAATGAGCTATTTAATGGTTCAAAGACTAAATATACCATAATGTGCATTAATACACACTATGGAAACCTTCTTTGCACTACCCCAAAAGTTAACATCTAAAACTTTCCTTATATCTGCATTTGGGGGTTCAACCAATCAGCAGCAAGGGAAATGAATAGCGCCCCTGGACTGACTGCTTTGCAAATACCAGCTAATAGGGTGTCGAGTAGTTTACCCTAGATGTTTCTGCTTCCAAAGATGCATTTCTCTTGAATATTAGGCAATAGGCCAATTTACCCTGAATAATTTGGAATCATATTTGTGAATACTGAACTGCAAGTAGGTGGGGGTCCACTGCGGTTTCACACAATTATATAGTCAAATTCCGTTTATGGGTGTTTGTAAAAAGTATCTGTCTCAGGAAGTGCAGTTGATTACATCGAATCATTAACTTTGCAGCAATCTCTAATCCTAAGCATGAAAATAATGGCAGTAGATGTTTGATTGCATCAAGTTATGAACTTTGCAGCAATCTCTCCTCCAAAGCCAGCATGCATCGAGAAACAGTGGAAAGGAACCTTGGCTGCAGTGTTTATGACAGATAAAGACAGTCATAAACTGACAAAACTAGAGTCTTGGTTATTTGACTGTGTTGTCATTTTGTGCCTTTTTAATTGTCCTATTAGAAACACTATATGCAATCACCCAAATGCTTACTAAGGATGAGTGGTTTCTGCAAAGTCAATGACTTGTTCAAATCAACTGGACTGCTTTAGATGGCCAACCTTTAGATACTGGAATGATGTGATCAAATTATCTTGATTCTGCTGTATTATAGTTAGGATCTGCGACTGTTTGATTGGATTGCATTTAAATTCATTGATGAGTTAGAACCTGTTGGTTACATTTGCACAAAATAAAAGCACAATTCAAACAAACCAGGTTCACGTATCTGCACTTGAAAGAAAGTAAGACAGCAAGCAAGCAAGAAAACTGGATTGGCAGAATTAAAGACAACTGAACCATAAGAGCAGTGAAATACTGACTCTAAACACACCTAGAGCTCATAAAAACTCCCCGACTGTTAAACCAGCTGCCCGTTTGACGTTCAAAGGCAACTACTCCTGATAATCAAATGCTGCCAAATTCGATAATAATTAGCATTTCTTATCAAACATTTGCAGCCAAGCAGTGCTCCATGTAGTCTGAACAAGATGCTTTAGGTAATTTTTTTCTGGGCAATATCAGTTTAATTAAAACTGTGAATAACCAAATATTTTATTAAGTGAGCTCAATTTCTGAATGTCTGATGCAGGTTATGGTGAAAATAAGTGACTGATTCAGTAGAGGGCACTCCCGCCTCATAGCACAGCAGTACTTTTGGTCTGATACTCAACAGCACACACTTCACTGGTTAGCCTGCTCTACTTGGTTCTATACAGTTTCACTCAATTTTCATTTCACTGGCCAGCAGTTCAATCCTACCATGAATCATTGGTTTAAGAATACAAATAGAGGTTATCAGTCTGTTTATGACTCATATACTACATAAAACCAGGACTTTACCGGTAATCTATTTACAGTTTGGTCAGGCAATACAGGCTAACTTAAAAACCATTGCAGTCATAGCTTTCTAATGTTTGGACTGTGCAGCAGGTAGAACTGCTGTTTTAGTTGCATAAAAACATAAAATAATAATCGGGAACATCAGACTTTCTAGTAACATCCGTAAAGGTTTATTTTTTAAAAATTGGAATATTTGCCTTTAAATGAAATAAAAGAAGCACATGGTGTCTTATTATTTATTCTATAAAACGACAAAAAAAAAAAAAAAAAAAAATCACAATATTTATAGGTATCAGAAATAACTGTATGATAAAAAGGTTAATAAAAACAGTCAAATAAAACCCTGAACAGACAGAAAGGGTTTGCTTTATTTCCTGTCACTAACTGTCATTTTCTATTTGCTCCGTTGTTCGTGCATCTGATCTTGGTGCTACCACGGCAACCAGAAAGACGTTGTCACAAGTCTGTGAGGCAGATGCTGGTGGACGTCTCCACGTGGATGCAACCTCTGGACCCTGAGCGCGACTGGCCGCCTCGCAGATCAATCACGAGGCTCCGGCTCTTCTCGGATTCTGTTGTCTGGAGTCGAGCCGCTCCGAGGAGAGAGTCCCACAGCAGACCTCTGCTCCATAACTGAACATACACACGCACACATGCAAGAGTTACTGCAAAACTTGAACTTTTCATATTTGCTCATGACACAAATAAACTTCCACATGTTTTATTGGGATTTCATGTGATACATCCAGGGTTGGGCAACTCCAAGTCCTAAAGGGAACATGTACATACTTTGGATTTTTCCCTGCTTCAGCACATCTGACTTAAATGACTCCATTAATATCAGATTTTGTGACAGGCTGAGGAGATGACTGAATAATTTGAATCATGTGTCCGAGCAGGGACACATCTCAAACTTTGAGAACATTGACCCACCGACATTACCCAACTAGATCAAAACAAATTAGTTAATAAAAGTAAATAAAAGCATTCATGGACTTCAAAACTTTTTATAGGAACTTGAAAACTGCTGCTCCACATCACCCAGAACACACCATTCCCATGGTGTACCATGGCGGTGGCAGTATCATGCTGTGTGAATGAATTTCTGTAGCAGAGACAGTAAAATTGTTCAGAGTTGATGGGAAGATGGGTGGAACTGAATGCAGGACAATCCAGGGAAGAACCTGTTAAAAGTTGCATTGGACGCATTTTTCTTCCCACTTTACATATTGCACTATAGTGTTTGTCTATCACATAAAATCCCGACACATTGAGGTTTTTGGTTTTAACACAACAAAATGTGAAAGATTCCAAGGATTATGAAGACTTTTGCGATGCACGGTGTATTCCTCCGTCTGGGTGTGAGACAGAAAAAAGATGAAAGCGTATAACCTCGACAGAGATGTTGTCGTCAGGGTATCTTCTGTAGAAGATGGTTCGTAGGTTGAATTCGGGGTTTCCATCCTCCTTAAACACTTGCGTCTTGACAGAGTCACCCTCACATCGCACCACAGCATAAACATCTGGAGCTGTGGGCCCAAGACAGGAGACCCGACATGTTGCAAAGAAACAAAACAGAAGAAACTAAAGACTGTGCAAATGGGTGCAATCAGATATGACTGAACATGTGGCCAAAATATCTTCTTCTGCTAAAGCCACCTGTCTGTTTGGGAAGCCTGAGTCCTGATGCCCTGCGGAGATGGACTGTGGTCACTACTGCTGGCTGAGGTAGAAAACACTGGAACAAAGATGGAGATGGCAGTTCTTCCTTTAATTCCCTTCAAAGAAGAAAAAAAAAAAAAAAAAAAACATAACCAGGACAATGAACAGAACGCTGCTACAAAGAAGAAAGCAGTTGACAACACAAATCCTGTTTCTGAAAATAAAAACAGAAATTATGCTCAGAGCAATTTGATTAACAATAGGTAGGAAGAATCTCTCTTCCCTGTTGAACAGACATAAACTGTTAAAATGTAAATATACCAGAACCATACAGAACCTCAAGGAAAAGAAACTGCTGCTTTCAGGCAAGCATTGGAGACTGAAAATGCTGTATCAGCTGTATGCTCAGAAGGACTTATGGTTCTGTTTTGTTTCCTTGGTGCTGAATTCTGTGTTCTGGGTTTGTTTTGGTTTTTACTACATTTTTGTATTTAGCTATGCTCTGTTTAATGATTCTTTTTCTCTCCCTCCTGTTTTTTTTTGTTTTTTTTTTTGGCTATTTTCTTCTTGGTTCCTTTCTAGACGTGGCATGGTCTCTATGTAATTTCTTTCCTCGTTGTTTTAAGGCAGCTTTTGAACTTTTAAGTCTCTTTAACTTCAAAAGCTACTTTAAAACTATGAGTCTACTTTCTCTTTCAAGCATTACCTTATAGACATAAGATAAATCACAGCTGACAAGCTTAAAGGGGGTGGGGGGGGCAGGGGGTGGCCTGATGTAAAATGGACTTTTTTGAGCTTTACATCATGTTATAATGTTATTCTCTGATCAAAAACATACCTGAAGTGTTGCTTTGGTTCTTTTATGCATATTGGAGAAATCTTCAAATCTCTGGAGGCAGCCATTCGGTGTGCCTGAATGCTTGCTCTCACACCTATTTACCTACAGCTTTTCTTGCAGTCCCCAGCTGAGCTTCTGCCTTACAGAGCAACCCTCCCCCGTGCCTTCCCTACAGAGCTCCACCAGACTAGTGGCAGCAGCAATTAGCAAACACCTGTTGGAACTAAACTTCACTAAAAAACAATACAGTAGAATCTGTTGTGTACTTTTATACACTTGAGATTAGATCTAAACAAAATCATGTTTGTTGTAGTCTGATCTGCAACACCCTAGAACTAAAAATGATGTATTTTCCTCGTATCCTGACTTTAAATGAGTGTGTGGAATATGTTGGCGGGACACTAGCTTCTTATCCATTTAATCTGTGGAGTTTAAAGCCCAAATGTTAAATTTAGATTAGAAAGCTCCTCAGGTTCCATAGATGTTCCACAAGAAAATAATTTAGGGATGAATTTTAAAAAGCAAAAAGGTTAATATCAGTGCTGCTTAAGAGGTTAAGATAAACTGTCATCAGCTCTGGTGGAACACCAGACATCAGATTAATCTGACTGTCTGTAAGAGTTATGATGAATAGCTGCCTGAAACAGATCTTTTTTTTTTTCACTTTGGTGCACCTGAGTTGGACGTGAGAGTGTGAGAAAAGCCTCAGCAGGAAGCGTCCGGTGTCGCCTGGCAGGAACGTGGTGGGCAGCACCACATATCGACCCGGAGCCAAAGTTCCTCTCAAAGTCACGCTGCGGGAGTCCATGTAGATGGAGCTGGCCGCCTGCTCCACCACGTTCTGCACTCGGCTGCAGCGGTTCACCTCCACCTCAACAGGATAAGATGGTTTTAAAGGGAAGGAAATTTAAAGAAGTGAGAAAGGTTCATGTTTTGTTTAGTGTGTCTGCCCACCTTCAGCACCTCAAAGCCTATTGGTAGGTTTTCTCCTCCTCCATTTTTCTTTAAAACCCTCCTATCCTCCTGCTGCAGACAGATCAGCACCTCCTCCTCTTTGTTTTGCACCTCAAACATGAACTAAAAAAGATAGTCATTAGTAATTTCAGCATTACTGTGTTTGTTTAAACATGTTTTATCATCAGCTGTACCTGTGGATTATGCAGAAAGGTGTCCCTGTGGTTGATACATCCCCCACATCGACTCCTCTTGTCCATCTCCTCAACGACCTCTCCCCTTTTCCTTCCTTCCTGATTGCTCTTCCTGACCTCGTTCCCTCTCTGTTTGCTCCCTTCAGGCCGGATGTTGCTCCTACTCAGGGCCAGAGCAGTGGTGCTGTACTTCCCTGTAGAAAGAGGTGGTGTGATGTGGGCATCTGGATCTGGAGCCCACTCCCCATAGCTCTGCGTCTCTCTCCAGTGTGAACTCGGCCACAGCAGAGTCCTCTGCACCAGCCGGCACACCACCACGTCTGTGAAGTAGCAGCAGAAATCCTGGAAATCCATCCTGTTTGGAGGAAAAAAATATGCATGAAAACACTTGGAAGTTTGGAAAAAAATTCTGCATCACATGTTTGTGAAGATATATTTTGAGATTTTATTTGAAAGGCGTGGTACCAGAACTCCCCAACATCACGAACAACAATCGCCATCTTCTCCCTCTCTGCACGGCTCAGCTGCTGCCACTGCTCTGACCTGCAGGGGGCGTGCAACAACAACAAAAAGTTCATCCGTTTTCATCAGCCTGGCAAAAGTATTCATTCACATTTTCACATTTTGTCATGTTACATCCATAAACTTCAACATATTTTATTCTATTGGGATTTTTTTTTGGTATATCAACACAAAGTAATGCTTGACTGAGAAAGGAATGAATGATGAATGGTCTTCAACATGTTTTTCTGTTCAGAGCTTTAGGGAGAACGGAAGGAGCTAAATCCAGGGCAATCCTGGAAGAAAACCTGTTAGAGACTCCAGAAGACTTGAGACGTTATCATTGATATGTGAATAGTCTTCCTATGCAAGCTGCAGTTTCATTAAGCTGCTATGTAATTATAAGAAATGTCCAACGATCAACTGTGACAATGATGAAAATCAGCAACACCTCTTAATGAATTGTCACAAAGCTTGAAACTCAAAGAATGGTCTAAAATTATTTTACAACATTATTTCAGTAATGTATCACCTGTTTGATTAAGTCATGTCAGTGGTATGCTCTGATGTGCAGTGGTCATAAAACCATGAATAACAGAGAAGCAGTGGTGAAAACATCTTCACTCAGGAGGAGAAAATCTTGAGACCTTCATAACATCCCTCCTGAAATCTTTCTAATATGTGACTTTCAGAAGATCTTTGTTGTGTTAAAGTTTATTGTAAAATTTCCTCTCTTTTGTCTTTTTGTATGATTCAAGCCATGTTTTTTTTTAAACATATTTTATACAACTTGTTCAGTGTATTTGATAATTTCTCCTTTCTTATGCACATTTTAAAGAAGTTTGTGATATTTTATGTATTGAGCTGTGATTTTTCAATGATGAAACTGGTGGAGGTTCACTTTTCAGCAGGATGACCCTAAACATACAGTCTAGCTTCAATGCAGTAGTTTAGACTAAACCCCTTTCATGTGTTAAAATGGCCTAGTCAAAGTAAAGACTTAAATTCTTTTTAAATCTGCGGCAAGTCTAGAAAAACTCTGTTTATATTAGTCCAGTCTGACTGAGCTTGAGTTATTCTGCAGAGAAGAATTAGGAAAGTCTCCTGAAGGGTAATACTGGTAAAGACACCCCAAAGGATTTGCAGCTGTTGTTGTAGTATAAGGTGTTTCTAGAAAGCATTATCACAGGAGGGCTGAATACAAATGCACACCACACTTTTTAGGTTTTTATTTGGCACTTATGCCCTGCTGTATAATCATTTATCATATAAAATCCTTATTAAAACATTAAAGTATGTTTGAGTATAATGTGAAAATGTTCAAAGTGTGTGAATACTTCCTAGAGGTGCTGTAGATGAGGTCTACTGTGAAACAGATGACAGAGCGTAAGAAATAAACAAGTAGTGTTTTAACTTCTGGAAAGCTTTATTGGTCCATTGTGGCCATTTTTCTCAGTTTTCTCAGACCTTCATAATGTAAACAGCAGATGTTTCCTTGTAAAACATTTGCCTAACTGTTGTAAAATGTCTGAAATTGTCCAGAAAAGTTGCAGTGGCATTGTAAAACATTGTAAACTACATCGTCAGCTGAGGCTTTATTCCTAAAGCACCTACAAAATGTGCTCAGCAGTCAGCAGAAAAGGTTTCAAAGCGTTCTCACCCCTGACTCCAGGCCCCTTTCCAGTCCGTGGTCCCCCACGGGTTCCTCATGCGCACCATAAAGAACCGGGACGTCCCGCCTGTCTTTAGCAGATTCTCCCCCAGCCTCACCTTCTTCACTGCTGTGATGCCATAGGCGTGTCCTCGTACGAGTCCACAGTCCAACACCGACTCCACTGTCTCCCCCTCAGCTGGCTGGGAAACGTGAAATGTTTAATAGTTTACCAGCAACGTCTGAAACGTTGAAGCCCCTCAGGATTACAGAAAAAAAAAAAAATCCTACCCGGATGGAGCAGGTGATGAGGGATTTGTGCTCATGGACCTTAGCTAATGTTTGGAAGAGTGCCTTCCTCCGCTCGCTGTGCCGGCTGAGGGCTTCACAGTCCAGGCTGAGAGGCTCCGAAACCCCTCCAGTGAAGTCGATGAGGGCCTCTGCAGTGTTTCCTCCCTCTAAAGCCTCATAGCAGCCATTTAGTCTAAAACAGAAAGACAAACGCGTTCAGTGAGTCATGCTTGACATTAAGTCCATCCATTTCCAAATGTCAGTCAATTCATTTAGAAGAAACTGGTCCAAACAGAGAGTTGCGGTGCAGTTCTGAATAAAAGTTTACTTACACTCATCATGGGCCTCAACAGCATGTTGCCTCTGGGCCAAGGACATGCACAGATAGACACTAGGTGGAACACCTGTCCTTTTTCCTCTGGATAGCAAAGTGCTGTTCTGGAGGGGTTTTTTTCTTTTGTACACGGTGTATGGTGTGTGGCCAAAGGTAGCATTTCTGGATTTAAAAGTCTATACTAAGTGCCAATCATTTTTGTAATTTTGCCCAAAAAGACTTCTTTTCGAAGCTGAAAATGATCACGAACAAACTAAGAAGTCTGTAAAGAAAAATGGCTCTCTGACCTCCTGCCATGTCTTTGAAGAATCTGATGACTTCACTATGCCTGATCTGAATGTCTTTCTCTATGGCAAGCAGGAGAAAACAAGTGTTTGAACCTGTTGTACCCTCTTTTTCCTTCCATGCAACACCAGACTCTTTTCTTTCCAGTTCCGAGACCCGACTAATAAAATCGGCAGAATATTTACTTAGTGAAATAATGAGAATTGGTTAAGTATTAAGCCAAGACATTGTGCCGAAAATAATCAAATGTACAGAATATTCACATAGAACAGATACAGAGTGACATTCCCTGTACAGTGCTGGGCTCCACTCAGCACATCTTATGGATGAAACCAAGTGAAGCAAAGAATGGAGCGCACACTCTGCTTTTATCTACGCCTCATTCTGCACCCTCACTAAGGGGTGTTGACCTGCTGTATCAGGTCATCCACAACTATGTGTGACTGGAGCCAGCCTTATGTGTTATCAATGATTATGGTTATGTAAGCATGCAGCAATGCACGGTGCAAGAAAGATAAAATATACACAGAATGAGCCGAGCATCCATAACAAGAGCCTATGTTGGAACTCAGGATCCCTGGTTGTTTTGGTTTTTTGTGTTTGCTTTCCTACTTTCTTGCTTTTTCATGATCAGCCTTAGTTTCTGTCTTTACTTTTGATTAGTATTTTCTTAGTAGTTATTAATTTATTTAAGCTAGAGCTGTTGTTCATTCTTTGTGTTTAGTTATTCTTTGTTATGGTTAGATTTATGTTTTCCTAGCTTCCCTATTAGTATTTAATCCTCCTTGCTCCTCTGCGTCATCTCTCTCCCTCCCTCATCCTGCCTTCTGCTCATCCCTCACAGCTGCACCCTGTTAGTAATTAGTCCCAGTCCATTGTTCCAGTAATCAAGCTCCCAATATTTCACCACTTCACCTTCATTCACTTCTCGCTGGATTCTTCCATTTACTTCATGCACCCCGGTTCCTGTTTGATCCTGTGATCACTCCCTGTCGTCTCCTGGTTTTTTTTTTTTTGTTTTTGTTTTTTTTGTAAGTTATTGTTTTATTATATTTTCATTACAAGATTCACCATCTACTCAATGTTCCTGCCTGTACTGTATTTTGGGTTCTACTTCAATACACAAAACATGATATAGACAGTGCTATTTTAAAGAACGAAGGCAGCAAACAGGCTTAAAGGAAATTTTATGCTCCACTTGTCCATGAGACAGTTTTCTGCCTCTACTTACTTGGCGTAGGCCTTCTCCAACAGGGCACTCCAAAACTCTCTTGGTGTTGCTGATCGGCAGAAGAGCAGGACTCCATCCTGACTGACTGGCAAACGGTCATCCACCACAACATCAACCCAATGTCCAAAGCGCCAGAACCTGAAATGGAAGATCCCTGCATACAAGTCTGGGCGTTTTGGGTTCCATTCCTGATCCATGTGGTCAGGAATGACCTTGAGTGAGGAGAAGGGAAGGCTAAGATTAGGGGAAAGTGTAAAGGTGGGGCACCGATATAATAGGGCAAATAGTCTGAAGGGGAGAACCTTCTTCCACAGTGAAGATTCAGATGCCAAGCAGGAAATGGCTGCCACCATCCAGCAGTTACCCAGGCTCCCTTGGTGCAGGTCGCGAGTGCTGATACCATCCACAAATAAACGAGGGTCTTTGCATATTTCCTAGATAGATGAGAGAGAAAATACAGACCAAGTTATAAGAAAAATACACATCAGTCCACATTAAGTAACTTTTATTCTTTCAAGTGAACAGAAAATATCATTCTTTTTTTACTAGGAAAACTACTTGATGTTTTTATTTTACACTGAGCATTTCTGCAACTTCGGTGCAAGCTGCTTCATGACCACATGCTTATTTTTAATACTTTGAGTTATAGAAACACAGTACTCTCCAAAACCCTTAAACTACTTCTGATCTCAAATTTTCACCAAAATAGAGATATTGTCTTATAATCTGTTAAAGTGATCTTGATCAGTAGTTTTCAGGCTACCTGAAAAACTTCTGAAGGTTTTTCTTTGGACCTTGGCTGCTTTTTCATCAAACAATAGTTCAGACTTTAGGAATCTGATATTTTCTGTCAATAGAACCTTATATTTTTAGAACCTTATATAATATTAGGATTATCTAATACTTCTTGAAATATATTTTATGTTATTATGTTTAATGTATTTTAAATTAGTTTAGTATTTATTTATTTATTAATTGGTGGGGGAGCGGGGTGGGTGGGGGAATCTAACAAAATGTGGGTTTCCTTACTGGACTTTAATGGTTGCAGTCCCCCAAAATATATTTATAGAATTTAAATATTTCAGATTGAAGTAATTTTAAAACGGGGACGTGCCAGCAGGTTTTAGAATGTGGACATTCTTTGTGCTTTGTATTTTAAAGAACTTAAGGGTGCAAATAACATTTCTCTCAAAATGAGTGAAGAAGCAGCCAAAGTTAAAAATAACTTTTAAAACCCTTCAGAAAGTCTAAATATCCATAGAACAAGATCAGTTTAAAAGATTACAAGAATGTGTGGCTGCTTGGAAGCAAAACATAAATTAAAAAGGGATAAGCCAATAACCTGTGGTGTTTTCTACACTAGCCTCTGTTTGTCCTTTCTCCTTGAATTTGCATACCCAGACGCTCAAATGTAAAAATTCAGTGTTTGTATTTTAAAAATAATTCTTGTTCACATCACTGTTTTGTGAGCCTTTGTCCCAGGATTTTTCATTATTTCTTGCTTTTTCTTCTTCGCAAGGAAATCTGGGTTCTTTGAACTCAGGCTAGTTTTCAACCATCCGATTCACCTTTGACCTACAGCTGAGTTCTGGGTACTGTTGGCCTCTAGCTTCCCTTTTTATTTGGTGGATACCCAAAATCATTTACTACACACAATGTGGAAGGGCATAGATAAAAACTAAAGTATGTGCATGGATTATACAAATTATGGATATGTCCCAGCTGTGAGAAGGAAAAAATGGTGATGGTACTGACAGTAGCAGTCAGTATCACCACACAGTTTCAGAGTGTCAGAGCACAGCTGAGTGAAGGGGTAACATCTATGGGAACCTGTTTATCTCAGGATCAAGTGACTAAAAACCCAGTGCACACACTCACACACATGCGCGGAAACACACTGAGCAGTTAAAACCTCTCCTGTTGTCAAGACTTATATTAACCTATCTCAAAGATGGATAATATTATGTTTAAGCAGCGATTGCTTTAAATGATTGCAAATGAGTGAGTTTAGTAAGAGTGAGTTAGCAGTCGACAAATCAAACTCCCTACTGAAACATGTTTGAAATGCCTTTTTTGAACATTAGAAGCAATAGAACACAGTTTTCTCTTTCTTTGACCATAAATCAAGACTCAGTTGTGTTGCTCCATATTCATCCTCCATATTCTAGAGGACATGGCAAGTTAAGTGCTAGATATAACTAGAGGGTGACTAGTTGGTTCCTAAAACTTTTTTACCTTTCCCACAAAATTCTTCTTCAGCTCTGAAAATGGGTTGGACATATCAGGCTTATAAGTTGTAGTCAGCTCACTCACACTAATGAGGCCTTCAAGGTCACTATTGGGGCTGTTGATGTCACTGACCCCACCTTCCATTAAGTTCGATGTTTTGGTCCTCGTCACTTGACGATCCAAACATGTCCTTAATGATGAGTTGTTTTGTTCACATGTCTCAAGGGGTAAATTACTGTTCAACTGCCTGGAGAGACGAGTCAAGGCTGCACTAAAGGCGTTAGAGCAATGAAACCTGAGGCCACCTCCTCTGTTCAGCGTTGGTTTTTTTTAGGTTTAACGTAGATGGCTTCTGTCACTCCTCCCTCAAACAACAACCCAAACACTGAACCAAACAGAGGGTTGGGCCAGTGACTCAAGTAACCTTAATAGCCCCATTAGTGACCTTTAAGGGCAATTTATGCTGGACATTAAATACATAGGCTTCTGTCCATTCTCTGAGTTTATTTTGTGAGTATTTTAGCTTATCATCAGGGGAGTTGCGTACCCTAACACAACAAACAAATCAATTTCACCAATACCACCAGAAATTTTCAGGTAAGATGAGAACTGAAATGGAGGAACTTCTTTTCCTGCATATGGTGATTTATTTAATGGACACACAGACCACCTCCCTCTGCTGCATTGCCTCTTTTAATGTCTTGTTCTGATAATGTACATTATCATGATTTACTCCATGTTTGCTATTATCTGGAGCTTTCTTTTGGATTCAGAAACTAAGTCAGAACTGCCCTCTTATGTTACAGTCTAACAGCCATGCAAGCCAAAACAGCTTGAGGGCATTGATGCTTAAGAATGTTAGAATTGGGTGGACCTATTTATGTGTGTAAAGGGAGGATAAATTGGCCTTTAGGGCTCTGTTGCTGTGATTGTTCTGAATACAGCTTATAAACCCGATACTTCCAACCCATGATCAGAACCGATGAAGACTTTTGATGAGGAGTAAAACATCTTCAAGAAACAAGAGAACCCTCATACCTGAGGGAAATTCAGAAAGACCAATTAACAAAACAGTCATGGTTCTGGACTTTGGGAGGGAAGCCGGAGCACCCTGTGAAAATCCCATGCATGCACGGGAGTAACATGCAAGCTCCAAGCTGAAAGCTCCCCCCAACGCCTGGATTCAAATCCAGGACCTTGTTGCTACAGGGCAACAGTGCTAACAACTGCTCCACCATACAAAAACTCTAAAACAAAATCCCAGACTTTTCCAAGACTACATAAGAACCTTGCATGTAGAGAAGGACAAGAAAGTAATCTACCATTTACAGCACAAACTACACCCTGACTACTGTAATAAAACATTCATTCCTGGCCATAAAATGATGACTGTTTCCCCAATAAACCTGTGATTTATAAAACCTCAAAGTTGGCTGTTTTTATCCCACATGCTGCAGTTTTCAGCAACAGCGACTGAAAGTTTCAGCCATCACAACTGCGAGCTAAAAACAACCAGTGTATTTATACCACTGCTACTTTTTCTGAACTCAACTGTTGACACTAATATAGCTGTCCATCTGCATCTCCTGCTCACAGAGATAAAGTTTCACTGCCTGACAACCTCTCTAATTATAGAAAGTGCTTAAATTAATCCACTTGTTGAAATGCAGCATTCTGAAGTTGCCTCTTAACTTAGATCAGAGACCAGAGGTGATGGATTTACAAATTAGGCTCTTACCATTTGTTAGAATTGGTTTCAGTTATCTTTGGAGACTTTTACTACACAGCAAACTCACCCTTGGCCTCTTCCAGGTCAGTCCAGGTGGGGGCGTCCTCTTGTAGAAGAGGGATTGGTTTGTGGCAGGGAACAGAGGGTCTTTGAAGAGTGCTCCTCGACGCAGGCAGGAGCGCCTCAGCTTGTTGAAGCTCTGGCCTTGGAAGTCATTCACCGCTTCCAGCATTCTCACATCAAATGACTAAAATAAGATGAGAAGACAATGGTAAAAAGGACTCAAACAGAGCAGAATAATTTGATGCATCACATATAATGATGTGAGAACTTAAAGCCATTTGTTATTAAAACAAGTAATTATTTAGGTAATACTCTGCTCCTATCATCACAGGTGAGACACATATATGACATGTGGGCTATCAGAAATCATGACAAATAGTTTTCTTTGGATCAACCCCACAAACGTTTCACATTATGTCTGAAATTTAGAAGCTGTTCATTAAAGCTTTGACTGGTCCATCAAAATACAACACTTTGCAGTTTTATGATACAGTTTCAGTCAGAGGTTTACCTTATGCAACTGAACACTCCTTCCATGTTATTCTATCCAGTCTATGCAATGCAGTAGCACCACTGGCAGAGAAACTGTCCCAAAGCATCATGCTGCCACCACCATGCTTGACAGTTGGCGCGGTCCTCTTGGATTTGAAAACACCAGCATATTTCCATCAAACATTCCTAGTGTCATTGTGGCCAGATGGCTCAATCATTGCCTGTATCTGGGTCATCTTTGTGAGCAGCTGCAAATTTTAGTTGAGTGGAAAAGCTTAAAATCTTCAGGAGCAGTTTCTTTCTTGATCAACAAGCTGTCAGTCCACGTTACTGTAAAACTCTGACACTGGTAATTCAGTCGCTTCCTTTTTAAATGTGCCAGGAATATGAATATTTGTGGTCTTAACTGTATCTGTGATTGTCCTTTATGTTTGCTTTTTTGTCTTTTATCTGTTTGATTTGGGTTGCTGCAGCAAAGTTGCATTCCTTAGAATTTAAAATGTACATTTGCGTTTCTTTGGGTTTTTGTGCAAACAAAATATTTTGGATTGCATAACATCAAATAGTGAAATTTTGTCTGGACCACTTGCTGCCTGATTTATTTACATTTTTTTTATGTTAGAGCAGATTTAAGCACAACTGCACCATTTGAGGCTGAGAAAAAATGTTCTCCATGAATCCAGATCCAAGGCTTAGAATAGTTATTGCTGTACTCTGGGTAACTGTCCTGTTGGCGGCCCAGTTTGGGCCAAGCTTACGCTAATGAAGCTTCAGATGGCCTCATATTTGACTCTTGGAAATATTTCAAAGACAGAGACATTTACAGCTAATTTATAACTGAGACCCAAAGCTTGGTGTCTTTTTATACAGCATGTGTGAAAACTGTTTGAACTGGTTAAAAGATATTAGAAATCTCGGAAGATAAACATGTTACCATGGCTGCAGTAAGCTCATTCTTCAAACTAGGGCTGGACAATAAATCAGTAACAATATATACCATGATAGACACATTATCAGTATCAATAGATAGTACATCTGACAGAATATTCAATATCCAATATATAGAATATTCACTGAACTCTGATCCAGAACCGCACAGCATTTTGGGGGATGTAGTCAGAGACTTTAGCCACTCAATTTCTCATGACCAGCTAAGCATAGTTGGTGGCATCAGCTAAATCATTCACTCTTTGATTACCTAGCAATGACTTGTTGAGTAATTTGTGCAGCAGCAGTTTAAGGTTTCGCCACTGTGGCTCATAACTGCTTAAAAATGAAAAAACAACGATGTGGAGTGAAAACCGTGGATACAAGAGGAATGGTCACACCACCAGTTTGGCAGTATTTCAGATATTTAAAACGAAAAACTAATCAATAATTATCTATATTGACTGATATGAAATGCTTATATCGTGACACATTTTTCAGCCATAT
This sequence comes from Anableps anableps, assembly GCA_014839685.1. Classification (NCBI taxonomy): domain Eukaryota; kingdom Metazoa; phylum Chordata; class Actinopteri; order Cyprinodontiformes; family Anablepidae; genus Anableps; species Anableps anableps. The sequence continues at coordinate 14,335,182 of CM026085.1, forward strand.
ATCATCCAGCCCTACTTCAAACCGTGTCATGAAGTTACTCTGTAAAAATTAAACTTATTAAGCAGTGAGTGTAAATGAATTACATATTAGATCATAAATCTGTTAGCTATGTGCCAATTAGGAGTCCTCTTGCACCAGACATCAAGACTACCAAGCTTTTCTCAGTGGAGAACACTTTTATTCAACTTTATATCTATATTCACCTTGCGTGCCAGGTGTTTTTGAATAACTAAGGATTTTACCACTTTATCTTGTTTTGCTAATCCTTTGCTCTGAGTACTTGGGAAGGATAAAAACTTTGATAGACATTTGGGAAATAATGTTCTTCAGAGTTTCCATCATGTTCTGTATTGTTAGCCAAGCAAGATGGGTGACTTTCATTCTTCAATCAACAAAGAGTTTCTTGCAACCTTTTCCTCTGAGCCTGTCCAGGACATTTTATGCCTTAAGACAAGAAATGAAGTTATGGTCCATAATATGAAACAGGAGTGCACAGTCTCACGTCCTTATCATGAGTGTGTGTTTATGTAACAGCTTCTAGGGTGATTCTTGAGTGTGTGTGTTTCTGTGTAACTGTATCTCCCTCCACACAAACAATGGACAGATGGTCACCATGCAGGGTGACATAACACCCAGTTACATCTGGGAATAACCTCACACCAGTAAAATCTACTGGTAATGCAGTCATTCTTAAGTTTCTGATACTTTATCTTCACACATCTGCACGTAAACTGCCCTGCTACAGCATGAGCAAGGGTGTTTTCTAAAAGTCTGAGAGTCACTTACCGCTTCTTCCTGTGTTCTGTCAGGTGGACGTTCCTATGCTTCCTTCTTGTTCTTGTTTCTGATGTCTCTTCCATTCACTCCTCATCTCACCATGGTTTGTGCATCCAGCTCCCCTTCTGTCCTCAGGTTTCCCTCCTCACACTCCTGGAGGATCGGTTGCTGTTGAGTGTGCTGCCCCTGTCACCTGAGAAACCAAGAGGCTGACACCTTCTCCTTTAACTGCTTCACTGCCAAATATCACATTGATTAGATCTACCATTTACATGTTTAAGCTGTGGACACCAAACAGCACTAAGGGAGCTAAATTAGGCCAGTCTCCTGGTTCTAATTTTAGGCTGGGTGTATTTTGAGAAACACTTCAAGGGGCAAAATAGGAACACTGACAAGCTGCTTTAAAAATGGGGATAAATAGGCATCAAACACTGGTATCACATCCTAAATACAAACACTTTGGATCATGTGAGACTATTTTCCTACTTCCATGCATTTTTATAGACTAACTGATGCATTAATAAAGCGTGTGAAATAAGTATTGCGTTTTTCTCAGTTTAAATATTTGTAATGGAGCGACTGACATTACTTTCCCCCAACAATTACATTTACATCCAAAATAATGCCCACATACAAAGGAAAACAAAGAAAATTAGTTTAGGAATGAAGGTATGGGTAAAAGACTGGAATGACAAGGGGAATAAGTATTGAACATATGAATTTAGTATCTTCTGGAAAAGCCTTTTTTGGTAATTAACAACTTCTCCTGTAACTAGTCATTAAATTGCTCAGGTGGGATTTTGATCCATGCTTCTTCACATACGATTTTCAAATCTTGAAAGGTCTGGGGGTCCTTTCTATGCATGCTAACCTTCAGTTCTTTCCATATATTTTCAGTTCGATACAGGTCAGGTCAGGTCACTGGGCCTTTCTAGCAGTTTTACTTTTGTTCTCTGAAACAGGATAAGAGTTTCCTTGGCTGTGTTTGGGACTATTGTCTTTCTAGGAAATCCACACTTGTTTCATCTTCAGATTCTTATCAAGAATGTCCCAGTATGTTTCTCCATTCATCTTTTCTTCAGTTATACGATGTCTGGCAGCACAACATACTGTAAGACTGCCCACACCATGATGTTCTCACCTGCAGTCTTTACTTTTGGCATGGTGTTTTTGGACTCATGTGCAGAACTATTTTTCCTCCAAAACATGGTGTGTTCAATGGCATCCAAAGAGTTCAGCTTTGGTCTCATCTGACCAGAATATATTCTCCCAGTATTTCACTGGATTATCCAGAGCTTCTGCAGCAAACCTTAAACAAGTTTCAGCATGCTTTTTCTTCAGCAGTGAGTCTTGTGTGGTTAAGTGTGCACAGAGACCATGACAGTTGATTGCATTACTTATTGTTATTGTGGGGGGAAAAAACAGTACCTGCTATAATCATGTCTTTCTGAAGCCCTCTGGGAGTGGTTCTTGGCTCTTGGGCAGCTCTTTTGATAATTATTTTGAGTTCTGGAGCATTCAGGAGTTTAAAAATGCAGCTGTAACTACTGCTCTAGCACATTTCGCAACAGTAAGACTTTCTGCGAACGTCTATTTGCATATTCAAATCGTACCACTCTGTACAGTACTTGAGAAACTAGAAAACGTTTTAAACGCTCTCGATTATTATTGAACCCATCTAATATTAATTATCACATAACAGCAATAATGGTTTCTAAATAATGACATATTTCAGGTAGTTTCTCTGCCTTTTTGCACATCCCTTTCTTCACGTGTTCAATGCTTATTCCCTGTGTCATTCAACCTTTTTTTTTTTTTTTTTTTTTTTTTACCTATAACTTCGTTCGTGGAGCAATTTGCTTTGATTTCTTTGCAAGTGTGGATTACACTCACCATTCTACTGTAGCTCTGGCTGTATGTTTAGGGTATTTGTCCTGCTGGATGGTGAACTTTCTCAACTACGTCGCTGTTGAAGGAAAACGTCACCACAGCATGATTATGCCGCCGCAAGTTTCACCTGTTTTACAATTACTAACTAGGACACTGCGCTTTAACATTTATAGTTAATTTTATTATTCAAAAGTGCTGTTTTTACTCTTAAACAAAAGTTCAGAGTTTCTATCTTGAATGAACTTTTTTCTTAGAGCATACATTTCATCAATAATAAAAACCATCAAGCTGTTATTAAATATCTGTTATTTTTCTTTTACATTTTATTCAGTTTTCTTATATCTTATTTAATTAGGCCAATTTATGTTCTCGATATGTGCATTTTCTGCACTTTTCTTATTTTTAACAAATCGATGTTTCCTCTTTCCTTTCCCTGTCCTCGACTGGTCGTGCCTGCGTTGATGCAGTGCGCATGCGCTGCAGAAAGTTAAAGATGCCGATGTGGCTGATGTGACGCTAAACTTTAATTCTGTCCATTTTAAGTAAATATTCAGAATGAAAGCGTTAATTCTGGCTGCTGTTTGTGTCTGCGGCTTTGCTGCGGGGACTGAAGACGAGAGGCTGCCTAATAAATGCGAAGGTATGGCGATTTGTTATATTGTTACAGCTGTGTGCTGATTGCAGCATTTCTGCGACATGTGAATGTGTTAGTTTTATGAGCCAATAATTAATATTAAACTGTTATTTGTGTGTTGCAGTGTGTAAGTTTCTGTCAACGGAGCTGCAGGAGGCTCTGGAGAAAACTGGTCGCTCGAAAGAGGTTCTGGAGGTTGGAGAGGTGCTGGACACAGGCAAGAGGAGGAGGAAGATTAAATACAACACCTCGTAAGTCTGCGGTATTTTTATTATGCCCTTATGTCTTGTCTCTTTTTGCCCACTTCCACATCCTCTAATCATGCTTTAACGCAGTGCCAGGATGGGAAGAGATCGGCGTTGGCTAATCGGAGCCGGAATGAGGGCATTTCATGGCGGCTGCTCAGGGCGAGCTCCACCTGCTGCCGCCCCCATCCGCTCCTACAGCTCCTGAAAACATTATTTCTTCAAATGAAATCGCCTCCCTCAACATTTGAACACTTTTAAGATAGTGTCCAAGCTTCCCACTTGTGGAGGGACGTCCGAGCAAACCAACCATAAATACAGAATATTATAATTGGAACATCAGCAAGCAAGTATACAGTTCAGAGGGCTTTAGATGAAAGTAAACATAACAGAGGTAAAGAAAACTACATGAAAGAGAAAAACATTTTTAAAAATTGTGGAAAATGTTTTTTTTTTTTTTTTTTTTTTTTGTTTTTTACAACTGATGGTTCACAGAACCTCTGAAATATTTCTAGTCCCAAGAGTATTTGTCGTTTAGCGCAATAGCAAAACTATACAAGCTATTGTTTTTCCAATCAGGTATCCAGTGCAGGGATTTAAGGACTGATGTGAGGTGATCCGTTTTTCCTGACTGGGTCAGGCTTCCGGCTGCAGCATTTTTGATGAGCTGCAGCTGCCTGTTTGATTTTCTTACAGTGACTTGTATCGGTATCATTACAGTAATCTGACTGAAAATAAAAGCATGCACCAGTTTTTCTATTTGGTTTAAGTCCATGATGACATCTAGGGTTTTTTTTGTTGTTGTTGTTTTTGTTTTTTTGTATGATCTATGGTTTTTGGCACCATTGAATCTAATTAAGTGAAGATCTCTAACTTGACTTTTTGACCAAAAAGAATGTTTTCTGTCTTTTCTGATCCATCCACACCTCAATATTACTGACACAGTAATTGCAAAGGATTGTTGTCATATGGCGATATAGACATCATCAGCATACAAATAGGGAAAAAACACCACATAATCTGAACGTGGTGGGGGTGGCATATACATGTTAAAAAAAGTGGTCTGAGAATAGATCTTTGAGGAACTCCACGTGATCTTTGTTGTCAACTGCAAGTAACAGCATATATACATAAATGCTTCCAACACTTTAAAGCACAGTGGTGGTGGGGTGATGATTGTCTAGGAGCCAGAACACCTGGGCACCTTGACACAAATTGGATCATGGAAGCAGTAAACTATTTCATAAATAGTGGGTCAAAATATCATCACAAAGATGTGACAAACTAATAAACCTTATTCTACAAAGCAAAGCTTTGTATCCACTTTGGCTTCATATTTGTTATATAAATAATGACAGTCCTGAATCTTGTGTTTTACTTGCTTGGTTAGATCTTTTTCCCCCCTTGTCTGTAGAGAGTTGGCATTGGTGCTTTACAAAGAGTTTTGTGTCCTTTTGTTCGGTCAGTATTTAACCTTTTATGTTTTGTTTTAGAGAAACTCGTCTCACAGAGGCGGTGGACAATATATGTGAGCGCATCCTGCAGTATAATGTCCACGCTGAGAGACCAGGTAGCCTCAGATACGCCAAGGTAACGAACGTCTCGTCGTACCGAATGTGCTTAAAACTTTATGTAAATTGGGTCTAGCAGTGGTGGGATTATTTTCTACCATTTAACACCAGATTGAGTAATCTGTGTGTGTGTTTAAGTATCTGGTTTGTCTTCTTGACTTTGTATGACTGCAGGGCTCCAGTCAGACCATGACCACGCTGAAGAATCTGGTCAACAAAGGAGTGAAAGTAGACCTGGGTATGCCATATGAGCTCTGGGACGAACCGTCTGCGGAGGTGACAAATATGAAAAAACAGGTATGAGAGAGAACACACCCACCTTCCTTACTGTAACCAAAGGGAAACAATGTGGTCTTTGACAACATTTCCATAGGAATTAGCGGTTGTTTTTTTTTTTTAGACAAAGTGTGCTTTGTGCTATCAGTGCGAGATGATGCTGGAGCAGTACGAGGAGGTGGTGGAGGAATGGTATTTCCACCATCAGGACCAGAGGCTGGAGAACTTCCTCTGTGAGAACCACATTCTCAAGACGTCAGAACAAGGTAGGACACGGAAGCGGAGAGATGCTCGACGCCTACTTCAGAGCCGAGTTTAGTGTTTTGATGCTCAAACAGGCTGTTTGGGACGGGAAACTTCAACTAAAGCTGCAGATTTATTTTAGGACAAAACCCAAGGCTTGTTTCCATCTCACAAAAACAACGGGATAGTTGTTCTCAACATATTTTTTTTTTTTTTTTTTTTTTTTTGCAGAAATTTTAAGTTTTTCCAAATACTTTTGGCTTTTTCACCAAGTTTTGAAACTTGCAGGAAATCTACTGAATGACAAGCATCTTCATCTGAGCAGGTATTGGAAATTGTCTTAAAAAAAAAAAAAAAAAAAAAAAAAAAAAAAAAAATTTATTTATGTAAATGTGAAATTTAAGATTAAATAAAGTGCACAAAACTGAAGTACATGAAGAATAAGAGTTAAAAAAAAAGAAAAAAAAAAAAAAAAAAAAACACTACACACCTAATGAAATACATAAATAAACCTGTAAATAACCTGGTAGATTTTACAATGTATTAGATGTACAGTCATTTACTCTTAACAAATAAATTAAATTCATTTAATACATACTTTTTTTTTTTTTTTTTTCCCCTGAAGAAACTCATGTTTTTTTTCAGTCCAAGTCTGTTTTCAGCAGGACAAACTTCTAATTCTCATATAAATATTATGGTTATTGGAAAAATAAGCATCGTTTTAAATGAACTTAAACGATGTGATCAGCAGAGGGCAGTCAGGGGCTTGAAAGCTGTATCCTTGGTTCAACACACCTGAATCAAACGATGGTTCATTAGCAGAACTTTGATGTCCTGAGGAGGTAGGTGGACCGTTTCAGCTGTGTTGACACAGAGACGCTGGCCCTTGAGGACCAGAGCTGGACACACAGCTTCATCTCATCGTCACAAGATAAACCTGGAAATAAAACCCCCAAAAAGGATTAATGAATCATAGTACTGCGTCAGAATAAGTCTTTCAAGCACACATTTTAGTTAATAGAGTATTAAGCAGTCAGCAAAATGGTATTTGAACAAAAAGCGTCCTTGCAGGTTTTATCCCCCCCCCTCCCTCACAATAATGAAGGGGGCAACTCTCCTCCCCAGGAGTCAGCTTCCTGCAGGATGTAGATGTGTTCCTGCTCCAACACCGGTGAATCCAGTGGGGGGGGGAAGCATCTCCTCAGCATGCCATCAGGTTATACCGTAGTCTGCCAACGAGCTATTCATTTGATTCAGCTACCTGGCTGTATTGGACAGGAGAAAACAACTAAAAACAGGGTTCTTAAGCTCCAGTCAATCAGGGCTGGTGTCCTGCAGCTTTTAGATCCACTTATGCTTCAACACACCTGAATCCAATAATGAGGATGGTAGCAGGACGAGAAAACGTATTTGCTTGCCGAAGACGTAATTGAGCAGTCTAATTCAGGGGCGTCAGACCTGATGTAAAAGTTGCAGGACATAAGGGTCCTCAGGGCCCACTGTCCTGCATTTTTTTTTTTTTTTTTTTTTTTTTTTTTTTTTTTTTTTTTAGGCGTTTCCCTGATGGTGCACACCCGACTTAAATGAACAGGTGATAAACAGGCTTCTGCTGCGCTTGATGGAACGCCGAGGAGGTTAATGGAGTCATTTGAATCAGTTGTGCTGAATAATTATTTGCGTAGAAAGTCAAAGCTGTCTGAGCCACGCGCGTGAACTTTTCCAGGTTTTGTCGTAATGCTCCTCCTGAAGCGTTTGCTTTCCTGTGTGCAGAATGTCTGAAGGAGGCGTGGAAAGGCGACACGGGCGATAAAGAAAGAGCCGAGGAAGAGACGGGAGCGGATAAGGAGGGAACAACGCACGATGGTGGAGAGCTTTGAGGAGGGAGAGGAGGGGAGGGGGGAGAGGAATATATCTTTGACGAGTGGAGAAAACACTACACCTCAGCGTTAGGCTGCAGCTGCTTCTCAAAGGATAGAAGAAGAAATTTTGTGTTTGCCAGTGGGATACTTTGCACCTTGACACTGTATATAGCATTGACAGATTTTGCATCATAACAGTATTTTTAATCTACACTGCACCGTGTACAGTTTTGTATGCTGAAATAAACCTTTTTAACAACATCGACTGCTTATGTGACGCCTGTCTTCAGACTCATCGGGATGAGATCATCAGGAGGTCAGCAAACATCTGGTGGCGTCAGCGCTGCTCAGGTAATCAGGCCTGATCAGCTTCAGCTGAGCTCCTCTTCACTCCTGCTGACAGACAGGCCTCGGAGAAGCTTCTGTAAACCAACCAAACAATGCCTCGTTTTGCTCTTTATTTCGTGTTTTCTGTCGGTTTTCTAAAAGCCCAGAGCGACGCGTATCGAACCACACCACTTTTTCGAGCTCGCTCTGACCCGGAAGCCTCGGAGACCAGCCCTCAGGCTGAAGACCACCAGGCCCTCGTGGTTCGCTGTCAGGAGGACAGCATGGAGGTCGTGATGAGACCTCGCCTGTTGAACCCCGACCCCCCCGTGGAGCTCGTGGGACTGAGGCTCGGACCGTTCGGTTCTGGATGGGATCGCTGCAGCACCAGGCGTTCTGCAGATGGAGAGTTGTTCATCATCAGGGCTCCTCTGGCTGAGTGTGGGAGCAGAGTGACGGTTGGTGAGACTTCTTAACCCCACCACCCACCAGATCAGAGCTGCTCCATGCTGCCCCCTGCTGGCTCTGATCCTGCTAGTGCTTTGTGTTTCTCAGGTCACAGACGGCGCGGTGCTGTACAGCAACGTGCTGCTGCTCTTCTTCCCTGGATCCTCACTTGGTGAGACGTTCCAGATGCAGGGCGCTGCTGTTCCTGTGCTGTGTCGGTACAACAGGTGAAAAACTGGGGCACATTTAATTGAGCGTTTATTGATAGTAAAGTTTTATTCAACCAGCTGGTTTCCTCTGTTTGCCAAAGGTAAAGGTGAAATTTTTATCAACTTGAAATAGTAAAAAAAACACATTAAAGACTGATCTTAGACCTGGCTGTATCACAAAGTAAAACTAGTTGGAAGTACTGCATACTTTCCTGACACATTCTGGGTATTTTCCAAAAGGCTACAAGGTGCTTTGTGGCATTTACTACTTTCTCCAGGCCTAGAAGTTACTTTCAGTACTTGGAGGTTACGACCCCCAGCGTACCAGTTACTTTTTCTGAACGTACACAGTACCTTCTGGAACTTACCAGGCACTTCACCGAGACTTAGAGGGCATTTTCCAGAATTTAGCGGTCCTGATCCAGGAATTACCAGGTACTTTTTTTTTTTTTTTTTTAGAATATAAGGACTTTCCAAACAACAGAGGCTGCTTTCCTTTAACGTTCCTGGAAAGTCGTTGGTAGGTTCTGGAAAATGATCCGTGTTTTAATAAGGTAACCTGGAAGTTCCAGGAAAGTATAAAATGCATTATTTAGTAGTTCTTCCTTCATCTAGAAAAAGAATACCCATGAGTGGCAAAGATGAAATTGTATACAGATGATTTGGTAGAAAATTAAGACACCAACGCCTGACCAGCAGTGATCTTGGTGAAGCGTTGTTTTAACTTAGCGATTTCTCCTCTACATTTAGTCACTTAAACACAAAAAGTAAACTAAAGCAGGTTTAGACTGTAGAAGCAGACTGTTTCTGAAGATGAACCAGACATTCTGTAATTCTGGTTTGAAATTCTGCTATTTAAGCCACTCTTGGAGAAAATAATTCCCTTGAAACACTGTTTTTTTTTTTTTCTTTCTTTTTTTTTTTCCTGCTATAAATGTACAAAGCTACATTTTAAGGCAAAAAAAAAAAATAAAAAAAAAAAATTGTAAGAGTAACACTGAATACAACTCATAATTCAGCAACCTGTAGTAGTAATAATAATATTTCAGTCATAAACTGTTACAATTTTTGGACTATAATTATACCATTACAGAGTATTTACAACAGCTTCTCAGAAAGTGATTTATGTATTTATGGTATTTATTTAAATGTTTTAATTCTTTTAACCACCTGCCTACCTCTTAATCACTTCACCAGCTGCATAAATCTATGACAAAGTTTTCTGTGTTTAATGACAGGCGGTACGCAGTGAGCAGCGGAGCCCTGAGGCCAACCTGGACGCCCCTCGTCTCCGTCCACTCGGCTCATCTCAGTCTTGACTTCCACCTCAGCCTCATGACAGGTGAGACAACCTCATTGTGCTTCAAACACTCTGACATGGTGCAGAACCACTGAGACCTTTCTCCTGACCTCATCTGAACACATTAATGACAACTTATCAATCTCATTAAACTTGGATTTATTTCTCTCTAAAACCTTTTCATTTGTAAACTTTTTAAAAATAATTTGGTCATCCTTAGACATTTCTGAAAAAGCTTGGCTTTTCCTCACTATATGGCCAATGCATCTCTCAGGTCCCTGTGTTAGGGCTTTCTTGGAGCTTTATATTCAGATTTATTGAGGACCTCACTCAATCATTTGCTGCAGATAAATCTTTTGCTTGTTTATCATGTTGTTGCTGAGGTGTGTAAATCTTTTGTACTGCTCATAGATTCAAATGCTGGGAACAAAGAACCTGAAGATGGAATTAAAAATTTCTTTAGCCCACTTGGGGCTGCTACAAGAAATTAGAAAGCAAACTCGTATTAACCACTGCTTCAGCAGCTGCCGTTTATAGATTTATTTATTTATGTATTTATTTTTGCCACATGGTAACTTTTTAAGCAGACTACTATCGCAGAGTGTCCGGTCGTTTTCTGTAGTGGCTTTCAGAAGAATTCACACCCCTTAAAGTTTTTCATATTTCAGTTCTTCACAGCCACAAACTTCAGTGTATTTTATAACATGCTTCAGAAGTCCCCTATGTAGGTTATAAATCATAAAACAGTTTGACATCTCAAAGAGAACAGTTTATTCCATGATCTGAAAATGGGACGAGTATGTCATGACTGCAAACCAAAAGGCCTATGGGAACTCCAGAGGATCTGCAGAGATCCACAGCTCAGGTGGGAGAATCTGTTGACAAGAAAGCCATTATTAAAAGAAATAGATGAGAAGTTCTGGTTGCAGGTTGCCACAGCTAACATGTGGAAGAAGGTGATTTGGTCAGATCAGAGGAAAACTGATCTTTCTGGCCAACATGTAAAATGCTTTTGTGATGGCACAACACAACTTTACACAGTGCTGGAAGTACTCGTCTTTGGTTCTACAAAGCATGGTGCTGGGTGGTTGACTGACACTTTTCAGATTTTTATTTGTAAACAAGAACAAAAAAAAGCATTCCCCCCCCCCCTTTAACAATGATGCTCTATGTGCTGTTGGTCTATCAAATAAAATGCCAATAAATCCACTGAAGACTGCAGTTGCAATTTGACAAAATATGACTCAGTTTCAACAGGTATAAATACATTCCCAAATGAAACAAAAGAAAACTGTAAGGGTCCTTGGAAAACATGGACAATAATTGTTTAAGACCGCCATAGCATTCAAAAGATCTGAATGGAAAATATGAATCAATCACCAGTATAAATTAAGAAGACATAATCTGACAGAAGCCCACTGAATCTGCTTTCTCATGGTTAATCTTGGCCAAACTGCAAATATCAGTGAAAGCTAAAATAAATTAAAGCTTATCTCTTTGGTTTTTCTTTTTGCATATTTTGCTATCAGATGACTGGAGCAGTGAGAGAAACTCACCTGTTTACTTTATGAGTGAGATGGTGAACATCCAAGCCTCAATAGACCATCATCGTCATCACCCTCCTCTTCGCCTGTATGCAGGCAGCTGTGTGGCCACCCTGACTCCTGATGTGGAGTCTCACCCCAGATACCCCTTCATAGACCACCAGGGGTGAGTCCTGCATCTTTAATGTCTGCTGCAGTTCCTCCACAGTCAATCCATCCACTTCCTGCTTCCCATTATGTCTGGAGCTGTAGGGGTTAAATCTGATAAGGACATGCCTGTTGTTTGCAGATGTTTCACAGACTCCCAGCTGAGCGGCTCCGGCTCTCGCTTCCTGCCCCGGGTCCGGGACGACCTCCTCCACATTCAGCTGGAGCCTTTCCTCTTCCATCAGGACCGCAGACACTCTGTCAGTGCCAAATTCAGTGCTTTATCATTTTAGTTCCTGCACCGATAAGAAAAAGAAAAAAAAAGAAAGTGTCCTCCCTGTAGATTTACATCACTTGCTACCTGGGAGCTGTTCCCCTCTCTAAGAAGGACCCAGAGAAAAAGGCCTGCTCTTTTATAAGTGGGAGGTCTGTATTTGGGAAGATCGTGTCATTCTTAAAAAATCCGTGTGATGGAAAACACATTTGGTTTGCTTTCAGGTGGAGGTCAGCAGATGGGGACGATCATGTGTGCGAGAGCTGTGACAGAGCCGGAGAGACGGCTGAAGGCAGCAGTGCGGATTTCATCCACGAGAGGGCGCAGAGGAGTAAGAAAAAGCACGGACTAAATGGCGTAAAGTGTGCTGGGTTTCTTCCTGAACATGTCAAAGTTACAGCTTGCAGGTCGTGTGAACAGCAGTTGTTAACCGAGATGTTGTTTTATTGCAGACCTGCACAGAGAAACAATTTTGGGTCCAGTCATATTTCTTCAGGAGCAAGATAACATCAGTGGGACTTGATTCTCTAAAGAGGAACTGAATAATTTAAATAATGCTGCCATCTGGAAGGTGTCTGGTTGGCAGTTTAGTTACAGTTTAATAAAGATAAAATATATCAGTGTGTGTGGACCTGGATTTATGACCCCTCAAGGTTTATTTGCAGAAACAGGTTTTTAAACTTGCATCTAAAACCATGTAGCTGTGTAATTTACCTTGTTTAGATAAGTGTACCCTCAAATACTACTTTGAGTGAAAGCATGAAGCGTTTAGAGATAAAGAAAACAGATAAATCCCGTTTGCAAAATAACACCTAAATGCCGAAAATCATACATTTCGAAAATAAATTACAGGTTTTTCCAGCTGCTATTAAAACATTTTTAAATAGAACATTTATCTGCAATCAGGTCCAACCTGATTACCCAAGGTTACTGATGCGGGCTGTCAGCGCTGATCAGTCATTGGCTGCGTGCTTCAAAGTAATAGTTCATTTTGACATGTGAGGGTTTGAGAACAAGTACAGGATTGTAGATACCGCTTCACTGCTGATGCACAAACTCACCATTTTAATGCACAACAAAAACTGTAAGTTTCACTTTTCATGAGAATCTCATCTACTGAAGTTGTACATCTGGTGTGAGCATTAAAGGGAGCTAGTTCATCCAACTAACTTAATATAGTATCAATATGCAGAGCGTGAAGGCCTGATACTTGAAATGTAACAGTGTACCAAATATTTCATCCAAGCAATTCTTAGGGATTGCAATTTTGCAAACACATGTGGTGATGACCATATGTGCAGCTCTAGCAGACAGAGAAGCTGGTCAGAGCAGAAGGGAAGATGGATGGAGCTAAACGCAAGGGAATACTGGAAGAAAACATATTAGATGCTGCAAAAGACTTGAAACTGGGGTAGAGGTTCAACTTCCAGGAGGACAATGACTCTAAACATACAACCAGAGGAACAATAGAATTATTCAGAACAATGTATCCATATGTTAAAATGGTCCAGTCAAAGTCTAATTCAGAATGTAATGTGACAGGACTTGAAAATTGATGTTCACAGATGGTCTCCATCCCACCTGACTGAGCCTAAGTATTTTGCAAAGAAGGATGGTCAAAAATGTCCTTGAATCTGCTATATTCAGAAGCATACCACACTAATCCGATTTTTGTTGTTGGAGAACATTTTGTATCCCTTTCCTTCAAACCCAAAGCTGTGCACTACTATGTGTTGGTCATAAGAACCACTTAAAATAAACTGAACAGCTCACCACAGAAGCTACTGGCATGTCCTGTCCTCCAGCATAGACATGGAATGCAAGGACCTGGACACGAGAGGAAATGGGATTAGTTCCAGCACTTTTGCCATTCATATATCAAGAGCAAAGTGCTGCTCCACAAGTCTTGACAGCTTAATTTATTGCTGCTGGATGAACTTTTTGTATAGAGGCTGTTATTCACCAACATTAAAGCAATGATCTGAAAACTACTCGACACACTCACTGCTGGTATTATCTTATCGACTGGTTGAAGTAGTGGCTGAGGGAAGCGGTAACTTTTCTAACTTCCCATAGCAGCCAGCTGTACTGCAGCATTAACAGTAGCCTGTATTTGTACATAAAGACTTCACCCTGAAACAGATTAAATATAATTTTACGCTGAACAATCCATTCTTTATTGCTCTCTTAATTTTTCGGTTTACTAAATAATGGATGAACAAGATGCGACAGGAAATAATGGGAGAACCAGGGAGGAGTTTGATGTCCATGAATGGCATTTTTTTTTATCCACCAGGACGTCTCATACCGAGAAATATTTGACCTGAGGACAAGGTATTATCATGTCAACATAAGCAGAAGCTGCTCCAACTTTAAATCTTGTCTCTCTGAACTGACTGTGATGAAAATCTGTTTTCTTGGTGAGTTTTCCTCCCCTGTAGATCAGCAGTCTGCTCCTCATCTCTAACTGTCAACACTCACCCCAGACACAAAGCGAAGAAAACTCTGGAAAAACAAAAACATTGTGTTTGGATTCATGACAGTCGGGGATAATTTTCCACTCTGCTCTCTTTGCCAACTTGGATTTCTGCGGCCAAAAGCACTCAGGCACGATCCTTTTGTAGACGTCTCCCTCATATGGTTTAAAACAAAAAGGTGAAATTACGTCTAGAGATTTTTTTTTTTTTTTTTTTTTTTTTTTTGTTTTTCTGGCAGGATTTGGATAATCCTGCAATGATAAGTAGATATAGATGACGGAGGTATTTGGACATAGTGTGCGAAGAATTTGATTCACAAAGAGCTGGCACATCTAAAACCAACACCCAATTCCACAATGGGCATTATGAGCGAAGCATTAGTGCTACAGGAAGTTGCTGCAGCGTCTGACAGTGAGTGATTGTCATCACAGAAACAGAAGACATAACCAGGACTTGATAGGGATTATATTGAGCGGTTTTCATGGGATGGGGTTAGGGTGTCATACACATTACTGGGATGTGGGGATACTGGTAACAGAGTGGCCTGATGTTGGAGCTTATGGATCTATCAGGACATGCTTAAACCCACTGGTCCCATCATCAGGGGTAATTCGTTCTGGAAGGAATGTTACTGTTCATCTCTGAGCTGAGATGCAGATTCACTCCGAACAAGATCTTTTCCTAAGCTCTGAATCTGTTGACTGAGTTCACTGCACTGTATTTATTTCTTTAACTCACTTTTTACTCTTCACTTGTACTGAAAAAACTTGTATTTGTTATTTTAGGACAGATTTGCTATTCTGTATTCTGTATGTTACGATACAAAAGATTATATGGAGGAAAAAAGTCAACAGAAACATCTTGACTTTAACAGAAAAATAATTTCTCCTTTTATTTTCCAAGATGCATTTTTAGTTTAAATTTTTCCATTGTACAAACTAAATACAGTTTCTGTGAGGCGCTTTGGGGATAGTAAGATAACTACCCTATTTAGTATTTATATTATTAGAAATAAATTATTACTCTAATTTTGTGTAAAAACAAAAACATCAGTGTACAGTCTGACAGTTTTAAAATTTTATAAAAATGTCTTAACAAAGCATAAACAGCACCCTCCATTAAGTTGCCTATTTAGGTCCAGACTCCCAGTCCGTGCTGAAAAAAGGCTTCCCCACATCATAATGCTGCCACTTCCATGTTTCACAGTTGGGATGGTGTGTTCAGGGGATTGTTAAAAAAAAAATCAATGACCAAAAACCATGAATCATTTTACTACCACTTCATAATTATACAGTACAGTATTATAGTATTATAGTATTATACAGTTGGTTTGTCTTCCCCTCGAACCAGCTGAATAAAATTAATTTAGATCCTATTTGAAAAAAGAAAATTGAGATTTTTTGATAAATATCTACAATAGAAAAATGTGTTCAGATTTCTAAAGAACCACTATGTTATTTCTCTTATGGTTTTAGAATAAAGAAAATATCTAAGTTTTACAACAACAGAAAAAGAATTAATACATTTTATTCAAGGATTGTTGACATTTGTGGGAAATCATCTTCAAAAAAAACCTTGTGCTGTATTGCATTGGTGAAACGATCCAAATATTGCATTGACACATTGCATTGAGCTCACATGGTAGAAAAAAAAAAAAAAAAAAAAAGAGCCACTTGTTGCTCCAGAGCCACAGGTTGTACACCACCACTCTATCACATAAAATCCCAGTTAAACACATTGCCGTTCATGGTTAGTATGTGACAAAACATGAAGAATTTCAAGGGTGATGAATGTTTTAGAAGACCCTGTAGGTTCTGTAGGGGTTTCAAGCTCTCTTGATGGCGCCCTGCTGGTTTAGGACGGGTTGGGAGTGGCATGGATTGCTCGTGCCTCAGGCCGGTTCAAGACTTCAAATATACATACTGTAGAAGTTGGATTATCTTGTGTTTGGATAAGCAGATTAAATTTTTTTTGTCCAATCATCAAACCTCCAACCAACAGAGACCCATCCATGCCCTGTATTAAGACATCTTGTCCTGTCACAGAGGTTTATTGTTGCATTTTATGACTACATCTTGGTGGTACTTTGTTTGTTATTACTTTTCGGTCTCTTAGCGCCTCAGAGCCTCCGGGTGTAAAGTTTGGCAGTATGAAGCACCTGTCAGCAGCCACCTCAAAGAGTCTGATTAAAGCAGTTAAACAATATCTTACATCATTTTAGGGAGACCTTCTGTTCTCAATTAGTGTTTGCTTTATTAAATCCTTTATTAAACCACGCCAATCCACCTATACCTCCTGGCCAGCCACCTAACGTCTCTTGTGTCTCTGGATTTATGTAGCCAAAGTGCATTATTGACGCAAAAATGTGCTATTTCACCCCTCAATTTAGTTTATTGCTCTTGATCTTGGTCCAACCATTTCTTGAGCGCACTGTAAGCACACACATACAGCACACCTGGGGAAACATTCCCCGAGGGAAGCCATCAATCAGTTTTATGTCCTTCTCTGGGAAAGTTTCCTCCTCTCCAATCAAGCCCCCCCCACATGCTTCGATTCCTCTTCTTATATTTCCATCTGTATCAGTTTTGCTTCACATCTGAGAACCATCCAGCCGAGCCAATTAGCTTCAAACATTTTCTTTTTCTCTTGTTTTAACTCTCTGGAGGATAATTGGAGCAAAGCGGAGGGCAAGACGTCAGCCCGGTCAGTGCTTCGAGTTTCCTGTGTGTCCTGAATTTGCCCGGCAGAGCTAATAAAGAGGATGTGTTTGGTGTAAAATAAAATTGCATAACAAGCAATGAAATGTGGAGCCCAGTCTTGAGGGTTTTTCTTTTTTTTTTTTTTTTTTTTTTTTTGTTTCATTTTTAAAAGGGAGAAAGCTGCCAGGCGAGGCAAATGAAACCTTTTTTTTTTCATGCTGATCAAAATGTTTAAGGTGGTTTTCAACCTTCTCTTGGTTTCACAACATCCCAAAATGCTGGAAAAAAAACTATAAAAACATAAACCCGAGAGTTCAATACAAAGATACCAGAATAATAGCAGCATTTATGTTGAGTTGGCAGTTTTACTGTACTAATATAACAAACCAAATACATGCATTCTAATATTTATACAATGGAGCCTTGCAAAAATATTCACATCCCTCGAACTTTTTCACATTTTCTCGTGTTACAACCACTAGCTTCCATGTAGTTTATAGGGATTTTATGTGACAGACCAACACAAAGCAGTACACAGCTTTGAAGTGGAAGGAAATGACAGATGGTTTTCAGCAGTTTCTACCATAAAAATCTGTAAAGTGTGGTGTGTATTTGTATTCACCCCTCCCCCTGAGTCAGTACTTTGTAGAACAAGTTTTTGCTGCAATTACAGCTGCAAGCTTTTGGGGGAATGTCTCAACCAGCTTTCTACAGTAAGAGGCTGATTTTTTTTTTTTTTTTTTTAGTCCAATGTTCTTAATTAAAAAGCTCAAGCTCAGTTAGCGTGGAAGGAGAGCATCTGTGTCCAGCTGGAAGGTGAGCCTTCACCCTAGTTTCAAGTCTTTCAGAGTAATCCTCCCATAAAACAGATTCCCTGTTCCTGTTGAAGAAAGCATCTCCATTATGCTGCCACCGCCATATTTTTTATGGGGTTTGGAGTTGTGCTGTTCTCTTTCCATTTTCAGATGACTGATTGAACAATGATCTGTGATATTGTTTTGTAGCCTAACCCTGCTTTAAACATTCTGCTGTGTTTCTTGGTCTTCGTGATGCTGTTTGTTCACCAGTGTTCTCTAACAAACCTCTGAGGCCTTCACTGAACAGCTGCATTTGCTGAAATTGAATTATTCATAGATCAAATCTATTTACTAATTTGGTGACCTTTGAAGACAAGTGGTTAGAGTGGATATAATTTAGGGGTATCTGAATAAAGGGGACTGAATATGCAAATAAAATGACAAACTACGTTGTGTTCTGTCACATAAACTTTCAAAGATTACAATGACTTTGTGTTTTGTACTATCACAGAGAACCTTATTTGTTTTAATTTATCAGTTTCTTTTTAACTTGTCAGTATTATTATTATTTATTTTATATATATATATATATATATATATATATATATATATATATATATATATATATATATATATATATATATATATATATATATATATATATATACATGATTCATGCATGTTTGTATGTGTGTGCATTTCTTCATTAATGTACAATTACTATAAAAGGAATCGGAGTAAAATATGAAAAACGTTCAAAAGATTTGTTAGTTTTGGAGAAAACAATTACCTATAGTTGATTTAGCTGAATTTGGTTGAATTTAGAGAGAGTTAGAAAATCTTTGTCTGACAAATTAATGTTGGAATAAATTATTCCCCCTCTTAAATACAGTACAAAAAGGCTGTGGAATATAATGCGTTATAATATAATGCACCCAATGCAGTTGGGTAAATGCAAATGCTTAAAGCTCTAATCAAATTTTAGATTGCAGCTTACATCCATGTAGTAATTATAGAAGCTTTCTGTGACTATTAAAAAACAAATTCATTCATAAACTTGAAATATTCCTCTACAGAAAACTCATTTATTTACGGTTTTCTGTATATCTTACCAGTGAATTTTGACAATGAGCACATCTGCTACTTCCACGCATTTTAAATCTGTCGTTAACTGATTTATTGCAAAAAATACAACACAGAAAACAGACTTGCAGGAATTATGAATTTAGAGTGAAATGCCTGCAGTATGTGTGTTATACCACAATGTCTCGACCAAATTCAAACACTTTCAACAGAAATTCAACAGCAGATATTGAGACCTGAGTTCAGATTTATAGATGTTTAGTCTTGCATATGCGCCAGTTTGAGGTGCGGCGTCTCTAGGTGGAGAATCTTGGCTCGGCTAGTGTAAGGAGAGACACCTCCCAGCTTATCCCGTTAATTTCCAACTCCCCTCCTCCTCCCTCTTCCTCCCTCCATACACCCTGGCGTGTTGGCCCCCTGTCCTCTCTCGGTGCGCTCCTCTTCTGTAAAGTGCGCACACTTTGCTGCGCCGCTCTCGGTGATCAGGAGGCGCCGCGGGAGCAGAGGGAGAAGGAGAATAAAAAAGCTGGGACGCACATGGTGAGATTCTCAGGCTGTGTTTTCTTACCTTTTACTTGAAAAACGTGATGGATTTGAAACATTTGTCAGGTTTTCTCTCTGCTGGAAGGGGTCGGCGGAAAGGGGCGCATGTGCGGCGAGTCTTTGGGAAATTAAGGGAAATAAGAAGGGGATTATTTTCCAAATGTTGCCCTCAAATTACTGTTTGGCTAGAATAATCCCGTAGGCCCTCCTTATTCATATCTTATTTTATTTAGATTAGAAAATGTGTAACCTGATTTCCCGCAACTTTGCTTGAATTATTATTATTATTATTATTATTATTATTATTATTATTATTATTATTATTATTATTATTATTTCGCTCATTCTCAAAAAATATATAAAAATGCAAAATACATAATTAGGCTAAATGCATGTAAACCTTTTAATTAAATTAACAGTTGCTTTTTCCTTTAATGTTTACTTTTAAAAGCAGATTTTAAAAAAAATACTTTCATACCAAACTTTCTTTTAGCTTTATTATTTTTTTTAAACTGATCAGTTATTATGTCTTTCATCTGCAAGATCAAATGAAAATGAAATGATTATATTTAATAAGCCCAAAACTAGTCGGCCCAGACTTTTTGGTTATTAACTGCTCGTAATACACCCTAAATGCTGAAAAAACAAACAAAACACGTGATTCAAGCTGATTGATCAGCCTTATCCAGCCTCACTGAGTAAATATTATCTTTTCTCTCTGCGATAAAGCTAATTGGCTGCAGCCAATTTCTGCTCAACAAGTGCAATTAGCTGCAGTTTCCCGGGGCTTCACTCTCAGCTCTTGCCAAAGTAATCCTAACTAAATATGATAAACATTTGTGCTTAACGAACCACATCCAGACCCGGGTTTGAGCGCACTCTCCAAGTGGCTGCAGGCTGTTTTCCCATTAGAATCCTTCTTGTTTCCAAGAGAAACACAACTTTACAATGTTTGTACTGTGCAGGAATCTAAATGCACAAAACAAGGCTATGCAGCCTTTTTTCTTGTTCTTTACATAAAACACATTTCTGCTCATAAATTAGCAGCTAATTGGTTGTTTTTCTTTTTCTTTTCTTTTTTCTTTTTGGTGCTCATAAAAGCCTTGGCCCTGCAGTGTTTCTGATTTTAATTACCAACCTGCCAATTTCAGTGACACAAAATTACAACCATGAGGCTTATTTATTTTTTTAATTATTCGCCCACAAGTTGTCTTTGGCTCCAGTGCAACATGGAATCAGAATGATTTCATCTCCATCTGTTTCTCTGTCTCATCATGTGGAGCTGGAGGCCCGTGGAGCCTCCCTGCCAACTTGTGTGAGGCTGTAAAGAAGAACGGTGGGGGGGGGGGGGGATTTGTGGGGAAAGTTGCCTTTAAATATCAACATGTGTTTTTTTAGTCAAAAACTAAAGAAAGCAAAGCTCCAGCATGGGTCAGTGCAGTCAGTGGGAGGATGGCCGAGTGCATGCGTGTGGAGGTAGCTACAGTTGGACCCCCTGAGGGCCCCTATTGTGGTTTAGTCCTTCAGCCACAAGCAGATACAATCTGGTCTAAAATTAGGTTATTACACCTAAAAGAGACCTCCTGGTATCTGCTCCATGTGGAAGTCAGAATGCACTTTGGGAATATACGGACAGCATGCTCGGCCGTCCTCTCCTCACTCAGAGGTCCAGTGTTGGATTTCTGATCCGGCTGAAAACAATTGCAAATTAACAAAGGTGTCAGTGTGGGAACATGTGCCAACAGGTGCAGCTTCAAAAACAACACAAGAGGGAGAGCCTGAAGAGCTGATCATATTTATTTGTAAAGGCTCCTGGTCTTAGAGCAGAGCTGCAATGTAAAACCCTGGGAAATCTTCTGCCTCATTAAATTGCGCAAGCTCATGCTCATTTAGATCATTTAGTCTGTAGAAACCCAAAAGATGGTAGGAGAGCAGCTTGAGTTGGCTTCAGTGTGACCGGACAGGGCTGCTGCTGCTCCTGCTGTCCATGACGAGGAATGTTAAAACGTGTTAGACTGGCCAAATCCAGCTCATCTGCTGAGCAGAACATTTGAGTCACGCACGATAGGCCCACAGCTCCAAAGTGCGAACAGGTCATCAGCAATTTAGCAGGTAAAAATGCAGAATGCCACACGCCAGCTTGGTCTGGTGTAGAAAGAAACACAGATGTACATTAAAATCTCATACGACAAGTTTCTCACAAAAAAATCCAATAATTCAAGAAATTCTTAAAACAAGAGGGATTCTGACACAACGGGGATGAGAGTTAGACTGGAGTTAAAGAACCATAACACAGGTGACGGTTGTAGCAAAAATATTTTCTCAAGTTTCAGGTTAAAATCTGCCTTTTCTAGCTTATTTACAATAATTTTCAAAATGACTTTATATGATAGACTGACACATAATTGCAGAAATTGCTCTGGTGAAATTAGATCAAATTCAACTTTTAGATTACATACAAGAGAGGTAGGTTGATCTTCTACGGGGCATTGACCGTAAACACACAGCCAGAGCTACCATGGAAGCTCACATCAAATCATATTTAAGGGTTAGAATGGCCCAGTCAAAGTCTAGACCTACTTCCATATGAGAATCTGTATCAAGACTTGAAAACTTGGGTTAATCTGCAAAGAAGAAAAAGTGGCCAGTGTGGTGATAGAGGAGGTACCTCAAAGATTATTAATCCAGGAACCATTTAGAACACATTGCTTTGGGGCTGTAATGTGAAAAAAAAAAATTTAAAAAGTCCAAAATACTTTTGAAAAGAGCTGGACACAGTAAATTTATAGCACTTATTTATGCAAACCTGAATTGCATTGCTGGGGCATTTCGGCAGCTATTTTGAGTATTCTGTTAATCCCAGAATCATTTAAAATAACAGTAAATTTGAAAAAGTTTTGACCAAAAAAGAGATTTAATTATGCTATTTTTTAAAATTATCTTTTGCTCTGGTTTTTCAATTTATTACATTTCATATTAATGAATCGCAAACTAACATTTGGTAACCAACGAGGACTCCAGATCTCGCCCTCCTTTGCGCGCATCTGTTCAACAGCGCCGTAAACATGCCCCCAGGTTGTCAGCAAGTATTTTTCCAGCCCCTCGCTGGCCGAGCATAGCTGCTTCCACAGATCACCCGCCGGAGATGCAGTTGATCTCACCACACCACTATTTGACTGTTTGAGCTCTCTGCAAGATATATTACTGCCAGGACACTTCAAAACTCTCGGTTTCAAGTGCAGTCTAATAAAAGTGTCCATGTCTGTGTTTTGGAAAGCTGTTTTAGGGTTTTACATCTTATTTTGAGTTTATGAGATTTGACCTACATTGCATTTTAGTAATGAATGCTGTTCATGTTTAGGATGAGCTCCTGACTGGTTGTGTAAATTTATGAAAAAGTTCAACAAAATGGCATCAGGTGGATTATGTTAGATGATCTAGTTTTGGAAGAGGAGAGGATCTGGATTAAGCCTTTGTCGTGGCCTAATTAGTCCTATTATATAACAAAGAGAAAAACAAGTGCATGCCATGGGACTGATATTGTATCTCCACTCTCGCTCAAACTTCCCCATCCAGAATGAATCCTTCAGCATAACCCATCACCTCCCTCGGATCCTTCAGTAACCTTTTCCCTACGTTCAATCCCCTCGATGTCGCCTTCCTCCTCTTTTTACATGCGACTATAGTACAGGCACCAAATGAAACCAGAGAACTAATTAATCACCAGACAACTTGTAAGTCCGGCTTCTTATCAGTGCGTCAATGCATTCAGGTTCCCTTGGGGCATGTCTCGACATGTCAGGAATGGCTCGCTGAGGCATCCTGGACTTCAGGAATGTGGCTCTTTGGAACCAGGGTCACAGTCAGACCACTCATCGCTGCATGTTTCCTGCAGCAACACCACAATCCACAGCACAAAACTTCAGTCCTCAGCTAGATTTAGCTGGTTGCTGCCTTTGGAGGTGAGGAGTGCAAGAGTTGTGAGGTGCCCTGGCCCGGGCACAGACCCCCTCGGAGCTGTGGGGTCTCCCAGGAAAGCCTCGGATTTCGGTCGTTTGCTAATTGAGCGGGATGACGAGGCCGAGAGGCTCTCTGCCCCGTTCTCTCCTACAAGTTTGGTTTATGCTGCCCTGCTGACTTTGCTGTCAGTGTCAAACGCTTGTTAGGACACCATCAATCTCACAGCAGTTAGGAATATTCCCAGAACAGAATGAAGGGGGCAGGTGACAGAAGATAGACGGACGGAGAGACAGGGAAGCAAGTAGCAACAAGTCTGGAAAAAACAAAAACATAAAGGAGGAGGATATTTATTAGACAGTATATTTATCTCTTAAATAGAGAGCTTTGGGAAGCATATATATATATATATATATATAATTTATTTATTTATTTTTTTTTTAATTAAAAACAAAAAAATCTGTAAAGTGTGGCAAACACTTTGACAGTGATTTCTTCTAGGATTTGGTCAAAACATTGAGGAATAAGGCACTTGCTGCACACATTTTCCCTTCACAACGGGGTGCATTTTTTTCTGTAAACATGCTGTTTTCTCCATTCAGCTTAATGAGTTGCTTTCCTGTCACTGGCTAATAAGAAAAACGTTCCCACAGCAGAATGCAGCCATTACCCTTCATTTCATTGGGGATGGTGGAATCAGGGTGACGAGCAGTGTTAGTTTTTGATAGTTCAAAATTTTTAAATTTGCAAATACAAATTAGGATATTTTTTTATTTTTTTTTTGGAAAAAAAAAAAAAACACAATAAAGGCTAGATAAAATAATTCACTTTGTGGTGGGTGGACAGATTCTCATGATCCTCATGAGCTATGGATCTCTGCAACTCCTCGAGAGTTACCGTGAGATGGTAGATTGAACAGAGCTCTGTGAAATGTTCAAAGACCGGAATGTGTTTTATAACCCAACCCTGCTTTAAATTTCTCCACAACATTCTACCTGACCTGTCTGCTGTGCTCCTGGTCCTCAGGATGCTGTTTGTTCTCTAACAAATCTTTGAGGTCTTCACAGAACAGCTGCATTTACACTGAGATTAGATTACACACAGATACTCTCTGTTTATTCATTTGGTGATTTCAAAGGCAGTTGATTAAACTGGGTTTTATTTATGAGCATCAGAGTAAAGGGGGTTGAAGACAAATGCATAAAATGTTGAAAACGTGATCATTTCTCTGTCACATAAAATCCAAAAAACTACATGGACTTTGTGGTTATAATGTGACCGAATCTGGAGAAGGTTAGAGGGTGTGAATACTTTTACAAGTCATAGTAATTACTTTCAAGTGAAATGGACAGACTTTTGCAATTTCTTAGCAAGAAACATAAGAAAAACTGCCCCACCCATGAGAGTATTGGATTGTTGTCCGTTTTGCGCTCCGCCATCAAATCGTGACAGAAGAGTAATTCACAGTTATCACCAGTTGTAAGAAATAGGAAGGGATTTGTTCACACTCTGTTCAGACACAAGTCCGTGTTTGTTTTCCACCATGGAAATAGCAAAAGCAGGGCTCAAGTCAAACGTGCCTTTCAGCCTATAAATCACTTCCAACCAACCCAAGAACTAATCTCTAACTCCTCTTCCTCCCTCCCTTCTTCAGTTTCTTCTCCGTTTTCTCATGTCCTCTCCTCTGCACCGTGACAGCGCCCACTGCTCACGCTCGGGCCTCTCCGAGCCTGTAGAGCCAACCAAGGGTAAAACGATTTGAAAAGAGTGCAATAAATGTGATGGATGTGGGCCAGCTCAGGGTTTAGCTCCAGCTGTCGGGCATGTTTTTTGTCATTACAGACATACCTTATGGGTGTGTGCTCTCTTCACCCCATTCCCTTTGCTCCTTTTGAGTTTGAGGGAGCTTTAAGATGGATACATTCCTAAAGGTTGTCAAGATCATGGGTTTGAATCAGTGGCGATACCACTGTGATGATCGAGATCATGTTTTTATGTGAAGAGTTCTTCACTGGGATATACAGAACGTATGCAAGGTGCAAGTGATGGTAGCATGTGTTTTCGATGAAGGCACAGGTGGTCTAACTTAGATTTCGTTCTCATGCTTCAAATGCCAATGTAAATCAATCAGTTTGTCTCTCTTTTCTTTCACAATGCCCATAAATTTTCTTTAAAAATGCTTTTTTTCTTCTCCCTCAGGCTCAATGACATGATGGTCCGACCCTCTTCCCTTCCCCCCGCCATCTCTCTCATTCCTGTTCTCCTCCGACTCCTCCTCCTCCCTCCGTCTCTCATCTCCTCTTCCTTCTCCAACGCTCCGTTGAGCTGGACCTCACCACACGAGCCCTGCTACCACCCAGATGGCCGCCCTCGACACTGCCTGTCAGAGTTCATCAATGCCGCTTACGGGGTCCAAGTCAATGTCACCCACTCCCATCACGGGCCCGATAATAATCCCAACATCATCACCCTAACGGACCTGCACAACCCTCATAACCTGACCTGCTGGAGGGCTCACACAGGTACTGACACCGGTGACTGGGTCTTCACCCTCCCTCTTGGTCGCCGCTTTGAGATCACCTACATCAGTTTGCAGTTCTGCAGCCAAGGGCAGCCGTCTGACCCAATTTCCATCTCCATCCTAAAATCCATGGACCACGGGCGTACCTGGAGGCCAATGCAGCACTACTCCAGCAACTGCCTGGAGGACTTCAAACAACCCTCTCAGACCATCGCCCAAACAAGACACCAAGAAACAGAGCCCCTCTGTTCAGACCCTCGGCCCCTACAGAGGCAGCGGGGCAGCACAGTCCTCGCCTTCTCCATGCTGGATGGTCGCCCATCTTCTCCTGATTTTGATTACAGCCCCACCCTCCAGGACTGGGTTACAGCCACGGATATCCGGGTTATCTTCCATAGAACTTCTAACAACGTGAAGGTGGTAAATAAAATGGAAGAAACCCAGTGGCGTGATGGCCTCCACGATGGCAAACGAACTGGGATCCTGAAGTGGAGATCAGATTCAAAGAGTGACACTGGAGATCAGGTGGACAAATTAAGAGAAAATACACTGGCTTTTTTTGACAGGGACAGAAGAAAAAACTCAGAGATAAGTAGGGGGAATAAAGAAGAGCAAGCGGACAAGCAGCGTAGGAAGAACCATCGTAAAGGTTCTGGTCATAGTCAAGATGGTCACAATGTGACCAGCAAGGAGGGAGAAGACACTTTTGGTACCACAGACTTACTCGCTTCACCAAAAAAAGGTGGCAAAGCCAGAAAGCAAAATCGTAAGAAGGAAAACAATTTTTGGGCCCCTTGCTCAAACGGAGACTGCACTTGGACGGTTGAAGGACGAAGCAGGACCAACAGTGGCCGGGAACTGAGGAAGAGGAGGAACAACAACCCCAACACAAGACAAAACTTAAAGATTTCCCAGCCCTCTGCCTTGATCCTTCCTGTCCGAGCTCTTTTGGCCATTTCCGACCTGCAAGTCGGAGGGAGGTGCAAATGTAACGGACATGCTTCCAGGTGTCGCCGTGACGATGCAGGTCACGCAGTGTGTGTGTGCGAGCATCACACAGCGGGCCCAGACTGTGACGTGTGTGAGGATTTCTATGTTGACAGACCGTGGCATCGTGCTACACCCACTCACCCAAACCCCTGCATTGGTGAGTCTTGCTAAATCAAGACATTAATTAAAATACACCAGGCCAATGGAACCAGATGGTAATATTGACCACACACAAATTGTGTTCTTGTACTCAGATAATTTCAGGACTTGTGGTGAAGAAAACATTTAGAAAACCACCCATTAGATTTTCTGTTGGACAAACAGAAAATCTGGTGGAAATTATTTTAGCTGGTTTAAAAATATGAAATGACAAAAATATGAAATTTTAATACGATTTTAAGTGAAATTTTCTGGAAACATACAAATTTTGCTTTTATTTCCTTATTTGTTTATACCGTAGTACTCAGTACCATAGCACAATTTTTAGAACTGTTTTATTTTAAACAGGAAAAGAATATTCTTCCAGACTATTGTCACTATTTATAAATACAAATGAAACCAGATCTTTACATACACTGCATCAAAAGACATTATCTTTTTTTTTCTCTCTGCCTGACGTTAAATCAGACTAAACGTTTCCTGTTTTAGGTTAGTTAGGATTACCAAAATAATTTCTAGTTTGTATAGTTTCTTAGTATATGACAGAACTGCCTTTTAAACTGTATGACTTGCAGCAAAGGTTTTGGATTTCTTTCCAGAAGTTTATTACAAATAGTTTGTTGGAATTTTGTCCCATTCCTCCTGACAGAACTGGTGTGTAACTGAGTCAGGTTTGTAGGCCGCCTTGCTCACACACACCTCTCAGCTGTGATTCCAGTTATCTATGGGACTAAGGTCAAACTCAGAGATGACCACTCCAAAACATTAACTTTGTTGTCCTTAAGCCACTTTGTAACAAATTTGCCAATATGCTTGCGGTCATGCTTCCAAGAAATGAACTTCCTGACTGATATCTTGAGATGTTGCTTCTATATTTCCATGGTTTGAAATGCACTAGTCCCTCCTTCAGCCGAGTACCCACACAACATGATGCTGCCCCTCCCATACTTCACAGGTTGAAGTATGAAGTATGGGAAGTCTGTCCCAGTCTGTCCAAGTCTGATGGTTTTCTCAGACTTCCAAGTTTCCCACTTTTTGCTCCAAATGTAACAATGGTCATTTTAATCAGACACTACCATTTTATTTTTGTCAGACCATAGGACATGTTTAAAAAAATGAAGGTTTTTGTCCCTGATTGTATTGGTAAACTGTTATCTGTCTTTTTTTTGTTGCACCAAAACTTGTTCCTCTCTGGGACACAGAACCTATCTTCTTCCTGAACGGTAAAAGGCTTTCTGAATTTTTTTTTAAAAGTATAGCAGTCTTGAGTTTCACTGATTATATCCTCTTACAATTTTTAAAATAATGTCTTCACAAGTGTTTAGAGGAATGTCTCAAAAGGCTTTTCATGCTTAGAGGCTGGAATTTTTGACCATTCTTCTTTGCAGAGGGTTAAGCTAAGCTCAAGCTCAGTCAGATTGGATAGCGCGTCTATGAACATCAAAGTCTTGATTCAGACTCTGGTGAATTTAGGTCTAGACTTTGAGTATGTCATTCTGACACATAAATAAACTTTAAACCACTTCATTCTGCTCTGGCTGTATGCTTAGAGTCGTTTCCTCCTGGAAAATGAACCTCCACCTGTTCTCAAGATTTCTGTAGCCAAAAAGATTTTTTTTTTTTTTTTTTTTTTTTTTTTTTTTTTTTTTTTTAGGGGCTAAAAAAAAAAACATTACAAACATTTTCCTAGAGAAAAAAAGATTCCCACAGCATAATACTGCCGCCATAGTTATGGTGTGCGTAAGCTTCAGGTTCATTGTTAAAGATTCACACCTATTACTCATTTGTGTTTTCTGTCATACAAAATACTAGAAAATACATTAAAGATTTTAGATGCAAGGTAAGAAAATGTGAAAAAATTCTTGTGGTAAAAATTTTTTTGCAGTGCAACAAAAGCTCCAAATTTGATTTAGCAAAATTATTAATGATGTGACAAACAAGAAAATATACATCTGGATATACATCCCGCTTTGTGCGGGTATCATTTTAATGCTGTGGACGATGTGTTGTTTGATTGTTTTACTATATCATGTTATTCTTGCCTTTTATTGTTTGATGATTTTTTTAAATGTTTATTCTTTCTTGCATTTGTCTAGCCTGTGAGTGTAACGGCCACTCAAACAAATGCCGCTTCAGCATGGAGGTGTTCCAGCAGTCGGGCAGGAAGAGCGGAGGTGTGTGTCTGAAGTGTCGCCACCACACAGCCGGGCGCCACTGCCAGTACTGCCAGAACGGATTCACCCGTGATACCAGCAAACCCCTCAGCCACCGCAAGGCCTGTCAACGTCAGTCACTATATGTTTCTGTGTTTACTCTCTGTGTGATGGGGGAATGGGGTAAAAGGGTGCACAAAATGCTCCGAAGGTGTTTGCAATGTTAAAAAAAAAAAACAGACCATCATAAATCATTTTAGACCATTATCCACCTTTGATACGACCTGTAAAATTTAAAGCTCAATTAAAAAAACAAACTAAAATCTTAGGAAAAGAAAAAATTAAAACAATGTGTTTGCATTGTAGTGAACAGACTTAAACAAATACTGCAGATTTTCATTTTATAAAACCTCTGAATTTTTGGGGGTTGGAGGAATTTACTGTTAAGCCCAAAATTATTCATACCTTTGAGAGATTCAGGTTTAAAGTAATCTCTTAATCTTACCTGAATGTTTCATCTGATTCATCTCAGGTTTTGAAGTGGTCCAGTCAGAATCCCGACTCAAATCTGATTGAAAATTGTCAGATGGTGATAAAGATTAGGGTGATGGCAAGAGGCCTTCACAACTCAAAGACATGGAGCTCATCACCAAAGATGAATCATCAAAATACTAGTGGAAACATGCAAAAAGCTGTCAATTTAGATTTTATATCATTTTTCAGTTAAATGTATACAAAAAAACAGATTTAAAAAAAAAAAAAAAAAAAACTAAAACTCCTTTTAATTTGTTTATCTTTTGAGAGATAGCTTTCTCATTTCCTGTCAGAAACAAAATTAAACTAAACCCTAAATGAAAACAATTTAAAATTTGAAACAGAAATTCAGACTGCTCCCTAAATGTTGTTTTCCATCTCTTAGCAGCCTCCCTGACCAGTTTTATTCATGTCTTTTCATTTATTTTGCAGAAATGTCCAGTTAAATGTTTATGATATGTTATGTTTTTACTGCATCCCTGGGCATTATTTGGTACCCATCTCCTGACTGATACTTTTTAGACAATGAGATCCACTCTGGTGCTTTGGAAGCTCTCTGTGAATCATGTCCTTTGTTGTAAGATTTCACGATGATAATGTCGCTAAAATAGCTGGACTTCATTTGGGGTTAATCAAAGGTCCCTTAAATTATAGCAGATGTGTCGGACTCCTTTTCAACATCAGTTATTCTCACCACATTATTTTAGTTCGTTGTTTTTCTCCCTAAAAGATTTCACGATTTATGTCACATGAATTTATTCATTGTGGAGTCTGTTTCACATTACAACAACCTGGCATTTTCACAGGAGTGTGTAGACTAGTTATTTCCACTGTATGTACTCGCTGAACTGTCGGATTGTGTTGCTGCTTCTGTTTACATGGCCAGCATGCAGGAGTCTTTACTTTGTGAGAGAGGCCAGCTATTCCTGTTAGCAATGCAGACACAAAAAGCTTCCTGCTGAGCTGACACCCATTGCAACCACTGGTCGGCAAATGCAGACCTTTGACGGGTCAGAACCGACTGTGACGCCTTGGTACCCTCACATGGAGACTTGACTGGCAGCCTAATATATTCAACATTAATGGGCCCGCTAGGCTTGACAAGAAAAAATTAAATGAGCTCATATTTCACCACTTTTTAGTCATGCAGCAGTTCAAAACAGCAAATTCAAATTATACCTCAGCATTACCTAATCGAAGCTTTAAATCACTGCATAATGATTCAGGAGCAAGTGAGGACATTATTCTTTATTTTCTCCAGTCAGGCTGTTAGGAATTATTGTACGTTTCTGAGTAAATAATACTCGAGTGTGCTGAAGTGTAGCTTCCTTTTTCCATCTGTCCTCTCTCATTTAGTCCTGTGATTGAAGTGTTAAATACAAAAAAGCTTTGCTATGTAAACTGGGCAGCGTTAACAGTGCTGCAGCACAGCCCTTCCTAAAGGAAATGAATGAGTTAGGGCACAACATTTGTCTTCATTAGGCAAAGGTTGTTCATCCTCTCAAAAAGCACTGGAGCGATATGGATACTGTGTCAGGATTTGTTATTTTCTTGTTCCCCTTCAAGGAGGAATTTGTCTTTGTTAGCCATCGAGACGGCTACAAAATAGATTCGCTGGGCTCCCAGGGACATACTTTGTCTTACTCAAGGACGGACATTAAAGACAGATGCCTGCTGTCATTTGGGATTAAACCAGAGTCCTACCACTGACTAGTCATCCACTTCAGGATGGGTTCTGTCTCTCTCTTGTTTTTTCCCCCCAAGCCTTTATGAATTGCTTTCACTTTGTCTCACCATGAAGATACATTAGGAGATCCTTTTTCATTTTTTAGCTAAGTATTCTGGCTTTACAACCCAGTTACTTTGGTTTATTTTTCCTGCTTTTATTAGTCCAAGTAAAGAGACTTACCAAATGATATTTTAAGCTATGGACCAGTAAGAGATTCTTATATTGATCATTACAGCCATAATATGCTTTGATACCATTTTTAATCCATAAATTAAAAAAAAACACTGAGTAATCACCCGCTGGGTTTAATTGTAATATTTAAGTACTTATATTAACCATTGTGCTGTCTTGTTGTAATGTAACAAAAGTATAAAAATGTGATATTACAGTGTTTCTGCATGTTACAGTAAATTAGATTTAGGGCTTTTTAAGAATGTTAGGACTTCAATATTAGAATTACATGAATTGTTTAAAATAACTTAATTTACTTAACAACTAATATTAAACTTACCTACCATATTCAGCTTGTAAATACAATGCTGTCAATTATAACTGCTGTTATTCCAGTCATATAACTTCATTGCCTGCAGCGTTTAGTAAGCTTGGTAATGGATACAGACAGCTGGTTTTAATCAACTATTGCTATCTCTGTTTTCAAGGCAAATAAACACTTTTCAATGACAAACTTAGTGGTGGTAAATGAGGTAACAAGTACATCTTTATTTTATTGCCTAAGCAATTAAGCTAATTTTGAAATCACACTTCCACTGATAAATGTCTTTCAAAAAAGAACCTATTGCTTACCACCATCATGGGGTTTGTCGTTGTGTTACCCCCCCCACCACCACCACCAGAAAATAAACTAAACAAAAAGTGATAGAAGAAATACTGAATTAATGAAGAAACATACAGTTTTTTATTTTTTAATTCCTGAAATTAAGACTTTCAGTATATTGTTATTTTCTAATCCAGCGTGCCAATGCCATCCTCTGGGAGCTGTGGGCCACTGGTGTAACCAGACATCGGGTCAGTGTTTATGTCGAGAAGGTGTGACCGGCCTCAGGTGTAACCGCTGTGCTCCAGGATACAAACAGGGCAAGTCCCCTCTACGGCCCTGCATACGTAAGTCTGCCATCAATGTAAGATGAAAAGTCTGATAAAACAAAAACTAGTCATAAAAACATGAACTATGCCAAAGTGACATAGACTAGGCACTTGATAATATTTATAATATTCTGCAGCATCTTTAGTGATAACGATCAAAGTGACAAAATATTTAAAAATTTATCTTTTTTGGCTATAAATCTGTGACTGTATGCAATTTACAGCCTCATAAACTTAAGTATTGCTCTAGAAGTAAATGTCATAGAAGTAAAAGTAAATGCTAAACAGTACCCAGTTATTATGCTCAATCACATTTTAAAACATGCAGCATTTCTTAATGCTGCAAAAACTGGAAAAACAGTTCAAACAGCAAAAGTAAAATAATCTCAATCATAATATCAGTTTTTAGGGTTTCGACACATCATCAGTTAGAGTTTATCAGTATCATTACAACCAGATGTTTTTATGTTTATAACTTTTTCCCCAGTATACTGTGAGTTATTAAGAGTATCTGTTCAGTAGTGTTGTGTTTATTTCCTGGACTACAGTATTTAACATAACCTAAAATTGAAAAAAAATTCAGAGAGCTTTTATTTTCAATAATCAGCTTTTCATCATGTCAAATCAGAGTTTTCTTTTTAGCACACTGGCTCTCTCTTGTTTTTAATATCTGGTAGTTCATATGACAAAGTGACATCTTTAATTTCCCCCGTTAGCTTCATTAGCTCATGGCCTAAATGGTTTAGGTTATTATACAAAGCTTGTTAAACCTTTTATTAGATATTAGGAGGAGTGATTATCATCCTGATAATTATTTCTCCCATTATACAATAAAAAGTTTGATATTGCCTGTCGCTAAAATTAGCTATTTTGGAAAATATTTTAATTGACTTGTGTTCATTTCTTGTAGCCTATTTTAGCTAATACAAAAATAGTCTGATGGTTTCATTCTTAATAATCTGTTCTTCATCAAAACAAATTATTTTTAAACTAAACAATCCCTCTCTGGTTTTAATAGTTTGATGTCCATTTGACAAAGAGACATCTTTCATCTTTCCATGAGTCTAATTTGCTCATGGTTTAATGTTTTAAGCCCTAATTCAAATCTCTTCACCTGTTTACCAAATGAGAGGTTGATGAAAGAGAGCAACTTGCATCCAAGTTAACTTAGTCCAGCCTTTCACAGTGTCTCCTTCCCGTCATCCCTGGAGATGGCTTCCACAGCAGCATTAACATGAGCTGACCGATACAAAGAAACCTCATCTCATGCTGATCTCTGATCAAAAGGATTGTTGCTGCTCCTCTCTCTGCCTGCGCAGCAGCAAAAATCAGCCTGAAGCGATAATCCACACGCACAGTCCCAGCTAATCACCCAAGTGCCAACAACTATACGGGCAACGTTGCTCAGTGAGCCCCAATCAGGTGACGCTGGGAGCCAGAAGCAGGGACCCTGACACCTGTTTCACGGCTCAAAACACCCCCATGACAGTGCTCACACTCATAACTCTCCCAGTGAACCAGTGAGTGAAAGAAAACCTTGTTTGTTTTTACTGCCAGACCATCACAGGCTATGTATAGCATCCCTCTACCCCCACTGCCACCTCCAACACCTTAACTCAT
This sequence comes from Anableps anableps, assembly GCA_014839685.1. Lineage (NCBI taxonomy): Eukaryota > Metazoa > Chordata > Actinopteri > Cyprinodontiformes > Anablepidae > Anableps > Anableps anableps. The sequence continues at coordinate 14,369,291 of CM026085.1, forward strand.
CTCCAGTGAGGCTAAACCCCAAGTTAGCTGCTGCCAGACATTTTTATTGGCTTGTTATTTATACTAGGAGGCTCATAGAATTCTTTTATTTTTATTTTATTATTTTATCTTACATAAGCAACAGAATTGTATTTTACAACCAGCTAGCTAGCAAATACAGTAAGTCTTGTGAAAGGCCAAAACAGTAAATTTTACTCTTTACTGTTCATTTGATACAAAAAAGAAAAGTAATTCTGAATTTGAAAAACTGCTTTTTCCTCATAATTAAATGAAGAAGAGGTAAATTATGTTGCCCAAAGGAAGCAGAACATCAGCTAACTGAGCATAAAGAAACACAATCCAGAGCTAATGCTAATGATGCTGCAACACCAAAATACTCACGTGAATGAGGTTAACTTAATGTCAAATTTGATTTTTCATTTTACTTTCGAGTTTTTTGTATGTTTTTACTAATCGCACTCACTCTTCCCTCATTTCATGTAGGCTATCGCTTGCTCATATTCTTGACAAATTGGGATTTTGTAAGGTGATGTCATAAATTAAATACAGTCTCTGTTTATTACCATACAAATATTGAGAAAATATAACTAGGTATTCCATTAAAACATTTTTTGTGTAGAAATAAACGTTGACATCATAATACTGAGGCTAATTCACTGTATTCATAACTTGCTAGCAAGCTATGTTTTCGATACACTTAAATACACATAGATTTTCTGGATGCTGATGCTCTTCCCTTAACAGCAACACTGGACAAATCACAACAAGTAAAATAGTTTTTCAGTCACTTCAATTCTGAAGTTAAGGTGATATAAAAAAAAAAAAAATTCTGAGATTCAGAGCCAATATTTGGGATCAATTCAGAGACTCCCAAAGTCACAATGATGGCAACATGGTGGCAAACACAGTCTTGGTGAGGAAAAATGATGGGTACAACCTGAACTAATTAAGCTCAAAACTGTAATGTATTTGGGATGGGTACAAACTATGAGATGACTAATAAAAGTGGTCTTCTTAATTTTTTTAAGTTTTAAGTTGATTTACTTTTTTTGACTTTTTCCTCATCATTTTGCCTTTTTTCATAATGTTGAGTTTAGTCTTAAAATGGCAATGCAAAAATGTATATAGTACTTCCTCCTCAGTTATTTTTCCAAAAGTGACTTTTATTACTCTGCTGATAGTTCTTCTGGTACATGTGTATATACAAGGCTTTTTCCCACAGTCCAAAAACATGCATGTTAGATCAACCACTGATTTTAGATTGTCTGTAGGTCTGAGGGATGTGTTTGCAGGTCTTTAGATATCAGGTTGCTGTTGTAAATCGAATGTGGTGTATATTACTCTCTTCTGTCTGGTAGGACAGGCTCTAGCAACCTCTTCTTGATGCTAAACAGAATTAAATGAGAAATAATTGTTTTTTACTATTTTAGACAACTATGTTATAATTGCTAAAATGTTTGATCTGTGAGACTTCAACTAACTTTAAGATCTCGGAAATAAATTACAATAGTGAAACATATATTGCTTGCAAAAATGTGGCTATTTTATTCAATCCTAAGCCCTGTTCACAAAGGAAGTTTAAATAAATTTAACCCTTTACTTACAGTGCACTGACTATATTTTAATGATGGAATGATCAGCTATACGCCACGTCCATTTTAACTTTGAAGGACTGTCAGCTCTGTGGGGTGTTGGGCATCACAGGCCTCGCTGTGTCAAAGACATGACACAGAACGTGATTTATTCAGTGAAGCCGTTATACACGGTCCATTTTACAAGAAGTGTGGGTAATGTATAAGCAGGCCACAAGTTATTAATTTTCATTCCTGAATTGTACACACAGACACACTTAAGGAGTGGCGAACTTTACTAGTCTCTGTTTAATGTTTCAGATAAAGCTATGCAAGGAGTGAAAGCCTTACCTTGTTAAATTACTGACAGTAAAATTTACATTTGTGTGTGTGTGTGTGTGTGTGTGTGTGTGTGTGTGTGTCTGAGCAAGCCTTACAGGGTGCACTTCTAGGCCATAAAAGGACCACACACCCCTTTTGACATTTGCTTATTTTCTGTGAAGGCATGTCCGTGCACCACGAGGCATTCAAGCTCAACACCTATAAAACATGACTGCAACAAACTGACAGCTCCTGAAGGTAGCCTGAAGTTTCTCTGTATCTAACACCTGTCTGATGGTGTGTTTATGCTTACAGGAATTCAAGAGATTGCTCCAACTCCTGTTTACCAACCTCAGTACAGCATTGGTGAGTAATTTGCAAGATGTCTTTTAATCTTTAAAAATAAATATATGCAACATGTTCTTTTGTAGTTTTTTTTTTAAGTACAACAGATTATTTAAAAAAATCTGTTCTCCAACTACAGTGGAAACTGTAACTCCTGTTATATAAGGTCATATATGGTAATCTGCGTCAGCCTCATCCAGTTTGAAAATAGTAAGCCCCTCTATTAAAAAAATTAAAATTCCTGCCTTGTTGTATTCATTTTTACAGTTTCATATATGTATTTTTTAATCGTTTCTTTTCCGTTCCTGTAAGTCTTTTTTTTTTTTTTTTTTTTTTTTTTTTTTTTTTTTTTTTTTTTTTGCTAAAGCAACATTGAACCAGCCAAAGGGAAAGGTGGTTGAAGTTTACATCAGACAACTTTCCCTTGAGAGGTCAAAACTGAAAAAAACACAGTCATATTTATCCCTTTTCATTAAAATGTATCAAAACTGAATTTTCTTCTTTTTTTCTATAAACACTTAACTGAAGAGCATGTTCCTTGCAGTACTTATTCAGGCTTTAGTACACTGAAATAAAATCAGAATCAAACAAAATCATAACTGGGAGGTCAAACCTCAAAGAAAACTGTAAATCTGTGTAGTCCAGTAAAAGCATGATAAACACATCTCTAGTTTTATTATATAGATTAGTTTCAAAAAGAAAAAAAGATTCTTGTATGCAAAGATAAAGCGTCATTAATTGTAGAATAATCTGAAATAAGGGATAGAAGAGCATTTCGTGGGTCACCGTTTCATGAGTTTCCAGCACAAAGGCTTTAGTCTCATGAGTCGGCGGATATCAGATCTGGTCCCAGGCGCTCTGTGGGCGTTATTGCTTAACAGACTGGTCTTTGAACTGCTTTAGGCTGCTTTAACCCATACTGAAATAAGGAACCAGTTCCTCCTAGTGGCAGCTTAAAGAAATCCTCACCTACTGTAGCTGAGATCAGATGCTGTGATGACACATGAAAGCAGTCAAATTGTAATTAGGCTTAAAGATGTGTGTTGATGTGCATGCTGAGAAATGATGGCTTCTCATCTTGCTTCATTCTCTCTGTCTTCCATTTTCCTGCAGCGGAGGAGTGTGTGTCATATTGCCAGCCCTCTGACATGAAAGTCAGGATGAACCTGGAGACTTATTGTCTCAAGGATTATGGTTGGTTTCAAGTTATATTTTTTATTTTAAAAAATGAATGAAGATCCTTTGTAGAAGGATTTTTTATTATATTTTGTCATGAATTTGAGATAGGATTTATAACATTACAACATAAATATGTCCTAGTATTTACACTTTCCCACTGCAAAAATTGCTGAATAAAAATCGAATTAGTTTAGTTTTTATTTTTAATCCCAGAGTCATCTTTTTTTTTTTTTTTTTTTTTTTTTTTTTTTAAGCATAATAGCCATGTCTTTGAACTCAGGAAACTTAGAGAAATGTGCAACCTAAAAAATATTAGGAATAACTGGAAAATTATTGTGGAAAAATTATTTACCCTCTTACAGATTTCTTTGGTTTTTACTTTTTTCTCACATTTTAATGTTTCAGCTCTTTGAACACATTTTAATATGAAACAACTGTTTTTGAAGTAGTTTTTTTCATTTATTAAGGGAAAAAGCTGTGCAAATTAACCTGGCCTTACACAAAAATTAACTGTCCTGATAGCTGGTTTCACCACTAGCTCCAACAATTGCTTGCTCTGTCAAATCATAAATCAACAGTTTTAAACACATTTCAATTAAATTTCACTTGCCACACCCAGGCCTGATTCCTGCTTTACCAGTCATGCATTCACTTAAACAGAACCTGTTTGACAGCATGAAGTAAGTTAAAAGGTTTAAAAAAACAACACATCATGCTATGATTTGAAGGAATTGTAGAACAGATGGGAAACAAAGTCTTGACATCTATCAGTCTGGAATGGTTCCAAAGACATTTCTAAATCTTTGAAAATGAAGTGAACCAAAGTAAGAGCCATCATTCTCAAATAGAAAACCATGAAACAGTGGTTCTAGACTTGGACAGCTTGCCTTAATGGATAGAACCTTGAATTCTGCATTCTACAAGAAAATACTGAAGAAAAATGTCCGACCATCAGGTAATTAACTTAAGCCCAAGCCCACTAGGGATATGCAACAGAACTATAGTCCAAAGCACACTGGTAAGTTCAAGTCTGAATGACTCCAAAAACATAAATTAAAGAAATGGTGGTCTAGTCAAAGTTGGGATATTAAACAGGGCATTCAAGCTTGAAAACCTTTCAGTGTGGCTAAATTAAAACAGTTCTGCAAAGAAAAAAAAGCGCAAAATTTCTCCAAACCAGCGTAAACAGTTTTTAGTTATCACAAATGCTTGACACCCATTGCTGTATTTACTTAGCTTATCTTTGTCTGATAATAAAGTTTTTTATGATTTGAAGCATTTGTATGTGACAAAAAGCAAAAACAGAAGATATCTGTCTTGGGGTTCAAATACTTTCTGACAGGGCTGTATGTCTATAAGGGTACTGAAAAGTAGAATATTTTCAATAGAGAGTCTGCAACGAAATTAAATAATCAGAATTATAAGCCTGTAAGGTCTCAAATACCATGAAATTTTTCATAAAAAGGTCTTAATTTATAATCCAAAGTTATAGTTCTGGCAAGGGGATTTGGGTGATATTCTGTTGTGACAAAACTACAAGGCCCAGATATTTACACCTTTCTAGGATTCCTAGAAAAAAAACGACTAACCCCTATTAATCTAAATCACTCAAACTACAACCAGCTGCCGCTCAATTTTTTTGAAGTTCTACTTTTAAATGTTGACTGTCATGAAAAAAACAATCATGGCTGATCTGATGCGCGTCTGCAGCTTGTAGTAATGTGTGTTTACCCTAAAAACGGAACTGAAGTTAGATAACCTATATGTAAAAACATTGGAATCACAGTTAAGAGGAAAAAACAAAAACAAGTTAAGTTAGTTAAATAAAACTTTATTGTCACCTTAACAAGGAACATATTAATTACTAAAGACGTAAGTAGGTAAATAAACTTACCAAAGTTTTTTTTTTCATCAATTTACACCATGAGGGTTTTATAAGTCTCAAAAGGTCTCAAGTTGACTTCGCTTCAACTTGTTGAAAGTCTGCGTAGAGTCGATGGCTCCTTTGATTTAGCACAGATTAAATATATCGTATTTAAAGCAAGAAATATCATCAAATTAGTATAATCCCATAAGAAAGATAAACATTATATTAAACTGTTTATTTCTTTGTCAGTGTTGAAGGTGCAGGTGAGAGGAATGGAGCGTTCAGGTCCCTGGTGGCAGTTCTCCATCTCAGTACAAACCGTCTTCCGGACAGGCTCTGTCTCCCGTGTCCGGAGGGGCCCCCAGTCCCTCTGGGTTCCCGACCGTGACCTCAACTGTGGCTGCCCCGCCCTCCATGTGGGGCGGACATTCCTCCTCATTGGCGCAGAGGAAGGGGAGCGGAGTTGGGCTCCGGAAGAGAGTCGCCTGGTGGCGGACCGCTCCACACTGGCCCTCCAGTGGCGGGAACACTGGAGCTCCAAGCTCAGGGGCTTCCGGGGGCAGGACAAAAGGGGCCGCTGCCCCCAAAAATCCCCTAACACCCACCACCCCCGGAGCAGGGAGCATACAAAGACACATTCTGCATACATCCCCCCTCACCTGTTGACTGAGAAAGATGCCAGTCTTCATAGTGACAAAGAACACTCTGTGAAGTTGGATGAGCCTCAGACCAGCACAGACATCACACCCGCAGAGACAACACCCTCTTCTTCCACCCTTGCTCTGGTGTGTTCAACTCAAAATCCTGAATAAAATAAAAATTTACAACTACAAAAAACTATTTAAGACTAAGACGGTAACCTTTCAGGGGTTCTTGTCACGTTGAAGGTTTTAGCATAAAGTTTGGACATGTTCGTCCATTTTGAAGAAAACCCAGAGGAACATCTTTACACATAAAAACACATCTGGTTTAGCTTTTAACCACTGCTCTGTGCATTAACAGGAGAAATTGTGCTCTGATCCTGCAGAAAATTAAAAAAAATATCCCACCAACAAGAATGGTGCTATAAAATATCTTTTTTTTAATCCATTAAAAAATAAACATGATAAAGCTATTCTGTATATTTTCTTGTATTTTCACTGTTTTTAATCAGAATATTTTATTTATTTCCATTTGAGAAAAATGTGGGCCTAAAATAGGATAATTGTTTGTGGGGCATCACCATGATTCGAATTAGAAGAATTTACTCCCATAGGCTGAAAAAAACCTGTGTCAAGTTTTGCTTTAAGCCGTTTGCAATACAACAAATGCTTTTCATATTGTAAAAAAATCTTGATAAAAGTTCACTTGAATAAATAAAAAAATTAACTAATAAAAAATATGCTCTGAATCCAAAATCGTAGATTCGTCCACAAATCTGTACTTCCTACTTGTCCATGATTTTACCTTGTTTTGCATTTATGATTAGAACAAAAGTCACGCCTGCAGTCACAGCTGTAACTGAGAAAACCAACTTTATCTTTAATCTGTTTCCTTACTGAACAGGTGACATATTCACCAAACTAACTCCAGCTTTCTCACTGTACACTAATCCTCCTACAGATCTGAAAAGCATCCGTCTGACTTGTCATGACTTCTGTTCCCATTTGGCATATATGGCGTCATGGCTCCTGGGAAATGGTGGTGGGGTGTATCAGGACAGATGGAGGAGCTCCTATTTGTTGAGCAGCGGCTATGTTTTGGCAGCAACGGTGTCAAGGATTGGCCGTGCTGCCATGTTGACGCTTGTGATTGAAAATAAAGAGAGAAAAATAGACTTGCTGATTGAAGACCTTGGAGCAGAGCATACAATATACCCCAGAGTATTTTTTTTATTTTTTTTTACAGAGAGACATGCATGTCCCTAAACTCAGCTGGCAGCTAGTCTTTCAATTAGATGTACACAGTATTATAAGATTTTTGCTTTAGTAATTTTTACCTCCTTTTAGCTCCTCCCTCACATAAAAAGTTTATTAAAAATTGTAGTCCATTAATGTTTGTGTGTTATTCAGAAATGTTATTGCAAAGAAAAGTTAAGAAGCTACCAGAGTCGATATACCCATGTGCATATTAAAATATTTTATATACACAGTTCAAAAGTTTTAGAGTCTATTATTTAGAAACCAAAAGAAAAAATAAATAAGAGGGAAAAAAAATCCACTGATACACAGTGACATCAGGCAATTATATTTTAAATAAAAAAAAAAACAAACAAAAAACTACACACCCACTCACAATAAATTTGTTACTGTAGTACAATCAGTTAATTCAAACCATACGTGTATATATATATATATATATATATATATATATATATATATATATATATATATATATATATATATATATATATATATATATATATATATATATATCTTAGAGGAAGCCTGAACATCCAAGATTAACTGACTGATAATCTATGATAATCTATGGTGACACCAGGCAACTGTCTAGTTTATGACAAAAATATATATTGACCTACAATAAACACAATACAAAACCTACCGAGTGGCATCAGACATTTGTTTTATCTGATTCTAAAATAAAATAAATAAACACACACACACACACACACACACACACACACACACACACACACACACACACACACACACACACACACACACAAATTGAAGTATTATTGAAAAGTTAATTTATTTCAGTATCTCAGTTCATTAAGTGAGACGTTTTATATATTAACTACACATATTCATGTCAAGCCTTTTATCGGTTAATTATGATGATTTTTCCACTAACAGATAATGAAAACACAAACCTTAAGTTTAGAATAGTTTACAATAGTACATCAGATTTAATACAGAAATGTAGGCTTAAAGCTGCAGAGTGAAATTTTTATATAAAAAAATAATAATTAAAAAAAATGTTTTTTTACATATTTGTTGAAACTGTCATTATGTCCAGACAATAGGGTATGAGACAGCTAATCTGTGAAAAATCAAGCTCCTCTGCCTTCTCTCAGCGCTCCCAGTGTTCTCTAGAAACAACCAATCAGAGCCAGGAGGCGGGTCTTGGCGCTGTCAATCACCGTTCATGCGGTGTTGCTCATCCCCCTCTCTCCCTCCCTCCCCTGCTCTCTGCAGCGACCAGAGACTGTAGTGAATGATTAGGCTAGTTAGCATGGCCACCGATGACGATGGATAAACGGGTTTCCTGTAACGGTAAGTTGTTTCTCCACTATTAGCACATTTAGCAGCGAGTAAATGAAGCTGACAGCGCTAAGACCTTCCTCCTGGCTCTGATTGGTTGTTTTAGGTCGGGAGCGGTGTATTTCTTCAGATGGCGATAGTAGCTCGGAGAGGAGGTGGAGGAGTTCAGTCTTTTCACAGATTATCTGTCTCATACCATACTGTCACGACATGGTGACACTTTTAACAAATATGTAAAAAACATATTTTCTATAAAAGTTACATACAGCAGTTTTTAAAAGTGTGTTCAATACCTGGTTAAAGATTATTATTTTCAAGAGCTGCTTTTAATCTGACAGACAAGTCTAATCAGAACATGTATTCTAATTAATTGAATATGACTGTATCCTTCTTCACACAGTTGAGTCATGTTCAACAGCCCAACAACATCCCACACTAAATCATGATGGGTTTTTTTTTTTTTTTTTCAGTCCTTTCGGAATATTTCTAGATATTTGTGCTATTGTTGTCGTACTGAAGCTATTTATTTTCCATTTTAAAGAGCATTTTTTAATTTATCATCTATAACCTCACTTGCTTGCTCACTTAAGTATTTACAATCATCCTTTGACTCTCCTTGACTGCACCTTAGCCATTCTCATGAGACACCTTTAAAAAAAAATAAAAATAAAAAAAAAAAAAGGCTTGGGGTGGTACACGGTGAGCGGCACAGTGCACATAACCATTCATGGTCCGAAATCCCAATCATGAGACCTTTGCTGTGTATTTTCTGTCTAATTACTGTCAATAAATTCAATTCAATCCAGTTCAAAAATGCTTTATTTATCTCAAAGGAAAATCAAATGTGGTAGTAACTCATATCGTCCAAGAATCTTCAGAGTCGTTGTGGATGATGATGCTCTGGGCAGGAAGGATCTTCGGTAGCAGTCAGTCTTGCTGAAGTGGGCTCTGACTGAAGACTGATGCTGTACGACCATCTCATGACTGTCATAACATGCTAAGAGCTCAATATCCAGGCAGCACAGACAGTATTCCACAGTTACATATTCTGGATGACACCATTAGGGGTTGGCAAGCACTGCTAATTCACCTCATTTGCTTTTGCCACTGTTTAAGTTCAACTAGTGCTGCAAAAACTTTTAAATGGGCAGAGAGAAGAAGACAGGACTCAGGGTAACAGTATTTGTTTTTTTCGAGTGCCGACATCCGTTTACTATTAAGTATGATATGGCAACATTATCTAACTGTTGACTGGCTGAGTTGGACTCCTAAGAGTTACATTAAATGTGTTCATTCTCAAGAGAAATACTGTGCTGCGGTCAGCCTGAAAAACCCGGCAATATTTTGCAGGTACAATTTTTAGATTTTTTTTTTTTTTCTCTTGGTTTCCTTCTGGTGAAGTTTCAGCTTTGGTTCCCATTTGTTGTTTTCAGAACAGCTTTTAACAGCAGGCAGCTGCTGAAAGTGATGCTAGAGTAACTCAAAAACACCCAGTCGACATCCGGTGACCACGTCGTGATGCTTAACAGCTGAACGAACCAAAACAGAACAAAATTAGGGGCTGTCATTTTATCAGATGAAGGCAAGAAGCCCGCAGAAGACAGATAAGCTTGTTTAAAACTTTGCCTCATCAACTAAAAGTGTCTGATATCAGTTGTGGTTTTAAAGCTTGAGGCTTAAAACCGAAATTTTAGATATAAACCAGAGTTATCTAAAGTAAACGGCAGCTTTGCTAGTTAAAATGTATTTTCTAAAAGGAACAAGTCAAGAGAGGCCTCTTAAGGAAATGATACCAAACGGACTAAACCCCTAGGTGCACTCACTGTGGTTGTGAGAGTTAAGTTTAGCCTGCAGCTCACAGCTTGTGTGTGTCAAGGGGAAAGAAAACTGTGTGTATGTGTGCGTGTGTGTGTGTGTGTGTGTGTGTATGTATTAGTACACGCAGAATCATGTCCTCGTGGTAAAGTATCTGCCTCTATGTGTGTGTGTGAGAGTTAGTTTGAAGCACCTGCTGCATTGCAGCAGCAAGCACCTGTCAGCGGTCATCTCTTCAACGCCGGCTCTGTCGACATGAGGGTTTGATCCTAAAAACTTCCCAAACACACACTTACACAGACACTAACAGACAACTTAAGCTAGCAGCTCACTTTGCTGTGGTCTTGTTCTCGCTTAGCCGGCAATACTTTTTTAGTTATTCGAAGCACTGGGGTATGAGAGCAGGCCTGTTGTTTGGATAGTATGTTCATAAAAAGGCGATCCTTCTCTGGAACTGGTGGCAGGAGAGAGTGAGTGTGTGGTATTATGTTTACAGCCTGAACAGGGCAGATTTTATGAGAGGTGAGTCCTGCTGCCTTCAACCCGGAGCCAAAGTTCAACTAGACTCACATACATTCATGCTCCTCTTAGTCCTGTTGCTTTCTTTATTAAACCCACAGCCAAAACATTGCGATGTTGATCCGAACAGCGATTCTTCACACGCCCCAGATTCTTCACCTACAGCCGAGAGCTGAGATGGTTAGTACGTTTCACAGCCACGGTTTTCAGAACACACACATGTAGAGGCTTCTGTTAACCTGAGAGGCTGAGGGTCAATCCCTGTGATCTGCAGCCTGAATGCTTTCTATACACACACGCCGCCAACACGGCAACCCGACTCCCTGCCAGATTAGGACTAATCAAGCATAGCATGGCTGCAGGCAGCAACATAAAGACACATGCAGTAACAACGTGGATATTCTGTGTTACAGACTTAAGCTTACCTGCATTCCTTTAACATGTCATAAAATCTAGACATAGCCAATGAGAAATCTGTGATTTCTACGCATTTTACATTGTAAAATTACATACTTCTTTACATTCAGTTCCTAAAGATATTTTTGCACATTTTAGCACAAAACAATTTAACGCCATGTTGAGTTCTGATCTAGTTGATTGGTAAAGAGCAATAGTTTATTTTTTGTTAGGTTTTCTAGTCAAGTTAAATTAGCTCTACTTTAAAATATATAACAACTGGATTTGTCAAATATATACTGAATTAGCCAATACTTTGGAAATGCTGAAAATTTTATTTCACTCCAATTTAGGAGTCTTACTGCTTTGTTCGATACCTAAATCAGACTTAGTTTTAAAGCAAAACACAGGTAAAATCTAAAATTCTGATCCAAGAAGCTCTAGATGCAGAAATTAGGAAACAAAATGGCCCTTTTGATTTTTTTAAAGCGTTTATCTGTGGCTGTTCTCACACAGTAACTCTAAAACCGTGTAGGTAGTTGATTCAACAGTCAAAGTGTTCTGTGATCTTCCTGTGCAAGAATTAATATAAAATATGAATAATGTTTTTCTTTAAAGCCTGACCTACGTAGTTCAGAAAATATTTGAATTTTCTGTATCCATAGAGAAAGTAAAAAGTAGGTTCATTTATGCAAAATGCTTTCCGAGAGCTACTTCGCATTCTAAGAAGTACTTAGAAAACTCACTAAATCACAGCACAGAGGCAACCTTGTTGTTTCCTGTTGCACCACAAACAGAAACCCATAATGACCTAAAACAAACCAAATGGACCAAACCTGCTATTTATTTTTCTCTTAGCAAAAAAGCTAAGATTTTAGTAGTTAATGTTAAAATCCCCATCACACTATGTGTCCACCTTATAGTTCTATGGTGTGGGAGCACAATAAATAGCTCTACATCTTTTAACAGCCCTGCTTCACTACTCATTTACCAATGTAGCCACAACTGAGCTGCCATGGTCATTTTTTACAGGCCACAACATGAAGTTTGTGTAGTTTGTACGTGTTTATGCTAATTCAGTCACCTCAGCATGCCACATGACTGAAATTGAAACTGATAGCATGACCTAATTTCTAGTTCATTCTGCTAATAACTATCTGACTACTTGGAAGCACGTTGAAATTCCCAGCCGGCCAGTTGATTCTTACATTTGGAGCAAAAATAAATAAATAAATGGATTGATACAATTTTGCCAAAAATACGGTATTGACAGAAAACAACTCTTGTTGTTCGACCATAATATTTTAACAATAGAATTTAGACTTTAGAGTTGTTGGTGTATAATAATTAAATAAATAAACAAATAAATAAATAACACGTACCAAAGTAAAAGTAAGAACATTTTGAAAAATCATATTTTGATTGATTTTTTTTTTCTTTTGAAAAAATTTATAAATGGAGTGTAATAATTAATATTTTAAAATTATACTAATAACATTAAATCAAATATAACAATAATGCTAAATTGCTGTAGGAATTGATTTTGTTAAAAAAAAAAAAAAATCTAAAATTTTATGTTATTGCGGCAAAAGATTAAAACTCCCGAACAACAGCGAAAACAGCAGTTTCTTATCGTCTGTTGGTCTCTGTTGGTTCATGTGTTTCTGTTAGGAAAGTCTGTATTTCAGCTTCTATTAAATTATTCTGGGTTTTGCATTTCTGTAGACACAGATGTGATAGAAAATGTTTGCCTGACCACATCATGACATAACAAGTGGGATCAGAATTTGCCAAAAAGAGCCAATTAAAGCTTCAACAGAATTAGGAGGTCGTAATAAAGCTACTGATTTTTTTTCTTCTTTTGAACCAGGCTGACAAAACTGACTCTAACATCTAAGAATTTTCATGTGATTTGACAGATGTGTTTTACTTTACGTGAGACAGTCAGAAGCTGGCCGTAACTTGGCCTCTTGAATGAAAACTAATACCGTTCCCAGGTGTCAAACTGTCCTGTCTGGGATGTTTCAGGCCTTTCTTAACTCCGTCCTCTTTGTAATTTGCAACAGGAACCTGATTTTGTCTTTGTAGTCGTCAAGAGGAACCTGACCCTGGCAGCCACCATGTTAGAGGGAGACGTGATTTATGCTGCAGGCATGATGGGGTGATCCCACCGTCGGCCTCGTCCTTCTGTTATGGCGTCTGCACACACCCTCCAGTCTATTAGTGCCCTGAGAGCTGGACTCTGAGTCCAGGATTAGCCATCAAAAGGCTGATTGAAGAAAGAGGTGGTGGGAGGGGGATTCAGCTAAAAGGAAACACTAACCCGGTCTTCCCAGGTGGTGCAGCTAGAAAAAAAACTCCCATCTGTGGCATGGGTGGGTCAAACACAGGCTGTGACTTTTATGGGGCATACACTCCATGTTGAACTCCGTCTAGTTGGATTTGAACCATGACCGATTGTATTTCAAGCTCGGAGAGGGGGAGAGGGGATCTGTGACCTTTTCACAACATGCTCTCCTGATTTTTCCTCAACTGCATTTTAACTTGATGTTACTCTGTTTACCACCCAGTTCATCTGGATATGTCTGGATATTTATAGTTGAAACACCTCCTTTCTTCCCCCTCAGCTTTCCTGGACAGTTTTTTGTGAATGATTAAAACAGGTAAACATCAAAACATTTTTTTCTATAAACTGATACAAAACTGATCCATATTGACACACGATACTGATACAGTTTAAAGCCTTATTAGGTTCTAATGGGTAATTAGAACCTAATAAGTGTGATGAATGGAGCTCTTTATTGGGCTATTGTGTTTTTATTCAATAAGCTATGAACTTAAAAATTTGAATGTCAGTGGTTGAAAAAACGAAATAAAAATACGAAATAGAATATTGTATATTGAAGAACATAATCAATTAAATGAATGTGTTTGAACGTTAATTGAATTGTAATTCTTGAATGGAACCCTGTAGAACCCTGTGGTATTCACGGGGGTGAGGGACCACGGCCGCCTGCAAATAACTAAAATGATTGAATACCTGACACTCCTAAAAATCCTGATAACTGCCTATTTTATTAGTTCAGCCACCAAATATACCTTAATATGCATTAATGTGCTCAGTGGAAACTGTCTTAGCTCTACTGCAGAAGCTATCACAATCTTCTTTGTCTCCACTCTTGGGATTTCAATCAGTCAGCGCCAAGGAAAATGAATGGCGCTCCTGGATTGGCCAGCCAGTAGCGAGTCAAATAGCATTGCTCCTTGATAGTTCAGTTTCCCATGCTGCATTTTCTTTCAAATATTTCAGACATGCTCTACAAAAAAATTGGCACATTTTCTGCAAATAATTTGGAGTTACGTTCCACAGAAAAATCCACAAATAGGTGAATCTTCAAATACTGCACCACAAACTAGACAAGGGTCCGCTGTGGTGTTTCTATAGCGTATAGAAATATTTTAGCCCTGGACAGCATGGTGGATATGGAGGATAGTAATTCAGCAAAACGGTCCTGGCTTAAAATCCCACTTGAGGCATTTGTGTTGAAAGTGTGAATTTTCTATCTGTTCATGAAGTAACAGTCCAAAATCGTGCCTGTTAGTTGCCAAGTACACATTGCCCTTAAGTGTAAATTAGTGTGTGAATTGTTGTCTGTCCTATATCTGTGTTGACCCAGTGAAGGACTGGTGACCTGTTCTGGTTTTACCTCACCTTTCAGCCACTGACATTTAGCAGTAGGTAAAACGCCCCCTGATAAGCGAAGTGAAACCGACCCATACTTCTCTTAATGATTGTATGTTGATAATGTTAACTAAAAGATTAAAACCTCTAAATGTTGACAAAAACACCAGTTCATATTTTCTTAAAGAATAAATTAAGTTTATTATCTTAGAGTCGAACTTAGATATTTCCCCTTTTGTTATATTAATCTCCTGCCTGCCACCAGACAGATGGTGGTCTCACATGTGAGTGGTCTCATCTTCAGAGTCTGAGCTGTACGGCAGAGAGGTCTGGGCTTCAGGGAGGTTGTTGCTCTGCAGGAAGGAGAAAACCACCTGGACCTGAGTGCAAACAGAGAAAAACTCTCAACATAAAGAAAGAAAGGAACAGAAGTTATTGAAGTGTTAATGTAAAAACCGGTAGTGATGTAATAAGCCGAGACGCAAATGAAAAACAAAACAGCTGGAACTGAAACTCCTCTTAATGCAAGTGTTAGCAGCCAACATGCTAAGTTTGCAGACATCTTTTCCAGGCTCGCTCAGGGCCCGTCCCTCTGGACTAGGGGCATATGCATGCTGTCATGTTTTTATTATTGTTTATTTCATTTGTCATTTTTGTCCACCCTTTCTCCTTTTCCTCTCCACGGTGTCATTTTTGTCTTTAGTTGCTACGGCCTGCACCAGATGTGGTTCAGGAAATAAGGAGGTCAGTTATGCAACAAAAGGAATTACCCATTTTTTCCTGGAATCTGCCTGACACAGTAATGCAACCAGACCTACTACATTGTTTTCCTAATTTGTCTTGACAGCATGGTGGGATATTGTCTTCATATCTACGCTGCTTAACTTTTACTTTTGACACTGAATGGTAACACCATTAATTTCCTGTGTATAAATTTGTCACTATCTGTAAATAACCATTAATGGTAAATGGCCTGTCTTTGTATAGCACTTTATAAGTTCAGATGACCCCAGAGCGCTTCACATTACATTCAGTCATTCACCCATTCACACACTGATGGTGTTAATCTACAGACTGACAGAGGCGAGGCTGCCATACACCTGCACCACCAGGCCCTCTGACCACCACCAGCAGGCAAGGCGGGTGAAGTGTCTTTCCCAGGGACACAATGACTGAGAACCAGCACCCCACCAGTTACAGGGCAAACTCCTACCACTGTTGCCCCATTTATGCAAACATGATGATGGTTTAACGGTTTATAAAATAGCATTTGCATAAACTACTGTGACTGTTTTGAGATCTGACTTGTTTTAAACGACAGAAGTCTGCCCTGGTCCTGTCCCCCATCGGGGATTTACACTAAATGAAGACTGTAAGAGAATTATCTATTACAAGTAAGATAGTGACTGCTTATAAACTTTTAACATAACCTAATTTCAAAAGTTTTGAAGAATAACTTTAATGTCTTTGCATTCTTCTAAAGCAATATTGATAGGGAGTAACGAGTTCTCGAATTACTGCTGTATATAGAATATGTGGTAAAAAAAAAAAAAAAAAAAAGTTTTCTGCCTGCACACCATTTTAGTCACACTTATAAATATATATATATAAGTTATATATATAACTTATATATATTTTTGTTTGTTTGTTGGTTTTTTTGTTAAAACTTTTAGAGGTTATCATTTTTCTCCAGACTACAGTTATAGTTTGTGCTGACCTGTATCACCACCTCCTGAGAGATGTCCACAGTGGCGCCATTGTGCTCCAATCCTGCCATCGGGGGGCGCAAGAGGCTGGGACCGAAAACTGTAGCCAGGTTCAGCAGAGTCATCTTGTTAACATCTTGTCTCTGAGCAACTCTGAAGAAAACAATCAACCAAATATAAGATTATGTTTATCTTTTGTATTTAAATGTTCTTGTTCTCTTATTTTTAGTGTCAGGAACCTGCTCTCATAAGGTAAACATCTTTACATTCTAGCTGGTTCTGAAAACAGCATTCAGTGGGTGTAGTGTGTGACTTAAATAGCAGCTTTGCATTTTCAGAACAACAGAATCAGAGCAGCAGAGTGAGAGTTGTGTCTCCCAGACCTTTGGAGGTGATGCATGAGGTAGAAGAAAGTGTTGCGGTTGACATCAGGACTGGACTGCAGCAGAGACAGCATGGACACGAGTCGTGAGTTCGTGTCCTGGATATCTGCAGGGCAGAGTTACAAGATGATGTTACAGTAAAGCCTCATAAGGACTCATGTAGAGACATATCAACAAGAGTAAGAAGGTGGCAATAACAGATGGATTAATGGATGGACTATTTTCATGAAAGGGATTGTAGTGATTGCAGTCCTTTGCACAAGTATTCATACTCATACATTATAACCACAAATAACATTGGGATTTTATGTTTTAGACCAACATAAAGTAGAGCATAGTTCAGAGGTGGAAAGATAATGACAATTTTCAACAGGTTTTTCAAAAAAAAAAAAATCCAAAAAAGTGGGACATGCATTAGCAGCCAGCTCCCTGCACTCTGTACGCCTGAAATAAAACCAGTTCAACCTTCTGCCTTCAGACATTATCCAGTTCAAATTTTTCTTAGCCTCTCCTCAAAATGAGAAAGACAAGAGAACATATTCAAATGAAGCAGAAATGTATTTATCTGCAAGAGTCCAGACATGACTACAGGAAAATAGCCACTCACCTAACCCTGAACATATTTAAAGTTGAAGCAATAACTAAAACGTTTTAAACAACAGAAACTGTGACAAACAAGCCTGGAGTAGTGACGTTTTTTCACACCAATCTGCAGCTCACAGCAAAGACTGGCATCTTGGGGTCCCCAAGTGACCCTATAAAAGCCATTTATTTTAAAACTTTTGTGCACAACCTTACCATGGGTTCCAGTAACTGTGAGCATGAAAATAAGAGGAACTTGGAGATCACAAATATTTTTAACAACAACCTAAAAATACTTAAGTATTTTAAAAATCGTTCAAGTCTAGTTTTAAAATAAGCACTTGACGTGTTTGGGATGTGTTGGTCTTACCCAGAGTTTTTGCCAGACTCTGAAACAGATCAGGGGGTATGAGAGGCTCCGGCAGTTCTCTGAAGTAAAGTTTGAGGACGCCAGACACTGTGTTCACTTCAGCGCTTCTCAGTCTGCTTACTGCTTCCCTCAGATCTGAGCAGACAGAGAACTGCAATGATTATTATCATAAATATTACCCCTATCGATGTTAGGTGTACACTTCCTTCTCTGAGTATGAAAATGCTGTAACCCAGCAGCTCAATGGCTATGACCCAGATGTTCTCACAGTGATAACATGATGCTCAACATAACAATTTGAAGACTACCTGCATAAGAGGTGTGTTTTTGACTCAGGTGTTTGCTGCGTTTTCTTACTGCTGTTGAATGCAGCTTTTAGCGAGCTGATGTCTGTGGCGGTGCCTGAAATCCTGTATATTCCCACCTCGTCCATGCCTCTCCTCTCCACCTCCTCCACGCAGCATCTCACAACATGAGGAACCAGCACTCCTTCCTGTCTGAAGAGAGAAATATAACAGTTGGGGGTTTATAACATCTGTAAACTAGTCAAGCTGACTCAGGAGGTGTTTCAGTTCTTTGCTCATCTGTCCCTACTCATGCCACACTTCTGCTTCGCCCACTTCACCACAGAAACCAACCACTTCTGTTTAGAAAACTGATCATGCAAACATGAACACAATGGAAACAAAACTCTGCAGAGAACTGCTGCTTTCAGTTTTAAGGGAGCCCTGTGGGTTGACAAGCCCTTTTATCATCTCCATAATATCAAACAAGCACTTACTGAGCCACCTTCTCGATGGGGACACAGAAGACAGGTGGTTGTTGAATGGGGGTGCCTGGTGCTTCAAGCTGGTGTGGACAGTACTTAAGGGAGAGGGTCACCTCCAGCTGGCCCAGCTGTAGGGTCTGCCTTTTCCATCGACTACTCAGATTCGTAGATTCCAACTTGACAAAAGATTTTAAAAAATTAATGTTTAGACCAGAAGATATAACTTAAGACTTGTTTTATTCTAAATGACCTGCCCTATACCACACTGAAGAAACAAAGGAGACTGGGGGGAATATTTACATCCATCAAGGTGATATTTCCTAATTTTTCTCTTGAAAATCAGTTGTCCAATATATGTTTTCTATATCTCTTCAGTTGAAACTTTACTACAAATACTGAACCTTCCATATTTAAATCCAACGTTTATTGCTGTAGCACAATCTCACACAAACAAAAAATACCTATTAATTTGAGTGCATTTATTTAGTGAGGAAAATGAATCCCATGTTAGGAAATAATAGCTTTGGTTCTTACAAAATCGTTAGTTTCACACTTACAGGCACCCCTAAAGCTTCCTATAAAATAAATATAGCAAAAAATATTTTTTGCTTTTCCTTTTTTAAAGTTAAACAGTCTGTCAATTAAATGAGTAATCCGTTACTTCCTGTTTCTCTATTATATAAATATGATGTGACACAGAGGCAGATTTCCTTTAGCTTTTGTTTCAAAATGGGGAATAGAAAACAGTATAACAGCTACTTGCCAAAACTTGCCCATATTTAAAGTCAGAGCAACTACTAAATAGCTTTAAAAAACTACAACTGTGACCAACAAAGATGGAGAAAGACCCAAGTTTATCTTAACACATACAGTGAGGAGGACAGGGACAGAGAAAGATTTCCAAAGCTCAGCATTTGATAACTTTAGTCCCTTATTAGATTTCTGACAGAGGAGTCAAAACAATAATCACAAGAGCACCCATAGAGAGAGATTCAGAAAGATCTGGTAATAGCAGGTAGAGTTTTTCCCATGAAAATAATAAGTAGAGCACTCAACTGTAATGGACTCTGCACATTTACTGCACAAGTCTCCACTCCTGAAGAAAATGCTTGATAAATTTGCTGCAGAAGATCTGGACAAGCAAGTGAAATACTGGGAGAAGATAGTCTGGTCAGACGAAGGGAAAAATGAAACTCTGACGATGTTAATTGCAAACACCATGTTTGGAGGAAAAATGGCTCTGCAGATCAGCCCCCAAAAAACCCCATACCAAAAGTAATGATTGCTGGTGAGATCCTCATGGTGTGGGCTGTTTTACAGCATATGGCACTAGCATACTTTATATAACAAAAGGAAGGATTAATGAAGGCTAAAATGAAAGAAAGAATAAAAGAACTGACTCCACATCCTACAAGATTTGAGGACAATTTGTGTGGATGAATTGGTCAAAATCACATCTGAGCAATTTAATGAATATTTTCTCCATGCAGGAGGCCTTTTGCAGTTGTCAGCTACCATAAACAGATTTTTGAATACATTTCTACAAGTATGTTCAGTGCTCATTCACTGTGTCATTTTACTGATAACTTCATTGGGGACTAATTTGCATTGATTTTTTTTTTTTTTTTTTGCATGTGTGCATTACATTTGTTGTTGCCGAAATTGAATTTTAATGTCAGTGGGCCTCCATTAGAAATATTTAAACAAAGAAAAGCACTTCTTTTTTTTTCCAGAATTTTCTTTGCGATATGAAGCTTCTGCAGTTAAAGAAGCATTTATTTGCAGTCTTTAAACATTTCTTCACCCCTGGTACCCCTTGTACCAGGGGTACAAGCATCCCTGATGATAATACGAATCACTTTCACACTGCATAACAGAACATTCAAACGGTAGAAACACATGTACACTGCTTGTGAAACTCACTGTTAGGTGCTTCCTTTAACAGTACAAAAGCTTTATTGCTTTTCTTATGTGTAATATGGACGACCATAGTTATAGTTGTGTGAATAACCTTTTTGCATGTGTGAAAGCAAAAGAAATGAGAAATTTGTTCCCAGAGAGATGGGGCTTTCTCATAGTGCTCTGCGCTTTCTGACAGCCTCTCTGCCATATGTCACAGCTTGTAAACACGTCCCAGCTGCTAACGCTGTTTGGTTCTTGTTGCAGGGAGCTTTCTTCTTTCACTCTGTGTGAGACTTCTTGTTCTGTAACATTAAGCTGCTGTTGAGCATCCTTTGTTTGTTCCTAGTAACATATTCTCAACAGTTTAAAAAACTATTTTTACCGTCAGATTTGTTTAATATATTTCATTACAAAGCCAGATTGACTACTTAAACTTTAGAATAAGTTCTTAATTATTTAAAAGATTAAAATACAAGGACTTTAATGAGTTCTTCCAATCCTAAAAGACAAACTGAATTCTGAATTAAAATAATTGCGTTGAGTACTCAATTATTTAAGCCTTGGTTGTTAAAATTACTAATAAAACACTGTTTTTTTTTTTGTTGTTTTTTTTTTAAATGTTCAAAAGAAATTTTTGGGTTTAAAATTAGCTCTTTGGAAAGTTATACAGCCTTGCAAAACTATCCACACCCTTTGAATGTTTCTACGTGTTGTCAAATTAGAACCACAAGCAATTTTATTGTGATAGACCAACAGAAAGTAGTCCATGATAATGAAGTGAAAGGAACATGAAACATTTCTTTTACAAACAGAAACCTGAAAAGTGTGAACTCAATTGCTTTTAGCCACCATGTGATCGGTTTATTCTAGGTGAAATGTGCTACCCACAAAGTGTTCTGCATGTAGGCTAAAAAGTTTAATGTTGCTCTCATTTCACAAGAGCACCATACTTCACATGTTTACTGGTCCGCCTACATTAGTGGACCCCAACCCTTGTCCTGAAGATCCACTGTCCTGCATGTTTTAGATGCTTCCCTTTGCCTCTATCCCTAATTCAAATCACTGCTTTACTTTATGATGCCATCAAGTTGTGCAGAAACCTGTTAATGATCTCGACAGCTCCTTACCTTCCCTGTAAGTTTAGCTGGGCGGCCATGTCTTGGTGGATTTGGAGTTGTCCCACACTCTTTCTATTTTTGATAGATTGAACAATGCTGGGTGAGACATTCAAAGCTTGGGATATTGATTTATAGCCTAATTCTACTTTAAACTTCTCCAGAACTTCCTCCTTGACCTCTCGGCTTAGTACCTTGGTCTTCGTGATGCTGTTTGTTCACTAATTTTCCCCAACAAACCTGAAGCCTTAACAAAACAGCGAGATTGATATTGACATTAATTACACACATTTTGACTCTGTTTACTAATTGATGTTCTCCTGGAGATAGCTGGATGCACTGGACTTTATTTAGAGTTTTCAGAGTAAAATAGGGCTAACTACAAAAGCATGTCACAATTTTCACACTTTTGTCTGTAAAATATTTTGAAAAGTATGTATCATGTTCCTTCACAGTTTTGTGCCTCCAACCTCAAACACAAACTAAAACTTCTGGTTCTGACAAAACATGAAAAAGTGCAAGGGGCAGGACTACTTTTGCGAGGCCCTTGAGCTATCCTCAATAGCAACAGCTGGGGTTTGTGGGTTGTTCTTTTGTACCTGTACAGTAGTTTTCCCCAGGACTGTATCCTCTCTATCTGACTGACTCACACAGAGCACCATCATCTTCTGTGCACCATCCACCTGGAAGGACAGCTCCTGTTTGAGATAAAACAGACAATGTTTATACTGGAACAAAGCAGCGACTCACTTTCTCACTATTTTAAATTCTTCAGTCCTGACTATCCGCTGGATTTACTGTACATTTGAATTGCAGCTGGTAGAGTTTAAAGCACAGGGCTCTCAGGTTTAGGCCTGTATACATACCTGGTCCCAGTGTGGGTTGAGGCTGAGGACTGAGGAATGTGTCTGAGCTTGTTTATCATAAAACTCATAACCATCCACCTCCACACACACATAAACACCTGTGAAAAAATAGTTGAAACCATGAATGATCTAAGAGCTCATCTCCATCACTCACAGAGAGGACTGAAATGGTCATAAACTTCTCTCTTAAAATCTCTTTAGGATATACAAGGGGTGTTCAAAGTGCAGCCAGGTGGCCAGTTACAGTCCTTGGAATAATTTTTGTGGCCCCTGACCACAGTACCAAAGAATGGTACAAATACGGCCCACAGAACAATCAGGTGATGCAGATGGAAACCTATTGTAATTTTTACAGTTTGAATCTTCTTATAATGGAAAATGTTGGGTACAACACAAAGATTTTGTCTTTTAGTAGACGTGATTATTTTGCGTTCATTTTAACTATGTAAAAAACTGGACTTTAAACGTCAAGCAACATTCAGTCTAAAACAGACTTGAGGCCACCAACTCAGTAAAATTCACAAAAACAACAAAAAACAAAAGGCAGTTCGCTCCAGAACATTTTGAAAATTTGACACCTTTCTATTAATGAGGCAAACATGTGAGACCCTTTTCATATTTCCAATCTGTAATGATTCACAAATTCGTTAGTACAAAAAACAGAACGCTTTCCTTAAAATATTGCATGTTTTGTTAATTATTGAGCAGATGAAAAAAAAAATTACTAAATTATTTTGGATTTTTATTTTTTAAAACAGAACTTTAAATTTTGGTCAGTAGGTGCTTTTAGCTTCACAATCTTGGCCAACTAGGCAAAATGTTTGGACACTACTAGCATACACAGTTTACATACGTACACTATTGTCATGAATGTTATATGGATTTTAGGTTTTTAATGACGTATTTATTTAGGCCAGCCTCTTTCAGAATGGCATACATGTACAACAAACAACTTTAATGAATTATATATGTGGAGGTGTCAGTATATCTTTCAGCCTGTATGCATACATTACTGCTGAGAAAATCCACAATAAATTGAGATTTGTGTGGTCAGTAACAGTTTTTTCAGTTGGTTGTTGCATAAATTATGTCACCTCAAAAAGAGAGCAGATCAAATGCATCATTAAAAACCCAGAATTTATACGCCATTCATGATGAGTGTGTGCAAACCTGCACCTTTCTGACTTTTGTGTAGCCATTTAAATGTGCACATGTAAAGATACATACAAGCTGGTTCCTGCAGGCCAGAAGCTGAATGGATCGCCACACTAATAGTCCCACATAGCGACTTCTCATCTTCTGCTGGTAAGATACAGAGGCAATGATTGAAGCAGGCATTAAATGCAACACTCACGCAGAACAGACTCTTGAAACTTTTGAAACAAAGTGTGGGAAATGGTGCTGTGTCAGATGAAAAGGTAAAAGCAGTGAGGGTATCTTGTTTTAGATACAGGACATGTTTCTGTGGTGGAGGGAAAAATAAGCTTGTGGTGAGAGAAGAGGGTTATACCGGCATCAGAGCTGTGAAGATGTGGCTGCTGGGTCATTCTCAGTTTCACACAGGCACCGGTGAGAGTGAGCAGGTCTGGAGGGACGGTTTCAATGTCTGACATGGTAAACAAAAGCTCCGATCAGCTTATAGAACTGATGATAATAGAACGTATTAAAAGGTTAAACTCTAATGATTCATCAGAGCAAACGCTTGAAAGTTTTTGCACAATTTGGTAATTTTAAGGTATATTAGGCTTTTTTTTTTTTGATATAAGTGGTTCTACATTAGGTTTATCATTGGCATGAGATGCAAACACGGCAGTGAGATCATATCCAACAGGTTGCTATAATACCTAAAATGGCTGTTAGAAAATTCAACCATGATTCCCTGAACTGAGATCATTTTGACTGCAGGCTACTACAAATAAGATACTGACTGTTTGTGGTCACCAGACATAACCTCATTTCCAATAAGTAACCAAGTGATTGTTTTTAAAAAAGGGTGGGAAAAGCCACAGTATGGCAGGGTAAAGCTTGAAAACAGGGAACCTAATTACTGAAAAGCAATGGTAAGTAGATTTAAATCCTGGGAAACCAAAACTTTGCCAGATTTGTTTGTATTGCTGAACAACAACATGAAAGGTTTTTTTTTTTTTTTTTTTTTTTTTTTTTTTTTTTTTTTTTTATCACTTTGTTTATAATGTCAACCATACTTTGAAACACCATCTGTCTTGAAATTTGAAACTGCATGACAAGAAAATGCTCACATTTAGCACCTTACAACAGCATTTATAGCTATTGAATGTTTTCACATTGTGTTCTATTGCAACCACAAACTTAAATGTATTTTATTTGGAAAGGGAAACATAGTTTTATGTTTACAAATAAAATGTGCAAACCTTTTATATTCAACCGCCCTGAGTTCAAACTTCATAGAACCACACTTTTGGAGTATGCCGTCACTGGTTTTACACTAGTGACTGAAATTTTCTCCCATTTTACTTCACAAAATAGCTCCAGCTGAATCAGATCTGATGGAGAGTGTTAAAAATGTAAAAACTTTATGTGTTCCTTCTGATTAAGGAGACGCAAGTCAGCTGATTCCTCTCTGGACTTTTATTAGAAGCATCAAGGCAGGTGGTACATTGTCAAGCAAAGGTTGTTTGATGTCAAATAAACCTGGTGCTTTAATTCCATAGCTACTTCCTGCCCGAGATACATCACTGACACATAACGTAATTGGTGGGTATCCACCCCAGTCTCAAGTCTTTTGCAGGTTTTTTTTTTAACAGGCTTTCTTCCAGGATTACATTGTATATTGCTCCAGTCATCTTCCAATTATCTATGACCACCTCTCCTGTCAATGGAGAAGAAAAGTGTCCTCATAGCATGATGCTGCCACCACCATGTTTCACTGTAAGGGTGATGTCGTTAGGGTGATGTGCACTCTAAGTTTTCCTACGTGAATAGTGTTTTCAATGTGGGTAAAATGTCAGTTTTGGTCAAACCTGATCAGAGCACGTTTTCCCTCATGATTGCTGTTTTTCTACTTGGCTAATGGAAAACTGCAAACAGGACTTCCTTCAATGGATCTTCTGTAGTTCCTCCAGAGTCAGTATGGGCCTCTTGACTGCTTCTCTGATTGATGCTCTTCTTGCCTGACCTGTCTTTTTAGGTGGATATCCTAGCAGGTTTGCAATTGTGCTATACACTCTCCATTTTCAGGTGATGGCTTGAGATACTGTTTTAATAACCCTATTTTAAACTTCTTCAGTTCTCCAGGTGGCTTCTAGGAGACTTCCTATGGTAACTGGTTGCACTGGATTTTATTTCGGGATATGAAAGTAAAGGGAAGTAAATACAAATCAAATTAACAACACACTTTTCAGATTTTATTTGTAAAATAGAAAATTTCTGAAGAAATTTAAAAGGGGCCTGCCAAAGTGTGCGTGTCAGTGGGAGCCGAAAGAGGCATTTCAATGCAAAAGATGATCAGCAATGCAAAGGTTATCTACAAGGACGTTTGTAGGATGGGGAATATCACTGACATGTTGAATAACCGTGACTTAGTCCACTCAGTATGCAAACTGTAGTGTATGAGCTGAAATTATCCAAAATGTTAATGTTATCTTAAATGATGTCAGTAGCATGTGGGGGTATCAGTAGCATGTGGACTTACATTGACTTACTTCATTCAGTATGCTAAACGTAGCTAATATATATAAAAAAAAGGCTAAAATGCTTATTTTTACCTATAAGGTTAACGTTAGCATGAGCAGTATCACTAGCATGAAGAGCAACTAGCATCTTGACACTACCAGTAGGATCTAGATTATCTCTATAATGCCATTTGTCTATGTGAGTCTTACTCACATAGACTTATTCCATTTAATGTGCAAATATGGGTGTATGAGGTAAAATTAACTAAAATGCTAATGCTAGCTTAAATGCTATCAGTGGCATGTGGGGTGTCACTGGCATGTGGACTTACATTGACTTACTTCATTCAGTATGCTAAACGTAGCTAACACATCAGTAATGAGTTGTAATGCTTATTTTAGCTGTAAGGCTAATGTTAGCATGAGGGCTATTACTAGCATGTGGAGCAACTAACATAATGACACTACCAGTAGGATCTAGGTTATCACTATAATGCTGATTAGCATGGTTTTAGTCCATTTAATATGGGTGTATAAGCTAAAATTAGCTAAAATGCTAATGCTAGCTAAAATGCTGTCAGTAGCATGTGGTGTGTCACCATCCTGTTGACTAACATAGACTCACTCCATTTAGTATGTTAAACCTAATAATTATTTCAAAATAAGGCTAAAATGCTCATTTTAAAAATATGCTAATGTTAGCATGACGGCTATCACTAGCATGTAGAGCGGCTAGCATGATGACACTACCAATAGAATGTGCGTTATCACAGTTATGTTGACAATAATGGACTTACTTCATTTAGTAAGTAAATATCATGCTTTTATATTAAACTAAGCTAACTTGCTAATATTAGCTTAAATGCTACCATTAGTCTGTGGGCTATGACTAGCAGCATGTTGTTCCACTAGCATCTTGACACTACCATAAGAATGAGGGCTATCATACGTATGGATCCTTCGTCCTAATCCAACATCCCAATATACTCTTCTCAGCTTTAAACATAGTATAGATAAGGAAGTATGATGCTTTTATTTTGAATTTGAGACGAACGTCTCTACAAACTGAGTGTTGAATGGCGTTTGTAGGCGAAACCATGATGACACAATAAATCCTCAAAAATAGTTGGGGGTTTTTTTGGATGTCTTCTGGACCTCGCTCCATTGACTTTGTATGGGGTAGTTTTTCGCTAATTATGTCGCCATGGTAACTCGAAACGAAAAGCTGAGTAATAGCGCACATCTCGAGAACGAGGCGGAATTTTTGATATATATATATATATATATATATATATATATATATATATATATATATATATATATATATATATATATATATATATATATATATATATTGTGGGGGGTACACTACGGTTCGGGCCGCATTAACGGAGAAAGCAGTTTCGAGGTGGAGAGTAATGTGCATTGCACTGCTCTCCTATGCATTGCTATGGCAGGCCCCAAATATTTTGAAAATTGTGCATAATTTTCCTTCCACATCACAGTTATGCACTGCTTTGTATTGCGCAGTCACTTTAAATGCTAAATAAATACATTGAAGTTTGTAGTTGTAATTATAGAAAAACATGTCAAAAGGATCAAACATCAGAGTGATTATAATAATGTTTTTATCTACAGAGCGTAATATAGCTGTGAACTCACTTCCTGTGGTGAGTTTGTGGATGGTGTCTCTCCATTCTTCCAGTTCATACAGAGAAGGGAAGAATAAAGTGTGACTCTGCGGTGACAGAAAAACAGGTCCTTTTTTGTTTGTTATGAAACAGGACTGTAAATGTACTGAAAACATGACCAAATATGTGTGTGGGGGGAAGGGGGGTTGTACCTTGCCATTGGGGCTATGCAGGTCCAGTCTGTAAACTGGGGAGTGTGTGAGAAGCAGCAGCTCCATTTGTTCTAGTTTCTTCCTGTTTCGAGCTGTCCAAGTCAGGCCCCTGGAGCCCTTCTTCATGTGGAGAGATGATGATGTTTAAATATTTGTTTAGTTAAAAACAGACTATTTTTTCAGGTGTCACAACGCACTGGATTTTGATGCAGCTGCTGCCGTAAGAGGAACATCTTGGTTCTTAATGTGTGCAGGCGAACAGTCATATCAGGAGGCTGTTCATGATCTGCTACCCAGCGGAGTCTGAGTCCAGCCAGAGGCAGATACCAGCTGAACCTGTACTGGTCCTGCTTCCTGGAACAAATACAAGCATATTCTCTCAATTTTAAGGTTTTACAATCATCATGTTTCTGTTGTGATTACAGCAACTTGGGAGGAGACTCAGACAGTGTGCTGACCACATTTCCCACAAAGCGACATGTTTTCAGGCGCTGAACTCACCCTCTGGCTGCATGTTTGAATCTGGTGCACAGCAGCAGGTCGGTGTAGAGGAAGAAGTGACGCAGGCTGCGGACGCCTTCACTTGCATCCACCACAAAGCCATCACGCATCAGTTGTCGCCTCTGGCAGATCAAAGACAAATGCAATTAAATCTGAGGAGAGTTTTCATTCTTACAGCCTGACCTGTCTGCTGTCAGGAGTGCAGCACCAGGGATGGTTGAGCATCGTATTTGATCTGTCTCTAATCCAGCTCAACAGACCTAAGATGAGAGAGGACTCACCATGCCGTGGGTGAGCGTGACCTCCCGTTTACTCTGTGAACTCTCGTTGACACCAGATAGGAAACTTTGAGACAATCTGAGAGCTTCTTGTAAAGCTGCATAATCTTTGTGCTCCACCGGCGTCGTTTTCAGGAGATCCTGCGAGACCGCGGAAAGGTTCTCAAGTCAAATCAAAGTAGAGAAAAACAGAGTTTTTGTTTCAGATCAAGAACACAAGGGAACAGGGTTCCTACACAGTCTTAAAAAGTCTGGATCAGTTTGGAATTTGATCATTTTCTGAAATAATTAAAGAAAAATTGAACTGATTATGCAAAATTTCTTTTTATTTCTATCCTAATGTTCTATCTCTCTTCCTTCTGTCCTTCCTTCCTCCATTGTGTCCAACTTTCGTTCCCTTTTTTGCCCTTCCTTCTTTTCTTCTCTGTCATTTCTTTCTTGTGTCCTTAATTCCTCCCTTCTCATGTCCTTCCTGCTTTCTTCCCTTGTTTTCTTCCTTTGTAACTTGCGTCCTCATTCTTTTCTTCTTCCTTTCTTACCTTCCTTCCTTACATCTGTCCTTACTTTTCTTTCCTGTGCACTTCCCTCCTACCTTCCTACTCTTCCCAGCTCCCTTCCCTATGTTCAAAGTTTTCTCACCCGCAGCACTAGCGTGGTCTTGGTTACTCTATCCAAAGGCTTATAAAGCAGAGCTGCAAACAATCAACAACAACAAAAAAACATCCATTAGACACGACCAGGTTTGGATGCATCCAATAAGAATAAAAATGTACTCTTTGTACCTTCTAGAGTGTATGCCATCCGAGCTTTATCAACACCGTTAATGTACATGGTCTGGAAAAAGCAACAGCTAAAGTGACACAGACACAAACATTCATATAAAAGGTCACCTCTTGGGTTACAGCACTTTCAGTACCTCTGCAAGAGTCCGAAAGCGAGGATTCGATTGTGTGCACTTCCTGACAACTTCAACAGCTTTCTCATAGTTTTCGATGAACCCTCCATACAGCCCAAGATGGTTTACCTGGGAAAGACATGAGGTGGTTGGAAGTGGCTCGTAAAGCTGAGCTCCAAAACCAACACTGTACAGCTTCCAACACACAACATTCACGTCACATAGAGAACACATATAGTTAGATCCCACTTTGTCAGACTTGAACTAAGAGCTTGTGAAATAAGACTTTGCGCTCAATATACAGATATTTTAATTATAAATATTTAAAATCTGGTGTGAAATGAAAAGGATTTTTCAATATTAATATATATGGATACAGTGTTGTAACAAAATAATAAGAAAATATTGAATTGGTGCAAATATACATGGTATTGATTCCCAGCAGAGGAGCTGAGCACTTTGTCTGTTAAGTGTTCATTAGAGAGACAGCCTGGGGGAAGAACAGTTTGTCTAAACAATTTGTGTCCAGGATATGTGGGGTCTGCAGAGATATTAGCAACCCCTTTTCTGACCCTAGACCTGTACAAATCCTAGATGGAGAGATTTGTCTATGGATGAGGACCATCTCAGGTTCCAAGAAAAGGTGATTCCTATAGGAACCGGAAGTGATCCACAGTAGTTACAGTGTTGTTGAGGATGGTGTGGGGAGGGAGTTCACCAGAAGTCCACCGTTATCTCCAAAGTCTTGAGCGTCTTAAGCTCCAGGTGGTTCTGACCGCACCAGTGGACCAGATGATCCACCTGATTGGTCCTGGATCGGACTAATGACACTGGCGTCATCTCTAAACTTTTCAGGAGAGAGGACACACACCTGTGGGGCGCTGGTACTAATGGTTCCTCAGCAGGAGAAGATGCTCCTCAGACTGACCTTCTGTTGCAGGTCAGTCAGGAAGTTGGTGGTCCACTGACAGATGGAGGCCAGCACTGTAAGGTGGGTGAGTTTCTGGTCATTGAGGATGTTTGGGTTTATGTGTTGAAGGCTAAGCTGAGGACCACAAACAGGACCCTGGCAGGAGGGAACCTCAACCAACTCATCAGTGATTAGCCTTGGTATTTGAGGAGCTGGCCACCAGTCCATCAATGTTTGAGTGTAAACCCAAGTCCTCTGTGCTCTATTGTGATTCTCTTTTTGTGCTACTTGGAGCCTTTAACTAACCTCCTTTGTGTCTCCCATTTTAAAGGGAAATCCTCGAGCTGACTTCGATCTACTCCTCCCTAAGGCTCCCAATCTCATCAAGCTGACCACAGGATTTCTCGTCCATGAGTTCCAAACTCCAGCTCATCTGCTCATATCATCGGGGATTCTACTTTCCATGACTGGCAGTCTTCACGCTCTCCAATATGGTTCTTCTCTGTCCAACCTGTCCACCCTCCTACGTTGGATTTCCACGTCCTTGTCTGCCTCCATTTTCCAACCACCACACACCCTGGACTACATTCGCTTCCACAACCACCCGGCACCATAAGGACCTTGTCCTTCCATCCTTCCATCCTTCCAGAAATCAGGCATCTCATTCATTATCATTGTTTCTCAATAAACCTTTTAAAACTTTCTCCTGAAAGTATCATGCATGTGGGTCAGACACGTCAACAAAACCATGACACCAGGAGGGCGACACACCATCAGGTCCTAGAACTATTCTGGTCTTCTGACACTTAAAGAGCCCGTGTACATTATTCTCATTGATCTTTATTCTGGGGGTCTGAGGAGAGGAGGGCTGCTGGTGCATGGGGAGCTTTTGTGTCAGAGTGAGATGAGGATGAGTTGGTGGCAGGTTTGAACGGCTGCTTTTCAAACTTGCAGTAAAAACCTGTTAAGGTCATCTGCCAGGCAACAACTCTGCTCAGGGAGGGGGTGGGACTCCTGTAGTTGGTATTTTTTTCAGCCCATTCCAAACTGAAGTTGGGTCATCTGCTGAGAAGCTGTTTTTGAGTCTCTCGCTGTAGCTTCTCTTAGCTGCCCTGATCTCTAACCCATACAGGGCCTGGAGCAGCTTCTTCAGATGTGAAGTGAACCCTGGTTTGTTATGTCTGTTGTTGGGCCTGCAGTTCCTTGCAAAAGTGTACTTTCTCAATTTTGCCCCATAAAACCACCTCAATTGATTTTATTGGAATTTCATGTGACTGATACAAATGAGCAATAGTTTTGAACCCTGAACATACTATTGTTATGGTGGCAGCATCATGTTGAGGGGATTCTTTTCTTGGTGTGAAGATGGATGGAGCTAAATATAAAACAATCCTGGAAGATAACCTGTTCAAGGCTGAAAACTTAGGACTTTCCACTTTCTAGCAGAAAAACCCTAAACATAAAGTCAGAGCTTCACAGGAGTAATTTAGATCAAAGGATAGTCATGTGTTAGAATGGCCTACTCTAAGTGCAGCCATAAATACAACAGAGAATCTGTGGCAAGAGTTGAAAGCTAATATTCAAAATGTTTTAATCTTTTTCAGATCTGAGTATTTTGACAATTTTGACAATCTCAGTCCACCTCTTAACCTAACCTATGTCCCTATTCTCATCAAGTACAACATTGCTTATCTGATGCTCCACCTCAGTAAAGCATAACTGCACCAGAACAAAAGAAAACTCACCAGTTTCAGAAACAGGTCTCCCATCTCCAGCTCAGAGTTGCTGCACATCACCGTTTCCTCAGCAGAGCTTATCTCCGCCTCGCTGTGAGTGCTTAGACGAGACTTCAGGCCTGAGTAAAAGCTCTGGTGAACATCTCTGAGCTCTGGGATCTGGTAGAAAACAGTCTGCACCTGCTGACTAGATAGTACCGGCTGGGACGTCCCGGCTGAGGCCCACAAAGCCTTCATGGGCTGAGGAGAAAGGTATTTCAAAAAAAGTGAAGCTGAGTTAAACAGAGCTATGGGCTAAGGGCCAGAGGTGATGGAAATTACACACTAGTATGCAGGGGATAAAAATAAAGAGAAAAACTGGGCTGGATGTGTGAACACACTGACAAATGACCACAGATCACATGCATCTGCAGAGTTTAGTTCTTAGAATACTTTGTCAAAAGTAACAGTAGGAATACTGCTCCATGTTCATTTGACAACAGTAAAACCACACAACTAATACACTCAAACTACTGAGAAAAACCACCAGCATTCAGCTTCCCACAAAACATTTTATTTCACTTTCCTTGACACGCAAGAAATGTTTTTATTTAATGCGTCAGACCTAATGAGGATGGGGAAATGGCATTTGTTGCTGTTAATGGAAGACAAAAAAGAGAAAAGAAATTGGCCATAAATGTACCATACAGTCATTATTGTGTCATCATTTCCTGTCTCAAAGGAGAAATACACTGCTAGTGTCCAGCTCTGAAGTCATTTGAGGTCCTTATTAGAAGTCGGCATGATGCACACTAGAAGATCAGACTGGGCTCATGCAGATGTTCAGATGTTGAACTTCTCAGAGTTATACTTTGCTCTGAACATGTGAGACCCAAGCTTATCTAATGTTTTAGAGAGCATGCAAAAACAACAGGTTTGACAGGAAATGAACATTGTGCATTTTGGAAGGCACTGCATAAAAATGTTGTGGTGGAAAAGAAGTTTTGTTTATCCGTGAGATGAAACTTTTAAGTTACGAGTCCATCTGAATTTTCACACTCACCTGTGGGTAAAAGATTTGCATGGGAAAAAAACAGTCACATGCAGTCATCTGGGTGCCTGAGCTCAGTCCTGCTAGAGAAGCTGCCCACCAAACATTGTCCACCACTGGAGATACATTTTTATGGCTACTTTAGATGGGTAACTTATCGTCCTGAACAGTTTTCAGCTTGAATACCCTGTCCAAAGTTAAAGTGGGTTTCAAAAGTACTGACACCTTTTTACTGTGAAATTATGATACAGACCAGCACAATCACAGATCTAGAGTAGGGTGCACTGATTATATTTTTCTGGCCAATCACGATATTTAAAATAAGCCAATACCGATTTTTCATAACTGACATTGTCAGGTGTTATACGGTCACAATAAGCCTTCAATGTTCCAATCAGAGAGGGGGGTGGGGAGGATTAAACACTGAACAATGCCTGTGAAACAATACAAACTTGCTTTAACCTTACATGCGGTAGTGCTCTCAAAAATAAATGAAAAGTTTAGATGTGACCTGGTGGGCAGCTCTGTCAGTCCTCTCTCACAGCAGAGCAAAAGGGGACAATTGCTGATTTTCAGACCTTTGCAGAGGTGAATAAGATTGCTTTCATTGAAATACTGGCCAATCACTGATCACCCAAATTTAAGGAAATCAGGTCGCTCGATTTGCTAGCTGATTGATCAGTACGTCCCAAATCTGACGACTTAAATTTTTGCCCATTTTTCTTTTCAAAAGAGCTCAAACTCAATCTGAATGGACAAAGAGAAACTGTGAAAATCAATATGCTATGATTTAAACCATTCCATTATCCATAGCTCTGGCTTTAAACTTCTCCACAGCTTGATCTTTGACCTATATGGTGAACCTTATTAACTAATTAGGTGACTTCTAGAGGCAGTTTTTTTGCACTAGATTTTATTTGGGGTATCAGAGTAAAAGGGGGACAGCTTTTATTCACTTTTATTTGTTTAATTGCGTATCAAAATTTCCTGTCATTTCTGTCACAAAACCGGACTTTTGTTTGGTTTACTAAAAGATGTCTATGCAGAAAGTAATAAAATAAATGTTTAATTAAAAAAATTAAAGTCTTCTGGGGTTCCTCATGCATAAAATATTAACTGAGAAATGGAATTTATGGATTTTGTTTTGAATTTAGACTTTAATTTGAGAACTGAAATGTTTGGTTTTAAATGTTTCTGCAACAACCAATGTTTTATTTTTAGATAACATTAAAGTCACATTAGCTGAGAACTGCCTCAGTTTTTAAGAAAAAGGGGAACCTTATATACAGTGGTTGAACAATTCTCAAAGAGGGAAGCAGTCACATCTAGTGCACTGAGTGAGATCTGGCCAAGTGTTGCTCATTAGAACAGGCGTTTGTATCCATATTTAGACACAGCAACAGTCCAAACACAAAATGAAAGATTACTTTTAGTTGCACAAATATATGCATAAATTAATTCATCTATTGAGTAGAATGCTGACTCAGAAAGTTACTTTTTATGAGTATGGGTGTAGCTGAGTAACAAAAGGGAAGTGATGCAACAACAAGCAAGTTTAGGGGTGTTTCAAATTGTGCATTATGGACCTGTGTGAAACAAACCTCAGACTGCATTAATCACTTTAAATGCTAAATAAGAATAGACTGTGGCCAGCTTGAAAACAAGGTGCATAAAATAATGACAGAAATAAGAATTCATTTTTTTTCTGGGTGTATTAAAGTTACCGTTAGCAGGGCGTCCAGCTCCCTGAGATACACCTCCTCGCTTTCCAGGATGCCCCTCAAGACCACCAGCCTCTTCTCCAGCATTTCCTCGCGGGTGCATGATGCCTGGGAGTGATACATGAAATCGGTCACTAAAATGCCCTGAAATGTCACAGTGAGCTGCAGACATTGCTGGTGGACAAACTGTAATGCTACAAATGATGCAAGAGACATCAACAGAGAGACTTTTGAGATCCCTCAGGTGAATCATCTCAAATCAATTTGAATAACCAAATTCATCAACTTATTTATAGATCTGGTCAGAAGTTTGCATGCACACATCAAAGGCATGAAGGTCAAATTAATTTGGGGCTCATAATGATTCACTTGAGGGGTTTTTTAATCGATGATACTGTGTACAAATTCAAGCAATTTTAAAGCAACAACTGTCAAGACAAGTTTTAATTCATTGTGGATTTTCTGTAATTCACACAATTTCAAAAGTATACATATATTCTCTAATTACCACCCCGAACTAATATTTGGTTAAATGTCTCTTAGCAAGGTGCAGAAAAACACACTATTTTTGCAGCTACCTATTAGCTTCTGGCATAATTTTGGATGCACACCATTCTGGGTGCAGTTCCTGACTTTTAACCATTGAAAAAATTAATATTAGCCTTTGTTATTAATTCCAAACCAGTTGTGATGTTTGTTTGGGGTCTTTGTCCTGTTTGAACTACCTATCTGTGTCCACTTTTCACTTGTTTGACCCAAGCTGCCACCTCCAAGGACAGGAAGCTGGTTAAGATGTCCAAGAACAACCCACTAGAGAGGCTCTGGTCTGTCATAAACTAGAAGATGCTGGAACCACAGTGAAGTGAGCTATACATCACCTAGGACTGAGAGGGGTGAGCCAAAAAAAAAAAAGTCCCTACTCCAAAATTTGTAGCTTCCCACAAGGAGAAGTCAAATATCTGCCTGAGATCAGTTTTGTGGTTAGACGAAACAAAGATATAACTATTCAGTGGCTAGAGCTATGCTGAAGGTGTCAAAGTGAGGGTGCTAAAACTAAAACTGGCTTTGATCTCAACACAATTAAAAATGTACAGACTATGTATTTTATAAAGGCTTGGTCTGTGAAACCAACAAATTAAAACAAACAGCGCATATTCTGCACAGAAAAGCTGATATATATCCAACCAGAATACAGTTGTTTGCTGATGGCTACAAAAACAATGTGGTGGACTTGCAACTTGGTAAGAGTCATTTAATCAAATATTATTGGGGTGTGTGTGTGTAAATATTTGAGCCTGTTTGTATGATTATGACTCTGTCTGGACTGCAGAGAATCCACAATAAATTCAAACTACTTCACCCAATCATTGTTTTACCATATCATTAAAGTTGTTGGTTGTATAGCCATTACTACTCACTATATTGTTATATCCCTTGTCATTCATGACCTCACTGAGTTCAGCTTCTCAACTGCTTTAAATCAACTTTAAGTTCTTCAGTTGGGGTTTTTAACAGTTGTTATTTTAATGTTGTCAAAAACAATACCTTCAGGCTAACACAGTCGAGGTTTGTGATGATTATCTGCATCCACTTGTTCACATCTTTCCTACAACTTTCCTGAAGCTGTTGACTTGCATAGGTAGATCTATCTGGAGGTCATTAGCTAATCAGTGAAAAGAGGTGCTAAGCTTTTTGAAAAATGGACAACTGTGTGGTACTCCAAGACTGACTGAATTTTACTTTATGCAGGTATCTTTATTATGCAGGTTTTTTATTAACAGTGTTATTGATATGGCCTCTTACTTCAAAGCAATAAATCCGCTACTATTTGAGATTCCTAGATTAAGATTTAAAAACAGAGATGACAGAGCCTTTATCAGAGATGGTCCAGAATTGTAAAACAGTTTTCCTTCTCTGTACAGACATAAAACTGAAGTAATTACCTTTGGCCCTAAAGAGAAACAATCAACAGTCACACAGCTTCAGTTATTACAGCTAGAAACTAGTGATCAGGCCCGAAATCTGAATGTAGTGATGGACTCAGACCTGAACAATCAATGTCGAGAAAGTTATTCATAACTATTACTAAACCAAACTTCCTATTTTCCTGGGATATAAATATATCTTGACACAGGACTGATTTCTCTTCGCCACTCCTCAACATGGAAAAGACGTGAGAACATTCCATTGAAGTAAGACAGACGTGTTGATCCTCATAAGGTAGAAAATAGCTCCTCGTTTACACTTGACCTTATCTGCACTGAGAGCAATAATTAAACAGCTTACAACTACTGAAACAGCAAGAAACAAGACTGGACAAAGACCGAAGTTAAAAGGTGAAAAGATCTGTCCACATCCTTAACAGGGGTGCCAGTAAATGTTTATTTGGTATTTCATGATTCATCCTGGTTATTGTCATTTATTTTCAAGACCTCCAGTCTCCAAAACAACAACAAAAAAAAAAAAAATATGGAAGGACAAAAGAAGAAGTAGCAATCCAAAGAGGAATTTCAATCAGTGCAGTGACCTCTTACTTTTGAGCCACCACCATAGCACAATTTATATAGACTTTAACTTCAGCCTTCGTTTGCTTCGAGTTTAATTTGAATAAAGTACGCTAAAACTTCGTAGGAATGTTACAAAATATGAGTGAGCAGATGTATAGGGAAGGTCTTTTCATGTTTCTCTGATCGGTATAAAGCATTTAGTGCTAAAGGTTTCTTATGTTTTCAATTTGGCCTTGAATACTTCGTCATTTTCCTGCTGGCATTATGGAAATTAAATCACTGAAAGACTAACTGCCCACCAGAGAAAACAAGAAACCCAAGAGCATCCACTGAGTGACATAAAACATTTGTGATGCAGTCAAACTCACCAGGCTGTCGGGGAACTCCATGCTCTCAGAGCTGAGAGGAGAGAGAAAACAGGACACCATCTCCTCATGGAAAACATCTTCCAAGACTTCTCCTCCTTCTTCCACCGCTAGATAAATACAAACAATTAGCATGAAGGAGGGAGCAGCTTCAAAACAGCCCTACATGAAATTACATGTACATTTTAGTGCTGTTCGCATAGACCAGTCAGATATGTTGTTTAAGCAGGGAAAAATTGGATCATTTGCATCCTTCCTCCTCACCTGTTACATGGTGGGACTCCAGGTAGCTCAGTGCCTCTTGGTAGACGTCCATAGCAGTGACGAGCCCTCTGCTTGCAGCTCAAGCAGGAGACTGGAGACGCAGTGAGTGAACGCACTCAGACGGGAAGAGAAAACTTCCTCTTTCAGTTAAGGATGAGGGTAAGAGGAAAACAGCAGCTTCCTGTCTGTGTGGAAAGTCAGTAAAAGTTGATGAGAACTGGCACCTGCTGATTGATTCATTCCTCACGGTTGCACTGTACTTCCTGTAAATGGGTTCTCGTCAGCTCCACTAGCTGCAGAGAGGCTGCTGTTCAAAATGTCACTACACTGACTAAACACTGTTTGAGGTTACCATCAGTTTCTGGAATTTTGCTTTGGAGTTGCTCCAGTGGCTTTTGCTTTTTGGCTCTTTGAAAACATTAAAAACATAACATAACATAACATAACATTAAGGATAAGTGAACAATTTATAATCATAAATCAAAGCAAACAAGCTCAAAAAATCTTGCAGAGAGCAAGTTAGCTGCAAAAATGTGCATGAAAGCAGAGCATGAATTCTAAGAAATTCATGTAGTTTTACTTTGTTATGTTTGTTTTATGAATAAAGAGACAGCGGGGCTTGGAGTTTACTCCTGCGTCAGAGTCTGAAGTGTCCTTTTTCTAATACCATGCTTCCCCCTAGAGTAATACAGCAGAGTGTACAGCTTCTGATCAACATCTGTGCAACTGAGCTGCTTACAAGGGGACTTTTTCACCGGGGTTACACTGAGATGCAGTGTAGGAAAGGCAGTGAAAAGAGGGAAATTGTAAGACATTTTAGAAATAAAACTCTTTAAAAGTTAGCGTGAGAGCAGTAGATTATAACAAAACAATAGAAACTACATTTATTATTTCAGTGTAAATATTAACTAAATTAACAACATAAAACATCTGAATTTACATAGATGTATATAGATTATAAAAATGTCCTTACAACTCAAAATACTGCAACAAAAACATTCAACTAGACTGTCATGATAAAGTAAAACAAAAACTGTGAAACATCAGTAATACCAATGCATGAAAAAGAAAACAAAACAAAATTCAGAATTCAGCCTTATCAGTGCTTGTGCTTACTAATCCTATATAACGCTTTCAAACTCCAGTTCCATGAGAAGTGACGTACTTATGCTACACTTATTCTGAGGAAGAACTTTATGTTGATAACATGGACGCTCTAACTAGTTTATGATTTCAGTTTTATAGACCTTGCCAATAAGGAAGCAACTAAAGATTTATTAACTCAACACTTTTTGCTGTTGTGGCAGATTAACAGCAACTTTCTTTAGATTATCTTTATGATCTATAATATGTGATCTTTCCACTGGTGTTGGATTAGGTTCCACCTTTACATGTAATCTGTTGATGGTGCAGTTTTC
The DNA here is from genome assembly GCA_014839685.1 of Anableps anableps. Lineage (NCBI taxonomy): Eukaryota > Metazoa > Chordata > Actinopteri > Cyprinodontiformes > Anablepidae > Anableps > Anableps anableps. The sequence goes on from CM026085.1 coordinate 14,409,003, forward strand.
TTCATGCGATGGCCAAAGGATACATCAATTTAACTATTTGAGTTTAAACAAACAGCAAAAAATGTTGTGTTTTTCACAAGCAGAGATGCTAAAAATGGTTTTGACTATTGTTAAAAAGGAGAACAGAAATGTTAACAGTATAGCTAATACCGTGCTTTACACATTTCTGTTTACATACAGGATAGCATTAACACAGGATAGTTGCTACAGAAAGTGAGAAAAACATCAGTTTAAAACAACAATGAACCATTGCAAAAAAAAGTCATGGGATTGCTTATAATGTTTGTTTTTTTAAGGCTAAGTGTCATGGTGATGATAAAGAGCAGACTCCTGGGAAGGCACAACTATGGACACAACGAATGAGGAAAATAACTGTTTATTGAAGGATAAGATGGACCGGAGAAGCCACCAATGGGGTGGGAGAGGATCGACCCAGGTTCATGCTGGAATGGAAGGTTAGAGTTTAATGTGAGATTGAGAAGGATTTCTGTAGGATGATGAAAATGGTGGGGGCTTACTGTTTGGAGACATGGAGACAGTGGGGGGTGGAAGGTAGGTGGGTTCTCTGAAGCTGAGGTTGGCATAACGGGGTGGTTGTGAGTCTGATGATCTGTCATTTCTTCCAGGGTAGAGAGGAGGTGAAGATCAAGGGTTGACAGGCTGGTGTAGCTCGACATGGAATCCAGTTAAGTGTTACTATGGTAGCAATCTGAGGAACGCTGAGGAGACTGATGGCCGATGTCCAGGGGGGAAATCAGGGAAGTGAAAGAACTGAACAATATTTCAGGAGGAGGTCAGCGATGGAGGGGGGCAAGCACTAGGAGGAAGAAAGACAAGGACTAAGGTAAGCTAAAATGTCTGAGGAAAGAAGCGAGGGCTGAAGCTACTTTCTGGGGTCCGGATGATGTCTGGGAGTGATACATGAAATCAGTCTGTAAAATGTCGTGAGATGTCACAGTGAGCTGCAGAATATGTGCTGCTGGTGGACAAACTGCAGTGCTACAAATGATGAAATTAGTAGGGGGCTCATAGTGACTTATTCGAGTTTTTTTATTTTTTAAATTGATGATACAACATGCAATTTCAAGGAATTTTAAAGCAACGACTGTCTGGACAAGTTTGAATTAATTGTGCATTGTTACTACCCTGCACTAATATTTTGTTAAATATTCCTTAGCAAAGTGCAGAAAAACACACTATTTTTGTAGCTAACTACTAGCTCCCAGCATAATTTTGCACCTCTTGCTTCAAGAAGCTTATTTTTGGTTCCAGCATAAAAGATAAAAGACGCCTTGTTAGCTGCAATACCAAATGCAGTGGAGGCTGCAAAGTGACCGAGTGAGGATGCACGCAATGTGGTGTCCTTGAAAATGTAGCTTGTGTAGCAGAGCTGTTAGGTTAGAACTCAGCAGCATGAAACAACTACAACAGTACATTTCCTACTGTTGTTCATCCCCTGATAAAAAGAATGGCATAATTACAGCTACAGGAAACATGGACACCAACAAGTCAGAGAGTACTGTTTTGAATTCATATCTCATGTGCCTGTGAAATCAGCTGGCTCTAGTAACACAGACAGCTAAACAAAGCAGTTGGTGTGCTACAAAACCCATTTCCTGATGCTGTGGTGAACTCTAAAAACCCCAGCCAGTAATGGAAATAATAAGGACTACTATTATTCAGTAAGGCAGTGAGTTACCATGGAAACTAAATGCAGGCTGGTGGAGACATTTTGCACAGGGGAATAGTTCCCCTTTCTGTTTTATGTTTTGTGGTGACAGAACTTTCAGAAAAGTAATCATAATTTTGATCTTTGTTTATCTTTGCTCACCAGCAGTCTACAAGCAATTGTCTTTCTCTTTCTTTGGGTTGATGCTATGAAAAACACCCAAAATACCACAGCTGGACGGATGTCAAATAGTGCAGCTACAACAAGTTTATTCCCAAAGAGCCATGAGCTGAAAACTGGTCATACAGGAGTAGATGATAAACTGAAGGAAGATAAATCTCTGTGTCAGATCTTCGCTGTCTTTTTCCTGTTTGTATATGATGAGACTCTTAGATACTGCTTGTTCCTCTTGTTCTCGACTTCCTACATTATTCAAAAGTACCAGAACAACTGATAAAGACCCCACTAAAAGATCACAAGACAATCAGTCTCTTTGCAAGAATAATGAAAATAAACTGTGGTTGACATTTAAAGGAACTTAGGGTAGACCATCTTTTCTAAATATAATTCAACATATAGAGGAGCTGTGGACAGTTTTTTTTTTATGGAAAAAAATATTCAAAACAAGATAACTAGAATAGACTGGTTCCATAAGTGTGCACACCCTTAAAATACTTTGTTGAAGCAAATTATGATTCAATTTCAACACTTTCCATCATTAGGTAGGATTATAGCAGTATCCAGTATCTTGGCAATTTCTGACTGCTCTATCTTGCAAAAGTTCTCCAAACCATCAGATTGTGAAAACATCTCCTGCCCATAGCCCTCTTAAAGTGACACTACAGGTTTTTTTGTCAGATTTACTTCTGGAGTCTGGCTCGGCCACCGAGAAACGTACATTTTCTCATGGTGAAGCCATTCATTTGCTGATTTTGATGTTGCTTTGACTAACCGTAATACTGAGAAATGTTACCTTTCTTAATCTTCAGCTTTCTAGGATAAAAGAGAAGGTTTTGGATTAAACTTGACAGGTATTTAGACCTCTAAATGGAGAGAATCTAGAGTTCAAGACTTCTTGGACACCTTGACAAAAACCTAATTTTCATCCAAAGAAAGCATCATAGTGCCACCAACGTCTCAGTGTGGGCATGGTTTCCTTTTCCTAATACTCAGTGTTGTTTTTGTCCCAAATTGCAATCCAAAGTTCAGTTCCTTTAAACCAACACACACACACAAGGTTTTGGGAGATTTTAGCAATGTTTCCATTACATCTCAGCAGAGCCACAGGGTGATCACCTCCATGCCACGCCACATTGATGCAGTAATTCATGCAAAACGAGGCCCAACCAAGTCTTAAGGGCATAAAAATGAATGTTCTTTACAGAAGCCTGATGTTTCTGTTTAAATGATCCTCTTTCATTGATCTTCTGTAACATTCTAATTTTCTTAGACAATGAATTTTGAGTTTTCAATATCTGCAAGCCATAATAATTGAAATGATAAGGAGTAGACTTGAAACGTTGTTGTGTAATAAATCTTTACTTTTTGCAATATTCTCATTTTTTGAGCTGTAGCTGTAGAAACACAACTGGTACTAACCAGGAATTTCTTCAGCTTCCCCAGTGTTGCTGTCAGACTCTTAGTGGCTAGTTTCAGTTATGTCATCAATTTTGGAGAGATGTTTCTGTAATATTTCTTTTGTCGCTGTAATGTCTTCTCTGATGATTGCTCACTGTCATTGTGTGCCACGGTATAAATGATCACAGTGCGAGCTGTGGATTTTTTTTTTTTAACCTTCTCCTGATTAGTACCTTAACATAACGAGATCCTTTTGATCCTTTGTGACCTCTCTGAACATTATGGCTGTACCTAAAGGATGCAGAAAAGCAAATACCAAAAATATCTTTCCTGAAGATCTGAACTTTCTTTCAGGTTAATCAGATTCAGCATATCTGATGCTGAATCTGATGGAAAACCAACAAGGTTTGTAAATATCTTGTCATGGCTAAGTATGTAACAATCACAGTTCAGATTCTAAATGAGTTATTGTTTAATGGACTCATAAGAAGAAAAAAAAAACACTGCTGCTTCTAATAGGAGACATAAGATGAAGTAAGAGTGAAAATTTGCAGAAAGTATTTTATTGAGGGACAAAAGTCAGAAATATCAAATCTGTTATTATAACACTCAAGCAGCTAAATATGCTAGCAAGATGTTTCAATTTTATCATTCTAAAACCTTTGACAGACAGGTGACAAAAGAAAAATATTGGAGTGTAACAAGCTAAAAAGAACTAAATGCAAACTAATACATGTTTTAAACTGCATTTTTCTTTACCTCTAATTATAACAATGGTCTACCTGAACTGTTTGTAGAATATATCAGATAAACTCAACAAACCACCACTAAGTTGGCATGTTAAGCTCTGCCAACTTGAGTGGTGACCACGGCGGTACCCGATTGAGTACGGGCCCTGATCTTCAGCTCTCGATTCATCTGGCACCACACACAGGGGTAGCAGCACATTGTTTTTAAGCAGTCGTCCCATCCTGAGCCCTGCAGAGAGGAAACAGCAAGGAGGGAAAACTTAAAACATTGTTAAAACACTGATACTAGCCTGACTCATAGAACTGTTTTGGGTCTTTGAACAAGGATGATTTTTACAGTGCTGTGAACAAGTTTAGGCACACTTTTTGATTTGTTGTCACACTAAAAGGTTTTGGATCATCATACTAATTTATATATTACAAAGACAACCAGAGCAAACAGAAAAGTAAGTTTTGAAATCATGATTTAATTTATTAGGGGAAACAAGCAACATGGACCTATGTGACAAAGAAATTCCCCTCTTCGTTTTTGAAGCTAAGTTTGATTTTATGAGCTATATTTGGTGTTTGAACAATTAAAATAGGCAGTTATAAGTGTTTTTAGAGCGGTCTTAGGTTTTTGCTATTTGCTGGGGGCTTTGGTCCCTAACCCCAGGGAAATAGTGAAGCCCGTATTTTTTTTATATAGATGGTTGTCATACCATGGGAATGTCATACCAACTTATATCTAGATGTTCTGCAGCAGAATATGTTGTTGATATTCATTGTAACCTTTAGAAAAACATGGTAAATATGTCTAAAACATTTTCAAGTCTGACTGATGAAACAGATGGCTCTGATTGATACAAAAGTTTGTTCACTGAGCAACAGAAACTACATTGTTGGTGATCAGGCAATTCAGGAGATTTCTTGCAAGGTCTAACTCAAGTCCGCAGGAGATCCGACCTGAAGTTTACATCTTCAGTGTAAGATGTGTGTCTCTGCTTTCCCACTGTAATAGACACAACTATTTGCCTATTTTTAGCTGTGCTTGAATGCTCTAAATGTGGAGGACCTTGAATTACTCTTTCTCATCTTAAACCGACATGTGAAAGAATGAGGATTTGACAAAGTGCAAGAAAATGCAGCTTAAAAGAACAAAACCTGCAACGGAAACACTGACTCGCTGAAACATTTCAACAAAGAGTTGAAAAATTATTGTTTGAACTAAAACAGCTGAACACTAAAATAAAAATGAAGTCAATGAAAAAACTACTTTACAGACACATAACGCTGTAGAACTAAGGTTGAAGAGGTTCATCAGGTTACTTCACACCTGTTGAAACAGGGAAACACCTGAATCCTACAAAGCAGTGGGCCATGAGGACAAGAAGGAGGAAACACTAAACTGTTGCTGTTAAGGAAGTCAGTCAGACATGACTTGTTAAGCGCTCCTGATTTAAAATCAGAAGTACCATGCCATGATAAGGACTGGCACACCATCTGAGAGCAACAACCAGCCACTGTAAAAAAAAAAAAAAAAAAAAAAAAAAAAAAAAAATGTGCATCACTACAAAAAAGTAGTACTTCCCAGCCTTACAGGAATGCCATGGCGTTCTCTAATATTGGAGCGGAGTACGCAGGATATTATGCCGCAGATATCCAGGACTGGCATGCAGCAGCACCATCCGTAGTCTTTGGCAGTCTGACACTGCATGCAGGGGAAACACCACATCCCAAAGCAACCTGTTGGGGATTTGGAGAACATTTTATTGTCTGATTATTATGTTTGACTGAAGCTGTTTAAGCACATGCTTATCTGGTTGCTGTAGGCCACAAAATCAATTTCATCATTGAAAAGGTAGAATTTAACATGTGACCATAAAGTGAACTTCGAACACCAGATGTGATCATTTTGTCTGTTTTTCATTGTCTTTTTATTCTAAGGATGCAAAGTACAAAGTAGTGCCTAACTGTTAATTTAAAATGTTAAATTAATCGGATTTTTTTCTTTTTTAAGTAAAACTGAACAGTTGTGTCATGCAGCATTTTGCCCCTGTGACTCAATAATAGAAAATACCAAACAACACTAATTTAGTTTTAATGTGACAAAATCATTACAAGATGAACTCATATGTGAGCTCACAAAGCCAACAATAATAACATCTTGCTCAGTCTAAACAGATGCAATTGGACCTAAACATGTTACTATCTGCACTGCATTAACTAGTTTCATTTTCACCAATATTTTTTTCAACTATCCTTTTTAAAAACAGTTCACTGGAAACTGAATTATTCAGTCAAAGCCAAAAACGTCCAGACCATAATACACCCACAATATTAATTAAGAATGTTGTAATGTCAATTTCACAACGCCTCCATATTTTCTGCTTCCCATCGTTCTGACACATCCTCGACATTCAACCTGTTAACAAGATTTTCCTTGAAATTCGGTGGAAATCCATGGAAAACCAAATGGTCTCATGAGAACATCAACACAGACGACCTGTGACAATGACATGTTAAGACAAGTCATACCTGAGAGGAATACCTCCGTCACTATCAAAGCAGTGGAACGGGATCTCATAGTACGAGATCTTGCAATGAAAAAAGATGGGGATATTTTCAAAGTGATAGTTTCAAAGGCTGCCTAATATCTGGCAGCAGTGATCATAATGAACCATTGGACGACTCCCCCAACATGGCAGCATTTTTGGAAACTAGGATGCAAAATTAACTTCAGTGTTTTTTAAAGTATTAAGAATGAATTTGAGAGGGAGTCATGTGATGCAGCCACAACAGGCAGACATGCGTCTGCCATTAGCAATTATCCCTTTCTTGGGCTCAAAAAAGCAACTTTCTACAGTTACGTCAAACCCTACTACTTACACTACAAACCTACACTACTTTTGATGCATGGCTTCAGTAACATTCTGTTTTAGATTTAGATGTACAAATATCGATTAAAACACCACTTAAAGACAACCCCAACATCCCTGTGTCTAAAACTGATGGTATATTATAAACTTGGGTCTGGAAAGGCATCAGGTCAGTTGGTGACCTCTATACCAATAATGTCTTCCCCAGTATCAGTCAACGATCTGATCATTATGGTTTACTCACACATAACCTTTTTAAATATCTGCAGATCAGACATTGGATCAAGAGCCAAATATCAGAGAGATTTCCAAATAAACCAAAGGAAACCCTCCTTGAAATATGTCTGTTAGATCCCAAATGTATTACTGCAAAAGGGCTGACTTTTTGTGTTTATAAAACTGTTATTGATTATTCATCAATTTACGGGAAGTGTTTAAAGAAATCTAAATGGGAATTAGATCTAAACTGCACATATGAAGACAAAAGCTGGGGCAAATGAATAAATTCATCTCAGACAGTATTGGTATCTACTGAACATAGACAAATTCAATTTAATATTTTTCACCACACATATTGTACGCCTTATAGATTGAGTAAACTGAGTGATGGTATCGCTGACGAATGCCAATATGCTTTGGAGTTGTGTACAGCTGCAAACTTACTAGAATAATGTGATTCTAATAACTTCAGAAGTGTGTGGATTTATTTGGATTTTGATCCTAAGATCTGGATACTTGGACATGTTGCATCCCTGAAACAATTTCCCTGCAAGAGATGCTTTGTTTTGCTGGCATCTTCTGCAGAAAAAAAAAATGTTTTCTTAAAAATTGGAAATCTACAGAGCCTCCAAACCAGAAACATTGGATCAATGAGCTGTTGTCATACTGCACTCCATTCAGTACAGGGGACATTAACAGAGTTTGACCGGACATGGACTCCCCTCCTGAACATTTTAACGAGATTGGACCTGAGGGACTGATTTGTATTAATCTTCATTGGCTTGTCACAATTCTTTTAATTCTTTTTAATATTTTTTATTTATTATCTTTCTTTTTATTTATTTTTCTTCTAAATATATGAGTCAAATGTAACTGCTGAATTTAATTTTTACTGCATGCATTGTTCATAGAGATAGTGGGTGGGGTTGGTTCTGGTTCCCATGACTTAGAAATGGAAACAGTTTGGAACCACCAGGAACCTCCGTCGATCTGTCTACCCGTCCAAACTGAGCAATCAGAGAAGGGCTTTAATCTGAGAGGTGACAATGAACCCAGTGGTTGCTAAGGTGGAGCTCCAGTGTTTCCTTGTTAAGATAGGAGAACCCTCCAAAAGATCAGCCATTGCCAATAAATTCTATTGGCCAGGTGGGCACCTTAGGTGAATTTAAACAAACATTAGATATAATCAGATCAGGAAATGCTAAAATAACTAGTCTAAATAAATGTAAAATAAAATTATTTTAGCCTAAACTCCATTATTCATCTCTGGTGTAAAACAGAGTCTGTTCATTATTAGGTGAACCATCCATACTATCAAGCATGGCGGTGGCAATAGCATGATAGGGGGATGTTCTTCTGCAGCAGAAACCTGATGACTATCCTAGAACACCACAATGAGGATGATGAAGCACTTAAAATGGATCACTACACCGCTTGTTACTAATGTTATTTCTGTAAATTTATTATGGTAAATTAGAGAAGGATGGAGTATGTTTACTTCTTTAGCAAAAGTGTGACTTTGTGGAAAACATCATGACAAATTTGCATCTCATCACAAATTTGTCAGAAAGTGCCATTTTATCTGATTGTGGTTCGATGTTTCTGCCTGTTTTACTGGAGATATGCACATCTTTTGAAATCTTTGGGTCAAGATAAGATAGTTGACAACCATGTCTCATAACAGTGGTGTTTAGCTCATCATTTTATGTTGTAGCTTATTCCATAGGTCTTTTCTGTTAGTTTTGGCATATTGCCTGCAAACAAACAGTAAAGGTATTTTTGATTTCCCATGTGGTTTCCCTTATTTCTGTGATTTGACATCATGCATTCAGAAACATCACGCATGAAGTAGTCAGCATGAGGTCAGCACAAACCAGCAGGAACTTTCACATGTTTGTACAAGAATGTACCGCTAAATTTACATGAAAGCATGAGCAGAAAGTGGCAGAAAGTGCTGACATTGGCAGAGAATTAAACAGGACATTAGAAGGTATGTTAAGAATCAAGCGGTTGTTGAACCACATGTGAAATTGTCTGCTGACTATCAGTGAGCTGCTTCAGCCATCGACTGAGAGAAAGAAAACTATAGGAAAAGTTGAACATTGTTGGTTATAATACTTTTAGTTTATCAGTTGGGCTTTCCATATAAACAGGATAGGTCTGAACACATCTTGGTTCTAGTGAAAAACAAGTATGAACCAGTCAAGGGGGGGGAGGTATTCTATGTGTAGAACCGTTGACATGAGATGTGTGAGAAATGGGATTGAAGAGGTTAGGCAACGTCATGATGTTATAATTCCACAGAAATATCTGTCTTCAAGCTTCAGGTACAGGGCATGTTGAAGGTTTTTATGGCACTAGTGGCCTTTATTCAACAGTAGCTAGACAGGAGAAGGAGCAGAGAGAGAAGGGGAAGACAAGAAGCAAATGGCCAAGAGCCGGGAATCAAAATGGGAAAAACTGTAGCCTCTGTACGGTGCACCTGCTCTACCAAAGAGCACCACATGTGGTGCCCCATTGATGTTCTGTCTAATGCAAGAAATCCACGAAACCTTCCACATAGATTCGTTTAAATTTGTTCTGCTAACTTACAGCTGGTGGTGTCTTTGAGGCAGTCAAATAGTCCGGTGCTCCAGCTCCCAGAACTTTGATTGGATGAGGCCTGTTGGTAAGCCATACCTGGAGAATACAGAGTCAGCAGGAACATATTAGAAAAGGAAATTCATGATTTGATTTGGAGCTTCGCATCTTCTTGACACCCCAAATTCTTCGTTTTTTACTAAACACAAGACCAGAGGTGGATTTATATGCAATCTCTATTTGTTAAGTATATCTTTTTTAGCATTTACACTATTAAACAGTTAATCAGTTTTGAGCTTATTTTTTAGTGAGCCATGTGTTTAATGCCTAAATCAGACCCACCAAGAAAGAAAGTGAAAAGAAACTGAGACAAATAACAGCAGTAAAAACTAGAGTGAAAGTAAAAAGTCTTTGTGATTGGCTGTCGGCTATGAAAGCCACCCACTTTATAAGAGATGTGTGCAAGCACAAACATAATGGAATGGCATTTTCTTAGGAATAGTGTACTGTATGCATAATGTGCACAAACAATTTGCATTTCCTGTGAAACTGCATTATAAAAGCTAAATATTTAATTATTCTTATTTGCTGAAGAAGCTGAAATAACTCAGAAACACCAGTTTAGAAGTACAAGCTCAATCAACTCAATTCAGTTTGTTTATATAGAATATTAAAGAACAAGGATCCAGTTTATATACAGATATACCTAAAGGTGCTCTACTGGATCTGTCCTGTGTTAAAACGAGAGAGATTTACATCATAGATTGGCACCAGATAAATCTACAGTAACTGTGTGACATAATATAACGTTGGGACCAGAATATTTGAGGAATGTTTCAGACATCCTGTTGAATCTATGGTGAAAAGGATTCAAGTACTTCTGAAGGGAGCTAGCAAGGTGTACATAATAAAGTGGCCAGTGCCATAACTGACCTAAAATGACATTGCAATATTAGAAGGTGCTTCAAGCTGATTGTTGAGTATTTAGTAGCTTAAAATTTAAAAAGTATAAAAGTTTTAAGAAACAAAAGTCAGAGCTGAGCTGATTCTTTTCAGTTTCTAATGGTCAAAATAGGTCAGTTAGCAAGAATGCAGAAGTAGTTAAATGGGAAAGAAACATAGAAGGAATAGAAAGAGGAAGTATGTTACCATATGCTCTCTATTATTCACACAAATACACCTGACTTTGGAAGAAAGAAGCTGTGCTGGTTGTTCTTCTCATTCTTTAACTTGGAAATGCAGCAACAACCTAGCCTTCTGGCTAGATTCAACTCTGCTAACCTGTTCTGGTTAGACTTCTTTTTCTCATTTGATATTTTTCCTTTCGCTTTGTTTTCATGGAGGTGCAAATAGGCATTTATAAGCATCTTCAAAGGGAGTCTCAAGTACTTTTAGCTTTTAGTTTTTTGAGAGTGGGCTTTTTCTGAGTCCAACACTGGACTCAGAAAAAGCCCACTCCATCTAGTTAAACGTTACATTTTGCACATCCGGGATGAAAGACAAAAAACGTAGATATGAAAAAAACAACAAAACAAAAGAGAGACATTTGGCACTTAAAAGGGTTTTTAATGGTTAATAAGTTGAGCAAACTCGCAAATACTTTTTGAGAATGGTGAGACCTGAGGTTAATGTCAGTGTTGCTGCCAAATTTTCATACTTCAAGAGTGGGATCATGCCACCCAAAGATAAATAAATAAATATGGAGGATGATGATTTCTTTTTGGCTAAAATTCAAAACATTTATCAACATTTGCTATGAACAGTGAGGAATGAGGTTTATGTTTGATTTATCACGAAATTGAAAAAAAATGCTGATACTTAATATTTCTATGGTGAATTTTTGTGTTTAGAGGACACAGGTGGAGCACAAATTACTTTCAACCAACATATGCCATCTAGATTTGCGGTCTAAAAGGTTTTTTTTTAGTGCTCTTGCAACTGAACCCTTTATTCTGACACACAACTTTCTAGAAAATATGACTAATAATAAATAATAAATCCTAAACAAATTGTTGGACCTGTTTTAACAAATAATCCACACCCATGAATGGCTTTGAAGTTATTTCATACTTTTCTAAACATTTAATTAACATGCTGGGAAAAAAATTAAAGTTTTTGCAATTAGCTATCAGGCTGTTAAAAACTGCATTTGACATCGTTTCTTGCTGCCTCTGATCTATTTTATATCTCTATATAAAACAGTTTTTACCAATTTCATTTCAGGCATATTAGGGCAGGCACCTTAATTTAAATTCAAAGCAACAATTAGACAACCATTATTAGTTTACTTAAATGAAACAGGTGGGTCAGTTAATTAAGTTTAAATCAGAATTATTACTGATTTAAACAGCTATTATTATGTATTCTGTAAAATTAACCCTTAAATTTAAAGAAGAAGAAGAAAAGTATACTTTTATGAAGTACCATTTGAGTCAATGTTTAATGTTAATAAACGTCCCATAAAATATCACTGAAAATGGAGCACGTCGTTTTGTGAATCCAGTAAATTAAACACATTCAGCGGTTAAAACAAGCTGTTTTTAAAGTCCAGACCAGAAGCTAGTTGTTCTAGTTTATTTTTCTTACCTTTTCAGAGTTGATGAAAGACGATGCGAAACAGCTCTTAGAATATGAAAGAGTGAGTGAGGAACACGGGCTTCCTGAAGAGAGACACCCCCTTCGACCGGAGTTTATATTAGCTGCATCATTTGTACCTCCCTTGTTGTATCACCTCCGTCTTATCTCCCACAGTCCATGCAAAGTTCATCAAATGCATAAAACATAAAACAAAAACTCTTATCTGCAAAATAAACTTTTTTTTTTCTTCGAAAATGGTAGAGTGGAAATTTTAAATTCGGTTTTCTTGTCTGTTTATGGTTAAAACTACATAAAATCACCAACAAAGAGAGGAGCAAAATCATCCCCCCCTCTTTTCATCCTCCCGAGAGACCAAGACACATTCTTCATTCCTGATTCATACACTCAGACTGTAAACTTAATTAACTGTAAGGGGCGCACTTTCTTCTCCGCAATTTAGAGCTATTTTCAGAGCATTTTTCCATCTGCTGGTCCATAGGGTCGTGGTGGTGAGTGACTTAGGGCTACATCCTGGACAAATCACCAGGCCATCACCGAGACACACTACCATGCACATACTCATATATACACACACACTCATGTATATGGAGGACCGAAACTGACATAATTAAAAATAAAAGCAGAAATATGTATATATATTTTTTTTTTTTTTTTCCTTTTCCTTACACATATGTTTTCATCAAGAAATGTATATATTTTCTTTTTCGTTTTCCTTATACATGCATTTTCGTCAAAGAATAAAAGAAATGCTTCAGTTCGTAAGCTGAAGCCAAAGGCGTTATGCACTATTGATCTGCACATGGATCCTGATACTTCCTGTTTATTGACCAATAGTAGAGGAGCTGGACCACGAAGGCAGCCTTCGTCATTTGCATAATAAGGCAGAAACGCATACAGTAAAGTAAAAAGTAAAAAGAGACAAGGAAATGTAAAAAGAACAAACGCTTGTATAAGGAAAAGGAAAAACAAGATATATATATATATATATATATATATATATATATATATATATATATATATATATATATATATATATATATTTTTTTTTTTTATTATTTTTTTTTTTTTCTGCTTTTATTTTTAATTATATCAGTTTCAGTCCTCCATACATATAAGGGCGATTTATAGTATTCAAATGACCTAATTTACTGTGTCCTCAAAACTATTTCCAGTATTTAGTTCCACTCCTCTTCACTGTTCTGCTGATGGAAGGCATTCCCACAGCATGATGTTGCCATCACCACATTTCATCACGTGGATGACATCGTCCAGGGTAATGTTTAGTAGATTTACTCCAAAAAAACAACAACATGCTTTTCAACATCTTCCTCCATGACCTGTCTGCTGTGTTCCTCGGTCTTCATGATGCTGTTCACTAATGTTCTCTAACAAACCTTTGAGGCCATCACAGAACATTTTAATTTAAGATGGGATTGAACTACACATACAGCTGAACTAACCAGTTATTCCTAAATGCAACTGGTTGCACATGATTTTGGTCTGGGGTATCAGAGTGAAGAGAGTTCAATATGAACACACAGCCACTTCTCAGATTTAGATTCGTAAAAAAGATTTTAAAATCTTGCATGTTTTTCTTTTTTCTTCATATTTATACACCACTTTTATTGGTCTAGCCAATAAAAATCCTGATAAAAAGGTACAGGAGAATGAACAAAGATGAAACTTGACAGACCGATGGGTGGAAAAACTGTTTTTTATCTTTCCAGAAGAATATCTTTTTTTTGCTTTTTTTGTGAAAGGCAAGATTATGAGCTGTCCTTTAACTCATGGAGTATCTAAAAATCTCATTTAACTTGCAGATGAGATGCACCAACAGAATGAGGCATTAAATATTTATTAGGTCACTTAGGGGCAGCATTTGTTATCCAGCTGTTGAAGCAGGTGACATCTGAGGAAGACTATAATGTGCTCTAAATGTCATTTTTGTAGACAAAAAAAATGCTTTAAATGTTTTTACTTTATGGTTTTTTAGTGAAAGTTTGAAAGATGATCAACAGGTTTTTGTATTTAAGTAAATCTTATAAGTAAAAAAAAAAAAAAAAAAAAAAAAGGACTAACAGCAACACATGATGCACATCCAAAATGTGGTTTATAGAAGTTATTCCTGTTTTTTGTTCATGTTTCACTGGAAGTTTTAGCTTATTTTCATTTTTCACATGTTCATCCACTTTCGGCTGACATGTAGGGATAGGAAGTTCTGTTTCCCATAATAGAACAAGCTGTGCTTTGGTGTGAAAATATTAAGCTGACTTGTGACTTTCACAATTATTACAACTACGAACAGAAGAAAGACAGAAACAGGTCAAACTTTGCTTGACAGGTTTGTTATGGAAACTACTGCAGCTACTAATTTTATGTAGACCTGCTACTTTTTGACTTTTCTGTTTTGGTTTTAGTAAAGTGCCTTAAAACCACATCTGCTGTGAACTGGAGCCCATATAAATAAACTGAACTGAATTGAATTGAATGCGATTCAAACTAGTTGCTTTCCTGGCACAGATTCAGCTTTTCTGCATTGTCCATGAACTTTCTAAAGGCTCGAGGGTGCGGTTCTGGGAAGGTCACTCTTTCACCTAATATTAGCCTGCTTTATTCAGTCCAAAACCTGTTTTGATGTGTGCCTTGGATCTTTTTCCTGATCCCAAACGCACATCTTGCAAGATGCAAGGCAAGGCAAGTTTATTTTTTTTAAGCACCATTCATCCTCCTTTACAGGAGAAACAAGGAAATATATATATAACACCTTAATATATCAAAACACAAACAAAGCATCACATAAAAGTATTAAAACATGACACATAAAAAGAAAGAAACTGCAAAATAACAAAATTTAGGCAAATAAAAAGCAAGAAACATGATAGAAATGATATAATAATCCATATTCCACTGTAGTTCTCCTTCATTATTATATTTACTTTGTACAATGGACCAGTACCACAGGCAGCAAAACCACCGCATGATGGCGCCACCACCTTCCTCTTAGGATTAAAAGCCTTATGTTGACTCTACAAAGCAGACTTCTTTTCACTGTAATCAAATCATTGACTCTGTCTTCTCTGAGCAAGAAACGAAACCTCTCTGCAGAAGACATGTTGCTGCTCTGCATGGAAAGCTGAAAATTTCAACTGGGCTTGAAGGCGTCGATTCAGGAGCAGGAGCTTCTTTTTCGGTCCGTTGTAATGTAAAGCTGGCTTCATAGTGGGTAGTGCTGGTGTTCCAGCAGTTTCCACTTCCTAGTAGGGTCGAGCCTGGGTGCTGCTTTGGCATTTGAACTTATTTTGTTTTATCCGAGACATACTGAGGCCCTGTTTAGCTGCATTGCACAAAGTAGATTGTATAATGCAGAAGGAAATCACCAACAATCACTGCAAGTGAAACAAGGAATTGGTGGGAAGAAAGATTAGGGTTATGTGATCGAAAGGAGGAAGAGGAGGATGATGTGAGGGTATGGTCACAATGTGACAAACTGATGAGCTGGACGTGTAGCTACACTGCTGGTAATTAGAGGTGTGGCCCTGCTCCCCAGCCTAAACATCCTAACTTTAATAGAAATCAGGAGAGTGCAGGAAACCCAATCAGTAAACACCACTTAATAAACTCTTCTAATTGTGCCAAGAAACATGGTGAAATATGCAACCAGAATCATGCTATAAAATTTCTACTGGATCCACAGCGTGTTTGTCGAGGTGCACCTTGTTTAGAGACAACTATCCAGATATTAGTGTGTATTTGTTACAACAGACTCAACAGAGTCTATTAAAACACTTTTCAGGGCAGTGATCTACAACAAAAACCTCAGGTTTACCCTCAGATTCTTCACAGAGAATCATGTCAAGCTGTTAGAAAACCATGTTGGGGCTTTTATTAGGTTAGGTGGACAAACACTCAAAAGAGTTTAAAAAAGCTTGAAGCAGCACCCTCCTCTTACCTCACTGGTATGCACACACATCCTGGCAGAAAAGAGAAAGTTAGCTTGAAACCTGATGAAGAAATTATTGAGGATGTTATTCTTGTGAATAGGAAAAGGCAACAAAATATGATAAGGTTTTTCAGTAAAAATGCTGTGCTTCATTTTGCATTTTCCAACTCATCACTTTCTCCTGCCTTAGTTAACACTTGCCTTTATCAGTCAAATTATTAAAATTATAAAACAGACTGAAACAGGAACAACAGAGACAGAACTCGTGATTTATTAGGGAACCAGTTTTTCTCTACTCTCTAATTCAGCTTTATTCACATTGCAGAAATATGTTTGAGCTCAGGGACGTTTTATGAGAGAAGAAAATAAAGGACTCACATTTTGTTTTGATCATGGCTAAAACTCTCCTTCTCATTTCCAAAGTAAAATATTATGTGAAAAATCAAAACTTAAGTAAACTGCTCCATGGATGAAACCAGACATCACCACTGAAATGTCTTATTACTGTAGGCTGAACCATGAAACTCCAGTAACAGAAGAGTCAAACAGTAACACGACCGAGTGTTCTGTAAGTCAGCTCGGAGCCTAAGAACCAAGATAAAATCTGGAAGTGAGGTCAACACATAATCATTGACCAACTTTGTTCTTTTGTGTTAGATGCCGCTTGCACCTTTTACAATATGAGGTGGTGATAAAGTTCATTCTTTCAAGGTAGTCTCAAGTAAAACACGTCACTAGCAATATTCTTACTCCTGCATTTTAGTCATAAACCTATAAAGAAACAAACTTCAGCTCCATGAGTGGAGATAAATGCAACACAGTTTTTTCTCAGGAGGAACATGGGTGTGCTCCCTCCTTTATGATGTCAGTTTTACTAACCAATAAAGAAATACCTACAGAGTTCTTCACCAACATTTCTTGATAGTTAGGCAAGGTAATAGCAAAAACGTCCCTTCCAGTATCTGTAGTTTGTTGTCAGTACTGGTGTTTAAGTTTTCACCATCACACATATCTGCTCATGGTGGGATCTCTTCTTGGTAGCTTGGGTAATTTACTCACTAAGTTACACAAGCAGCAGGAAAAACACTAATTTTTGCTCCATCAGCAAAGATGCTAACAAAGATGTCTTGAGTAATAGCACTGTGACAGAGCAGAATAGAAATAAAAATAATAGCTGTAAAAATGAATCTCCATTTCCTGTTTACATATTAGCTAGCGTTAAAGCAAAGACAGCAGCTACAGGAAGAAGTGGTTTTGGGGTCATAAAGGCAGTTGTCCAGGGTGTCATTAGAAAGGGACGAGCACAGCCACAATACAGAAGAAGTGTTTGTCAGTAAGGTGCACCCTGAACAAGTTATCTATTGCTTTTATGAGTGCGGAGTCGTTGTTCAACAGGTGTCCTCTGCTTGATGCTGACAATAGGGAGAACAGGCTGCATTTGCTGTCAATCACACTGAGCCCATGTGTTGTGAGTTGCAAATTATTTTGTTATGTCTTCTGTTTTTTAAAGCAGGAGTATCTCAAGGCTACCTGGGAGATTTTAAGGAACATTTTCTGTACATAATGGACAATCCTGATCATCCTCTTCATGAGACTGTCATTGGAAAACAGAGTCTCTTCAGTCAGAGGCTTCTTCAGATTGGTTGTAAAATGGACTGCAACAGGAGATCTTTCTTGCCCACAGCCACCACCATCTATAATAACTCCTTGACTAAATGAGTTACATCAACATTTAATTTCCCTTTGGGATGAATAAAGTATTTTTGAATTTCAATGAAATTGAATATTTTTTATCTTGGAAGGGTAATAGGAGATAATATAGCGCAAACAGAGATACACAGCAGGGCGAACACACCTGTTCTATATAAGTGAAGGCCTAATGGGAGGCTCCAGACCAATGCAAAAAGTAAAAATTATGATCTGGGCAGATTATCTGGGCAGAAGGGGATATGCTATAGTGGAGGTAGGACAGCAAAAGCACAATGGGACTTGCTCAGCATGCCACTCATGCAAGAACTGTGACTAGTCAGAGATTGTTTATGAGGTTTATTTTTCGAGACTGAGTTGATTCGAGAATGACTGGACACACGTTTGAGCAGGCTCTCATATTCCCAACAAGAGTTTTTATTTATTTATTTTTTTGTATAGTGTTTATTTACATCAAGTTTATTGTTATTTCTAGCCCTGTTTTCTCAGTTTCTGAGTTTCTGTTGTGGATAACCTTGAATGATGCATGGGAAATAATAGCTTGGTTAAGGAGAAAAGCCAATCTGGTGAGGAGGCAGTCAGCTGACCGAGCTGAAGTAGACCGTCCTGGAGTAGATGCATCTCTTAGTTCCTGTATAAGATCTGTGCTGGAATATTTAATGTTTCTTAAAGATGGGAATTTTGAGCATTGTGTTATTGTTGTTTTTTTTTTTTTGTTTTGTTTTTTTTTAAATCTTTACGCTTTTTTGGTCTTCCTGTGATTTCCAGATTATTTGAAACAGGAATAAATGATCAATAAAGCCTTCTTTCCCAGTATCAAGTCTTTTGTAGGCTCCAACAATTTGTCTTCCAGTTGTTAAGTTTTCAAAAATCTTATGCATTCATTAAATTATGTAGGATGCTGAGTCAGCTGGTAAATCTCCGAACATACATTAGAAGAATCAAGGCAGGGCAAACATGCTCAAACATGCATGCTCAAGACTGGATGAACTGGATGTTATGTAGGAACATCAGGTTAAATGGGGCTGAATATAAATTCATGCCACACTTTTCAGATTTTGATTTGCAACATAAAATCATGACAAAATACATTGAAGTTTGTTGTTTGTATAGCGATAAAACATGGAAAAGTTCAAGTAATCTGAATACTTTTGTGAGGAAACAAACTTCTGGGTTTTCAGTAACACAAAAAGTGAGCTCCTGATAGCGAAACGGCTAAACTCAAGGCTTGATGCAGCAGACATACGACAATGTGATTTTTAGACCGTCTGAGAATACTAAGGTTTTTCCATCCTCTATTTTCTGTTTTCCCACATTCATCCAGAGCTACAAAATAATTTAAAAAATGCTATAGCTCAACAGTTTTCAGGAACTGTGTATCGCTAAAACCTTTTCACACTGAAAGTAGTAGATTAAGCCAACACTCAAGAAGAAAGAATTCAGTGCCTGAGAGATTAAAAGGTCCTTTCTAACCAAAACTTATGATAAAGCTCAACCTCTGATACGTTGCTCAATGGCATCATAAGGTAAAATCTCATGACATACGGGGATATCTGTTGCAATCTGATGGGGGAAATAAGGTGACATAACAGCATTCTTGTGACTTGAAAGAATCATTTTATTAAGAAACAAAGATCAGAAAAATATCAGACCTGTTAATAGAACAACAAAGCTGCTAAATATGCTAACAGTCAAAACCTAGAAATCCAAGTATTTCAACTGAAGGGTAATCAAGAGAGCAATGTTAGATTGTTCTAAATGCATTAATACTAACATAGAATGCAACAAAAATGCTTATGTCTCTAATACTGCATGAAAACAAACTCATGATTAACTCAAAATGATGTTGAAATGATAAAATATGAAATGTATGCAATGAACTGTCAACAGACCATGTTAAACCACCACCAAGTCTGCAGGCTACATCCTGCCGGCCTGAGTGGTGATCACAGTGGTGCCCGTTGGATGGCGGGCCCTGATCTTCACCTCTCGATTCATCTGGCACCACACACAGGGGTAGCACCACATTACATTACAGCAGTCATCACAGCATGAGCCCTGTGGAGAGGAAACAGGAAGGTAGGAGGTTACATTACCTGAGTTCTTAGTCCATATACTTTTTGACGATGTTCTAATTTTTTTGAGATGTACCTTTTTTTATTTTTCCATATCTACCGCGAAAATACTTAAATCACTTTCTCTACTTTTATCTGCCAGCGTAGTTACATGAGGTCTATTAGCTACAAAATACTGTAATAAGTATTTGAACTATGATGATTTTTTTTTTTGTATGCCTTAAAGTGAAACTATGATAATATTCTACCTTCTATGTCAACAACACACAGAGAGGATGAGCAGTTCCGACAAATCCAGGAAACCAAATCCAACTAATTACCTATCTTTGGTGTCCTGCAATGAAAGTTTGTGTTTACCTTTTGTGCATTTTGTAACATTTTCATCCTTTCCATGTATTAGGTGGAGAATGTATTTTTTTTTTTTTTTTAAATTTGAATGTGTAAGATTCTGTTCTAAAAAAACAATGTCCAGCAAATATATGGCGTTTGAGCATCTGAGAGTCGAATCATCCTTCAGTTGATCTTCCACTCTTTGCTCATGGAAATTACATAGGCAGCCTGTCGTTGAGTGAGATTTGATTTTAAATTCATCTGAGCCTTTTGTAACCAAATAATTTATAGGTCAGAGTTACAGTAAACTCTCTCTCTCTCTCTCTCTCTCTCTCTCTCTCTCTCTCTCTCTCTCTCTCTCTCTCTCTCTCTATATATATATATATATATATATATATATATATATATATATATATATATATATATATATATATATATATATATATATAAAAGATCTCCAGAAATCCTGAGAACAAATTGGGACAAGGGGTGATATTAATGTTTGTCCACATCAGAGTTGGTTGTTGGTTGGTCTTGTTCAGAAAAAGTTTTTTTTTTCTTTCAGATATTCAGTATGAGAGTCTCTGGTTACAGAAGTGTTTTTCACTCCTTTCTGTCCCTGTAAGGTTTGTGAACTACAGAGTATCTGTTTGGATTGCAGAAAATAAAACCACAGCCCTCTGCCAAACAGGAAACTCATGCACGAAAAACACTTTACCCACAATTAGTTTCATTTATCTCTGCTTTCTGTCAGTGCACTCTCTGCTCTAAGAAAAACTGCATGTTCTCTCACAGATGTGGATCTCACCCTGAAACCTGTCTAGTTTTGCACTAACTACAACTGTAACATAGTGAAATGACTCATGATCCCCTTCTTTGATCACCTTTAACTCAATTTGTGGAGAAAAACAGTGAATTTGGCATTTGCTCCCTTACCTCTGTTCTGTTTTGGCTTTTTTTTTTTTTTTTTGGTCACACTTAAACATTTCTGATATTAAAACAAAAAATTTTCAAATGATGATTTCATTTTTTTATTTTTTTTTTTTCACCTTGACGTGAAAAAGTAATTGCCCCCCCCTTGTTAAATCATGGATGGTTACTGCCAGCCCATTGAATAAATATATCATTTAAATAGAACCTGTCTGACAACACAAACTAGGCTAAAAGAACTGAAATAAACCATCAGGAGGGTCTGTTTAACTCACAGGAAACTGCAGCTCTCTTTCTCATCTTTTTGATGAGAAAGATGTAAACACACACTGCTTGGCTTTTTTCACACTTGAATGTTTCAGATCCTCAACCCTATTCTAGTATAAGACAAAGACAACCTGAATAAATTTAAAAAAACAGCATTCAAATCAGTATTTCATCATTTCACTGGTGAATGGTAAACAGCCTTGTAACGCCACATTATATAATAACCGCGCAATATGTAATGCAATAAAATCTGGCTTCAAAATGTAATAAAACAGCAGTAAAACAGCACAATGTAACAATCAATGCAAAATGTAATAAAATCCTTGAAGGCATTTTGTAATAGCTTCTACCACATTATGTAATAGTATTATCACATTTTGCGCCAATTATTACAAAATGCAGAGGTTGCTCTGCTTAAAAAAATGACAGTATAATAATATGGCACATGCCGCTACAAACGATCACATGTGTTCATCTTAATCAATATACTTCTAATAACGGTTATGTTGTAGATCGTAGATGTCTTTGAAACTTTGGTCAGTAAATACCAAACCTTTCTTCATTTAGTTGCATATTCAGCTCCACATATTGTCCTGATCCCCATTATAGAAATTATTCCACTTTGTAGCTCCCCTTTTTTTAACTCCCAGAAGATATCTAAAAGTCCGCTTGATCGAAACGTGTGTATTGCTTCAGGTGAGGCTGTGGCTGGGCTCACACCTCTCACAGGTCAGCTATCTATTGTAATGGACATTTGGGGTGCAAAAACATGCTTATGCTCGAAAACCAGTCTTCATTAAAGAAGCGCTCCCTGCTGTTGAGCATTCATATTGACCCTGTGTAGCACGTTCATGGCTTTACCGTCATAGTGGATAATTAAATACTATAAAATAGTACTTACTCATCATGTTGTTGATAACTTTACTATGCTATATATTTTTTCCTGAATATAGGATAAGTTGTTGAACTAACAGAAGTATTGAAAAAGCACGATGACCTATGAATGCAGTTTAGGCAAGATTTGAATAATGGCGATAGTGTTTTGTGATCCAAATCACAGAAATTATGCTTTCCTTTTTAAATTGTGAGGAAATGTGATGTGGGGTAGAGAGCAGATGTCACCCCACCGCAATACACACACACACACACACACACACACACAGAGAGCACAGTCAACAACAAAGAGACCACATGCGATCATTTTGACGGCTGCGTTTAAACCTCAATTAATTCACTTTGCAAGTTTACTTAACTTATAAATACTTAATTTAATTAGCTAAACAATGTTTTTAAAAAATGAAATACACCATCTTTATTTTAAAAGACGAAGCTTAATTATGCATCAAACTGTTACCTGTATTGAACATCATCATCAAACAAGTTCTTATACAGTTTAATTAAACATGCAAATTGTAAAACGGTAAAAAAAAAAAAAAAAAAAGGCTGCCATGGCTGTGTTAAGCACAAGCAAAAGTGAAAAAAGTGTAGTGCACACACCCTTGACTTGGCCTGAGTTTCCCCAATCTCCTTTTCTTTTTCCACTGGTTGTTTTTGTTACTGATGCAAAGTTAGGCTTGATATATGAAACACAGCCAGTAGTTATTGTTCAATAAGTCACTGACCGATGGTGGGGGTTTAAGAAGTGCATTGTGACTTTTCTGGACAAACACTGATAGAATTTCTGCATCTGCTGAAAAATGCTAACAACTGGACAGCATAGCAAATCAGAATGTGTTAAATGTAATATTGAGGTCACTCCCCATGGTGCTGAAAATGGGTAATTTTTGTTGAAAGGAACTTGATCTAACAAACCATCTTTAGTTCTGCCAGCAAACGAACCATGCCTGGAGGGGGCTAACACGATATGAATATTAAAGTCCAGGAAATGCTCTTATTTCTGTTCAATTTGCTTTAGATTGTTAGATCATGTGCTTCTTTAATGTTCACAAAAACAGTCTCCTTTGTTCTGAAAGCCAAAGGGTTAAAAAAAGTTGTTTGTCTCTTGATTTTGCCTTGAACGACTTGTAGGTTAATGTGAATATGCAACTAATGACCAAAAGTTTGGCAGTTTCAAAGATTTAGATTTCTATGATCTAAAACATGATCATTATTAGAAGCATATTTATTAAGATGAACACAAACACTGGTTTGCGATCATTTATAGCATAATGTGCCATATTGTTACATTATCATTTTTTTTAAAAAGAGCAACCGCCGCAATTTGTAATGATCAGCGCAAAATGTGATGTGATGTTATTACATAATGCGGCAGAAATTACAAAGTGCGTTCAAGAATTTTTTTTACATTTTGCATTGATTATTACATAATGCAGCTTTAATGTGGTTTCATTACATTTAAAGCCAGATTTTATTTCATTATTACATAATGCAGCGTTACAGGTCAGTACCTGTAAATCCAGAGGACCAAAAAAAGCACTTCACGCTGCATTCAGTCATTCATCCATGCACGCACTCACATTCACACACTGATGGTGGCAAGCGACTCCATTGTAGCCACATCTGCCCTGGGGCAGTCTGACAGAGGTAACTGAATGAAGAAATCTATGCAGATCACTATGTGGCAAAGTAATCACCCTGTTGTTATCATGGATTTAACAGCATGTTTAGTACTTTTATAACAAGGACTTGGTGGTGATGTTCTCCATCAAGCAGGAAGACCTGGCTACAGCTGTCACCACCATCATCCACATGAAGCCTGTGGCGCTAGTTGCAGAAGCCTCCTTAGGAAACCCAATTCCTTTGGAGTTATGGGGGGGGAAAAAACCATTTTACTGACATTCTACTACTCTTTCATAGAGAGTCTCATCATATTTCCATTACCTGCTGGTTCCACTCTATCAGCACTGTCGCTCAAGGATCATTGGACTGCCTGTTAAGAACTTTCCTATTTGATGAGCAAACAGGAGGTTCAACACAAAAAATTATTAAAGAGCCCTCACATCCACTTCCCTCTGCCTTTGAATGGCTGCCCTCCAGATGCTGGCTTAGCTTGCCCAGGCTGCAGGACACAGAGGAGGAGAGCAACTTTTGTTTCTAAAGGTGAACTTCTGCCGAATTCCCAACCACCCCCTCCCTCCCCAACCCATCACATGTCTAGCTGAGGGGAGGTGATGGATTGGGGAGGGAGCACATTGCATTATTTGTGTTGGAACATACAGATAAGGTGACTACATCTAAATTTTCCACTCCAGTTGCAGCTTTCTCTAATTACTAATGTGTCCCACGGTGATCCTCGTCTGTTTGTCCTTCATTTTATGTTTTTCAATGCATTTTAATCATTGTGGTGTTAATAGTGATTGTGCTATGTTTGTGGGCTTCACTGTGCCTTTAATTTAGCCCTCGGGGTCAAATAAAAATAGGATTCTTCATAAAATAAAAATTAAAAAAAGTACAGACAACCCTGACCATCGCTTTCATGAGACTGTTATACAAAAATAGTGTCTTCAGTCAGAAACTTATTCAGAATCAGTCATGCAGACAGCTACAACTCTTTGAAGACACTTGCAAAAAATGAGTGACAACAATTAATTTCCTTTTGGCATAAATAAACTGAATCGGAAGGAACTAAATAGCCACATCCATTTCTATCAGACCTGTGGGATCAAGAGATCCCTTAAATATGAAGCAGGCCAAAAGATCTAAAAACAAAGCAACACATCATGCCTTGATCAAGAGATAAACAAAGTCACTGATATGCATAAGTCTGGAAAGAGTTACAAAGCTACTTCTGAAGCTTTAAGATTCCAGAGAACCACATGAGAGCCATTATCCACAAACGGAGAAAACATGCCACGCTGATGAACCTTCCCAGGAGTCAAATTTCTTCCACAGAGATTTACATAAAAGACTCATTGCCAGTTAGTGCCATGATTAAGAGGAGCTATAAAATGATTTTAGCTGGAAAAACAATTTTGTTTATCTTTAAAAATAAAGTAATTAGATCAACTTTTTGTGTGTGTAAACACCACGAAACAAACAATTTTAGTCACGATTTTTCAGTGGTTCACGCACCGTCCTACACAATGAGTACAGAATAAAACATAGTTGTAGTTAATGTAAAAACAACTCGACTAATCATTGCAGACCATTTTATGACATTAGATAAACAAAGTACATGTTAGAATAGTTGAAACTGTGCCTTTCATAGGTAGTGTTAGTGTACAGTCATAATATGCTGTTATATTAGACTGGGAGTAAATTTTGATAGACCTTACTGGTGTCACTAATACAAACCGTGATTCACTAAGTAAGAAGCTGTTTTTCTTTAGAGATGTGCAACATCTAAACAAATAACATTTCTTCTATTTTGGAATATGAAGATGGTTGCTTTACTCCCACATCAAACATGACTATTTGCATGTATTCAGCTATGCTTTAACGCTCTGAATGTGGAGCACCCGGCATAACTGTTCCTCATCGAAAGCCCCCATCTGAATGACAGGTTTTGACAAAGAGCCAGAAGAACAACACCTGTAACCTGTAACAGACAGGTTGAAACATTTCAACTGAGAGTTATTACAGTGAGGTTCTCTATTTTATTTTTATTTTTTCAGACAAAAAGGAGTGCAAAATGACTTGTTTGTGATTGTGGAAAAGTTTGCATGCTGCATTGTGGAGAACATTGAGGAACAAATTTTTTTCACCAGTGTGGTTTAAAATTAAATTTAATAGCCCACAGAAAACTTCTATTTTATAGTTTTAGTTCACTTTTGAAACTATTTCATGTCAAAAGAGGAAGTTCTTTAACGTATGGAAATGCAAAAATAAGATGTGTTTTATTCTCATGAAATTCGAGCTGATGGTAAAGGAACAGCTCAGCACTAAATTAGGGCGTCCTTTACTTATAAATTATGACTTAACTGTTATTAACCATGTTTCTGGAAAACTTGTCGTTTGCTTGACTGATAGACAGATGGACGGACAGGGCTCTAGACTAACTTTTTGCACTGGTTGAACTGGTGTGCCTAATTTTTTTTTTTAGTTGCATCAGCACAAAAGTTAGGTGCACCCGAGTTTTTGACTGCATCACTTTCAACATCGCAGTTTTACAAGCTTATGTGATTTTTTCATTACTCTCCTTAAAGGCAATATTGAATTGTAAATGATTAATTAAAGGAGGGGTTTATTATGTAAATTTGGCTTTTTTGAGCTTTATATCATGTTATAATGTTACTCCCTCATCAAAATCATACCAGGAGAGTTGCTTTGATTCTTTCATGTCTGAGGAATCCTTAAATCTCCTGTGGCTGCCATTCGGGGGTGTCTAAATGCTTGGTCTCACAAAGTCTTGCCTATTTCCACACAGCTCCACCTTGGAGCTGCAGTCTACAGCCGAGCTTCACAAAGTACCCCTCCCCCGTGCCTTCCCCACTCAGCTCAACCAGACTAGCAGCAGCAGCAATTAGCAAACACCTGGTCAAACTGCGCATCGGCTGAGCTTATCATACGAACTATTTCTCAGTCCAACGCTCCTGAGAATGACTGTAAACTTGATTATGCTACAAAATGGCACTATGTACCTGGAATATACATAATACTGCTTCTTTAACAATTTAGTAAACAAAGTTTTTCATTTGAAGGAGAATTGTACAAGACAGGTATCTTACTAAAAGTGTTTAAAGTGTTTTAATGAGCTGAAATTTAAACTTCAAAACATCAAGATAAAATGAATGAAATGAGATAAAAGAACATTTAAATAAGCACAAATGTTTTAACATTGCTGAACAGCTCAAATGATGTTCACGCCATTTTTCTAATAAGAAATTATTTCAGACTTGAACATAAAAGGAATTTCTTCTTTTGCAATATTGTAGGCAACGTTAAACTTGATCATCATCTGTCCCTTGTCTGATGATTTGTTTGCTGTTGTCTGCAGCTGAAAGGCAGCAGGGAGAGGAGACACCTGGACTGAGCATTTATTGCTGCATGTAATGTGTTTCATAGATGCATTGTGCTTTTTTATGGGTGTTTGAGCAGTTCATTTACATACACTTTGTTAAATTGCAAGACATTGGGCCAAGCACGCACACAAGGAGAAGGAGAATCAGAGTGGAGCATGTGCCAGAACACGCAAGGAGTGTGCATTTTGAGATTTAAACGCACCACAAATTATTGCTTGTTCATACATATATATGCTCACATCAGTCTCACTGCACACTCAGGTTGGGAGTACAAATATAACGCCATAATTATCAGCAGCGCAATAAGGAGTGATCAGACTGGAAGTGCAGTTTTTCTCACTCGGAAAAACATGGGTGATCAAACACCCACATCCCACACAAGTGCGATGCACAACTAGGGATCCACTCAGTTTATCTAACTACCTCAGCCTACTCGACTACAGCACACAACATATGTGCACATTCATGAACAGCTGGAGTATGGCCAAAGGGGGGGGGGGTGTCCCGCCTTTCACGATTTCTGATTGGCTTAGTCCACAATATGGGCTTCATGTGTGTCTGTCGTTGAACCACAGGGAGATGTCCAGTGTCAGAGACTTCTTTTTTCCCTCGAATGACTGGTTGCATTGGTGCAACCTCAGAATTTTGTTAGGTGCACTACTGAGAAATGAGGTTGCATTTGCGACCAAATTGGTGCAACTTATTTTTACAAATTCACACATTTTTTTAATAAGACAATGGTAGAGGAGTAAAGTCCCATAGAAACGGTTTTCTTATTTTTTTTTTTTTTTTTTTGCTTTTTTTTGCTTTTCCAGACCAACATTCCAAATTCCACACCTTTACAGACTTTGTACAAACCCTGACCATCATAGTTGTTCTAGTTTAATGAGTTGTATTTGGTCGTAAAAATCTCTACTTGAAATACGAAATGTTTGCCAAAACAAAGAACTTTTGTTTTACTCTGGGACTCCAGGGTCTCTGGGTTGTCTATGCCCAATAAAGTTAACTCTGTTTTCCTGCAAACCCTGACTCAAGTGAATGTTTAACTACTACTTTTTGTGTCAGCCATTTCTGAAGAAGTCTGCAAATGACTCATCAAGTTAGCTCAGGACCAGAGAAACCCCTGAATTCTACAAAGCAGTGGACCATGAGGGCCAGAGCAGGAGAAAAGATAAGGACTGGCTCCCCATCTGAAAGCAACAATCAGCCACTGTACAAAAACCTGCATCACAAAAACAATGTGGTTGTGAAGTTTTCATACTTACAGGAATATTGTGGCGCTCTCTGATGCTGGCGCGGAGCATACAGGACACAACGCCACAGACGTCCATGAGCGGCATGCAGCAGCACCATCCATGCTTACTGGCAGTCTGACACTGCATGCAGGGGAAACACCACAGCCCACAGCAACCTGTTAGGGAAATGGAGAATAAAGCTGTTTAAGTATATATTCATCAGCCTGCACCAAGCTGCAAAACAGTATTCATAGTAACAGATATAAGCCTCTTTAAAAGATATTCATGCTCATAAGTAAACCCATCTCTTCAGTTAATTCCAGTAAAATGTACTCCATTAGGCATGAATTAAACATTTCCAATAAAGTAAGATCTGCATTTATGAAGAAGATGTATTATGTTCTGTGGGATTGCATCTAATGTGAACCAGTGTCCAATAATCAGGTCTACATTGAATCAACAAGAAAATGAACAAAAGAGAAATCATTTAACTTCCCACCTATAAACAATTTATGGAGAAAAAGATAATTAAAAGGTGCAAACTCAGATGTCTAGAGGAAGGTCCTTCTAATGGTCTAATTCAGACATTTAGCAATCATCTTAATCTAAGAGAGGAGATTTAAAAAAGAAAATGGGAGAGAAAAACTGTATTTTATATGAAGATTATATAACCCAGCGGAGAATTAGCCTAAACAGAGGTCAGATAAACACATTTTGAAAATCCAGTTCATTTGACCAGCTGAAGTGGATAGGTGAGCAAAGAGTTTGTGGAAAACCCCAGAAGATTTCTACTGGGATGAGAAAGCCACCTTCTGTTCTTAATTAATAAACACAAAATGCACCATGAACCTAAGGTGTGCAAAACACAATTCAGAATTACCTTTAAATGTCATGCAAGCTCAGACCAGGATATACCCATTCCATTTTCATGGACATATTTTGGATAACTGTTTCAACATCCCCCCGTATTTCTCATGTTCCATCAGTCTGACAAATCTATGAAACGGCTTTGAAGAGCTGTAATCTAAATGGGCTTCCTTCTTAGCATATGCCTGCTAAATATCTTCAGGTACTATTGTACAATCAGTAAGGTCATGTTCAATCTTGTAATTCCCGCATGAATGACTTCCGTATCATTCACACAGAGAAGAGGTCTCCTGTGCAACAGAAAAGACCCCATCAAGTTTTACAGAAGCGTTTAGGTTACCTGGTAGACTAGCTGGTAATTTAAAGTTTAGCATCAGACATTTCAGCCTTCCGGTTAAAAGGAATTTGGATCGAATTATATTTAGGAAAATCTATGATATACAATATTGTGAGAATGATATGACTTGAAATAAATAAACCTGCGTTTAACTGAGCAGTGTTAATAGCTCTCTGCTTTGGCTTCATGGCAAACATATAGAATATGTAGTTTATTTTATATATATATCACAAATAATTGATGAAAATAGACTAAGTTGCTGAAACATTAATGGATCAGATTAAATTAAAGTTGCATTACATAAAACTGAATAGCTCAACCTTAAATACTTTATAGTCCACCAGTGGATAATGTCTATTTTACACCACCACAGAAAAATGACATTTAATGGAATTAATTTATTTCAGTTGTAAAAACACATATTTATTGGATAGAAAACCTGCTCAAATTTTTATTTAGTTCATTAAATGACTAATTTTTTGATTGTAGCATTAAGAGCCTGAATGCATATTACCTAACAGGAGTGTAACAGTACACAAAACTTATGGTTTAGATACGTATTCAGGTTTTAAAGTCAGGGTTCGGCAGGGTTTTGGTATACTTCAGTTAAAAAAAATAAATAAAAATGTATGATTTTTTTTTTTTCTTTTTTTACTTCAATCAGCAGCAAACAGATTTTTTTCTTCAAATTCTGAAATTAATTTAATTTTCTTAAGTTCTAAAACTTAAAAATGTAAAGTTAAGATGTCATTGGAGATTTGGTTGTATTGTCAAATGAATAAAGTGATATAAGAAGCCACATCCAATGCCTAGATAGATTATACAGTATTTAAAACCACAATATATAAAAGGATAAAATTTGGATGGAAATATTTTTAGATTGAGTTTTTCCTGAACCATTTTATTAGAGTTAGAGTATAAAATTACAGCAATAGTGTTTACCTCTAAATATGATTTTTTTAATGAAAAGTCTTGATAAATTCGAGTCTCATTACAAATTCATCAAAGTACTTATGCAGACACGTTTATCCAAAGCAACTTACAGATATGTCATAGTATCAGACTGTGTTTTTTTTCTTTCTTGTTTTCCAGGAAAAAAGCATTTCCTTTAACATCACACTTATGATGTTTATCTCTTCTTGTTCTCTTGTGGCTCTTTGCTTAGGTCCTTTTCACACTAATACATGATCAGTCCTTCTGTTAGTTTTGACACATTGTCAGCTAACAGTTTGGTCGACAAGGTATTTTGAATTTTGATCTCTCATACCAAACCGTGTGTATTTTTATCTTTTCGATTTTACTTCATGGTGTGAATGTAGAGACCATAGGAAGTCAGCGTCATCATGAACCTTCCTATCAGGAGTTTTCACATGATTGTATCAGAATGCACCAGACATATACAGGAAATTGCCTCCTGTCACTGAGCTATTTCAGAAGATAGGTGTTAGAAAATTTTGACACATTCAGCAATTAAAGTCTAGACTGTCCAGACAAAGTGCTTTAGAAAACAGTAAAGTATGTTTACATTACCATCTACAATTACTGGCACCACTGATTAAGATTGCAATAAATTCATATTTTATAGCAGAAGCAAATTCTCAGACTGAAATATCCACATTGATAAATATCATTTTTAATTTAAACTCTCTTAAAGGAGTTTCTGTTTCTTTTTCTGTTTCTTTCACTTTTGTTTTGTTTGTTGTGCCTCTGAAAAATCTCTCCATACCCGAAGCTTTTCTGTCTGTGCACTTCACTGCGGTGCACACAGCATCCAGTGTGTTAATGGTGATCAGTACCGTATTGTTTTTCCACACCAGAACCTGCTGCACAGAGCTCTGCAATATATGTTATTCGTGTTTTACTATGTTTAAATAGAGCTTTCCTCCCACATCTACACCACAATCTGCTCAGACACGATGCGGCGCATTAAAGTGGGGTATGATGTGAAGTCACTCAGCCAATATAAATACAGACCTGTTAAAGAAAGCTATACCATGGTTTGCCATTCATATTGTACTTTTCTAGATTGATCAAAGTGTCAAAGACCCTTACACTGGTCATATGTGACTTAATGTTTCCCGGGGGTAAACACATAATGTGACACAGAAGCTCATTTCTCTCAGCTACTCTTTAAAAATAGGAAAAACCAGAGAACATGCAATTCAAGTTAAGGCTGGACGATGGAAAAAGATTTATGTTGTTACTGCGCACATTGAGCAGGAAGGTAAAAGAGGCAGAAAAAAAAACCTTGAGACATGATTATAACTGAGTGCATCATTAGGTGACAACAATACAAACGATGAACTGAATGGGCCAATGATTCAAGTGACCTTAACGGCCCAATGAATGATCTTAACCCTATCAATGTAATTATTTTGACTAGAACTCATAACCCTTGGAACGTATCACCCTTAGAGAAGCCTTTGGGATGAGAGGTGAAACAACTTCAAGAAACAAGAAAAGTTCAGTCACCTTTAGTTAAAACATTTAGGATTGCCATGTCCTGGATGACTGGGAATCTACACCAAAGAGGTCAAAGCTAAACTCTAAGGTATGCAAACTAGTTGTTTGGTAAGCAAGCCAGGTTAAAGTAAATCTATGGCAATTACAAACTTTAAGGCCAAATACGCCTTTAGACTTTACCTGGAACCGTTAAGTCAGATAAGTTTAAGACTTAACTTTGTCACCTCATAAATTACAAGTGGACCTGGTACAAAACAAATGATGAATATGTGGGAAAGAACCTATTACCCATTGTTAAGCAAGGGGAAGGATCTAAGATTCTGTGGGCTTCTTTCTCAGAAAACCTGTTGGGGTGGCTGGTATTAGGAACTTTTCACCAGGACATTTAAATAAAAATCTGGTTCCCTTTCCCTGAGTTAGACTCAACATTGGGCCTTTTAGCAGGATAAAGAGTAAAATTGGTGCTGTTTGTTCATCTGACTTACAGGTGCCCATCTCGGTGCAGCAGTCACAGAGGCCGGTGCTCCATGTCCCAGGACCGTTTTGGGTGGAGGTGATCATCACCACCTGCTGAGGCTGGGGTTGGTAAGCCATGCCTGGAGGATACAGAATAAACATATTAAAAGAGGAAATGTGTAGTTTTCACTTTTAACCTTTGCATAATGTTCCCCCACATTCTTACTTTATTAAAAGCACCTGATGAAGTGTGGATTCATCGACACGGTCTGTTGGTCTTGTACAGGATGTTATTCAGACAGCTTTGAAGACAGTCCGCACTGGTTTTTTGGAGTGCATTAGTTTAAAGACTGCTTCTTGATTTAGGCTTCAACTTTGTTCAATATAAACTAACATGGTGAAGTCTGTGAAGTGTCTTTGTTCACTTTATCTTGGAATTAAAACATTTTAGCACAAAGAAAAGAACAGATCCTTCACATGGTAAATCCTTAGAACCAACTGAGGGTGTACTTTCTTTTTAACATGATTGTATGTCTACGTTCCTCATGAGCCTTTGGAGAATATAATACGACTGGATTAAAGATACTTTGATTAGTTTTCCATGAAAGGCTTTTAAAGAAACACAATATTTTCATGCATGATAAAGTTATCATTTAATATTAATTACTTAAACATATGGAAATTTTAACAGAGGATTTTAAACATACTACATGCAGGTTAAAATAGAGTTAATCCTAAAAGTTTTCATACTTCTGGCAGACTAGGGTTTAAGATGATATGTTAATTTTAGAAACATGCGTACTGAAACTAATGTTTTGGAGTGGCCCAGCTAGTAAACCAGCTAGAATCTAATAGAAAATCCATTGAGGGAATTAAAGATTAGGGAAGTGGCATAGAGGCCTTCCAACTTTAAAGACTTGGAGACAATCACCAAAGATAAATTTTTAAAAATACCAGAAATATGCAAAAAGCTGGTCAGCAGTTACTGTATAAGAAGTGTTTGGGTGCTGTAATGCTGATAAAGATTTTTCCATTGTTTATTGAGAAAGGTATAAATCATTTTTTGACAGGCCATTTCTAATAAAATGTAAATAAAAATTATATTATTATTATTATCATTATTATTAACAAATTTATTGGTTGCCAGGGGTATGAATATCTCTGAGCCCAACAGCAGTTTTTGTCCAATAAAACCTTCGATTTATAGCTGTTGCTAAATATGTTTTTAGGTATGTTTTTGCATTTGTGCACCATCTAGACCAGGGGTGTCAAACTCATTTTCATTTTAGGCCAGATCTAGATCACAAATATCCTCAAAGGGCCATTTGTGGTGGAATGTATTGATAAAACTACCTGTTAACAAACTATTCAAATATTAATAGTCGTCTCCGCATTTGATGAATACCTCTTAAAATTAAATAATGATGAAAATCTTTTCACACTGATGTATGCCACCTGTGTGTCAAATAATGTGAGCTTTATTACAGCTGCTCTGTGCAGGCCTCAGAGGGTTATTAGAGAATGATTGGTTGATGTGCAAATGGTTACAATAATCAACCTTTTTTTCGGACCTGGGTCCGAAAAAAAAAAAAGCCTGGCTGACCGTTTCAATTTTCTGAGTTATAGAAATGGTCTCACCTTTAATAAAAATATCAGTTTAAAAACATATTTCTCTACAACTGAATGAATCTGTCAAAGTTGAGCATTAGAAACAAGAATCACACCAATGTCTTTAACAACACCTCAAAGCTAACCAGATCAACACAACCAACGCAGGTCTGTTTCTCTCCAAGACATAACTTTTAGGCTGATCTTTTGTTGCAACTAACTATGTGCTGTCTTTCACCCAACAGACTTGAAAACTGGTCCTGAGCTCATCTGTTTAGCTGTGTTTCTTTTCTAGATTAAGCTACTAAATGAGTTACTACTGGAATTAGCTTTTTACTTTCTCTGACATAGAAAGTACTCCTGGATCAGTGCTTCTGTTTTTTGTTTTGCATGTGTATGAACTGTCTATTGAAACCCCCAGTCAGTCCTGCCAGATGGTTGTTTACACTGATCCAGGTTCTGCTGGAGATTTCTTCCTGTTAAAGGAGAGTTTTTTCTCCATTGGAACAAATATATAATTGTACTGAATTGACTTTTTCTGATGTGCCTTGAGATTAAATTTGTTGTGAATTGGCCCTATATACATACACTGAACAGAACTGACTTGACAACAACCCTAAACCTACAGTCAGAGCTAAAACTAGGACGGTTTAGATTAAAGCATATTAATGTGTTAGAAAGGCCTAGTCAAAGTCCAGACCAAAATCCAACAAAAAAATCCATGGTAAGACTTGAAAACTGATGTTCATAGATGCACTTCATTCGAGCTGACTGAGCTTCAGGTATTTTGCAAAGAACAATGGGGAAACGATTTCAGTTTCAAAGCCACACAAGATTCAAACCACCTGCAGACTAAAATCAGGTTTTACAAGGAAATTAATTTTTTCTGCTGAATACACTTTCACTTTTGCTTTTTCTCAGCTTCTTCTTGTATATATTAGTTGGATTTTGGACTCTAAAGCAACTAAGTTATGATGAGCTAGCATACATAGCTGATGTTCTTAACACCTTATCCAGCCAGACTGAGACAGAAAGTGAATAGTGACTGAGAACAAAAACAACAGTTTAAACTACTGCTAGTGGAGAAACACCCTGAATGTTATCAACAACAAACATTTCTGCTACATGCACAGGAAAAACTAAAATATGTTCTCGGGGATAAGAACCAGTAGCTCATATTTCATGACAGGTTAACAAGAAAAAAAAGTTTTTCTATAATCGTTGATGCTAACTTTAGAAGTGAGAGTCTGAGCTGGTTGGTGGGGGGTCGGGTTACTCCCCACTACTGCAAGGACAATTTGAAAGAAAAATAATGGAAAAGGTTTTATGCAACTTAAATACTAGATTTATTTTTTTCCAACACCAACAGGGCTATTTTTATTTTGGATTTAGTCAACAGAAAGTGGAGATTGCTGAAACTAAGGATTAATCAAACAATTAGGAAAAATATGGATAGATTACTCAACTATTAAAATAATCAGAAGCTGCGGAGCTGCATTAAGTCTCCACAACTTGACTCTAAGTAAGACTAAGCAGAGCTCTCCAGTTCACATCACAACTCTGAGCACGTTAACCTCAAAGTTGCGCAGCAATTTCCCTTGTTTTGAAACATCCTGTGTGACCCAACCTTCCTCTCCATCCTTTTCCAGTGAAACATTAAAAAAAAGCAACCCTAAGATTTTTTGGTGTTTTACAAAACTTTTGAAAGGGATTTAACTGTAATAGTGCACAAAGCTTTTCTATGCTATCCCTTAACATCCTTAATATTGAGTCACAGCAATCTGATGTACATTGGTATTTGGCCACCCACAACCATCCCCTACGTTTCCTTAACCTTCCTTCAGAAGCATCCAGAGCAGTTGGGATGGACCGGCAGCTCTGGATTTAATTTAGTTATACAATACAGACATGAAATGTGAATGACTGGTTTGAACTGCAAGGAGATGAAGCATCTGGAAGTGGATACCAACGGAAAGAAGAGGTGGCATCATGAGTAAATGAATAAAGTTGCAGCCAGTCTCCGTAGCATCTGACAGTCAGTCAGAACAGCGAGTGAAGATCACCAGACGGTGATAGTACAAAAACATGCAAAAAGTGATTTTTGCATATTAGGTCCCCTTTGATATTGCTATTATGGTCAATCACAGATATTTAACATAATATATTTTCTTACCCTTTCGACACCATGAAAAAATGACCTCACTGCTGACATCGTTTCTCTGCTTCACTTAAACACCCTTCAATCCTCCGCTGCATCACTATCACATGCTTAAACAAATGTCTCATGGCCAACCCCTTCATCTCCACTCCAGAAACACGAAAGGACAACAAGATGGAAATAACCATCGTTATTAATGTCAGCCCAACACAAATTTCTGACTTATGATGTCAGAGAATATCCCATGTTCAATATTGTAAATTTATGCCTTTAATAATGGAAAACTGTAGCTTTTTTTCTGAGATTTCTGGTGGAAATTTCCTGGCAATTTTTTTCTCTCTTTTATCCACAATGGTCCTAACACTCCATCGTACCTTGACGTGTTGTCTGAACTGTACAAATTCAGATTTAGGTGCTAAATATGGCACACCTGTTGGCAAACTGTCACTGTTTTCTTTTTTCCACGTGTCCTGTCTCGGCACGTCAGGCATACCGTACAGAGAAGCTGGTTGCCTACATGTGCCAGGGGAGATTTGCTCTACAAAAGGAAATCTCAAGATGGAATCCTTAATGTGTGATTGACTTTATTAAATCGAGACTGAATCCAGCATCAAAGTAGGCGGGCAGACATTAACTGTTTCTGATCACCCTGTTGCTTCCTGATCTACACATGCTTATTATGCCTTGAAAGGTCCTGATACAAAATTAACCCTCCAATACCCCTCCTCCCCTCCCCCTCTCCAGGAAGTAGTAAACCCAACTTTTATGAACTGAAAGTGTAGAGTGGAACGAGTGTGATGCAGTGCAAAGACAAACGGAGAAATCGTGTGGTTGTGTGTTTACTGAGCAACTATCCTCTGAAAGGAGCATCAATTAAAACATCAATTATTTACAAGAGAAACCAAAGCAAACTATGATGAAAAAACAGCTTTAGCAAGCCTCTGTTGGCGCTGCCTTTACTAGCTAATACCCCCCTCTAAGCAGGTCACTTCCTTTGTAGGACATGAGAAAACAGTTCCACATGTAAAAGCAATGCACTGCTATGCCTCTTGATATAAGAAACGGCGGCATTATGATTCAATAGCATGAGAAAACAGTAAGAAATGCAGGCACTACCCAAGCAGTAATGTCTCTCTATGAAGAACCACCATGAAAAAGACAAACCAATACTATGCTTTTAGATATAAGGATTATTTTGACCTTTAATATAAAGTAGACATAATGCTAGATTTATTTAACACATTTAGAGGGGAAAAAATGCACCAAAAATGTTAACTGGTGTTTAAATTTGGCAAAGGTCCAAAAGATGATGTGTCTTTTTTAAGAGATACAAAAGATCTTTTTAACAGAAAAAACATGATCAAAAAAGATCATAAATGCCTAATGTTAACAGGGCTGTAAAATAGTATTTGCCCCCTAATGTATCTTGTTTTCTGTTTTCTTGCCACACAGTTTTTATTAAACACATTATGAAAGAAGTAAAGACATCAAAATCAACCTGGCCCAATATTAAAACCATAATTGCTTCCTAAACCTAATAACTGATGGTGCTGCCTGCAGTGTCAACAGCTGCCATCAAGCATTTGTAATACCTGGTAATGAGTCTTTAAAATTTAAAATTGAACCATTTCGGAGGAATTTTGGCCCCCTCTTTTTTGCAGAATTGTTTTAATTCAGTCACATTGAGGTATATGAAGAATAATGGTCAGTTTAAGAGCACTGAACTGCATCTCAGATAGAAGTCCTGACTTTTATGAGGCCACTCCAAAATGTTCTCTACTTTTCAAGCAATTCAGGGGTGGAATTGCTGGTGTGTTTTACATCATTGTTCTACTGAGTAAGCAAGTTGGGCTTGAGCTTAAGGTCATGCACTGGTGGCTGGATATTCGCTGATAGAGAGGAGTTGCATCAATTATGGTAAGTCATCCACACCGTGAAACAGCCCCAGACCATCGCACTATCACTACTACGATGTTTTTTTTCTGAAGCGCAGTGACAGTTTTACAGATTTGACAGGATGAGCATCTTCCAAGGCGTTCCACTTCCTTCCATCATATATCTCAAAAGATCTTGGGGATGATCAAGCTATTACTTAGGTAGTGTGAGACCTGTCTTTGTTTTGGCCTTGGACCGCATCCATCGACGTCATTTTCCCCCAGTCTTGTTTTCTTATCATTGAATCTTGAACACGGACCTTAATTGAGGCAGCTGCAATGCTTCAGCTGGACTTTTTTTGCAAGCCCTTGGATGAGCCTTCGACGTGCTCTTTGAATAATTGTGGTAAGCCAGCCACTTGTGGTAAAGCTCACCACTGTTCTATGTTTTCTCCATATGCAGATAATGATTTGCTGGAGCTTTAGAGAGCTTTAGAAATAATTTTTCAACCCTTTTCAGGTTCATAGATGTCAATTTCTTTAGATTGAAGAAATACATGTTGATTTTTGAGATCTGTTAGCCTACTTTATGTTGTCAGACAGGTCCTATTGAGAAGATTTCCTGATTCAAAAGGGCTGAGAGTAGTCTCTATGTGGTGATGGAAAAAGAACCAAAAATCACATTTAATATGATTTAACAAGGGGCACAATTTCATTTTTAGGTAGGTACAGGTTAGTTTGGATTGTACGGAGGCCCTAAAGGGACATTGGTAAAGATACTTTCTGGTGAGCACGAGATATTGCTGGTAGCCAACCAACCAATGTCCACAAACTCAAACTACTATGGAGAATGGCTGCAGAAGAATATTTGTCCAACTTCTTGAAAACACAAAATGTATCTGATAATGTCATCCAAAAAGTCAAATAAGACAAGGTAAATTTTATCTTTCGTCTAATTTCACAATATTATTTCCTGCACACAAGGTGCTGTCCGGTGCCCATGAAACACCAGAGAAACTAATTTTTTTTATTTTTTTACCTATGTCCCATTAGAGGCTCTATATTTGAAAACAACTTTTTTTGCAGTTTTTCAGGTTATCTTTGTCTGATAATTTATTTGACAAAGACAGAAAAACTGTCAGACACTGTGTGAAACGGAAACAGGGAGTTGCCTAGTTAAACGCATCCAATTAACAGTTGCATTTCTTAAAAAAAAAACAACTAAAATTTGTGCTTTCTATTTCTTATATCAGGGTTTTAAGGATAAATATTTAACCCACACATGATCTTGATTTATTTGAAAGATATTTTTATTCTCTTTCAGATGAACTCGTTTATCTTGACCTACATCTTCTGTGAAAACCTAACCAGCACATTTAACAGAAACACGTGGGTCCATACAGTGAGCGAGTAGGCTGTAGGTAAAGACTGTGAACATGTTGCTTCTTGCTTTTAATGTTTTAATATATAAACATTTTTAAGCCTAGTAGGGTTTTTTATTAAGGCCTAAAGGCAACAGCTAGGCAAAATGCTTTCAGAGTCAGCTCATTGGTTCTCATCAGCCTAATTAGCTGAAACGGATTAATCAGTAAATACATGGAATACATTGTTACAAAATCATGGATTACTGATTTAAGCAGCTGTAACAAGCAAGCTATTTCTATATAAAATTAACAATTAGGCATGAGAGTTAAACAAGGAGGAAAGCAAGCTATATTTCCCAAAACGTTTACATTTTGATTCATTTTATGTAAATAATAATAATAAAAATAATTAATAAAAATAATTAATTTAAAAAGCAGACAACGTCGCATAAAACGTGACAGAAAATAACCGGGAAAGCACGTCGATATAAAAAGCAGGGGGGGGGGATCCATTAACCAACTACAATAAACTGTATTTAAATCTTACAGCTACTTCTGTAGTTTCTTCTTTTCTTACCTTTTTGAAGCTGAATTGGACAAAATCAGCGCGGAGAGCTCGGAGCGTGTGTTGGGTTGCTGAGGGTGAACAACTGATGGAGGCAGTGGGTAAGTTTCACTTTTCAAAGAAGAGTTTGACGACAATGCGGGGCCACCTGGAGAAACAAATGAAGAGGAAGTGGTTTCTTTTTGGAGCTCACAGTTTTAAGATTAACGACGAAATGATGCGGGGAACAAAAGTGGGAGATGTAAAGAAACAATGTTGAAATGACAATGATTTTTAAAAAAAAAAAAAAAAGAAAAGAAAAAAGAATCTGCGACAGCCATCACTGGTGTAAATGAGCGTGAAACTTTATATTTGAATTACATTTAATGACAACGAAATTGTTTGTCTCTTAGCATAAGTCACAACACTGTTGCTCTTTACAGGATGGGTTAAAGCAGATTTCATACATGCTGAGGTCTTTTGGAGTGCAGGGGGCGCTCCTGAAAACAGGGTCCAGCAGACAGAATAACTTTAAAACAGCAAAGGTTGTGAACAAAGAAGAGCTCTCGTTTCAGAAGAATCTGGAGGTGTGTGTCTGTGCCTCATGCACTACTGGTTTCAACATGTTTGTTCTTCAATCAGGGAAGTTGCTCACAGTGTCCAGAATATTGACTCAAGTAAGAGTAGCATTACTTTAGTATAATATAATATTACTCAAGTAAAAGTAAAAAACATGGTGTAGTAAAACTAGTCTTAAAAGTACATTTTCCCAAAAAGTTACTCAAGTAAATTTAACTGAGTAAATGTAACTAGTTACCCACCTCTGGTGACAGACTGCTGCATCCGAGGTGGGCAAAGGAGAGCGATCGCAGATTCTTCCTCCCAGCAGTCTGTTGCTGCACATATACATAACCCTACTCAGTTGCACATTTCTTTGGATCTGAGTACATTATTTTTGCAAATTTGCCATTACTGTACAGTCTCCTATTCTTATTTTTTCAGATTTTTATATTTTTACCTTAGTTTGAATCTGCATGCTTCCATTTACCTGTAACCATCTTTGCCCCACTGTGGGGCAAAGAAGGTTACAGCTTCTTTGCTGTAACCTTCTTTGGGTTACAGCAAAGGCTGCCAGGGCTCACAGCTTATAGGCTGCCAGCTTTATCACCAGCAGAAGAAGAGCAGTACAGTTTTCAGTTTGTTAGGTGTGTGGGTGCAAGCTAAGAAGTGGGTAGGAGGAACCATCTCACCTTATTTACAGGAAGTAGGTTATTAGTGATGTAGAGCTGCTCAGATTGGTTCCAACAGACCACAAAGAGTTCCTCAAAATGCATCTCTTTTTGTAATGTGCTGAATTTGGCTGCACCGCATCAACATGGACGAAGTGGAATGTGTCCATGAGGTTAGACTGATTAGGAATTTCTGCACATAAATTGGACCTCTTTGTCTTCAGGCGTCTCAGGTAGAAATGTATTGTATCGTTATAAAAATAAACAGAAATAATATCCAATTATTTTGAGTATTTCCTGGATAGTAGCTTTTTTAAACTTTCAGTTATTCTCTGATCTTGTATATTTTTACCTTATCTAACATTATCTGGATTATTTTTATTTCAATGAATAAATAAATAACCTATAGGGAGATTAATTACTCTAACAAACACGACTCATCGTTAGCTATTAATTGTTTTTATTTTGTAAGTTTCTTGTGGTTTACTTACACAAAACATTTTTTTTTTTTTTTTTTTTTTTTTTGCTTCATCTTCGTTTAGTAAATAATGACAGTTAATATTTAATGAAAATAATGTTAGAAACTGGCATAGTCTAGGATATTTACGTGGTTATATCTATACATCCGTTGGTCCCTCTGTCCATCCATCCATCCATCTGATCAGGTAGCAGACGTTACAGGTCCAGGTGTCATGTAGCAGTGAACCAATGATCAGCTGCTGGGACTGGGAGTAAAATGGAAGCTGAGATGAGGTGAAAAACAGCAAATGAAAGGGAAAGGAAACCTGAATAGTAACAGAAATGAATACCAATCCCGTGAAACAAATCCAAAACACAATAAAAATAACTGAACCAACACAAGGAATAAACTGAAACAGCAAGGTATAAGAAAACAAGCAATAAAAAAATGATCAAAAGAGAAAATAACTGAAACAAAAAGTCTAAACACCAAAGGATCAGAACACCAGGGTGGAAACCCAGACATCCTTCTTGTGAGACACGCTGTCCAGCTCATTCTGAGTGATTCCAAGGGTTTCCCAGCCCAGAATCCAGATATTCCAGCAAGATCTGGGTCTGACCCAGGTTCTCCTCCCAGTGGGAGGTGCCAACATTTAGAAGATGTGACTGTAACTTGTAATACATATGGTCACATATCCTCTCGGACACTTTGCAGAACTTTTTAATATAGACTAAATTAAAATATCCTCATTCTACAAGGCACAGTGGAGTAATTGTTTTATCATCACAAATAAAAAAATGACTCACAATACACACACAAAAAAAAATTATTGTCAACATATAAATACATTGCCTTGTCTGATACTCTTAGATGATGTTTCTTTGGCTGCCCCTACACATTTTTTTGACCTTTTCGTGTGTTTTGTTTTTGGCCATACAATAATAAATAAATTCCTTTTAATGATCTACCTCCAGAATCAAATGTTAGTCAGATGATATCAAGAGAAAAGGAGCTTTTTCTTAAACATTTTTGCACAGCCAAATTTAAAAGAGAATGACAGAACTAGGAAAAGGACTTAGCTGGGAGTATATTCCCATACTCATGTATGGCTGTGGTTGCGATGCAAGGATAGAAGTAATTTGCCGCAATAGTGCCCTCAGGTGGTTCCGGGGATAATTACACATAAGGAACCGAAGTCAAATAACTTGTATCCACAAACTTGGAGAAAGAAACTAATTCTGATCAACCACAGATGGTTCAAATAAAGGGCAAAAATCTTCACTTTTCAGTATTTAATGTCACTTTTCTGTAAACTTTCCTGAGCTCAGAGTAGAACATAAGTAGCTTCACACAGGCTAAAAATGACCAGCTTAAAATTGTTCTTCATTCCTCCTTATTAATGAAATAAATGAAATAAAACAAGTGAATTGGAGCAACTTTTTTTCGTCTGGTGCTTCTGCCATTCAACACATCATGTTATAATGTGTGTGTGTGTGTGTGTGTGTGTGTGTGTGTGTGTGTGTGTGTGTGTGTGTAGAAAGTCAATTTTTGCCCCTTTAAGGGCTATTTCACTATTTTTTAAATTGATCTGGATGGCATTTGATGTGATCAAATTTAGTTCCAAAGGGAACTAAATTTGTTAAACTGGACCTGGATTTTTCCAAATTGAACAGAGATTCTTTTAAATACAACTTGAGATGTATGTAGACTCTATTGTCTTTGTGAAAAAAACACACAAAAAAGAGGATATAAAATGTTTGGTTTTTTTTTTTTAGCATTAGAACTACCTAAGACTGTGGCAAGGTACAGAGAGCATGATATAAATACTGGTCAAACACATAATTTAAACTTATTGTTAGTTTCACTTTTAAAATCTAAAAGATAAAAAAACAAAAATGTATAATACATGCACACAAAAAAAGATTTGGATT
Organism: Anableps anableps; assembly: GCA_014839685.1. NCBI lineage: Eukaryota > Metazoa > Chordata > Actinopteri > Cyprinodontiformes > Anablepidae > Anableps > Anableps anableps. The sequence continues at coordinate 14,452,950 of CM026085.1, forward strand.
ACAGTGGATCCCCGCCTCGTCGTCATTCAATATTCACCTATTTCCAGATTTGTCTGTGGAACGTGACTCCAAATTATTTGCCGAAAGCCCGCATATTCACGGATGTTTTCATTGCACTTATCTAAAACATTCAAAAGAAATGACGACTTCAGGAAGTTGAAATACTTTGACATACCATTGGCTGATATTTGTAAAGCAGTCAGTCCAGGAGCTCCACTCATTTCTCTTCCTGTTGATTGGCTGTACCCTTAAGGAAGTCGGGAGATAAGGAAGACTGTGGATATTAACTTCTGCAGTAGTGCAAAGACAGTTTCCACTCTGTGTATTATTACGTTAAGGTATATTTGGTGTTTGAACTAATAAAACTGGCGTTGTTATAGGGGGTCTCAAGCATTCATGTGGTTTTTTTTTTTTGAATTTGCAGGCGACTGTGGTCCCTGACCCTCGCGAAAGCATAATTCTAAAGAATTAATTTTATTTTTCAGGACAGTGGGTGCATGTTTGGTTGAGTGTGGTTCAGCAACTGGAAGGGGGTTGCAGAAGGAGGGGCATGCTCAGGGTGAAATTCATTTACTGGCAAAACTGTGGACACCGAGTTCATTTGTTAACCTCACCTGTGTGAATTCTGGTGCCTCAGGCCCTGAAGACCCAACCAGGGGCCCCAAGCGGCCAGCTCAATTAGAGAATGAAATACCAGAGGTCTTCTGGACTCAGGCTGATGTGACAAAACTGCATCAAGTTTAGGTCTATGATTATCTCACTGATTACACTCATTATTATAACCTCACCATAGTGTCAGATCTTCTCACATGGAACCTGGTTTTCCTGTAAGGAAATCGAAAGTTACATATGTAACTACGGTTCTGTGAATCCTGGGTGTCCGCTAGAGATTCTTTGTCATTCAGAATCCCTGCATCCCACAAGAAGATTCTGTAGAACAGAGCCTCGGATGACGTCAGGCTATGTAGGTTCAGAGTAATCATCCGGTGGGACTCTGTTGGTATTACTACTAGAACGGCGTATGCACAAAGGGAACATTCAGTGCGTTCAGCCCCGCCCTCTGGCGGTCAGTAGGGATGAAACAGAACTCTGTATTTGTCTGTTTTTGTCACGTTAGAAACGCTTTCGCATTATGCTGCCATTACCATGTTCCACAGATGCCATGTCAAGCCTGACGAAAAAATTTCTTAAAAAAGAAAGAATTCCTCAATTGCACCTTGTCTCTTGTCTCAGACTGGACGTCATTGGCCATATGCTTATATGCTTTCAAATAGAGGTTTTAAAGGTCATTACCCAATAAATGCTTTACATTAAAATTATTTTTGCAGTCAGCCCCAAAAGGCTGTGGGTGAAACAAATTTTGGGTTTTATGGCAGATATATCTTAACTTAAAAGCAAAACAAATAATGAATTTAATGAATTGATTAAATATCTATGTTTCTTTAATCTAATAATATCTGTGTTTTTTGTGTCTGGTCATCTGTTTTGAACTTGTATACAGCACTTTGTGAACACAAATTAAGTGTTAAAATCGCTCCACAAACAGTTTGACAGAATCAACTGTACCTCTGCTGCACAGAGGTTTAAACTATCAGCAGGGGGCAGCAAAATACTTTTAGTCACATTGATGAAGTGTGGAGCCTAATAGGGAACTTTTTCAAGAAAAAAAAAAAACACCTGATCAATGACAAATGACTAACATACTTCAAATCTACTGTAAAGAAAATTTTAACTCAGAGAGTAGGGAGTTTCTGAAAAACCCCAATATTAAAATATGCAAAAAGCATTTTAAATGAATTTTTACCCATCGTTTCAGAACTACTGATTCATAACCAAAACACAAAGTCAGAAAGTGAGATCACAAGTAATTCCGCAGTAATTGGTAGTTATTACTCTACAATTAGGAGACATACTATGGTAGTATAGCAGGAGTTTCTTTTTATTTTGAAATGTTCTAAATTTCTGCATGTTTTTTATAAGAAATAAAAATGACCTCAGATTATCAAATAAAATCAGTTTACCAAAGTTATTTTATACAAAACATCTGCTTGAGGGTAAAATGAGAGTGACATGGTTCCAATAAATGTGTGTGACATTCAAATTTAGATTTATTTTCTGTGGTGGTTAAAGAAGGATGTTGTTTAAGGAAGTGCAGCAAGTCATCAGGCAGCAAATAATACTTCTGGTTATCTGCGAAAAGACCATTGTTGTTGATTAAGCTACTAAGAATAATACAAACTTCAAATTACAAACTACAAAGGTTCAGAGGTATTTTCTTATGTTGGATGAAGTTAATATTAATGAGTAAACTTTCAGAAAAAAAAGCAGTTGAGCAGGTCAAAAAACTGTAAAGAAAAAAAAAAAAAAAGATAAGAAAAATTATTGAAATTTGTATTGTTTGCAGATTATACCATCATTTTCTGTTCTTGCACAGATTTTAGAAATTATTGAAATTTGACATGTTTCTACAGCAAGTCCATCAGGGGTAAATTCAGTTGAGGGGACTTGATTTGGAAAGGCACTTACCTGTCTATTGTCTACATAAGGTCCCACAGTTGACAATGCAGGTCAGAGGTCAAACATCGAGCATGAAATCAAAGGAACTGTCTGAAGACCTCTGAGACACGATTGTCCTGAGATTCAAATCTGGGGGTGGAAACAGAAACATTTCTGCTGCTTTGAAGGTCCCAGTGAGGGAAGAAGCTTGGAGCCAGCGGGACTCTTCCTTTAGCTGGCCGGCCGTCTAAACTAAGCGATGGGGGGGCAGGGCCTTGGTCAGCGAGGTGACCAAGAACCTGATGGTCACTCTGTCAGAGCTCCAGTGTTCCTCTGTGGAGAGAGGAGAACCTTCCAGAAGGACAACCATCTCTGCAGCAGTCCTGCCAGACCAAAGCCACTCCTTAATAAAAGGCACGTAGCAGTCCGTCTGGAGTAGCCAAAAGGCACCTGAAGGACTCTCAGACCACGAGAAACAAAATTCTCTGGTCTGATGAGACGAAGATTAAACTCTTTGGTGTGAATGCCAGGCATCATGTTTGGAGGAACCTCCACCATCCCTACAGTAAAGCATGGTGGTGGCAACATCATGTTATGGGGATGTTTTACAGTAGCAGGCGCTGGCAGACGAGTCGGGATAGAGGGAAAGATGAAAGCAGCAATGTACAGAGACATCCTGGATGAAAACCAGCTCCAGAGCTCTCTTGACCTCAGACTGGGGAAACGGTTCATTTTCCAGCAGGACGACGACCCAAAGATCTTAAAGGAGGGGCTTCAAAAACCACTCTGAGAATGTCCTGGACAGGCCGAGCCAGAGTCCAGACTTGAAACTGAATGAACATCTCTGGAGAGATCTGAAAATTTGGAATAAAGCTGTAACATGACAAAATGTGGAAAAAATGAAATCTTTCCAGGTGTATTCTTGTTCTTTTATTACTTCAGACACATTTGTTTGAAATAAATATCTATCTAAAACAACATATATTACTGTTAAAACCAGATGTTTTCATACATTGTACAAAAAGACATAAAATCATGATTTTTTTTTTTTTTTCTCAATCTCTGACATTGAATCAGACTAAACATGTCCTGTTTTAGATCTGTTAGGATTACGAAAAAACTCTGATCTCAGACCCTTAGAAAATGTGTGGACTGAGCTGAAAAGGGCCCACAATGAGCCATACAAACCTGACCCAGTTACACCAGGTCTGTCGGGAGAAATGGGCCAAAATTCCAGCAAACTATTGTCAGCAGCTTATGGAGGGAAAAATAAAACATTTCACACACATTTCACACAGTTAAAAGGCAATGTCACCAATTAATAGAAATAATTTTGAAAATCCAAACTCTATGCATATTCTCAGCAACAACTCACCACGTAATCTATTCTTTAAAGATTAATCAACAGAAAATGTATCAAAGTTCATGCGAAAAAAACAATGAGACTAGAAACTGGAAGGATAGTCTTTACAGAAACTACTGTACTTCTGATATGCACAGGAGGAAATATGTCATTTTTATTGCTTTTTGTTTTTAATTTGGTACTGGTGATGTGATTTGTGATTTAAGTAATATGGCTCTCTGCCCAGAGTGCCTTTCTGTTGGGGGTTGCCACAAGAGCTCAGACAGACATTATGCAGAAATAAGGATATTTTCCCCCCTTTTTTCCTTTTTATTTCAACAATATTTTAGATAAAAACTTTTATTCCACATCTTTCTATTCACAAATTAAAACAGTGTCTTAGAGAATCGAAGATTCACATAGAATATTTCAGCACAGGACTTAATTTATCAGTGTATTGTGATTTTCACAATGTCTCAATCAGTCAAAATAAACAAAGAGAACAAAAAAACTTTGTTTTCATAAAAATCAAAAAATGTTTCATAAGTCTCTGTGTCTTAAAGAATTTATGTTCAGTGTAGAATAATCCATTTCAGGTTTGACCACTTTAAATATTTTATATGTAAAACTAGAGATGATCAAAGATGTAAATGTAAAATAGCCATTTAATTTATCACAATGGGAATCTAACCAGACACCGGTTTCAGTGTCATTTACCAGCAGGACTGGGCAGCCATACTTTCTCAGAACTCTTACTGTGCACAACACAAGCGGTACCAAATGTAAATTAAACTGTTATGAGAATAAACCGTAGAAAACCATTTTTACTTTTTTTTTTTTTTTTTTTTTTTTTTTTTTTTTTTTTTTTTTTTTTTTTTTGTATTACCACAAGTGCTCATGATACTCCTCCCTGAAGAGCAGCCTGGGTGGAAAACCTTATTACTCATTTGAAAAATCGTCACAGACTTAAAGTTATGAAGCAGCAGAGGAAGCCATTGGAGCACAAAGAGACCTGGGAGGTTAACATATAGAGGAGGGAGTGGAAATGACAAAAGAATCAGGAGATCTAAATACAGGTAAGCGGTTTCAACTGGGGAAGCGAGCAGGTAAAGGCAAAAGGGGAAATAATTAACAGCTGGGACGGGGAGCAGAATGAAAGCTGAGGTGAAGTTAAAAAAAAAAAAAAAAAAAAAAAAAAACCAGAAAGAAAGGGAAAAGAAACCTAAACAGAAACAAATACTAATCTAATGAAACAAATCCAAAACACCAACCTTCTCTTAGTTTTAAAATTAGAATTAGTTCCACCATAGAGAAGTGACTGGGTGTTTATTTTTACTTGAGAGACAGAAACTGTCAGTGAGACTTGACAAAAACACAAACGTGACAAACGTGTTTGCGTAAAAGTGCAGACAGAGGGAGCGCGACGCGGAAGCCTGAGTCAGTCTTCAGTCAAGCAGCAGACGGAGAGGATCATGTGGCGGACCAGGTTTCTTTCCCATCATCAGCATCACTCAAGGATATCCAAACCCAGCTAAGGAATTATGTCTAACAACACCACAGAGGTGCAGGACTACACTTGTGTGCGCTTCTACGTGTCCACCGTCTCCTTCTCGGTTCTCCTCTTCTTCAACCTCATCATCAACTGGACCATAGTTCGGGAGGAGCGGCTGCGGAGCCATGCGCGCTTCGTGCTGGTCTTCTACCTGCTGGTGTCCGCGCTGGTCCACCTTGGCATGAGCAGCGTCTTCTACTACCAGATATACCTGAAGGCACACCCGAGCCGCTCTGCGTGCCTGGCCATGATCACCGTCCTGATCAGCAGCGCCTCCAACATACTGCTGACGCTCACGGCCATGGCCCTGGACCGCTTCGTGGCCGTGTGCTACCCGATGCGCTACACCTCCGCCTGCACGGCCGCGTACTGGCCCTGGCTGCTGGGCGTGCTCACCTGGCTGGTGGCCCTGGTGATCCCCCTCAGCCTGCTGCTCAACCCGGACCCTCAGGCTGATAAGGACAAGAGTTGCGACCGGGATCAGCTGAAAAAAGGCGAGCTACAGAAGGTGCTGTTCATCGGAGTGTGTACGCTGCTCATTCTCTACAGCTACGTGAGGATACTGGTGGAGGGACGGCGGCTCGGGGTGCTCAACCGGCGAAACCGGGCCGGCTGCAGGACCATCGCCCTGCACGGCACCCAGCTGGCCGTTTACCTCCTGCCCAACTTTGTGAGCTACGTGTTGACCATTATGTGCAAGAAAAACATCATTCAGCGAGAGACCAAAGAGCTGTCAGCCGTGGTTATCTTTGCGTTCTTCAGCATGGCGCAATGCGTGGCGCCAGTTGTTTACGGCTTGCGCAAAGAGGAACTTCTGGAGCAGCTGAATCGTCGGTTCCCCTGCTGCTCCCGGTACCTGAAGGTTGTGCTGGGCTGGACTGTGAGAGCCAACTGGTCCCATACACAACCCAGAGGAAGGTATGTCCCGCTGATCCATGTTTCTCCTCTCTATAGTTACGCAGGGGCGCCTCCAGAAAGTTGTCAAGAGATGGCCAGAAGGGGGCCACTGATTATACCGGGGTGGGTTACCAAAGTTATAATTAATTAAGTTATACATCTGCCCTTTTCTTGTTTTGTTATTAATATTAATTATTATTATTATTGAGAAGTATTCACCTAACAGCATAATGAAACTGCTGAAGTGCTGATATAGCTTTTAGCTTGGTTTGTAACACTCCCGCCCAGTCTGAGCACCTCTTTCACAACTTTCTGGTAGAACTCCCAGTGAGTCTGCAGTTATGAGAAAACAAGGAATGTTAAGATGTAAGCCTATTTATTTAAATAAGTTTTACAATCATTTTCTGTGATGATAAAAAAAAAACATGTCCAAGAGATGAAGAGTTAATGGTGGAAGTTAAATACAATCCAGAAGAACTTCACCTAATCTATCTGATGAAAGCTACTTTATAGGCTCAAAATATGAATTACTAATAAAGTTACTTGTTATTTTGTGAGGGTAAGTAAATTATTCTAAATTGCATAGATATTTAAAAAAAAAAGGTGGTATGTCCTGAAAAAAAGGCCAAGCAATATTTTGCAAATCATTTCATACATACATTGATTATTACATTTTAAAAACTGTGTTGCATGAATTCTTTCTGCTGCAATTGATCATTTGGAATCTGAGGAAATCCGTTCGTCTGACTGGAAAGTGAAGTGTTTACCATCAGCGCTTAAAGTTTGAAATCAGCTGCAAAAATTTGTAACTTCCTGTTTTGCTTTTTTTCTTTTCATCTTTTTTTTTCTGTTTCTGAATTTCTCCACCAAGGGATGAAACACTTAAGGCTGGTTAACAGGTTAACACCCTGCTCTTTTCTCAATAAAACAATGTTGGAATATATTCAGAATATCATTCTGTTTTGTCTTGCTGACATGAGCAATAGTTTTACTGTGAAATGTAGGATTCAGATGGCAGGTTCTGTTTTCCCCAAATCCAGATTCTGTTGCATCTTTTGACCAATTTCACACAACACTTAAAGCTTGGACATAGACACATTTTTGTCCTTTCCATGTATATTCTGGGAGGACTGAGACGTTAAAGGGGAGTTGGAACGGTCTGTGTGGCAGGCTGGTCAGGGTATTCAGGGAAAAACACACAGAGACCACCACAGTGTGTAGCACCCTGCCCATCCCCTCTTACCATTTACACACATGGGCTCCAGTAAAGTCTGAGAAAGAAAACATTACTGGACTTTAGCTGAGGCTGTAGCTGTGATGTTTGAAATAGAACCAAACCGACGCCGCTGATGTAGTCAACTGTTCCAAAGGGAAATGCCTGACACATTATAATTGTAAAGCACCATGCCGAGCTCCACTCCTCACTCCTGCAACGCCGGCTTGATCTTTTTTAATTCCAGGAGACGTATGTGAGAAAACATCAGCTTGGTTTAGTTCAATGGTCAGAGGTTGCTCATAGTGGGCCTCATCTTTGTAGATTTATGATGGAGATATTCTGTTTAAAAGGCTATAAATTTCAATGAATGCCTTTATGTTCCACCTACCGAATCATTACTCTCCCATAGACTCACTGTCGAACAGCCGATAAAGAAACGGTCCCATTTAAATGCAGTTTGGTACACATGAAGATCATTGATGGGTATGTGAGTGATTTGGTTTGCAGTTTTCATATCTGGAGCCGGTACCAGAAGGCAGAAGTAGTGCCATCATGAGCAGAGCAATGTGCTACAGGCAGTATTGGAAGGATCTGACAGTCAGTCAAAATAGTAATTGAGGTGCACTAGATATAGGAGGTGATTCATGGACAGTACTAGCAGGACTTGACGGTCCTATCATGCAGCTACCCAGAATGTAGGGCATACAGATGTTAAAGTGTCCTGATGTGATCCTGCACTGCGGTTTAAAGAGAATACTAGTGGCTCGGAGCTGGACCAGTTCTTCTCCATTGTTGTGTGTCTGCTCTGTCTTCTCAAGCGCCTATTCAGTTGTGGCAGACAGCCGCTCACACTGAGCAAGGTTGTGCTAAAGATTTCTTCCCGTTAAGGACAAATTATTCCTTTCCACTGTCACCATATGCATGCTCAGAACGTGGGATCGCTGCAAAGTTATTGATTCAATGGAATCAGCTTAGATACCTTTTCCTAATTTTTGTAAAAATGGAAGCTGAGTAGATCGTGCAACAAGTCGAATGGAAATGTGTGCAACTGAACGATTGGATTGTTTTGATTATATGATTTGATTATTTGATTTGCTCTACTGACCAGTTAACTGCACAATATGGCCACCCATTCTCATGTAAACCCGAAGTTCATGTTGTCTAATGCATGTACAAGGCGTTTATGTGGTGGGCTTCCCTCACTGTTCTGACTGACCACCAGATGCCAGCTAAAAAATGCTAAAATGCTTTAAAAACCTGGATGGTTCCTTTCCTGTCTCCTGTCAACCATTAAATATGTATTGCCCATTTATTCCTTGAAGAATTTCAGTTCTTGATTTGACACAGTGAAGTTTCCTCTCTACTACAGCCTGAGACTAAATTCCTGTGGTGCCTGATGATGTTTCCGAGATGTAGCTTTCTTTATTCTTAACATGTAAAATATTGATGTACGGAAATTTTTTATTTAAAAATAAATCTCTTTATATTTACTTAAGAAAGTCACAGCTTCTTTAACCCTTCTTTGTCACAACCCAGAGACCCAAAGGGGTCCATGTATAAAGAATGTGTTATTTCACTTTCAAAGCTTAAATCTTGTAATTAGCTTAAATCCTACTTAAAATTATGAAGCTTTTATTACTTTTTGGAACATTATTTACATTTTTATGCAACCTATTTTATCTAAAAAAATATGGTTAATGAAGTGCAGAGTACATTGTTTGAGATGTGGCTTATCCAGTCTATGATATGTTGTGATAATATATTGTATTTCAGGGTGGTGCCTATCTCCAGTGGTCATTGGGCGAGAGGCAGGGTCCACCCTGGACAGGTCGAAAGTCAGTCACAGGGTAGTGATTAAATATGTCTATTGAAAACAAAAACTAATCACAGCTTATCATCTTATGTAATGTCTAAATTGTATGGCATCTAAAACATGCTTGCATGGTTGTCAACTGGCGCTCATTTAGTCTGAGAATCCTGTGTTGAGATAGCTTTTAGACTGCAAAACCATGATTCCAACCATTAATATCTGAAAAATCTCATGCAATTAACATAAATATAAGCAAAAAAGCTTGACTGATAAAATAATAATAATAACGATAATAAAAACAATGGCCAAAAGACTCCCCTTGGGTCGAGCGGTTCCTGAAGGGTTAATTTGCTTTTATTATGGTCGTAAAACGACTGATATTTTCAGTAAAGTCCAGTGAGAAAATGTTTCCGAGAATGCTTCCCTATTTAAAATAAACAACGTTAAGTCATATGAACTGTCTAAATAAAGCTTCACATTGCAATGTTTAGACCACACTGATGAATAGATGGGGACATGGCTGAAGCTGCCCCAAAGATTAGTTGTTAATTTTCCAAAGAAGAACAATGATCCAGGAAATAAGAGTGCTTAAAACAGCCAATGTGCTTCAGGTTGGGTGTTACTGAAACTACTACCAGTGCATTACTTCATAAAAGGCGTGTGGCAGATTTCAAAAGAATGTAAAGAGGCACATAAGCTCATCTCCTGTTAGGTTTACTCTTTTTTTTTTTTTTTTCTTCTTCTTCCAGGGAGCGGACGCTAACTGCTCAGACCATCCTCTCCTTAGAAGTTCCACAAGAGGACCGAGAAGAAGAAACTGGGCCGCTGCCAGTCACCGGTTTCTCACATGACTTACACTCTTTTGAAGGTGTTATGGAAAAAGCCTGATGGAGAAAAGCAAATGACCACCAGGTCAGGTGGGAAAACTTTGGTTTCCAGCAAGTATTTTTACGCTGTGCTATGAGGAACTCAGGAAACCCTTTTAATGAATTCTTTCATAAGAACATTGTGTTTTCCTTTGACGCTGCACATCCTGCTTTCAAAGCTATACCCTGGACTATTAATTTTTCTTTAATCTGGTGCGTTCTTTGAGGCCAGCTGGAACAGTTCTCTGATTGCAAAACAGAACTCATTTTACATCTCAGGGTAATCAGGTTACAGTCCGTCTGAATCTGACCTCCTCCTTCTTTTGGGATTATATTGACTGACACACAGGGCATATTTGAACGGACAGCCACCTGGATGTTTTGTGTCATTGTGTGGATAATTAAGCTTGGAAATCCTGATTCTCTGACTTCCTCAGATTGAAATCAGCCAAAGGAACTGCATAGACACAGCTCAAAAGGAGAGGAAATAATGGTTTAGCCTGTGTTGGAGAATAATTGTTGCACATAAGTAACTTGACACATGTATATTTGTTTAAAAAAAAAAAAAAAAAAAAAAAAAAGTGTAAAAACAACTTTAAGTTATTTGTATAGTTTTAACTTTAAAATATTTTTTGCCATATTTTTATAATACTCGTGTTTTATACAGTATTAAGATTTTTTTTTTAACCAAAAGTTTAGCACCAAGTGCATTTTGATAAAGGGAAGAATATGACAAATTGACCATGCACCTTTATGCAGTTGTTTTGTGCAGAAAATCGCCTGCTGTATAAGAGCCAATTTTCATTGATTATGCATGCATTTCAAGATAACACGCTACTTCAGGCAGCCATTTCCTTTTTGTTTGTTTTTTTCAAGGTCTAGTCTTTTAAAAAAAAAACAAATTGCTTCTTCATCAGATCATTATTAGACTTATTTAAAAAAAACTTACATCCTGATTATTAACCATTTATAACTGAGGCTATAAGCTACAGAACATTTCAAAATGTGATTTTTTTTCACCCCCCTGAATGTCACTTTTTTTCAAAAATTCTGAAAATATCAGAAAAATAAAACATATTTAAAACATTAGTTGATTGTAGTTTATTCATTTTGCCATTGTGTTTCTTCATAGTGCAACCAATGCAAGTTTTTTCATCTTTTAAGGGAACGATACTATCCAAACCAGCCTGGCCCCGTGTGAAAATATAATTTCTCTCCACATTAAATCATGATTTCAGTGGATTTAGCAGAACTTTTTGATCAAACTCACTAACCACACCCAGACTCTATAACTGCTTGATCTGTAAAATAAAGATATGACTTGAATAGGACCTGTCTGACCACATGAAGTAGGCCAAAAGATCCCAAAAAGAAGCATCTATTAGTCTGGAAAGGATTACGAAGCCATTTCTAAAGCTTTAGTTCCACTAAATGGCATCCAGGGTCGAGTTCCAGGCCCATAACTACTGCTGCCCAAAAAAAGAACACAATGACCAGTCTTACATTTACCCAAAAAAAAAAAAAAAAACAAAACATTAATGATACCCAAAACTTTGGGAAAATATTGTGGACTGATGAGAAACGGTAGAACTTTTGGAAGGTGTGGGTGTCCCGTTACATGTGGCATGAAGTTAGTGCAGCATTTCAGAGAAATAAATGGCATACCTAAACATTGTGGTGGCACCATCGTGGTCTTGATCCTGCTTTGCTTCTTCAGGACCTGGAAGACTTACTTTGACTGATGTAATCATGAATTCTGCTCTGGACCAAAAAGCACTGCAGCACACCACCAAGTTCTCCTCTGAACTGTTAAGTGGCCTTGTCTTATTTTTTTGGTTCTGTTTCACAAATGTATGCCTAATTCGCTCCCCTAGTCATTAGTGTCAAATAAAACCACCTAAGAGAGCCTTTCCACAAAGGCTCTGTGAGATTATTTCTGAGCAGCAAAGAGAAAAGTTGCTTTAAGTGCATCTATCCAGGTTCTGAAACAGCTCCAAAAATTGCTGATATGTGCTGCAAATGTAACTTTTATTTCCAGGGGTTTACCACATTAGGGGATTACATAGCAGTTGCCTAAGTTGACAGTTGAGTTTCACTGAGATGGCAGGACATGACAGGGGAATTCTGCTCATTTCACACCGCATGGCTTCCACCACAGCCCTCTTCTGATCAGAGTCTCACACTCGGTCTCACAGTAGCACGGTTTGTTTGTACTTCAAAGCACAACCTGTGTACACACACTGGGTGCTGCTCTTACTGGCATTCCTGCAAAGCGTTTTTCCTCAGAAGAGGTGCGCTGCAGAAATGAAACCAAGAGACAGGCGGGTTATTTTGGTACGGGGAGGAAGTACGCTTTCAAAGCTCAGAGAAGAAATGCTGTTGAAGCCTTATGGATTTTCAAGAAAGGAGACAATAATAAAGTCAAAGCTCAACGGAGGCATGTTTAATGACAGAGTGAATGCGTTACAAATACACTGAGATCCACGGTGTTTGCTGAGGCAGATAACTTGATGGATAAACATACTTTTAGATCCAAATTATTGAACCTAAATAGTATGTCGCAAAAAGAGCATGGAATATTATGAACATATTTAATCAGGTGAAACCCTGAAACCAGTGTGATCATATCAAACAGCTGTTGCACTTATAAATATTACCATGTAATTATACAGATGATAAATCCACAGGTTTCCCAAATAAGTATGCCCTTTTACCTTAAAACTGAATATGAAGATGACAGTACGTTTTCTACATTTACAGGTAAGGATCCCTAACATTTCCATTTCCCCTTGAGAAGTGACTGTTGCGTTGATCAGTTTTGAGTCAAGTCACGGCACAGGAGGAACTTCAATCAGCGTCTGTGGAAACGTTTCTAAGGCAAAGGTTTCAATCTGACATTTGGGTTTAAAAGAGCTCAACATGCAGAAAGGCCTTTAAGTACATACAAAGCAAATTCTTAAATACATTAAAACACAATTTAGGCAAGTGTACATTTAAAAAGAAAAAAAAAAAAAAAAAAAAGAAAAGAAAAATGTTAACATATGCCCTTCAAAAAACCTTGGTGCTCAATCTAAACTTTATTTTACAGACAACATTCCTGTTAACTGAGTTACCAACTGAGCTGCATTGACTGTGTTGTATTTATGTTAAAGCAAGAACAACTGCATATATTCACATCTTCACTGTGAATTATTGGTCAGCTACAGTCATGAAGTTAAAAGCTGCTGGTCTATTTACAAGCTCCCTGCACATATTCAACTGTCTGCTGCACCAGGACGAAGTATGTCTTTAACCGCTTCCATCCGTACAAGATTTACACTCCAAATTCAAAAAGCGAGAAAACTGTAGCTAATGCTCCAGAGTAGGACTTTCGAGGCTTAATTGTTCGTATGTGACAAAAGGGCACCGATGTGACTGAACAGACGTGGTAATGATGAAGTGGGCCGATTTTGGCTGAACTTGGCATTCAAGACTGGATTTTGAGATCCAGAAGAGTGGGTGAAAAAAAAAACCAAAAACCCCTAATTAAATACAGAGATGAAGGTAAGAGAGTGTGGGTGGTGATTTAGAAACCCAGTGGGTGAGGAGACACCAAGCCTCCGTTCTCCACCACAGCAGCAGAGATGGACCTCATGTTGTTGAAGAGCTGTTTGGACTGACCGGAGCGCAGCAGCTTAATGTCCCGCATGACCCTGTCATGAGCCTGGAGGATGAAGAGGACAGCAAGATTCAACCGATCATCATTTGATAGGAAACTATGAAAGTTAACTTCAAAATGTAGGTCTGTAGCTTGAGCTCAAAAAAAAAAAAAAAAAAAAAAAAAAAAAAAAATGTCACGCTTGGGTTGGATTTCTACCGTTTAACCTACTGAGAAAAGCTCAGCACTAGAACTGAATTACAGTTCTAGTAATATTTAACACCTATGTGCTTACACATTCATTTTTAACACAAAGTTACATTAAAAAAAAAAAAAAAAAAAGATTTTAGGTAAAAAATAATAAACCAGTGAGCAAATAAATGGTGGGTGCTTTCAGAAGGCTATATAAGAGCTTAAAGTTAGCTTGTTTTATCCATTCTAAAGCCCGTTGTGATGTTTAGGATCATTGTCCTGCTGTTTTAAACGTCTGACCCAGTTTAACGTCACCACAGACTGAGAGGTCGATTCCACACCACAACACACGCCTTCAGACTCATCTGAAAATGCAGCTGTTTACATGATCAGTGGTGTTAGCAGCTGTAATAAAGTTCCTTCATGTCAAGGCTACTGATAAAAACAAGCTTATTTCCAGCCACCAAACCGAACCAAATTCAGTTAAAGCAGCGTTAATTGTGAGGATTAAAGTTTTTCTTTAAATTTGTCGATCATTATTATTTCTTATTTTTAATGCAACATAAATCTAATAAAAGGCTTCTTCCATGGTAAGTCAAACATGTGCCTGACTGAATCAGGTCAAGCTAAACTGCAGCAGGATATGTGATGAAATGACACTTTAACCACTGGGCAAACTATAAATGTTGGTTATTTGCATGGAAATTTATGGGTTATTTTTTTTGTCAAATTGAGCCACTTATACACAGTCCATTGAAACCAATTTTATTCTTCTTTTACTGCTTCAAATGCATTTTTTTTTTCCATAGTTTTTTTTTTTTTTTTTTTTTTTTTTGGGTGCATCCTAAAATAGAATTCAAGAAAAACAGAAAAACGATAAGAACTTAACAGAAACCTTGTAAATTTACAGAACCATCGAGGTCATAAAACCCTGATATTCGTCAGTTTAGGATTTCCTTAATTTCGACAGCATTTTATCCAACTGGACCCATATGCTGACCCCTTTTTGTCCCTCTGTGCAGAGGACCTTACCTCCATACACCAAGTGTCACACAGCATCTTCTCATGCTGAGCTGAAGGATGGCCCTGACTCAGAGAGCGGGAAGCCCTGCAGAGAGCGAGACAAACAAAATCAGAAAAAAAAAAAAAAAAAACCATCTGTATTCAGGCTGCGTGGGAGTTTATATGTAGAGAGGAGGAGGAGCTGAGAGTTGCGCAGTGAGCGTTAAGGAGTGAGACTGGGACAACGGAAAAAACAGGAGACATTGCTTATGATTATGTTTGCAGACCTGGACAGGACGACCACCATGGCGTAGAGGTCGATGGCGCAGTCCGCGACTCTCTTCAAAACAAACTGCTCGTCTGAAAAAAAAAAAAAAAAAAAAAAAAGGCTCATTTAAAGTTTACCATAAAACAAATAATCAGCGCAAATAAAAGGTCTGGACCCACTTATCGGCAGCTGAATATTTACACCCTTTTATAATACGGAAATAATCCTACAACTAACCTGAAACCAGCTGCCTGATAAATATCTATCTCAGGTACGAGATAGATGTACCTGAGATAGATAAACAAACAAAAAAACAATTTCCTTGCACCATTAACTGACCACCTTCTGCATTAGGCAGCAAAAACTAAGCAATTAATTTGCTATATTTAAATAAATATGGTGCTGATTATCACACTCACCGATGATCTTCTTGCCGTGTTTGACCAACAGCTCCTCGATGACGGCTCCAAACTGCTCGATGGCTTTCGCCGTCTGTAGAGAAGGCAAGCAGAAACACACTCAGAGGATGAGGCGACATGCCTGCGCCTCAGTCGTGAGGCTTGTGGTAAACGCTTAGACACAAGCCCACGAAGCCGGCTCTAAAATACGAACAAGATCAGAAATAAAACCACTGCATGTCCATTTCACTTTACTTTGAGCTGATCAGTGTCAAACATTTAATCAGCAGCCTTTCATCCTTTGACGCACAGAGGCCAAAAATGGAAAAGACAGGAAAACGTGTAGTTCAAGTGAGGAAATGGCAAAAAAAAAAAAAAAAAAAAAAAAAAAAAAAAAAAAAAAAAAAAAAAAAAAAAAAAAAAAAAAAAGCATTTAAACCAGTCAGAGCAATAATTGCAAAGTTTAAAACAAATGA
Source organism: Anableps anableps (assembly GCA_014839685.1). Classification (NCBI taxonomy): domain Eukaryota; kingdom Metazoa; phylum Chordata; class Actinopteri; order Cyprinodontiformes; family Anablepidae; genus Anableps; species Anableps anableps. The sequence goes on from CM026085.1 coordinate 14,469,102, forward strand.
GGCTGGACGACCCGAGTTCATTTTGCCACCGTTTACAGTGAGGAGGACAGTGAGGGAGGGAAAAACTCATTGCTCTTCATTACAATCATCACATGCCAGCCTTTTCTGCTTTGGCCAAGACTGAGCGTTCTAGCAACAAACACACCTCCAGGTGGGTCTATCGTGAAACAAAGGGTCAATAAATGGGAAAGCACCTCATGCCTGCTGTAAAGCACGGTGGAGGATGCGTGATGCTGTGTGCCCGGTTCTCTTCCAGAGTTTAAAATACCCACAGATCTTGAATAGGAATCTAACATGACTGGATCCTCCAACAGCATAATGATCAAAAACATACATACAAAATAGTTCACCACGCACAAAATTATAAATCACTAAATTATACATAGTAGGAGTAGAAAATAAACACATTTTTCATACATACACACACATAAAAAAAGCAAAAAAAAAAAAAAAAAAAAAACAGCTGGACTTACCAGGTCACCACTTTGTGCCAGTTCAGGGTGGATGCTTCCCTGCAGAGTCAGACCTGTGCTCAGACCAGCCTTTCTACAAGTGGAAAAGAAAATATTAAATCAACTCTTGTGATGCAAATCCTCCATCAGACAGCCTTTAGAGCCGGGGGCGTCTCAGTTAAATGTGTTCCGTCTCTAAATTGATGTTTAGAGGCATCCTTATCTCCCACCATCGACAAGAGCAGTTTTTGTGCCTGCCACCAGATGCCACAAAAATAGGAACCAAGACATGTGATGCAAAACCAGTGCAACCTTTTGGCTCTCTTTGTGATCTCTCCTGCGAGCAGCCCGGCATTGCCGATGGGGTTCTTCAGGGCCTTCTGTAAGCTCTTCAGGTGGTTCCCGGCGTTCTGCAGGGACGCAAACACAAGCAATGGACACAGGTTAGTGTGTTCAGGGGACTTTCACGGCTGCATGACAAGATTTAGTATTTAAAACACTTCATCTTTCCCACATTTAGTTACGTTACAGTCACAGCCTCATTTTACCCCAGTTACAGCTGAGGGTCTTTAGGGCTGCGTCTCTGCCAGCTTTGCACATCTCGTAACTAAAAGTTTTCTCCATTCCTTTCAATAAAATAGTTCAAGCTCAATCAGACTGGATGGAGACCGTCTGTGAACATCAGTTTTCCACAAATTCCCACTTGAATAAAGGGTTAGAGACTTAGACTGGGCCATTCTAACCCATGCACACGCTTTGACGTCAACCCTTTTATCGTATCTCTGACTGTATGTTTCGGCTCGTTCTGCTGGAAACACTGGTGTCATACGTTTTCTTCCAATTTTTCAGATGATGGATTAAACGGAGCTCTACGAGAAATTTGGGATTATTGCTTTGTAATCTAACTCCGCTTGAAACTTCTCTACAACTTCCTCCCTGACCTGTCTGATGCTGTTTTTTTCTGTAATAAACCTCAGAGGCCTCCACAGAACAGCTGATCTATACTGAGACTAAGAGCTGGACTCTATTTACCAATTTGGGGACCTCTGAAGGAAAATGAGGCTGAATATGCCACATTATTCAGATTTAAATTTGCAACTAACCCAAGTACGACTGTTTTTCCACCGTATAATTATGCACTACTTTGTGTTGGCCTCTTAGGTACGCTTAAGTTTGTGACTGTCTGTAGCTCTTCAGGTCCTCTTTTGAGCAGAGAGCTTTTCTGATGCCGTTTCTTGTACTCCGGCTGAACACAGACACACCAAGTTAAACGCACACGAGGAAGAGGAAGTCATTTAACATTTCAAAACCACCAGATGCTGCAGCCCCCGGAAAAGCAATGAGGAAGATCAGTTTCCAAAGAGTAAGCAAAAAACAAAGAAAAAAAAAACAAAAAAAAAAAAAACAAACTTCCTCTGCTGTGTGTTTGTGAGCATGCTCAAAGATCTCTCAAAACCACAGTAAAAGCTACTGAATTCATTATGTGAACGTTCCCATGGTACCTGGAAGCCATTGAGCGCTACGAAGAGCCTCAGAATGTCGTTGGTACCCTCAAAGATTCGGAAAATCCTCAGATCCCTCATCACCCGCTCCACTCCGGAGTCCTGCAGGAACACATGAACACACCACTGCCTTCAGTTTGTTCAGCCCAAGATTATGTACCGGAAATATTGACGAGCAAAACAAAAGACAAGAGGTTTAGGGGGGAGCAGGGTAATGAAAATAGCAGCAGCAAAGAGGAATAGAGTGTCTCTTTGTGAGGGCTTGTGAACAGTCTTACTGCCAGGACCCGGCTTAAAGCAGCACAGAAACTAAACAGGGTCTAAACTAAACTACTACTGAGAAGTTTCTCTGGTGAAGTGGAACCCTGAGTCAAAATGCACACGATGTGCAAAAATATTTCAAGACAGCATCAAGTTTCACTTATTCATCTGACCATTAAACATTAAACCATTAACAGAACCATTAGCATTAAACCACTACTTAATCAGAGATTAATCACCAAAAAGATCATTTGTCTCAGTGTTCACATTATTAAAGGGAAACTCTTATATTACAGGGGATCAAGAGAGAATGATATATTTTAAGTGTTCATTGCTATGAATTTGTCTCGTTTAGGAAATAAGAAACCCCAGTAAGTTTCTCAGAACATGAAAACATTACATTAGACTTATAAAAAGGTTCTGGGACATTGATTTCCAAATGAAATTCAAATATTATTTTCATCCAAAAAGAGGACTGAGAAACAGTCCATTCCTTTTCCTCCTCAGTCGAGGAAAGACTCATCTCTGGTTTAGGACAAGCTTAAAGATTATACAATGGCTGTAACCCATGTCGAGGATGAGTCTGTGACTCAGGTCGCGGTCAACACTTTAACCTTTCCCTCCAGTTATCCCTGTTACTTCTCTACCTTTTGCTACTACACTTTTACCTTCCACTCAACTTTCTGATCATATGTTTGGATACAGAACTCTGAACAGCCAGCTTCTTTACCATTGATCTCAAATCAAAATCAAATTAAACTTTATTTGAACAACACCTCCCAACAACACCTCGCACTGACCAAAGTGCTTTACAAAGTAAAAACAGATACAAAATACAATAAACCAGAAATAGCACCAAGTAAAAGGCTAAAAGAATAAAACCACTTAAATATAAAAATACGACAAGTCAAACATCAAAAGCCTTTTTCAATAAATGAGTCTAAAGTCTGGCTTTAAACAAAACCAGGTTGGAGATTGGAAGAGCAACTCATAGGGACGACTATTCCAGGCTGTTTGGGCCAGAAACAAAAAATGTTTCAGTTTTTCAATTCAGCTACTGAACTAAATCAACTTTTCGATCATTCTACTTTACTGAGATGAACCTTTAGCAGACTTCAGCTGAATGCACTAAACTCGAGCTGGTTTCTTTGCTCTAACTGATCTGGAAACCTGCAGAAGACTAAAGAGGTCCACCTCTGCAGTCGGTGCAGAGCTGTAGGTGTTGTTCCACCTTGAGGCTAATCTTCCAGTTTCAGAATCCGCTTCAGCCAACCCCTTCTGCACAGTATGGTTTATTTTAAGCACTGCACCATGAATGCTTAGAGTTTCATTTCACCCACAGATCTTCAGCTAACAAGCGGCTGTCACTTCTGAAAAGTTTTTGTCAGCTTAGGCCAAAAATGCTGCAACCTCATAGCAAATTCAGCTGCTTCACAGTACTAAAATAAACACACCCAAAGTATAAATAAGCTGCTAAATAAATACAGCTGAGCTACTTATGAATGTAAATTAAAACCAAGAAAGCTCTCATAATGTTATTTGAACAGAAAAATGATGCTCGAATTCCCCAGTCGTGCCGCCTATTTGGTTTCCCTACCCTTAGTTACACACAGCAGCACATCAACAAAGTTTATAGACTCCCAACATTTTTGAAGAAGTGGAAGTGAAATCACCGGCGTGTTTGACGGGAAACAGTGCAGCACCTGTCGGCTAACATGTTGCCATTAATTCCTGCTCCCTTTTACAAGTTTGTTATTGTCAGCCCGGGGAAGTTAGGTGGCGTTTTACTGATCCACCCATCTTCCTAATGTTGATTCAGATGGTATTTACTTACCTTGGAGATTCCCTGACTGTCCACAGAACAGAAGTCAACAAATGACTCAGCTGTGAACTTTGGTTCTCAGGTGGATTTTGATTTGAAAGTGACGGCACGGCGTGACATTGGTATTGTAATGAGTTCGTTAGAGCGTTTCAGGGATGCTCAGCATCTGGGTCAGGGGTCAGCAAGCTTCACAACCAGCTATGTGTTTACAGGATCAAAAGTATGGAGCACATAAACTGACATAATTAAAAATAAAAGCAGAAATATATATCTTTTGTTTTTTTCCTTACACATGCGTTTTCATCAAGAAATGTGCGTATTGGTCAGCTGAAAACTTACCGCTTTCCGCTCCCTCCATAACTGTACTTCGGTTGCTAAATTGAAGCCAAAGGCGCAGGCGTGCGCAATCGATCTACACATTAATCCTGCTCCTTCCTGTTTATTGACCAATAGTAGAGGAGCTGGACCAAGAAGGCAGTACGGTAAAGTAAAAAGAGGAGACGAGGAAATGTAAGAAGAGAAAACGCTTGTAAAAGGCAAAGCAAAATGTATACATTTTTTGATGAAAATGCATGTGTAAGGAAAAGGAAAAACAAAATATATATATTTCTGCTTTTATTTTTAATTATGTCAATTTCGGTCCTCCATACAAAAGCAACATAGCTGTTTGAAATAAAATAGCTTGTTTCTATAATACCTACTGTTTAGATTTCTAAATTAAAGAACAAAAATGTTATTTTTGTTTTTAGTTTTAATACATTTACATCAATGTGACATTCAATTTTTACAGAATATGATGTAAAACAAAACAAAACAAAAAAAGTTTGAAACCTATTGACAAAAATGACTTAATTAAAAAGACTATTCCTGACAGAACTGGTGTCTTTTATCATGGAAATGTTATGTTAGATTAGAATAGACTTTATTAATCTTTACTAATTACTACTGCCATCAATTTCTTGTTTGAACTTTAACCTTTATTATCATTACCCTTCTTGGTCTTGCTAATACTATTTATTTATTTGCTATTTTTTGTTGTTACAATGATTTTGAAGATAACTATTATAGATATCTTAATCATCTTTTATTTATTTTATATATCTTTTTTTTCCTGTCAGTTAATTTTCTGAAACTTTATTCTTTTCAAGAAAAGTATTAAACATATCTAATCGCATCGAACGGATTAATAACTCATCCTACACCTGCTCAATGTTTCTTTTTTCTCCATCCTGAACAAATCATGTTTGGTCAACATATGTAAACAAACACATGTAACCAGAGTCATTCAAATGCAGACAACAGGTCAGAACCCTGGATTCCAGAGTTTTTGTATCTTTTATATGTAAACTGAGAAAAAAAAGTATTTTTTTTAAAGACTTAAAGATGGATTGCCAACATAGAAAGGATGTTTTCTTTCTGCTGAGTAAAGCAGAAGCAAGTTTATGAAATTGTTCTGAAAATGGCAGGATGTGGACTGAGCGCTCACCTTCATAAAACCCATCCCTCCCATGACCTGAATACTCTCGTCAGTCACGGTCCATGCAGCTTCCTGTTAAAGCAAAAGAAAAAAAACAAAAACAAAAAAACAATACACACAAATCAGCCACAAAACAACAATAAACTTCAATTCCTTAATAAGATCAACAACCCTCAGGAAGCTCACTTCCTCTTCAATCTTCACCAGAACAAGGAACAAGGAATATTACACAAGAAGTGCTAAATATTCTTGAGCGTTGGCATGCACAACATCATGTCTGTCTGTTAAATGAGGGTTTGTGTAAGACTTCCTGGGTAGAAGTAACAAAACAGCATCAACCACAGCATTAACCGGCTTGATTGAAGCATGTCTGATTTCAGTTCTTACAGAGGCGAAGATCTTGCTGATGGCGGCTTCTATTTGGAAGTCTGTGGCTCCGCTGTCCATGTTCCCGCTGATCATGTAGGCCATCGACTGCAAGCGGACAGAAAAGAAACACCAACAAAAATCTATGAACTGCTTGGTTCGAATGCAGAACCAGCTAACAGGGCATCAGATTGTTTCACATTCTGCAGAAAAAAAAAAAATATTTGAGCTTAAATAAAAGAAACTGTGCAAGAATAAACTTCTATGTGCAATCCTTATTTAGGACAGCTTTTCACTGAGATGGCTCTATGTATCAAAGTAGAAGATAAATGTGATTCAACAGCAGAGGATAGTAAATATGGTCTGACCTCTGTCACGTACTGCAGCATGGTCATGCGGGCCACCTTTTCCTGGATGGCTCCATAGGTGTGGATCTTGTTCCCAAACTGGGTTCTGTTGGCTGCATGATCGATCTGATGAAGAGAAAGACGAGGAGAAAAGACATGAATTCATCGTTACAGGCCGGGTCTGCACAGGTTTAGATGCTGCGGTTCCTTAAACTTTCAGGATGGAACCAGACAGGTGAGTTTCTGTGTCTAGTTTTTGCTAAAAAAAAAAAAAAAAGGAGGAAGTTTAAAGGCTTTTGGTCAGAGTGGCAAGAACCACCAAACCCTTCGAAAATAACCCCCCCCCCCAACAAAAAACAAACAGTATGCAACTACAAGTTCCTTCAAACCTCCACAATAAGAGTTTTAAACTGTACTACAAGCTTTAAATACATTTTAATGTGAATTAACGTGAAAAAGCAAGAAACCATACTGCTCATGACTCTCTGAGTCATGAGCAGTTATTGGGTTATTACTAATACAAACTGTTGGATTAAAAACTAATCCAACATGAAAACTTTACCTGGCGCTGAAATTAATGCTTTGCTGCTACATGTTTAGTGTTTCACGCAAAATTACCTTCCATATGAGCTACGATAAAACAGAAAATTCAGCCTGTTCTGTTTCATAATATCATCGAGTAACATTACACGAGGGAGCAGTCGGTTGAGATTTTCTCTGGATGATGTAAATCTGTTGTGGGTTGACTCATGTGTCTTCAGAACAACTCGATTCTTGTTGACTCATACAGTAAATGTAACTGTACTGCTTGATGTTAAGATTTACATTTTCTACAAATTACAATCAATTTTTCTCTAAATGCAAAGCAAATCTGACTAAAATACAGAGGCTCTAACCAATCAAAGGAAACATCTCATACCACAAGTTAATTTGAATCTCAAGCACTCGACTGCTGCTTCAGCAGAAAGCAGGCTGTGGTGAAGCACGAGCTGGGGAATTTCCCCAACCCACAATGAAAGAAAAGTAAGACTGAAACAAATGAGAGATGTGAAAAAGACAATACAGACAACACTCGAAGCAAAGGATGGGAAACCTGAGAGTGTATATGAGAAGTGAGCTATGTGTGAAAACTGAAGAGCTCTGCTGCTGGATCCTCCCCGGCTCACTCACAGCTTTGGCCATGACGCCTTTCATGGTGCCAGAGAGGGCAGCCGCCATCCCGAAGCGACCGTTGTTCAGGATGTTCATAGCCACTTTGAAACCGCCACCCACTTCGCCCAGAACGCAGTCGGCCGGCACGCGAACGTCCTCAAAATAAACCTCAGCTGTGTTGGAAGCCTTGATGCCCATTTTCTTCTCCGGCGGGCCGCTGCGGGTGGGAAAATAAAGAAGAGTGAGTTAAGAGTTCAGACAGAAATAGTTTTAAAACAGGCTTCCTACAATGTCTACCAATTCACACTTCCTTAACCAGTTTGTCCGTTTTTTGTTTTTGTTTTAACATTTTAACATTATAGACATAGGAGTACAAAACACTTGCCTAGCTGGAGTAATTTCCTTTTTTTCCCTCCAAAAATCATGAAACATAACAGAGCGCCACCTGGGTTCTGGTTCAGCAGTGAGGTAAAGGGTCATTTCAACATTTACTTTTTGGCATCTGGGCAATCTGAGACGAGTTACAATCTCCATTATTAAGAAACATCTGGTCTGGAGAATCCTGCATTAAACACAGACCCTCTAAATGACAGCATCGATACACAACAAATGTCATCTTAAACCCATCTGGTTACATCAAGTTGCTGACTTTGTATTCATCCCTCCTCCTGGAAGAGCAACAGTGGAAAGGAACAACTCTCTAGCATCTGTTGCTACCAGGGACTTTATGATCATTTGCCAAAGTTAAACACCTACATACTTATCCAGATTTGAACATTTATGAAGTTAAAAGTCCAGACTAAGGGAAAAAAGTGCTCACTGTGTGATGCCTCCAAAGCTCCTCTCCACAATGAAAGCTGTGATCTTGTCCATCATCTCTCCAGTTTTAGGATCCTTCATGGGAGTCTTGGCAAATACGGTGAAGATCTCAGCCAAACCTCCATTGCTGAAGAGAAAACAAATGTACATCCACACCTTCAGGCCCTTACTGTGCATCTGTAATGTAGTGCTGCCCTCTTGTGGGGAGAGCATGTCCTACAGCGATTCCTCACCTGATCCAGATCTTGCTGCCGTTCATGATGTAATGCTTTCCGCAGGGGGAGAGAACAGCGGTGGTCTTGATGGAGGCGGCGTCAGATCCGCTGGCGGGTTCAGTCAGGCAGAAGGCGGCGATGTGTTCACCTGGACGGAGACAGAGTCAAACAAACTGAATTAAAACAAACAGAAGCATTAGATCATCTTTTCATGGTGTCTGTTGCCTGGCTGCATATGTGGCAATAATTCAGATCTAGAAGTCCGTCCAGATTATGATCCTGATCACCTGTGGCGAGTTTGGGCAAGTACTTCTCCTTCTGGGCTTTGTTTCCGAACAGCAAAATTCCCTTAAAGCCGATCGACTGATGAGCTCCCAGTGTGATGCCAACTCCCAAATCGTGACCGCCAACGATCTCTACCAGGCGAGCGTACTGGAAGGAGGATCCAAACATCCCGTTAGACTTACAGCCAATACAGTACTGTGCAAATGTTTTAAACCACCCTTAATTTCCCTTTCTTCTTTGCATCCAAGCTGTCAGAGGTTTGTGCAACCCAAACTTTTTTTCTTCTCCTGAACTTTTCTCTCCTAAATTACCATCAATTATTAGATCTCGAAATTAGACTTTGAAACATTTCCTGTAAACTGAAGAGAGAGGCCAGTAAATTCATTTAAAGTTTAACCTTTAACCAGCCATGATCCACATCATATGATTGTCCATAGTTTATGATGTGGCCCATGAGACTGAATGAGCCTGGTTATTTATGTTCATTAATATAGGTTATCACACCCCAGGGGTCAGCAACCTGTGGGCCCTGAAGGCCCTCCACATTGGCTCTTAATTTTTGCTAGAAATAATGTAGAAATGTTCGGTGTTTTTAAATATAAATTCAATTCAGTTCAATTTCAAAAATACTTTATTTATCCCAATGGGAAATTAAATTATAATTTATAATTATAATTTTGAAAAGTCAAACATGTTTGCAAGTCAAACATCAAAAGCCTTTTTCAATAAATGAGTCTCAAGTTTGGCTTTATACAAAACCAGGTTGGAGATTGGAAGAGCAACTCACAGGGACGACTTAAATGTTTTTGGTATATAAAAAAAAAAAAAAGAAAAATTTTTTAAAATTAAAAGGAAATTTAAAATTAAATTTAAACAATTTTTGGAATAAAAAAAACATTAAAAAAATTGTTTTTTAAATGTAATCTTTAAGACTTGACTTGTATTTATAATTATAATTTTGAAAAGCTGATAAAACAGAGAGTTTCTGGAGTTTTTGGGTGTTTTCATGCGACATCTGCACACAATCCCAACAATAAAACGACAAACTGAACAAGGAATATTTTTTTCTTCCTTTTGCTGTTTTAAATTAAGCCCTTTGCTCAGTTCTGAACACATCTGATTAACAGACACACTTTTAACTGATACAAAAGTGAATCAAGTCCAGCGTGTGTACCTGGGTGTTTGAGAGGCCGAGGCCGCCCAAGTCAGCTGGAACCTGCAGGCCGAAGGCCCCCATCTCCTTCAGACCCTCCATGGTGTGATCCTCCACCTTCTCCAGAGCGTCGTTCTTGACAGGATCGTTCACCTCCTGTAAGAGAGGAAGTATGAAGGAGCCTGATGAGTACGAGTATTAAACAGGCTTTGAGGCTGAAGAATGCATTCATTAAGGTTTTAAAATACCTCAAAAAACTTGCTGACTGGGCCCACGAGCTCCTGGAGGAACTGCTCTTGCTCCCCGTTAAGGGCTACCACACAAATACAGTTCCACCTAATTATTTTCTAAATTAAAAACCAACAACTCTAATCAAATATGAGAAATGTTTGGGATTTACCTTTAGGAAAGGGAAACACTTGAGCTGTTGCAATCTGTCCTTTGAACATGTTGACAGCAAATGATTTGGATTCCTGAGAAAAATTAAGCCAAAGAAAGATAACTAAACAAAACTTTTTCAATAAAGCTTCTTATTTAAATGCTTTGCTTTAATTTTTAATCTATGTGGCCTGGTATGGTGATTTCAGGCTTCACATAACATCTGCATTGCGCTGCTTTCAGCTACAAACATGCTTTTGCTGATGCTCTCCATCGCGTTTCTTACTCTGGTAGTAAAAAGCAAAGACAAAGGAAACCTACAGCAGCGACGGCCTTCTTCTCCACTTTAGTTGCCGCATCACTGCCAACCGCTGCAGGCTTCTCCAACACAGCCTAAGGAGAAGCATCAGAGAAGTTCAAATCTGATCAACAGAAACTGGGTGAGACAACAATGTTGTAGCAAATTAAAGCCTTAAAAAGTCAGTGACAAATCTATGACGTGTCCTCCAGCAGCCAACTGTACACACTGGTCAGCAAAAGAAGAGGTCGGTTCTGTTGGCTGATGAGCTGCTGCCATGAGCCAAAGAAAACAGACTGAAAGTGTTTACAGACCGCCAGTTTGGACTCCAGAGTATATGGCGTTCCAGTCCTGAATAGATGCTAATTATTGTGCTCATTGGGGCTCTTTGTTACTCCCCTTTGTTATTTTTTATTCTTTTATTTTTTAATACCACCAAAAGTCATTAAGCAAAGATAAAGGTGGGGCAGAATAAATGAGATGAAAGCAGTCTAAAGATAAGCCAGCAGAGCTAAAATTATATAATCTGCAGTCAATATTTGAACTACATTGACATTTTAATGAAAAACTTATAACTTTAAAATGTTCTCAAAACAACTGTTTTGGTTCTTGTTGCTCACAGGTTTATTTTCCACTTCTCATTAACCACTTATATACACCACAGACCACAGCTTTTTTGAAAGGAAAAAAAAAAAGACTTCCTGTTTTGACTTCCTGTACAGGTGGCACCTATCAAAGCATCACACTGAAATCCACCGAGTTCCTGAGAGCAGAGGCGGGCAGTAACCAGTTACATATACCCACATTTACTTGAGTAACTTTTTGGGAAAAAAATGTACTTCTAGGAGTAGTTTTACTACGGTTTTTCTTTACTTGAATTATATTTTTATGAAGTATCGCTACTTGTACTTGAGTACAATTTCTGCATATTCTATCCACTATGAGTAACTTCACTGAATGAAGAACGAACATGTTTTAACCAAAAAGGCACCAGATACAGCCACACCTTCAATTTATGTTAAAGTGAGACCTCTTGTTTGTACGCAAGCTTTGTCCTAATGTTATTTTCTATCTACCAAGCCTGCTGTGCCATTTGGAGATCAAGAACATGCAGTAAACAGCAGATATTGTCACTGAAAGTACTTTACCCTGTTCTACCCATAGCTTTATATTTGTGTCCATCTGATGGCATCATTTTAAAATATTAAATCAGATGTTCTGATTGGTTACTCAGTACCTGAGTAGCCTTTTTACTCTTACTTTAGTCATTTCTTGGACTGTTAGTTTTGACTTTTTTTTTTTATTTTACTCTTTATTTGTATAATATGTTGTAGTTCCCACCTCTACCTACCTCTGCCTGAGGGTGACATGCTCTTTGACATTTGGAGAAACAGTCAACATGCTGAGATGCTGGATTTTAGACACTTGTGGCCACGGAAGTTATTCTAACAACTGAATTCAATGATTTGGAGGGGTGAGTGAATACTTTTGACAACAAGTCAAAGATCCCAACTACTATCAGTTTTTCAGGTTTATACCTCATCACAATAAAATGACTACTACTTTTTATAGCAGCCAAAGTGATAAATGCCCCATCCCTAAAATTTGGATACTGTGTTCAATTAATACAAAATGACAAATTAAAATGATTCTTTTACACTCATTCAGAGCAGGATAACAACAAGCGCCCAGCTACGCTATGATTGAAAATATGACAAATATGCATATTTAAAGCCAGAGACTCTGGGAAAATGCAACCCAAACACAGCTAGTGAACGGACAAGGCCCAACAAAATGAATGTGAGGACAGAAAATAGTAGGACCAGGACAAATAAACAGAGGTCTGGGTGACAATATGTCCCATTATGTTATGAATTTTTGCCTAGACAACTGCGGTGTGTCACCTTTAATAAGTCAATCACGTGACCAGTGAACTTTCCCCCACTTCCACGCAGAGGGCGTTATATCATGCATACCTTACAGCTCGTCCAGTATCCACGGTAAAAAATACACCACAGTGCGACTTAAAGCAGCAATTAAACCCGATAAAATTAATTTATAAAATCAATATATTAAACATACCTGAGCAGCTTGACTTGCGTAGAGCCGACCGTTAGATACAGGGAGCACTATCGCAGCTTGGCGCTGACCTCTGAATGCAGGGAGGGAATACAAAACCATGTTTTGGATGGAGTCATTTCGGACAAAGATCAGGAGCTGAACTAATACCTGCAGCTTTTCCTCACCCTGACAGCACCGCTGGATTCCTGAGAATGGATCCGCACACAGCGGAAGACTGGCTCACCTTGCGAAGCAGCATCATTTATTTTGTTCTGAAATAAACAACAAAATTTACTCGTCTGAGACAACAAGCAAGAACAAAGACAGTGAAGTTTAGCTAAGATAAAGGCGTAAACAAAGTGCCGACACACAGCTAACAGTGACTGTTTCGTAACTGTTACAGGTTTAACTTGTCTTCGCTTAACATCCGGTAAATACATTTAAACCCTCCAATTTTCTTTATGAAACATGTCAGAAACATCTTAAATGCCAGACCCGAGTTAATAAATGGGGAAAAAAAACTTTTTCTTCTGACCGAGTAACAGAACCGAAACGCCTCCGAATCTGATTTTCTGCCGTTGCTACCGCAGCTGTTATTCTGCCTTCTTCTAAGGCTTGAAGCGCCGAGCGTCCACTTCTGTTATATGGCATTAGCGTCCCCTGCTGGGCAGTCGGATAAAGGTCCTTCATGGAGGTGTTTGTGCAGCACTATTTGTGCATTCCAGCTATGAGCTTCTATGGGGTGCCACCAGGGACATTAACCAGAATTAACTTCCATATACACATATGAAATTAAACTTTGATGGCACCCCATAAACTTCAATTCAGCCTTTCACAAATACAAAATAACACTACACCTCTTCAAATTCGTAAGGACACAAATTGTAATATTTGAGTCACACATTAAAATAAATCTTACAGTTAAAGTTTTATTCCAACTGAACCAGTAAATTAGGAGCATGACTAGTTCACACTCCTATACTAACATCTTCTTACAGATAAATGTTTTAGTCATACTTTTATCTTAACACAGACAAGCCAGTGAATGCAACTGCACAAATCTGCTGATGTGAGTGAACTGCTATACATGTCACACCTTTTTTTGGTGTGCTCCTTTTTTGCTTCATTTGTCCTTGTTGGGAGTGCTTCCCTTTACCAAATAAAATGCATATAAATATTGTTGGATTTATAAGATATACATGTTCAATGCAAATTTTAAAAAGCCCAAATAAGTTTTCTCACTTCCATGGAGGTAAAATGTATTATGATTAAACTCTTGTGCACAAATTCTAATAACCTCACTTGGAATTTTTCCTACGCTTTTTTATTCATCTGTAGGCAAAACAACAAAAAGTTCTTGCCATCAAGTACATCCACCAGGGTCCAACAGAAAATTTAAGAAACGTAAAATGTATTTGAGGTGTGCGCCACCATTTAACTCCAGTTTCGTGAATTAATTAACATATAGCTGACTTAGCCATGAAATCATGATCTGGATTTTTCCAAATGGTTAAAATGCCTAGTAATACATATATGACCTACCAGGCATCAGCATATGTAAGCTTCTGAATTTTAAGAGTAATTAAATTTCTCTCTTGCTATTCTGGTATTTAGTCAATAGAAATAATTTAGGTAATCCTTACTAACCTAAAACATGAAAACTTTAGTCTGATTTAATATACAGTTGATATTAATGTTGACATATTTCCAGCTACGTTCCAGTCAGAAAATATAAAGACCAATAAATCTATACACACAATCAGACAGTGAGCTAGTATCAAATTTATTCTGAAAGGCACAAACACAGATGGTGTTATGAATTTAAACAGCATCACACTGTCCATGTCACTCTCTCTGTAATGTTGACTCTTCATTTAGCACCTTAATATTTGGATTATACATGATTTATAAAGTCACACATACAAAAAAAAAACAAAAAACAAAAAAAAAAAAAACAAAAAAAAAACTGGTGAATAATGTGAGTCAATAACATAAAAATAAGGATGAGGAGCTGTATCACATTAAAGATATACACTGAATATCATCAAAAGGTACCACCATAAGCATGTGGTGTCACATTCAGAACATCATGGTACCTTTCAAGTCAGGAGCGATCTGATAACGTAATTTCTTGAGTCCTGCTGACATATTTGGACCTTTTCCTTTCACATTAGATCGTATGCTTTACATAGGAGCTGTAGATATTTATGTACAGAGAAGTTCATTGTCAAACAATGTGGAACAACATCTTATGTACCTGGAGTGTTTCATGTCTCAAAAAAAGTAAGGCACTCATCCAAAAAAAAAAAAAAAAAAAAAAAAAAACATACCATGCTGGACTGGATCCTTCTTCCAGTACGTGGTGTACCTAGCGCCCTCTAGTGTTAAACTCTGTTCTGTGTGGCTCCTGGAAGGGCAGATCTGAGATCAGTGACTAAAACTATAGAGCAGCTCTGCCTGGCTCTTTTAACGCTGTGCTGAACCTTTGTTTCAAACACAGAAGAAGAACCAGAACAGAAGAGTCTTTCTGATCTGTTAAAGCTGTTCTGTGGTTGGTTTTTAGAGAGAAACTAAACTTACTGACACATCTAATCAGACCGTATTCCATATCAGCTCGGATTTGAATTTCTTTGTCACTTTAAACCCTGTTTTACCTAATTTATAACAAAAGCCCTTTCTCCGATGGGCATGCGTGAGCTCACTGAGTAGAACCGTACTCTAACTTCACATGAATAATCAATCAACACAGAAGAAAAATAAAACAAAAATAAAAAGCTACATGACGTCCACGAAGAACTCGCTGGGGTTGCCCATGGCTAGGTGGAACGACTGACGGGACGCGGTCAGCTCTGGAGGCACTGAGCCCAGGTCACGGGTAGGAGGGGCCCCAGGAGGTCCCCCTGGGGTGGAGGAAGGTGGAGGGGGCAGTGCCTGGTGCATGGGGGCCGCCGATAGCTGCTGCGGGTGCTGGAGAGCGTGGGCGGCCATGGCAGGGTGTGGGTGCTGGGGCACCATCATCAGCATCATGGGGTTGTAGGGCAGGATGCCCGGCGGGTAAGGGGACATATGGGGCGGCTGCGGCATCCGGTGGTGGTGGGAGCGCTGCGACGAGGCGTGGCTGTGCTCGCTGGGGGCCGACGAGCCGTGGCCGCGCCTCAGGCTGCCACGGGTGGAGTACTCGGATTCGCTGCCGCTGCCGGAGCGCGATTCGGCGCCGCCGCCGTCTCCGGAGGGGGATTTTTCCCCTCCGCCCACAGTGCTGCCGGGCCCTTTGCTGCTGCGTCGTCGCTCGCCCTCGCTTCTCGTTGACCCGCTGCTTCGGCTCCCTGAAAGGAGGACGAAAAGAAAATACTGAAGGCCAAGATGTGAACAAGACCATCCCACTTTTTTGATTCATAACGTTACTTTTTTCACACCTAAATGTTCTTATTTCAGTCAATTTTGATCAAAAATAGGAAAATTATGGCAAGCATTAATTTCCTAAGCTATTCAAAAGTAGCCGAACTAACAGGAAGTCGTGTATTCCTAATCAAAAGCTTTAAGAAATTCAAAATAATAATAAAAAAAATAAAAAAAATGTAAGCATAATTTCTCATTTTAAATGTTTTGTTTGGTTCAAATGATTATTTCTCAATGTGGGATTTGTTTTGCACTGGATAAATGCACTCAGATTAAACAATTTTAAATTTTTCTTTACCACAGGGCCATTAAATGTCAAGGGAGATGTATATTTATTATAATAGCATATTTTGGTCCATGCTGTCCCTTGTTTCCTACAGCCTATACTCAACATTTACTGCAGGTTTATACCTGGATTTGAAAACAGTCAGAACAACACTTCTACACTTGTAAAATTCAAATTTACCCAAACTGATCAAACTCCAAATTGACTGCTGTAATAAATTTGTGGGGGGGGGTTTTCTGGGGTAAATATTTGTTTTGACAAAGAAGTCAATCTTCTACTGTTTAAAAAGAAACCTTTCCTTTTTTTAAAAAAAACTTTATTTACGTTCAGTAATTTTTTTATTTTTTTTTTTATTTTTTTTTTTTAGTTGCATATGTTGTTTTGTTGGAATTGTGTGAAGGAGGGTTAATTTCACAACTGCAAAGGTTTGCTTGACTGCCACATTTGGTCTTTTAGATTTTAAGGAACATGCATCAGCACTGCATAAATATAATATACTTGGCCAAGTCGGCAAAATGCTTCAGTTTTTCTTGTCAACCTCATCAAGGTTAAATGACTATAAGCTTTGTTTTGTGTCTGTAACAGTGAGGAGGACTGCATGCGCTCACCTTCGCTGTGCTGGCTGCCCGTGCTGCCCGGAGCGTAGCTGTAGCTGCTGAGTTCGTGGTACGGAGGCGGCTGGCTGGAGTAGGGATGCGCTGCGTAGGGCTGATAGGGGAAGGTGTGCATCATAGGCCAGGGGGAGGCGCCAGGGAGCGGCAGGGGGGCCAGGGTGTCCTGATCCGAGGCGCCGCTGGAACCGTCGTTGTCGTTCAGTGACAGATTGGCCATGTCTGGATAGGAAGTAACAGGACAGGGCCCAGAATAGATTTAACCTACCAATTGATTCACAAATCGACCAAGAAGAGATTTTCTTTGTTGAATACAGACTCCTGCTTAAAATTTGCTGTCTGTAATTTCTTAATAAAAAGGGCAGAGAATTCCGCAAATCCTTTCACTTCTCAGATGTCCCGTGACAGATCCGTCTGACCACAAAACGCTTCTGAGCAAAACTGGATCGAGATTGAAATTCAACAGACTGAATTCAGCCTTTTTTTCAGCGACTCACAGTTCTCACAGTCGCTCAGGTCTCCAAACACGTAGTAGCACTGCTCGGAGAAGGTGATCTTGTTGACGGTGTGTCGGATGAAGCCGGCCTTCAGAAGGTTGCTGGCGTACTTCCTGGCTTCCCGGCGGTCCTGGAATCCCTCGATGTGGTGGAAGAGCCACTCCACGACGTCTGAGCCTGAAGATGGGGTGGAGACGAAAAGACAGGGACGGAGTCTCAGCGGCAGCGAGAAAATAAACGAAACATTTTATGCAGCTGCAGTCAGACAGTAACATCCAGGAGGTTAACGCCAGCCTGCTCCATCCTTTCCAAAAACCAGTTCCCGGATCACTGTCCGGCTAAAACACCCAGTCGGATCAGGGTTTGAACCAGCTCGCTGTTGTTTTGAGGTGATGTGGAATAGTTTGGAGGCAGTCCACTTTGAGCGATGCACTTGCACCTCTGAGAATCATCACCCCCCACAGTATGATTAGGCCACTACCATGCTTGAAGATACAGTGTTCTTAGCTTGGAAACCCTCACAATGAGTCCTCCAAACACACTTTCTGTCATGATGGCCAAACAGTCCAGTCTTTGTCTTTTCTGACTAGAACACATTTATCCATAAGGAATCCGACTTTCCATTGTGGGCAGCAGAACATTTTATTGGCCTTGTAATTTTTAAAAGGTGTTTCTTTTCAGGTGAGCACCACCAAAGTCCAAAAAAACAGGCTTCTCTGTGTATTGTGACAACTTCAGAACATCCGAACCACTTTCATCTTCTGAAGGTGACAGTTCAGGAATGATGGGTAAATCTTGGACAGAAGCTGGGGTTCCAGCAGCACAAAGATACCAAACACACATTAAAACTGGTTTTGGATTGGATAAAGAAGGCTAACCTTAGAGATTCAAGAACAGCTTTCCCAAAACCCAGAACCTCAACCCTTCCAGGTCCGTACCAAGAAACCAACACACTGAAACAAACTCCACCAAGAGGAGCGGTCAAGTATCCAGCCAGAATAATGCTAGAGGCAAAAAGTATGTGGTTGAGATGTAACTTGCTAATGTTTAGCCAAATATTAGTGGAATGCATTGACTGAACGTATATTTTTGACCTGTACGTAAGGAAAAAAATCCACAATAAATTAAAACCCTAAAAATTAATAAAGATGTATGTTGTATAATCAGTAGGGGTGCACTGATTGCAGTTTTCTGGCCAATCAGCGATCTTGAAAAAGCCTGATCTGCTGATTCTAATTTTGTCTGATACCGATTTTTATATGTAAGGTCATAATACACCTTCAGTGCTCCAATCTTATTTTATTAAAAAACACTGAACAATACAAACTTGTTTTCTGTCAGTCAGCTCCCTCTCATGACAGAGCAAAAGGGGACAGTGGCTGATTTTCAGACCTTTGTGAGGGTAGATAAGATTTTTAGTTAAACCTTTATTTCACAAGGCAAAACATTAAGCACAATTTCTCCTTTATAATGTTATCCTGAAAGTGCTTAAACACTTAAAACCAGTGGATCAGTTTGGCTTCTCCTGTAAGTATCGGCTGATCGCCAATCTCCTAAAATTAAGGAAATTGGGGCCGATCAATCGGTGCACCCCTAATAATCAGTCCACTAAATGGTTCAAACACAAATTTTTGGCGCTTAATGATGCAAGGAAAAAAATCAACGCCCATGATGAGTGATAAACACTTCTAATCTAAATTGAACTTATGATGCTCAGAAAAATAAATCAATAGATGAATAGCATTCCCGCAGCAAAGGAATGAGGTTAAATGATAACATTGTAGACAATCATAAACACTCAAAGTATAAAACTGAAACAGCTGTGGTACTAAGTTTTTAAGGTAAGTATGGTATTACTTTGTTATTTTATCTTTAGCAAACAAGTTCTAAAATTCACCTAAAGCTGAATCAAAATCTTTTTTATGTCTTCATTATTCTCTATTTTATAATAGACAGCAGTTTCACAATCCCAATATAAAGTTGAGGAACCCCACAGTAATGAAAACAATCTGATTACAAAACTGAATAATAATAATAATAAAAAAAAAAACTCATAAGAAAAAGCACCAATTTGGGCAAACATGTAGTTTTTGTAATTGTTGCTTGTGAGTCTGCCTGCAGGTGATTCCAATTTGGCACATGTTTCCAGTCAGAACAAGCATTTCCATTTGTAGGACTGGGATTTTTCCCTCCCTCCCACAGGTCACACGGTTTTAATTCAGGGAACATAATGGCTGCCCTGTAACGCCCTGTGAGGCACAGAAAGTTAAGGATTTTTTTATTTTTTCCTGAAGTAGTTTTCAGAGTTTTGTATTTATCTTACCCAGGAAAGCGTTGGGGATGGTGATTTTAAGCCACATGCGATCCCTGACCTCCAGACCTGACTCCGGTGAAGCCATGGCCTTAGCAACAGACGCCATGTCAGAGTGCAGCGACAAGTTAAAATCATCAAAACCTGGAGGACCGCACAGAAGCAAGAGTGAGCAAACAAAACCTTACAGAACCATTCAGAACCATGTTACTTTTTCACATGCTTGTATTTGTAAAAGCTTTTTGAAAACCATATTTTTTCTCCCATTATCACATAAAATCCTGATAAAATACACTGCAGTTTGCAGTTGTAACGAGACAAATGTGGAAAGTTCAATGGCCTGAAGCAGATAAAAGGCAAATAGCAGCCAGCACATATCACACAACAGCAGCTACAGAGAAACTGAGAGGTGGAAACAGGATAAGTGAGCTAACGTTGTTAAAAGATAAAAGATGAACGGAAACAAAACCAGCAGAACTTGCGTCATTCAGGCCTCGTCTAACATAAACAAACTGGATTGGGTTGAAAAGCGGACTCACGTTCAGTCTCGGTAACAGAGGAGGAGGAGGTGATGGTGCTGAGGGAGGAGCTGCCCGGATAAGGAGGGTAAGCCCCGGTCATCGCCACGGAGTGGCTGACCCACGCCGCGGGGTCAATGGGTCGGATCGGCTCATCTGGCAGAGGAGAAAAAGGAAGTACAGCTGACTGACTGCAACTTTTATCTACAGGAGGATCTGAAGTAGTCATGAACTCACTGCGAGGCAGCGTGAAGTAACCCTGAGGAGCGGGGTCCCAACACTTGGCCACTGTAAGTATGATGGGTCTGCCAAACCCCAAAATCACTGATCAGTTCATGTTAGGGGCAGAACCTGAGCCATCCAGACTGTAAGAGTAAATTAACGACTCACCCTGGTTTGTGTACGATCTCTCTGAGAACCCGCACTGCATCATCATTACTCATGTTCTCGAAGTTGATGTCATTCACCTTCAGCGGCAAAAAAAACTTTGTTAAAATAGTAAACAGTTGTTGCAGATTGATTTAGTCTGCGTCTGTTTGTTTTATTATTCTAGGTTTATAACACAGCATCAGAACAGAAACAGCTGTGCCAAAGCATTAAAGCACTGCTAATCTCTCCAGACCTGCAGCAGCATGTCCCCAGGTTCGATGCGTCCGTCTGCAGCCACAGCACCGCCCTTCATGATGGAGCCGATGTAGATGCCGCCGTCCCCTCTTTCGTTGCTCTGACCCACAATACTAATACCCAGGAAGTTGTACTTCTCTGCATTGTTGAGGAAACACAGTGGGTGTTAAGAACAAGCTAGAAAGTGCAGCTTGTCATTCAACTAAAAAAAATTATTTTATGAAATTTGCTATTTAAGTGAGTACAGACCCATGTTGAGAGTCACAGTGATGATGTTCAGGGACATTGTGGAGTCCGTCACGCTGCTGAAGGATGAGGCCTGACGTAGAAATCGCTTAAATTACTATAACGGTATTAAATTTTTAAAAAGCTCAAACCACATAAAAAGAAACAAAACACTAAATTTGAAGAGGAGCGTGTCGGACGTGTTCGTTGTACCCTCTCCAGCCGCGGGGGGCGCTGTTTCCTCCGCCGACGGTGTCGTTTCAGAAGCCTGGAGGCAGTGCTCTGCTCTGTGGCACTGCTGAACCTACAAGTTCATAGATCATGAAAAGGTCAGGAGAAAGGTGAGCTGCTCTCCTCAGTTGTACTGCAACTCAGAGAAGAGAACAACTAAAGCTGCTGAGATTTAGCCAGAGTGTGAAGTTAGAATCTCAACAAAGTTTTCTTTCTGATGTTCTCCCTTGTTTCTATCTCATTGGTAAATAAAGACGTGATTAAATAAAAGTTGAAAATCTGCACTGAAACCCAGGTACCCCTTAATTAGGGAAAAACTAACAAATTGAGAATTCAGGCCTTATTTATAAAATTATAATAATTTAAAAATGTCACTTCCTTGTTTGACAAAACAGTAAACAAGATAACACTTACATAAATGTTGATGTTTAATAAAGTATCATTTTCTTATGTGGCAAATTTTCCCTTACTGTACAGCCTCTGATTCTGTTTTTATATATCTTTAAAACCTTGATTTGAGACACTTCCATTTATCTTTAACTTACTTGAGTTAGTTGTGCAGTTAATTTTATTTCATTATAATGGCTTATCTTTAGTGTGCCACTGTGTCTTTCAGTTTCTTTGTCAATTTGCTGCTGATAGAAATACATTTTATTACTGAGGGACAAACAAAGGATCACTCTATACTAAAATAAATTGTATTTTAAAACAAACATGGATCTGAAGCACACAAAACATACGATCTGGTCCATATAAATGTATTGAGCAGCAGTCCTGCGCAATTGTGCTTCACTATTTAGTAGCGAGATGAGTCATCAACTGATTATCATTTTGCTGCGTCAATTCGTACCGCGGTAGAAAGAAGTGTGTGCTGAATGTCTGTTTTTGCAGCGCTGCTGTCGGGGGAAATGCAACAACTGGGGCAAATATAAATGGGTCACTTTGTATCGATTTTGACGCAAATGAGTCTATGAATAACTCATTATTTTGGTATCGATTATATCGAGATACTGGTCATTTTGACAACCCTACTGTGTAAGGAATCCTGTGTAATATGGTTTTGGAGCGCTGTCAGGTATTTC
This sequence comes from Anableps anableps, assembly GCA_014839685.1. Lineage (NCBI taxonomy): Eukaryota > Metazoa > Chordata > Actinopteri > Cyprinodontiformes > Anablepidae > Anableps > Anableps anableps. The sequence goes on from CM026085.1 coordinate 14,491,474, forward strand.
CAGATTTTTTACAGCAAGGATTTCATCATAAATGAAAAAAAGTGATCAAAAGCTTTCTGTTGCAAATGTTCCACTACTGTAAGATTTTTTTTTTAATCTAATAATTGATAATGTCAGGTTCATTATGTTTGATCAACCTTATTGGTTTTGTTGCAATATTTGATTATCTCATACAATAAGGTAACAAGAGCTAAGGCTTATTTTGTTGCATTAAGATGACATCTTAACCTCCTTTTGTCAAAATTATTAGAGAAATAAAAAATTCACTACATCCTCAATAATATTATCCAGAGTTCTTTCTTGTGAAAAAGCTTAATTGAATCTTTATGCTGAGATAAAGAGATTTCAAGCTTGCTTTTGTCACAGCACGTGTCTATTTCAGCTCAGCTTTTAACCGCATTGATTCAACCAACCTCTGTCCACACTACAGCTGGGAAGCCCCCTTTGTCTCTGGCTGAAGGATTTCCTTAGGAGTTCAGAATGTTAGGCTTGGTAACCACGCCTCGTAAAATATCTTCCTCAAGAAGGTGTCCCTCAAGGTTGTGTGCTCAGCCCTCTCCACTGTCTCTTGTACATCTTCCACTGCACCTCAACCCATAGATCAAACACCTTATTAGGTTGTTGGTGCAGAAAAGGTCTTATTATTCTCCATATTGTGTAGGAACAAGGGCTTTCAACTAATGCAACTAAAGTCACTGTCCCCAAAGCCAATAATAGACATACGGAAGCTCCGTCTCTCCGACAACCATCAACATACTTCTGAACCCCTTTTAAACCATCACAAAAAAAAAACTAAATCACATGAATCTGACTTTTTGTCTGTTTTAAATGTGTATTACTATTATTGCTGCACTTAATATTTTTTGTTTTGCTGTAATAACTAATTATCTACTCATCGCAACACTATAATGTTGAATTCTTGGAATAACAGCTCAATATGTTTATTTCAACTCAAACAGTGATGATGACCTCTTGCTCAAGCTGAAAACATCATCATAGACCAATAAAGAACAATTGCACATTACTTTGATGTGTCATGACTGTAATAAAAATTAGAACAGGCCCAAAAATGTATAATTTTTGCACCATAATCTTATAGTATGTTGTTTTTCAAAATAAATTCTCAGCTCATGATTTTGAGAGCAAAAAAAATCCCCAGATATGCACATCATCAAGTCTAAAAATTACTACTTTTCTCAAGTAATTCATATTTCAGATGACAGATTTTAATGGTCTATAAAACTGAACACTAGAAATAGTCAGGAAAACCAAATGTTTTCCAATATCCATCATATTTCAAGCATATCCATGCTTTGAAAATACTAAAAAAAATAAAAATATAAATAAATAAATAAATAAAAATCCCTACTTTTTAAGACTGTGTAGGAGGCCTGTGAAAAGCAGCCGAATTCACCTGCTCATGGTGTCATCATCCTCGGAGTCACAAAAACTGGTCGTCTCCAGCTCGCTGCTCATCACTGTACTGGAGCTCTCGTACCCTGCCAGGTGGCGCTCCAGGCGGCTCTGACCGTTCATGCGGGGCCCTTAAAATAAACAGAAAACAAGAGAAAATATTCCAGATGAAGTTTCATGTTTTCCTGTTTTCCTTGCCAAGTGGAAAACATTCCACAGTTGAAATTCCCTGATTATATCTCTCAGTGTTTGGAGGATGGAGGAAGGCCAAATCTGCATAAAGCTCCATGATAATGGATTGTTTTTGTGAGCGCCGAGATGTGCAGTTTCTCACCGTGCTGATCCATGTTCTCTCTGTGGCGGGGCCTCTCCCTCCTGAAGGAAACTATGGACTCAGTTTCAGTTTGATCATCCAAAGTCTCCACACTGCCTGTAGCATTTGGGCTGCAAAGAACGCAACAGAAATTTAATATTTAAATACAGTTTTCTGTGATTGTCATAACATTTGCGGCTGCTCCTGTGCTTCTTTGAGGATATTTCTAAAGTTCAATCAACTATTTCGGGTCATAAATGATGAGACTGAGGAGAGGAGTGGTCTTCACACATTATGAGCTTGTTTTTAAACACAGCACACCCGATGGTCAGCTTTTGGTTACAGGCAACGATCCAGTTACCTGTCACTTCAATGAAGTTTTTCACTTCTGATACGAACACCTGATATGATCTGATCATATTACAATGAATCCAGAAACTAAAGCATTCATCTCCTGTGGCTTGAATCTCCCGAGAGGATCAGATGACAGGAGATCCATCGGCAGCTCAAGTACAAGCACTGTTTTGGTATTATAATGAAGACGAAACCCAATACAGGCACAAAGGCAAATGTTGTGCTAAATGTTAAACCCATGCAGGTAATTCCATCATTGTGTGAAGAAGGATCTATTATCTTCCACTTCACTCTTTGATGCCTCACCTGGTGTGATTTCAATCGTCTTCTACAGGGAGTGATTTTGCATTTTGAAACGCTCACCGTTTCCAGATTTCTGTCATAAACTGAAATAACCAGACACACTTAAGGTGTTGATGCACATTAGATATTTTATTCTATCGTTCCAATCCATTTACTCCTTAGGGAGGACCTCTGATCTGGGAATGATGTCATGCCCGACTTACCTGTTTTCCGGAAAACCAGTTGGATATGCGTGCAGTGATCAGGCTGTCTACTACAGTGCCTCTCAAGTCACATTTGGTCACAATTCAGCCACATAGTTCAACTGACCAACACAAAGTGGTGCAAAATTGTGAACAAGAAGGCAAAGATGCACGTTTTTCAAATTATTTTACAAATAAACATATGAAAAGTGTGACGAGTATCTGTATTTAGACCACTTTACTCAGACACCCCGAAATAAAATCATCATGAACCAGTTTGTTGTGTCTTGTGCATGGCTTGCAGCAAGCTGCAAAGATGACTTGGCCATTAAGGCTTTCTTTCAACAGCGGATTTCTTCTTTCCATCCTTCCATTAAGGCCAGAGTTGTGGACAGCTAATAGCTGTCATATCAGATGATTCTCCCACATAAGCTGTGGATCTCTGCAGCTCATCCAGAGTCTCCATTGGTTTTTTGGCTGCTTCTCCTTGCCTGTTCTTTCCGTTTAGGTGGGACGGCTATGTTTTTTTTTAGATTTGAACAGAGCCTTTTATTTGTAAAACGATGTTGCGCAATATATCGCAAATATATTATCGCAGTGCAGAGTATTCAAATCACAAAGGACTGCTTAGAGCGCAATAATTGTTGACTAATATATTCCAAGTGTTATGAACTTGCATGTTTCATGCTAACATAATATTTAGCATAATATATCTCATGGCAGCAGATGAGACACAAATAACATTGCCCAAAGTGGTAACGGTCAGGGTGCAGGAGGCACAAATGAGAACAAGAGGAAAGAAGAAAACAGGCATCTATCCCTGCTGATATCGTCTTCGCAATATTAACCAAAATCACCAACGCAGGATTTTCTAATATCATGCAGCACTACTGAAAATTATGTGTACTTTTTCATCCACTTCACAACTGCACACTACTTTCTGCTGGTTTATCACAGGAAATCCTGACAAAATTAAAGTTTGTGGTTGCAATGTGATGAAACTTGGACAAGTTCAAGGGGTGTGAATAATTTCCCAGGCATTTTATACACAACCCAGCAATACTTTCACTAACAGAGATCATAAAGCACTGTACAAGACACTCAATTCATGACACAGACTAACAGAACTGTAAAGAAAGTCATTATGTATAGCAACTTCTTACACATACATGTTGTAGCCATACTGGGTTTTGAGGTTTTGAACCCTCCCCCCTTGGTGCAGTTTGTTTGTGTAAATGTGAAAACAGCAATCAGAGCATCCCTGTAAGTCAGTCAGGTACAGCAGTTAGCCTCTTCTGTTTTAAAAGATGACTTTCATGCCCTTCATAGGAAGTTAAAAAAAAAAAAAGGCTTCCAGTAGCCAGGTTAGCATTGTGGGATGCAGTAGAGTAATCAAACGAATAAATAATGGCAGCACGTCTTTTTTCTAAAGCACAAAGTTGCAAGTTTTATCGTGCTCAGACATTTTTGCCTTAAATTGTATCTAAAAACTAATGATATGATTAAGTTTTCCATGTTTTCTACAAGCTCAGAGCACAGCATCTGCTTCCTGTATTTAGATTTCGTCCTCCCACCCTGGACCACATGAAAAGGGCTACAAATTAACAAACCTATTAAGTGATTCGGACCGGTGTAAACAAACTACAGGTGTGAAAACGTCCGTAAAGCTCTTCAGACCTTCCCGCTCCAACTGATTCTTCAGACTTAGGAATGAGGAAATTCTATCGAACTTAGAAATATTTACTCCGTCACTAAACTGCAGTTTACCCTTTATTTTGCATGTTGTAACAAACTCTGGAAAGTAATAACCGTTTACATTTGACAAAGATTTTAAACACAGTTTTAGTACATATTTTCCTAATATTACAGCATGTCCTCTGATTTAGAGTAAGGAGAAGAAAAGCTGCTAAATCCTATAAACCATAGCGGCTGTTTTTATTTTTTTCTGGCACTCTTCCATGAAGGGATAAATTGTAGAGTGAACAACTCAGACTATATTGTTGTCCTGTCAACAGCACTATGCACAAAAACAAGACGACAACTGGAAAACAGTCCCTTGCTTCTGTGTGTAAGCAATGAAAAAAAAAAAAAAGCTTCAGTTTTTCTTATAATTGTCGTTTCAACATCACAGCTAAATACTGAGCTTTAAAGATAAATGCTGTTTTAATGTCACACCAACAGTTCTGGCAGCTTGTGAGACTCATCACATTACATTTACCTTTCTCTGCTGCAATTTGTCTCTTAATTTAAGCGACGGTCGTTAATGTTCTGTTGAAGCCTCCAAATCTTTCCTCTAAAGGCACAAGCATTAAGCAGTCAAAGGTTTGTTTGGAGCACCGTTCAGTAATTGTTTTCTCTTAATTTTGGAGGGGTGTAATTGTGCTTTTGGAGTCTAAATCCGTTTTAATTGGAATCTTTAGCTCCAAAACCAATCATATGACTGGCTGAATGTGGGAGCTGTATGAGTAAATCTGCTTATATTTATCTCAGTTGGCTTTTAGCTCGCTGTTATCAGGACTACTGGTGTTCAGTCTCGAGGCTCATGAACAATAAACAGCCCAATACCCTAAATAAAGAAGTAAAGGAAAAACTAATGCAGAGAATTTAACTTCTGTTGACCCTCTTTCTTCTGTAGTTAGTGGATAACATCACAGTTAATCAATAAGAGTTTTACTAACATATAATCTCCACTGTCTGGAAATGTTAAAAGAAACTCTGCTCATCCAGTTCCCATGATAACTTAATATAAGAGAGAAAAACAAAATGAAAAAGCATTTTAAATTACACCACAAAGGAGAAAAATGTTCTTTAATTTAGTTCTTTTAAATACAACACCAGTCACAGACACTGATCTGATGAAGACGGATGAAAAGTCTTTAAATAATTTATTTTAATTGCAGGAACATAATCTTACAGTGAAAACATGTAGAAAACGCAACCCTTTAATATGAGTTTATGTATTTAGTTGGGGGGGGGGAAACAATATGAAATAGTTAAGAAAACCCCAAGAACCACAATTAAAGGCCCACCTCCTGTTAATACTGAAAACAACCCTCTGCCCAGTGGTGGGAACACTTACACGAATGTGCTAATAGTGGAGCTAATTTTGTTTAGCACTTTGGCTTTTTTTTTTTTCTAACTCTGAAAACATTTAGTGCTCTTAGCTTCCCCTAAATACATTTTTCTGGATAAATTTTAAAGCACTAATTTTCTTGGCTGTTTTGTAAACTTTCAGCTGAATAAAGTTCAACGTCCGTGTTAAAGTTTTGTCTATCGACTCTTATTAATTCTTCAAGTAGTTAAACGTTCATATTCATGCTCTTATTTTGAAGTGGGTGAATACTGTTTACGCAGCAGTTGCATTTCCTCTCCTCAGGTTCTGCGCAGCAAATGATGTTTATTCTGTACCCAGAATGCATCGCTGTAGTTCTACGGTAAACAGTTTAAAATCTGTTGTCCTCTCTTCTTTCTGACTGAAGCCCTAATGTGGTCAATTAGGGAAAATCAGCAACAGAGTTAGCAATACTCAACAGCTAGAAAACTGACACCATGAGTGAAAGGTCTGTTCCAAAGAATCATTTCCTGAAGCGCAGCCATACAGGTAGGGGTGCAATAATAAGCTTGATCCTGTTCAGGGCAATAAACTATGTTGTAAAACATATAGTGTCACTGTCACATGGTGGGTATCAACATGGTTAAATTTAGCAATTTAGTGTTAGCAGAGCTAATGTTGATGATTAGTGCTTTAGGGTTAGTGCAACTAACTTATTAGTTAGCAGTGCCCACCACTGCCTCTGCTCTTAGTAGAGCTTAAAGTCTTTTCAATGTTACATTTCATATGGTTGCAGCACACAGAGAGCAATATTTGACCATTCCTCTTGAACAAGCTCTCTGGGTTGTCCTGAGTCCTCTCACATGCCTTTTTCTCTATAGCTTCCCCCCACAGGGTTTCTATAGGATTTAGGTCCTGGGACTGAGATGGCCACTGAAGAAGGTTGATTTTGTGTCTGAGGAATCACTCCTGTCTTTATTTGGCCACATGTTTCAGCCACATATCCTCCATCATACTTAACAAGGCATGAGATACTCTTCCCCATATTCATCCTTTGTTTTACGACAAACTTCACGTCTACCTTAGTGATGGTAGGACAAAAAAGTTGGGGTTTTTTTCTAGCATACTCCCGAAATAACTGGCTAATGGTTGTTATGGAGATTCGTTGAACCCCAATATCCCCCTGTTGGCAACAGCACTCCAGCATTAATTTTAAGAAAATTTCACAGGTACATTTATTTCAAAAAGGGGTAAAAATAAACTGCTTCATCAGTGATTTTCTGAACTCAGCATCCAGGTTATGTCCTACAGTAAATGAGAAAAACTGTGCTTTGCTTACTGGAAGGAGGGTGGTCTGGAGTCCCCAATGCCCCCGGTCCTCTCTGCAGGTGGTGGTGGCAAGGGTGGTGGAGGTGGTGAAGGCTGGGTGGTTGTTTCCACAGGTGGGACAACTGCAACAGGAGGCTCTGCAACTGGAGTCTCTGAAGATACCAACTAAGAAAATAGAGAGATAAACAGAAGAAGAGGTAAAGAGTTACAGAGACCGGAAAAAGAAAATAAACATATATATCAAAGTGGAATGTGAGAGTGCCAAGAGAGGAGAGGTTCAGAAAATCACAAGACTGAAAGGAGGAGGAGAGAGGAGGTGAAAGGAGGGGAAACGGCTACCATGTCAACTACTTTGACATAGAAACACTCGACTCTTTTCAGACAAACGTCTCAAGGGCAAACTGAAACGCTATCCTACACTTAACCTGTCTCCCTTCATTATCCAGGAAAACTGGCCACACACACCAACAGCAACAATTAGGATGAAAGCCACACAGCATCAGATTACAAGGTGTATGAAAACAGTCAGGAAGGGAATGAGAGCGAAAAATGGAAGGATAAAAAGTTTAAATCCAGACATCTCATCACCTTAACACTGCACAACCCTTCAGCACGCCCAGAAACACATTTTCATAATATGCACAGTAGGTTACTGTCACAAATTTAAAACCTAGACATAGCAAATCCTGTCCTATAAATGAGCTCTGCCTGTAGAAATGATTCCAAATGATCAGCACATGTGGACAGACATCCCTCCATGAAAACACTTCTGGGATTCCTGGTTCAGTCTCCGTGTGCAGATCACATATCAGCTCCAACCTTTGTTCTCCTTTTCCTTTAATGGTTTTTTTTCCCCTGTCTTGATCTTATGCACTTAACAGATGCTTCAGCCTCAGACCTGCTTTTCTAGGCCAAGTCCCAGCGTTCTGTCTTTGTTCGGATCCAAGCTGCAGGGTGGGGTAAAACAGCTGGGACTTCCAGAGAAAAGGAAAGTATTACAACTGGTTTTGGCAAATCGCTTTACTGTAACTGTTCACAGGCTGTACAGGATGGAGCTGAGCGAAAGCATCACTGAACGAGGACAGAAACAGTCGCCTTCTTTATGTTCAGCTAGTAGGAAGCAGCTGGGCTCCGCCAATGCAAGACATGTTACTGGAGTTAATTAGTGACAAAATATCAAGAATCTGCGGACTTTAAATTGGATTCAAAGGGTTTGCAACATATCTTTGATCCGACTGTCTAGACGTGAGCTTTTTCCTCTGAATCAGATGCAAAACTTAATGCAACATTCACATTCCTTCCTCACTGCCTTGGATAAAATAAAATGCTTTAACTCAGAATCCATAAACTGCTGGTTGGCATTAGGTTTCCTTGCTGAATTTCACCGGCAGCAGTGTAACCAGTGCTACAGAGCACTCCGCAACATAAATGAAGAGATGTTTGAGGAAAATTAAAGATGGTGTCAGTTAATTCATGAAATGAGAACAGGATTCAGGTCATTTGTTTACAACTATATTTATGTTGGACAAGTTTACCTCTTCTTAGAATCCTGAAATCACATTTGTGTTGATTTGGATCCATCAATCCTTTAATCTGTCAACCTTTGACCCTATCCATCCATCCAGCCAATCATGGATACATCCAAGCATGCATAGATTCATCCAACCTTGAATCCATTTATATCCATTTACCCACCTTTGAATTCATCCGCCCAACCTTTAACATTCATCCATCCATCCAACCTTGTATGCATCAAGTCAACTATCCATGTAAGTATTCCTGAATCTGTCAATGGTTCCATTTACATCGTTGGATTCATCAATCCACTTGTACATTAAGGTTGAGATTCTGCATTTAACCTTGACGTTGGATTAAAACCCAGCTTTGAGAAATGCCAAAGATAAAACTGAGGAGGCTGTAATAAGGCTCCCAGTCAGTTTGTGCTGAACACAAGAAGACACTTGAACTGCCTCAAGCAACTTCTGCAGCGGAGGGAAAGTGAACCAGACAAGAGCCACACTCTATGAGGAGCCATATAAACACAGATCCGCCCAGAAAAGAAGCTGATTACCCACTGCTACCATCAACCAGAAGATGATGGAGGTAGCCATGTTGAAGCTCCCACATAACTTAGAAAACATAAAGCTAATGATAAAGTTAATTGGAGCTTTTACTGCAAAGGATTTGACTGTTGACGGTCGATAAGAACAAAGCATTTCATGCTATGGAGGGTTCTTTGGCTATGGCATCCCACCTCAATGATAGTTCACCAACATATCATTTAATTTCTCCCGTTACTCTGCGGCAACAAGAGAAAAGCAGAGAAAAGGTAGATTGCTAAGAAGGATGTAATTTTAGTTACAGATGAAGTGAGATTAATTCACTTGTAAATAAGGTCTGTGGTTTGTTAATTTAGAATGTCCAGATGAACTTGAATGTTTTTTTCTGATATCTTTTAATTTATTCGTTGTTTAGGTTGGTTTTTATCTGAGGTATTTAATCTCTGATTTTATTAAACTGAAAGGATTTTGGTTCTTCTTATTAGTAGAGTGACGATAAGACAACGAGAATCGATTTAGAATTGCATTGTAGCCTTCTGAGTCGTAATTGTGAAGTGTCTATAGATTTCAATCCCCACTGTACATCCTTAGAAGGTCCTTCAACCCATCCTGGGATCCGTCCTCTCTAGCTCACATCATCAGGAAAGGAACAGTTTAAGTAAAGATTCAAAAGCCCTCTTTTCCTGCCTCATGCTGAGAGACTTGTTTACAACCCAGCTGAAAAAAAATGTCACTTCTATACAGAGTGGGCTTTTAATATAAAAGCCAGGTCTGGATATCCTTTATACAAAATTCAGAAACATTCAAATAAAAGCCATCACAAGTGTAGGTGTCAAGAAATTTGTTGAAAATATAAAACAAGTTTATGTCTTCTTACCCATGACACCACTCTGCCGTTAAAACAAGGCAACTTGGCACCATCATCGGAAATCTCTTCCTTCACCACCCTGGAAAAAGAAAAACAGAGAGAAGCCTTAGCAAGCATAAATCACCCTGTTTTCACAACATTTGTGATGAATGAATATGGTATCAGAGTAGCACAGCTGAGCGGAGGAACAACTGCAGAAAACTATACTTTGGAACTGTGAAAATGCAGGGAATTAAAGAGTTGACATTCATGTTGACATGCCCAATTAGGGCTATAACAATTCATCGAATGATTCGAGTACCTCGATGATTAAAATTCCTCGAGGCAAATAGTCTGCCTCAAAGCTTCGTTAAATTATGTTTTTCTATTTAGCACCATGTATTTCGGCTGGATAATTATTTGTGTGCAACTCTCTCACTTCTGCCAATGAGTTGTTGAAAAATGCTAAGTGCTATTACCACAACATAGGGTGACCAAACGTCCTCTTTACCCCGCACATGTCCGGGTTTTCATTGTTTTTCGGGGGACCAATAGCCAACCTTAAACTGACTGGCGCGATGCATGGAATACAACAGTCTTTCTTTCATTGGACATCCTCCCGGAGCTGCTGCCGAGTGGCTGGTTCGGAGCGAATGGCGGCAAAGTGTGCGGCAGGTGTATGAATACAGGTGGAGCGGAGACACAGGCAGATCGACGGAACAAAGCGGGGAGCACTCCAGCGCTGTAGCTGATGCTGAGCGCAAGTGTAGCTTTACGGACGAACCAGAAAAAACATTTCATACCTTCGCGGTCGCAACAAATAGGTGGCGGAGCGCACCGTGGCGTGTTCATAGCTGGCATATGTTTTTCTGTGTGAGACAAAGGTGCCAAAGATCCGTTACTCACATGGATACAAAAGCTACAAATGGCTGCGCAAAGTGAGAATTCATCTATTAAATTGACTGAAGATGAATACGTAAACTAAAGACTGGAGTATTCTTTTTGGAGTGTCTTTATAAGCCTTCTTCTTTTTTATTTTTGTTATTAAATTGAATATAATTTCTGATTTTTGTGTAATTTTTGTCTAGGTTGACTTAAAAAAAATGAGCTAATATTGTTGCAGATTAATTTTCTAAGCTAGAGAGAAGTAATTGTTTGGGATAAACAGATGTGAAAATTTGGTCCGATATTGTTGTCCAATATTGCTGTTATGGCAGAATTTACCAAAAAATTTTTTTTCAAAAAATTTTTATTTGATGACTCGATTAATCGTCAGAATAATCGATAGATTACTTGATTACTAAAATAATCATTTACAACAGCCCTAGTCCAAATAAATGTTTGTGTCTGAAACTAGGCCCGTGCAATGTTAAAACGTGACAACTTTTTCTTTCTCACAATGACGTCACCTATTCCCTTGGGGCTTGAACATCCAACCATCCACGTTACTGGCAAGCAGAGTCTTAAAGGAGTGGTGACATCACTGTACAAACTATTTCATGTAGTAGATATTACTGCATATGTCAATTCTCCAAAGAATTTCATTAAAAAAAAATAATAACGTCACCTTTTTGTAGGGGGTTGTTTTAGTAGGCCAGATTTCCCTCCTCGGTAAAAGGGTTGGGTACGGTATTCATATGTGGCTCTACCGAGTTGACTTCACTCTGGTTGGCTACAACCATATTTGGGAAACTCTTCAGTAAAATGCACATCGTCTCAAATTGGGGTTGTAATTGCGTTGTACTTCCCCATAAATGAACATAAAACACTCTTCTCTGATTTTCTCATCCTTCGGGAGTAAGTGGAAACTTCCATCCGTTTTTGAGCGCCCTCGGACATAACAGCTCCGGTTTTTAGTAGCCATCCTCTTCTCAAGGGGGGCTAGTAAGACATGCTAGCGCGACTTAGCCCTTAAATTAGCCAGTGTATCAGCTGGGGGATGGAGGGATGGGGGAGGTCTGTTTGCTTGATGGTGTGCTCTGATTGGAGAATATAAATTACGTAGAACGATAAACTGCTCTCTGATTCGTCTGTTTTTGAGCAAAGAAACAAAGCTGACCGTCTACCAGCAGGGCTTTTGATACCAACTCTTGACATTCACAGGCCTCATCAGAGCACAACTGATCATATTATATCCCCAAAACCACAGAAAAATGAAATTTGTTGTCATGACCCCTTTAATGCATGTTTGCTAAAACATTACAGTTTACCAAATGTTGCACCCAATCACCCTTTGCGATTGCAACATTGCACACACTGAAGGTGGAGTAATGACTGGTTTGATATATTGTGAAGCTCCATCTGAAACATAAAATTTATTTTATAAACAAATTTTTAATGCAAGCTGTACAAATAAACTGCACTAACAATAAAGCAGGGGAACTGATGGAAAAAGATCCAGTTTTCCTGCTCAGGTATGACTACTTACACAACTAAGCTGGGTTGTATGATTTATTGTAGGAATTTTGATCTCGGAGGACTGTGACACAGAGCTCAGCCAAATATGGCCGCATGCTTTCAGATAACTCTTAGTCATGTTTTGAGACTCAGACCTCCACCAAGTGCCTGGACTGGAGCTTCCTCCATCCTGCAGTGGCGACAGGGAACAGCCTTCCTCCTGCATTTGTTGGTGGCAACACACCAGGAGAGGATCTGGCCTTCAGAGACTAGACAATCACCTCCACAGACGCCAAGTTTAAGGAATGGGTGTGCCCTAAGTCTGTTTTTGAGTAAATGTCACTGGATGTATGTGAGATGTAAGAAGAATTAAATCTGTCACTAAAAAAAAAAAATCACATCCTGAAAAAAAAAAATACAAAAGTGCAGTCGAGGGCCACGCAAACATGTTCCAAGGGCCACAAATGGCCCCTGGGCTGCACTTTGGTCACCCCTGACTAAAGGGAAGATTGATAAACATACTTTAAAATCATTGGTTCTCATAATAGGTACAAAATGTGCCGGGGCATAAACACAACTCCACATCTCAGTGAGATTTATCTGAATAAAGAAATGTAAAGTGAAATTAAACATTGTTTTAATGGCTATTTCACTGTCAGGAACCACTGAAATCTGCTAAAATGTGTTAAAATGTGTCAATACCAGACGAACATAATCCACTTTATTTTGTTAGAGCAACATATGAATTGGTTATTTAATGTTTCCCATGTCGCCTCAGCGGTTCTGCCAAGGTGTCAGCCTGGATACAGCAGGACTGGACATGATCGTAGCCACTCTAAACAGCACATGTTATCCCAATAGAGGCGGCGGCTTTCAGAAGCATCCCAGAAACAGCCTGGTGCTCTGCTAAAAATATGCTTCTGGTCTATTTTTGATGGAAGATGTGTCAAGCTGCACACAGCAGACGAGGCAGACAGGCAGTCGGAGACAGCAGCGGTGAACGTATGGAAAGAAAAAAAAAAAAAAGTATGTCGACCAAATAAATTTCATGCAGCCACCGAAAGATCCCGCACGTTTACTTCGGTTTTTGTCAAAGTGTTAATTTAGTCACTTTCTGTATTAGCTGCTCAGCTCTCGCCAAGCTCAACTTTCAGGTGGTCGAACGGACTTGCAGTCGAACCATACAGACACTGCAGAGTTGCGTCATGGGTTTCTGATCTGTATCTTTGTCTTAGCGTCCAAAGTGTTCCCAAGCAAATAAACCAGGCTCGATTGTTTTTGCTTGATAAACGCTGCTTCTGCTCATTTCATACAAAACTCCCCCACCCCCACAAGTATGACATAGTGCCATCCACCAGTGGTGTTTTATACCACCCAAACTTTATCGCACACCTTTTAGGGTGGATTTTCAAAGCAAGAACACACAGAGCACTTTGGTTCAGCCTTAAGACGAGTCGCATCTAGGCGTGTCGCAATAAGCAACTGATCTATTAATCCCATGACAAATTAAAATGAGCTCCATAATTTCCACTCTGATTATTCATATTTTGTGAAGGGCAATTTTCTTTACAGAGACATCATAATCCATTTTATTTATGGTTTCGGTTGCGTGTGGTTTTTATTTCCGTTTTTATTGTTTTTGGTTGTCATGTTTCATTATGGATATTTAAAATATCTTTAAAAATGACTGAATAAATACAGAAGAGGGAAAAAAAAATTTGAAAAAAAAAAAATACATAATGAAAAAAGTGATGGTAAATAAAAAAAATTTAATAAAAAAAAAATTAGGAAAATAATGAAATAAAGGCAACTAATAAAACAATAAGATTGGAAATAACACGGAAAATTAAATAACAGTTATAATGTTAACTGTTCTTTACAAAATTAAAGCTTATTGCTCTTTAAGAGGGCGAACTTGCATTATTATGCCATTATCAATTAATACTTGAAAATGGTCTCAAAAAAACAATATTATTGTTTATCACAATAATTTCTTGGACAATTTATCGTCCAGCAAAATTTGTTATTGTGACAGGCCAAGTCATATCAGTCAGGAGACATAAGAAACTAAAAATCCCCAGTCAGAGAAATGACCACATAAGATTTTTATGTTTTTGATGTCCATCTTTGGAAATTATGCAGCATGATCAACTATACCGCTGAAATCACTCTCTGAATTAAATCAGACCAAACTTTTCTAGTTTTACAGTCATTAGAATTTCCAAAATTATTTATATTTGCAAAATGCAACAATAATGAGAGAAAGAATATATCAGATTTATTTAGCACAACGAGGGAAAGCCCAGATGATGATGTCATGGCTTTGGAAACGTCTGATAGGTTAACAGATACATTTTAGTTATTTAGAGGCAGACCCGTGAATGCATTTTAGGGCCACACCTGGAACACACTGCTTTTTTGTCAAAAGAAATCAGCCAAAATATCAAGAAGAGAATTGTGGAGCTGCTCCAGTCTGGTTCATCCTTGGGAACGATTCCCAGACGCTTGAAGGTGCTGCATTCATCTGTTTAAACAATCATACCAATTATAGACATGATGGGAATATCCAACCATCATACCGCTCAGGAAGGAGACGGGTTCTGTGACCCAGAGATGAAGGTGTTTTGGTCTGAAATGTGCAGATCGACCCCAGAACAAAAGCCAAAGACCTTGTGAAGATCCCGAATGAAGCTGGTTAGACATTGTCAGTGAAATGTGTCCTGTACCGACATGGGTTGAAAGGCCACTCAGCGAGGAGGAAGCCATTGCGCCAAAAGAAACATAAAAAACACGGTTGCAGTTTGCAAATGCACACAGAAACAAAAAACGTCATTTCGAGAGACATTTCCTGTTATCTGATGAAACTAAAGTGTTTGGCCACAGTGATCATTTGGAGGAAAAACAGGGACATTTGAATCATCCCAACTGTGAAGCATGGGGGTGGCAGCAGCATGTTGTGTAGATGTTTTGTTGCAGGAGTTACTGATGCTCTTCATAAAATAGATGGCATCACGAGGAAAGAACATTATGTGGCAATAATGAAGCAACATCTAAAGCAGGGGTCTCCAACCCTAGTCCTTCAGATCTACTGTCCTGCAAGTTGTAGATGCATCCGTGCTTCAACACACCTGAATCAAATGATAGAATCATCTCTTCAGCATGCCATCAAGTTTGGCAAAGGCCTGGTAACGAGTTGATTCAGTTGATTCCAGTGTGTTGGAGCAGGGATGCATTTAAAACCTGCAGGACAGCAGATCTCGAGGACTACGGTTAGAAACCCCTGATCTAAAGACATCAGCCAGGAAGTTAAAGCTGAGGGGGAAATGGGTCTTCCAAATAGACAATGACCCTCAGCAAATAGCTGCAGTGGTTATAAAGTGGCTTAAGGACAGCAGATTCAAATGTTTTGGCGTGGCTATCAGGCTAGGTCACAGGCCTGTGGAGAATTTGTGGGCAGATCTGAAAAGGCGTGTGTGAGCGAGGCAGCTTTCAAACCTGACTCAGTTCCACCAGTTCTGTCAGGAGGAATGGGCCAGAACTCCAGCAAACTGTTGGGAGAAGCTTGTGGCAAGAAAACCAAAAGGTTTGACCCAAGTCATACAGTTCAAAGGCAATGCTACCAAATACTGAGGACATGTATGTAAGCTTCTGATTTTGAAGACATTAATAAATAAAACTCTGACATATTCTCTCTCATTATCGTGGCGTTTTGCAAACAGAAATCATTTTAGTGATTGATTCAAACTGAGCTAAAACAAGAGAAGTTTGGTCTGATTTAACTTCATTGAGAATAAATTCAATATAGCTTGAAAAGCTGCGTGCAATTATCAAAAGGCTCAAATGTCCTCAAAGACAAAACACAGAACCTGCAGTGCTCCCACCTCTTTCTTATCAGAGAATTCGCAACAAAAGGAGTCTGCCAGAGCATTTTTCCAGCTTCTTCAGCCAATATGCATCCGATTTTGTTGCTTGAGAATCAATCGGCCTCCGCTGGGCTTTTGTAAGCAGCTGTTGAGTGTTGGTTTAGTGAGTGTCAGCATAAAGCCAGATTGTTGGGGGCACTGGTGGGAATCTGCCTGTATGTGGCCACAGAGTGTTGGTGCACAAATGTTTCCTTCCTTCCTTCATTTATTTAACATTCATGTCTTCGCACACTGTCAGCAGCAGCAGCCCCACAACAATCTGTCTTCTTTCCTCCTTCGTCTAAACACTTGAAAACAGCTTTTCAGACAGTAAAACTAACAAATACGCTGTAAGCTTGCATGTCTGAGTAACATATTGTGGGAATGCGAGTCTTGTTCCACTCTTTAAAGAATTAAGATCCTAAAACCCACTCGGCTGCCATTCTTCCACCCCCCTGCAGCCATTACATTCCTCACACTCAACAGCATCAGCTTTCTAATAATTAATCTTACTGAAACGGCTCCCTGATGCTCTCCAAGAGCACATGCACACAGAAGAAGATCCAGTAACTTCGAGTGAACACCACCCCTCTCTTCCAGCCCCTACTCCTCCCTGTAGACACCCAGCAAATGGCTGTGATCCCACCCCCAGTTTTCCAGCACCAGTTCTGGCCTGCTCTCTCCTCTGTGGATCCCCCTCCTCCCCCGCACCCTTTCCCAATCCCCCGCCACACACGAGGCTCTGGCCGACAGCTGGCCTCGTACCAGGGCAAATGAAAACACACACTATTACACACTCCTCTCCTGGGTCGAAGAGAGGGGGAGGGAAAAAAAAAAAAAAAAAAAAAAAAAAAAAAAATCCCTGCTTTGACTGGACAGCTGACTCTGAGCTATGTTTGAATTTTTTTCATCTGAGCTCAGTTGGAGACGTTCAGATGAGTGCATCAGGCCAGGCAGCGTGGCTTAAAGCAGGGATGAGGTCGTTTCTACTCCTGATTTCGAGTTTTTCCTCACTCAGCGGAGCGGTTGGAGCGGGTCGCTTCCAGTGTGTGCAAACAATCATACAAAGTCTAAACATGGTCACGTCGAGAAACACAGAGGAAATCTTTAATTTTGCTTTCAGAATTGATTTAACCTTTCATTTTCAGCTCCATCTGTGTCCCCTGGAAACAAAAAAAAAAAAAAAAAAAAAAAAAAAAAAAAAAAAAAAAAGGCTCTTTTAAATATGTATGAATATATATTTTCAAAATTCTCTTTAGGAATATCAATTTTAAGTTCAGTCTTCAACCTCCATTCATCATCTTCCACTGATCTGGGGTCGGGTCGCAGAGCAGAGAGACCCAGACTTCCCTCTATCCCAGTTACTTGGGCCAGCTGAGAAACATAGTCCCTGCAAGGGGGAGGGTGTGAGCAGTGACTGACTATGCTCAGACATTCCTCCTGCTTCTGATTGGCTGTTTCTGACCGAGCGGTGTGTTTCTGCGCATGGCAGTAGGACCACAGCGAGGAGGCAGAGGAGCTCGGATTGTCTGTCTCGTATTCTACTGTCAGGACACGGTGACCGCTTTAACACATATTTTTAAAGTTACCAACTGCAGCCTTAAGCTTTGATGGTGTAAGGAAAGAAAAGACTCTAAAAGTCACAAGGCACCATAGTTTGGTTTACAAAAGGAGATACACCCAAATTTTTTGGTAGGGTTTGGCTGAAAAACATATCACCACATAAGGGTTTCTCATCAGTCGATGTTGAAAATTATTGATTCGTTTTTTGTTTTAAATATCTGAAACACTGCCCAACTGGGGACGTGACCCATCCTGTTTTATCTAAAATTTCCTCTTGAGCTGTTGCACCCATTCTCTCCTTCCACTCCACCCCATTCTTTTTACTTTCAATGAGGCCTGGTGGCGAAACATGAAACTGCTGTTGCTAGCTTACCAGAGAGTGAGCGAGTTAGTTGATGCCATCAGCCTTGCTTAGCTGGCTGCGAGAGGTTGAGTGGCGAAAGCATTTCCTGTGCCTACATCCCCCAGAATGCTGCGCGGTTCTGAACGGAAATTATTGAACAGTCTATTGGATGTATTTCTACTGATATTGATCACATGTCTATCACCATATATATTGTTATTGATTTATATGGCGTACACAAATATCTCTGTCTGGTAACGAATAGGATTTACTTACACATTTCTAGTGACAGTAGAAAAAAAAGTCACTTTTTCGAATGTGTGTTTGGTGTCTCTCTCTGACTTCCTAGTTGTCATTTAAGCTGCTCTCTCTCGTCTCTTTACCAGTTTGGTTTAATCTCTTCCTCCTACTAGCACAGGGGTTAAATGTAGAACATATTTGTAAGCATGGAAAACCATTCAGGAAGAAATGACACTACTGGTGTGAATAACTTTAAATCTTCCCACATTCTTTCTTTAGTTGAAGACATTTATTACTGCTCCTTTATGCCTTCTTCCCTGCTGGTTATCATATCTGCATGTGTGGCTCCCTTCTCTTTTGGTTCCATGATCTACTCCTTTTACTGCTCTCATCCTTCTCAGCTGCATCTCTTTCCATAGTAACAACTTTGTTACTATGGAAGATAAATATTACAGTTAACTATGCTTAATAAAAGTGACAGTAAAAATAAATTATTAAACATACAGAATATGGAAAAAATGGGGGGGGAGCATAAAATGCAAAAAAAAAAAAAAAATACAGCATAAGAAAAATGAAATGAAAAAAATGAAACTAATAAAGAAATAAGATTGGAAATAAAATGGAAAATGAAATAAGAGTGACAATGTTAGGTTAGTACTGTTAAAAACGATAAGCATATACAGTATCACTATATCACACTGTATATTCAAATAAGAGACACTGGCACAGCAGAGGCGGCCTGAGCTTGAAAGAGAGAACAGGAGCAAGCCAGGTGTGCAGCGGACGGTTCTTCGTTGTAAGGCTTTGGTTTAAGCCCCCCCTGATGCAAACACCCATCACTGTAACTGCATGTGGAAAACTCCCGCATTATAACAACGAGATTTGCGGGAATCTGTAGTATATTGTGCAATAGCCGCAATCCAGCAGTGAATATCAGGCCCTGGTAAGACAAAAAGCGTTTTAATGAGAAAGCTGAACAACCAACTCTGAGCATTGTAAAAATTAGCTTTAGAGAAGAAAACTTTAATTGGTGCCATTGTAGTCATTTAATTTTTTTTTTCAAAACAACAGAAAAAAAAAAACATATCCCAAGTTTTATGTTATTGCAAATTTAACCGAGATGCTTTACATTTCCCCCCAGTCTCAACTTTCTAGATTTCTTCTCAGCAACTTTTAGAAGATTCTTGATAATTTTACAGTTTCTTGTGAACAATCAATCCATCCACGTCGCTTCCTACTTCCCTTCAGTACCCGTAAACAGACCACATAGTACTCATGTGTATCAGTTTATATTTCTTGTAAGTTAAGTATTTTTCTAGCCTGGTAAAAATATGATACCCTGGTAACCATGAAGATAAATCATAAATTATTCATGATATTTCAATGGTTTTTATTGTTTATTTTCTGACAGTTTTACAGCTAATTTATTGACCGTTTATTCTCCATTCAGGACAACTTCCTTATGGAAATTTGATGATGTTCCCTGATCAAACCTCTACGTGCCCCCCAACTGGAAGATATGATGCATTCAGCCTCAAAGTCAAAGAATCCTGGTTATCCACACTATGAGAAGATTACAGAAAGTTACCTTAAAGAAGGAACAAACCGACAAATAGTTGGTACAAAACAAACAAAAAAACCTTCAAAATGTACAAAAATTAAAACAGATCAAAACAAACAAAAGTACCTGGTGAGGTTTCTCATATGGATTTAGATTTGCTGTACTTCCAAATTTACACCACTTAGACTTGTCAAATCCTGAACATCCTACAGTGATACAGATTGCTTAAAGCACAGCCTATAACCTTTGACACCACAACACTGTAAACTTTCAAAAACCAAGAGAGCCACTGCTATTTTCGACCCCTCAACCAGATCCAGTAAAGAACCAAACCCCAGTTTAAAATCGCGATTCAAGAGGGTCTAGATGGTAAAATCGCGGTGAAATGGTCCTCTAACTTTTCATTGCAAGTGGATTTATCCGCAGCTTCTGTCAGTAACTCCAAAAACAGAATAATAAAAAGGGGTTGGAAAAAGCTTAAGCTGTGATGTGGCGAATCAAAGATAAATGACATAATTTAAATATAAATAAATGTACTTTTTTTCCTATACTTATCCAGACTTGTAAAATATTGACGCTTTTCCAAGGTTTTGTAGGAAACTTGTCTCAATATTTTCATAGGTAAAGAATACAAGATATTTGATCATTTATCATATTCAGATTCACACAGCATGACACAAATATACCAGACAGACCATACGGGTAGCTTCCCACCACAAAGTTGACAGAAAAATCAACATTTAAAGGGCTGTGAAAGGCTTTTTTAATCTGATAAAACTAAGAGCTACAGAACATATCCAAGAAAAATATAAATGTGCACAATATTAACACTGAAATGGGCTTCCTGGATGTGATATTTGGAAGTCTACTATATTTCAGTTCCTCTGCCTTTATTTTCCGCACGTGATTAAAATAGCTGCCCCAGCCCGGACTGCCCTCAATGCCCACATTTTATACAGACGATAGCAGCAATGTAAGCTAAATTTGAACAACAAATCATTTAATTTAAAGATGAAAGAGAAGAACAGTCAGGGATTCTTACAAGGGCGGCAGCAGATGAAACACTGCTGTTGTTGACGGAACGCTTCAGTCAGCTGCATATCACAAAAATCGAGGGATGGGTCAAAAATCACAGCCAGAGATGAACTGATCGTTGCATTAATAATGGCAGTGACCAAGATGCAACAACTCAGAGATTGGAATACTGTAAAAAAAAAATAATAATAATAAAATAAAAAATAAAAAAATAGAGGAAAATATGGATAAATCACAACCAATATTGTCAATATTCGACAGTAACACTGGAACTGTATGTTTTAACATCATGCAGCTTTGTTGTTGACTATCGAAGACGCCCACAGTAATCAAAGCTACGATCAAGCATTTAGAAATTAATCAGATTTACTTTAATACATCCTTCTGCAGATTTTCTCAGACTTTAATGGATATTATAAAGATTAATGTGACAGAGGAACACAAAGCAGTGGATAATTGTGAAGTAGAAGGAAAATGACACATGGTTTTCTTGAATTTTTAAAGATGAAAATCTAAAAAGTGCGGCATGCATTTGCATGGCGTCAATAGTTTGCAGAACCACCTTTTGCTGCAGTTACAGTTAAAGGTCTTTTGGGTCATGTTTCTCGCAGTTTTGCACACGGAGACACTGGAATGGTTGCCTATTATTCTTTGTAAGAGAGCACCTTCTTCTACATGTTTGCCAGGCTCAATATAAAACACACATTTTTCATATGGTTACTTGGAACAGATTTTGCAAACCGTGCATAATTGCCCTTCTACTTCATAATTACACACTCCTTTGTGCTGTTTTATCCCATGAAACATCCAAAAATGCCATTAAGTTTGTGGCTGTCGTGTGACAAAATGTAAAAAACAATAATTGAAAGGGATATGAATACTTCTGCAAGGCCCTGTGCATAATATCCTTCTGTGTGTGGTGGTGGGGGGGGTATTCAAACCCACTGCACATGTAAGACCTACAGAAAAGCAATATTGCCCAATCACAAGTTTGAATTTTGGTTTGCCTTTGCAGCTTCTTCGTTACAGGCGCTGGTGCCATCTGACAATGGGGAAAAAAAAAAAAAAAAACTCATCCAAAACTACAATGCATTTAACTGAAGCCCTGAGGGTCTCACCGGGTGAGTAAACCACAAACACACATTCCTCTGCAGGAAAAAGCACAGCAGCCACATGGGGGGGGGGAAGAGAGAGGATTAATTGATAGAGGAGAGGGGAGACAGCTATTTCTCAGAGAGGGTCAGGAGAAAGAAAGCCAGGGAATGAAAGGATGGCTGGCAGGCCAAAGTGTTGAAGCGGCAGGGAGGGAGGGGGGGGAAAGAAAACTCTGGCTTCAGTCCTGAAGGAAAGAAAAGGCAAGGATTTCACCAGATGATGGGCTGCAGGAGGAAGGAAGGGAGGGGGGGGATGAGGATTAGGGCAAAGAAAAGCAGCAGGGACAGGGAATGTCTCCCATTGTAATGATGATGTTTAGTGAGAAATGCCCCGACCTAAAGCAGCCTAATATTTATCAGCACTCTTTACATCTTTGTAGGTTATGGTTAAGAATATGTTTTGTTTATTCTCGCTGCTGCTGCTGGAAATAACCTCCGATCTCTAATTTGGTTCAAGTTTAAGTTCCTGCTCATGCACCCAGAAGAGGTCTGGTGAATTAACACCACCTTTTGTGGTTTTCCGGCTTTGCTTCTTTTTCATGCAATGCACTGAAAACATTCAAGAGGACTATCGGAGCAGCTCACCCAAAGTCTTGGTCCATAGACTTGAAGAAGAATTTGTAGTTTGGCTTGTTGAGGACCTGTTTAAAATCCAGCAGGGTGATATTTTCTGCAGCTATGGGGATCTTCACCAAGTACGGGGTCTCCTCCTCGTCGATGTGATAGATGATCTTGGTCTCCGCCATCTCTGCGCTGGTAAAGCTGGACGTTCCCCCGGAGAGACAGGCTGCGAGGGAGCCGAGGTAGCGTTGACTTTGTTGGGGACTCAGCTAGGTAGCTAACGAGATGCAGCGCTGACGGACGGGGCCGCTGAGATTTTTCAGCCCGAGCCCACGGACACAAAGCGCTGAAAAGCCCTGGCTCTAAACCTCCGTGGACGATTTTACTCTCGCACCGACGCTCATTCCCTCCGTGACCGAGGGGCAGAAAACGGCAAACACGCTACATCCACACGGCTAAAACTTCCAACAACTTTTCCCCCAACAAAAACATAAAGAGGAGGGGGTCTAAAAACTTTTTCACCGCTTGTTGCGAGCCAACGCGGCGTGTGACGTAAACACGTTGCCCCCCTAAGTTTTTTTTTTTTTTTTTTTTTTACGTGCGGTCCCAGCCAGGCTCCCTCTACCAGGTAGGGAGTTCAAGGCGTGCCAGGTACAGACGACAACAACAACAGAAAAAAAAATAATAATAATAAAAATGTTCCTTAAAGAATCAACTTGGATTTTTTTTTTTTTTGAATTGAGGTTCCGAAAAGTTTAATATTAATAATAATTCCCTTAAAAAAAAAAAAAAAAAAAAAAAAAAAAAAAAAAAAGATGCCATATCAAGGTTCTTTTATGAAAGGTGAAGTAGTAATAAAATGCTAATAGCTTCTTCAGGAGTGTCGAAACATTTTGCCCATTTTTTTCCAGTTAAAAATGTCTAAATTAAATATTGATTTCAATAAGTATTTATTTCAATGAAACAAGGTCTGAATTTTATAGAAAAGAATCCGAATCAGAATGAACTCTGTTTGCCAAGTTTGTGCACACGAACATGGAATCTGACTGAGGATCTGCTTTGCTCTCAGTTAAGACATTTAAATTTTAAATAAATTTTTAAAAAACCAAAGCAAAAAATAAATGTCATGTCCATAAATCATTGTGGTAAAGAGTTTGGCACATTTGTACTTACTTCAAGAAAGACATGCAGTTTCATCTTTCTGGGAGGATTTAACTTTTTCTATTTTTTTTTTTTTTTTTTTTTCCCACAAAACTTTGGCTGCATTGATGGCAATACAGATAATTTGGTCAGATTATATATTGAGAGGTAAATTTAAACTTTTCATCATTTTTTTCCTTGTATTTCATATGCTTCTTAAATTAAAGAAAGAAATCTGTGCCATTGCCTCTCATAAAGTGAACTCTTTGTATATAAATTTTATGTTTGTTAGTTTTTTCATTCCAGGGTATTGAATTCTCTTCCAAATTGTAATTTTATCGCATTTAACTTTGTAAAGAAATTTTTCATGATCTATAAATCAATTATTTATGCAAATCAACAATTTACATAAATGGTTTGGAATTAAATCAAATTTTTGATGACTTCTAATTACTAATTGCTCAAAATGTAAAAACTGATCAGAATCAGGATTGCTGTAAATTTTTACACCCTTAGGCTTGGATAATACCCACCCATATATGGTGTAGAAAGAAAACGAGCTATTTGTTTTTTAACATTTAACAGAGATTTTAATTAAGAAGACAATATAAAGACCTTTAAAACATGCTAATTCAATATTTGTTTTAATATAAACAAAAGTTAATAACTGCATTCACAAAAAAGTGAAAATATGCTGATACATCACATGGGTATAGAGATCTTAAAAAAAACTTTTGTGTGAAAGTGACTCAGGGAGAACACAAGGTGAATTGGGGTGATGTTATAAAGAGAAACTGTCAATTGGCCATCTGGTGGGTTACATTTTATTGCTCAATTGGAATGTCTACTGTTGCCAGAAGACAACAAAAGTTATTTTACGATAAATTATCAAATATATATCAGGAAAAAAATTTTTGCTCAAGCAGTAGTCTGTGCCTCTTGTGGCCCTTTAGGAAAAAACAACTGCCAACACCTCTCCTAGAGGAACAACAGTTCATTGGACCTCACCAGCTGGCTGGTTCTTGGGTTATACCCAGGTCTAAGGCCAGTGATAGTTCTGTTACAGGCATGAGATGATGTTCTTTTCACAAAACTTAAACTGCTTGAAAAAATAGTTCAGCTCATTCACATAAATTAGGAACAAAATTTAGAAAATAGCTTACAAAATGACTGATTTAGACAGGCTGGGTGGTGGTTGTTATTACCCAATATTAATGCAATATCCTCCTTAGCACCAGATAAAACAGTATTTTCAATCAATCATCTGCCTCATGTTCACTTTCCTAACTTTCTATAACAGCTAGCTGTGCTGCAAAGCTATCAGTAACTTGCACGTAAACAGGAACAAGAAGAGATTCAGCCGCAGTTGTGGTATTTTATTATAGTTACTGTAAGTGGGAATACTTTGAAATGAAGCTTCTTAATTTCACCAGTGTTGTTTAACCAACTTAATTTGATGATGATGATGATGATGATGATGATGATGATGATGATGAGCACAGTTTTAATTTTCATGAATGTTGAATTTTACCAAAAAAAAAAAAAAAAAAACCCAAAACAAACAAACAAGAGCTCAACAGGTAAACCTCCAAACAACAAATGTCAGAAAAGCATCTCTTCTTTTTTTTTTTTTTTTAAACATTCTCACCTTAGTTTTATAATCATTTAAAATTCCACAGATCCTTGATTGTTTTATTTAATTGGTTTCAAACTATTTCTGACAAATGTGCCTGTCGTAAACAAATAATAAACACCCTAAAAATAAAAACACACATACACACAATACAGAAAAAAAAAGAAAAGTAAGCACAGGAGGATTATCCAACAATTACATTATAGTATCTTGCCAAAAACTGCTGTTCATGTTCATGATTTTGTTCACCTCAGAAACTGTTTTACAGATTCACATCTTTAACTGTTTCCTTAAAACATATTCATTCATGATACTTTGATACTTCCAGGAATCATTGCCAGAACAGTTATGGTTGCATTGTAACCTGTGTAATAACATTATCAAGCATCACGTTCTTAAATAGGAAGCATGACTAACTGGCCACTTTAGTAGGTACACCTGTTTAACTGCTTGTTAGCTAAGATAGCAAATCAGCCAATTACATATCAGCAAATCCATGCATTTAAGCATCTAGACATGGTGTAGAGGATTTGCTGAAGTTCACACTGGGGATCAGAAAGGAGAAGAAATTAGATGTGAGTGACTTTTAATGCGGCATTGTTTTGTTTTTTTTTTTTTTTTGTGCCAGCCTCTGGGATTTTTATGCACAACCAGTGCCTTGATGTCAGATGAGAATGGGCAGACTGGTTCCAAATGACAGAAGGACAACAGAACCTCAAACAGCCATTCGTTCCAACAGGATATGTGAGATACCATCTCTGAGAGCACATTACGTCAAACCCTGAAGGAAATGAGCAACTGAGGCCACATTCACAGAGGTTCACTGAAATTGTACAATGACAGTTTGGGAAAACATTGTTCTATCAGATAAGTCTCATTTTCAGCCTCAACATTCAGATGGTAGGGTCTGAGTCTGGAGTTAACTGCATGAAAGCATGGATCCTTCAGGCCTTATGTCAATAGGTTAGGTTGCTGCTGGTTGTATAATGGTGTGGGGGTTGTTTTCTTGACACACTAACTCCTCAGCAAATATTGAACTTCTTTTGAATGCCATAGCCTACTTAATTGTTGCTAACCATCGCTGTATGAACACAGTGTACCCATCTTCTGATGACTACTTTGTTCTCATCAGCTCTCGGTCCACTAGACCACCTCTGGGATGTGCAGCGGATGCATTTGCAGCAGATATATGATGACATCATGTCAGTTTAGACCAAAATCTCTGGCCCCTTGCAAAGTGTATCTAATAAAGTGGCCAGCTATGCTAAAGAACAGATGTGTAAAATTTATTACTGCTATGTGACACTAGAGGGAGATCTTCATCCATGTAAAAAAAAAAAAAAAAAAAAAAAAGCAGCAATAGCACCAACCATCCACAATGAGGTATTTAAGTAAATCTTCATCAATCTAAATAGAAATCACTCAGATATTGTCTTTATGTCAGGAGTATCTGCTACCAAAGTAACCCCCACCCCACACTCCCAACCACCACCACCCATCAATTAGAATTTCCTGTTGAAGAAATGTGGTCCAAACACCACACCGACCACACAGGTGATCACAAACAGCACCCAGAAGATGACTGCCAGCAGCTGCACACACAGCAGGGTCCTCCTGCTCTGCTGTATGACCCCCTCCTCGCCCACCAGGTCGGGAGCCGTGCCATATGGCCTCTCCGGGTGCATCTGCTGCACCTGCAGGCTGACGGTGGGCAAGATGATAAAGCGGCTGCTGCTGCTGCTGCTACTGGTGGCGGTGGTGGTGCCGCCCTCCAGAGAGAGCACCACTCTCTGGGTGACTGTTGCCACACGTGTAGCAACTGTTGCAGGCATGTGGAAGGCCATGCGAGGCAGTCTGGACATGATTTGGGAGTTGCAGGGTAAAGCAAGGGCGTTCCCAGTGCGCAGGGGGGTTAAATGGCGACAGAGGGGGCAGGGGATGGCTTGTGGGCCACTGCGGGGGTCATTGGGGTCACAGGGGTTGAGCTGGATCCTCTGCAGGCACTCTGTGCAGAAAACATGGAGGCACTCCAACATCCGGGGGCTCTTGTTGTACTGGTTGTACTCCTGGTAGCAGATGGGACACTCTAAATCTACAGTCTCCCCAGGGCTGGTGCTGGGGTAGGGGGCTGCACCAACTGGTTCCCCCTGCTGGGACACTGGAACAGCATACCCCGGCATGCCTGGAGGATGGCTGGACAGAGCTGAACTTTGAGGAAAAATCTGGATGAGTCTTTTCCAAAAACTGGGAAAATCTGTAAACACAAAAGGAATTTAAAGGGTTCCAGTAAATCAGGCAACTTCTAACAAGCATCTGCTCCCCCTGAATAACTTCTTTGTTTATACAAGTTAAATGAACAAATTCAAATCATGAGTCACAGCATTCCCAACACTTAACCCCTCCACCCCTGACATGCTGTGCATGCATGACTGCACTGGATGGGGGGGAAGAAAAGAAAATGATGACTTGTGAAAGAAAGCAATAAGTGTAATCGCTTTTCTTCATGTCTATCTGTGTCAGAGCATGTTCACCAAATTTCGGTTTCATTATTTAAAGGAGTACTCCACTGATTGACTGAACATGAAAAATAGGGGGAAGTACAAACAGTGTGACAAGAGCTGTTGAAGGGGACTTCTGCATAGAAAAAAATTCCCAAGAAAAGAAGATAGCAGAGTTTGAACTGATGGTTTACAATACTGGAAATGGGGCAACCCAGTTTTCCAGTGGACCTGAATCTGAGAACAACAGAAAGAATGTGGTTGTTTATGCTTCTCTGATTTTCACAACAGATCCCAGTACTTTCTTTATTTCTGGTACAGTATTCTGCAAAAAAACATCAAACTTTGATTTCCAAGGCGTCTGATTTTCTTGTGATCTTACAAAAATGATCTTGAACAACAGTCTTTGAAGATTTCTGAAGGTCTTTCAACATTTTTCTTTTGGATTTTGTCACTTTTTCGCTCTTTTTCAGTCCAGTCCTGACCATAGCAGCATATTGAGTAGAGTGTGCTTAAACATGAGGAAACTGAACTAGAAAAGAACAAAATAAAAAGTGTCAGGCTTAAGATGAATGCTGTCTTTGAGAAACATGGTGGGGGATCCAGGATAGGTCTGACATGGAACTTCATACTTCATCTTACCATTCACTATATGATCAATATTATTCTTTATTAATCTTTTTTTCTTTTCTTGGCTCCATCTGTTAATTTTTGTTGTCTTTAAGATATTTCATGGGTTTTTTAAAAGAAATTAAACAAACCAAGTCTTTGTCACAGGTTGCTGAGGCTTAAGTAAAGCTCCAGTTAAAAATTATCCGCTTACTTGTCCTTTATATGTTCACATAATCAGGATTCATCCTTTAATTTTGGAGCATGTATCTTTTTTAAAATATTTGTATCTGAAATTAATATGGATACTATTTTTGCACTTTTACTTAGCCAGACATTACCGAAGACAGTTCAGAATGTTAGAACACATCAGAACCCTGCCCCAACCCATTAGATTTACTCCCAATGCCCAACCACAATCAGCACAGTACACCTTCAACAGCAGAACCTGCTAAAGTAAAAAAAAAAACTGGCTGTTTTATGCTAGTGGCAGATCAGTGTGTTGTCTCTTTGCCATCACTTTCCATCTTTTGTGGATGTTTATACCTTTGAAGTGTTTTTTTTTCCCCTATAAAATGCCACCACTGACAACAATAATGAAATCATTGTTTTTAGATAATGTTTACTCATTTTTTTTTTTACCTGTACTCATGTCTTTGCAATATGTAAATTAGCTTACAATTTAAAACTGTGCTTGAAGACTTTACTGAGCTGTAGCACCGTAGCATTGATTGAAAGTAAACAGTCCCTACAAGAGAGCTGTCAGAAGAAACAATGGAAGGGTTTGCATATGTTCTTCATCATCAACGAAACAGAAGGCAAAATGGGTTCCAGTGGGCTAAAGATGAGCAGTCACAGATTGTTTAGTGTAAGTCAAATGAGTCATATTAGGATGACCGTCCAATAAAAATAAATATAAACATTTCCCGTCATTGTTGATATAAGGCTGCAGATGAGGAAAAAAAAGGATTTATTTTGTTTTTTTTACAAAGCAGTTTAGTAAAACTGATAAATTTAATAAGTTTGCTGTTGCACGTGAGATTTAATTTTAGGGATCAGGTGTACGGATCTTTACCTCAAGACTTCCAGTCTGACTTAACTCATTATATTTGGGAAATAACAACTACTACAACTCTGTTTTCATCATTCATATTCAATACATCCACTTAATTCATAAACATCACCAATCTGTTCATTTTTCATAAGCAAAAGCTGAATGAGCACATTTGCTGTCAAAAATTACCTCACATTTCATAATTTATGGTAAATTTGGACTCTATTAATTATTTTAAATGCCTTTTAAATGGTCTAAAATAAGTTCCAGGTGAACATATTTTCTCATGTATGATGACAAGATTATGTGATGTCAATTCTTTACATTTCTGCAGAAATAAGTAAAAGATGAGGTTGTTAGTAGATTTGGTTTTCTTAGATTGACTTTTCTTAGATTGAGACATTTGTGTCTGCTGTTTGTTTCCCAATTTCACATGGGAACAACTAACAGCCAATCTGTGCTCACTCTTGGGCTGAAGGTGGTTATTTGAGGTAGAGTTGTTGCTTTGGTGATAGGGTCTCCTTTGTAACATCCCATGGCAACCTGAAACCTTTCCTCTCACATTTCAGCCACACATCTGTGCAATCAGAACAAAAAATAAACTACAGCAAATATTGTGTTCATTTCTTTAAAAGACAAAGTCACCAATTGGAAGCTCAAAATTAAATAAAGCTGTGAAATGAAAAATGACATTGCTCCTTCCTTATAGCAGACAAGATGGAAACTTACCTGCAGTAGAGCCTTTTGATCAGAGCTTTCTTGGGTTCCTCCTTCCAGCATCAGTGCTTTCCCTCAGACACATATCTACAATCTTATCATGTTGAGACAGATCACCTCTCGCCTCTGCGTCCTCATGCCAAAGCTTTGATATTCCAAAGCTACGAGTCGGAGCCCCGTGTTTTTGTTCTGTCTCACCAGATGTCTCTCCTCTTCTCCGTCTGGTCCCTCATGAGGTGTCTCTTTGGTTGTCTTGGCAGTAATTAAACCCTTGGTGATGACAAGGTAATTGGCACACAAAGGACAGAAAATGACAGATCAGTGTCTCTTTATAATGACTTAAAGTGCTCAACTTGCACATTATGTTATTATGGTTTATCACAGTCAACGCATTGTGGTTTAAAAGTGTGAATCAGGGAGTCATTACTGACATCTCTGCGTTATTGTGTTCTCTTGCTGATGTTGAGACAATCATATTTAGCGGTGCTAATAGGACGTTGTACTCATTCTATTTCACCCAATGCACTCTGGCTTACATTAGGAGTGTTTCAGGTACTTACCCTAAGGAAGTGAGAGGCTAGAGGCAAAACAGGGGGATTAAAGTTCCCAGAAGCAAGGAATAATTATACACACATTATTACAGAAGGAAGTATGGAAGCCCCTAATAAACTTCAAAGATCTGACTCACAAAATTAGGAGGTTAAGCAATCTTGATCAGACCAACATGTAAATGGTGTCTACAAACAGGATCCAGAGCTCCTTTGTGGAGCAGGTTCTGTGATGAAAATTGGAAGTAAGACTGAAACCTTGAAAAAAAAAAAAAAAAAAAAAAATCAGAAAAAGAGATCAAGGTGCTCAATATCTTTCAATGTGATAAGAAGTTAGTGTTTGTAAAATTATATTTTAATACTCTCAAAAGCATTCAATCAACTACCATCTGGGTTTTCATTATGAATATACATAAAAATATATATAAATTGGTGACTAAAGGAAAGCGGTCAGTTTAAAGTGTGGTTCTTGCAGAAATACACGTGTCCTCTGTGAAAAGATCACTTAAAAATATGGAACATTTCGTGTGGAGGTGTGTCGATATGAAATAAAAACTCCAAGATCAAAAGTCAATGGGACTGAGTAGAAGCACTAAGGTATATACGTGCAGAGTAGGAAGCAGTAAAATGGGAACAGTTTAGCTATTGACAGCTGATCAGCAGAGCCCGTATGTGTATATGTGCTTATTCTGCTTGGTTTTTAGAGAAACCACAACTGTTGGTTTAACCAAAAACCTAAAGGGATAGATCTCATTTTTTAATCATTTGAAATAACTCTTTCCATGGCGATAGTTTAACTTGTTTCTTTGAGCAGGGTTCTGTTAAGAGGGTATGAGGAGTAAATGTGTTACATGTAGTAGGCAACTCTTTTATCGTCTTTTTGAAGTTAAGCGTTTTTGTTGTGATATATTATCTCATCTGCAACAGACTTTATCAAACAGATTATCTGTAAAGCTTTATTGGACTGTCAAGGCAGGAGCAAAGATAAGTCCCATCTCCTGAAAACAGTTCCAGTTTTGAAATATTAACATTTCTAATAACAACTATGTTTTTAAAAGTTTGAACAAACCCTGTGATGGTCTTGCGGCCTGTCCAGGGTGTAGCTTGCTTCTTGGCCAATGGCCTCTGGAGACAGGCAGTGACCCTCCCCAACCCTGCACAGATGAACGGGTACAGATAATGGATGGATGGAAAGACACTGACTGTTGGTGATAAACAACAGAGCTCCATTTTGAAAAGTCATAACTTTCCCTTAAAAAAAAAATAAAAAAATTAAAAAATCACAAAATACCAGGAAAAAATAAGGATTACGTTTTTTGCACAGGTGTTTTTCCAGTCTAGCCCACTATTTGTCACGATCCAGGGGTCTTTGTGTTTTTTCTGTGCTGTCCTCTCCTCTTTTCTCTCCCTCTTCCTATGCAGATGATGCTTCTGTTGTAATGCACACCCGCTTGGTTCTGGTCACTTCATCAAACCACAGCTTAAAAAAACCAGTAGAACTCC
The DNA here is from genome assembly GCA_014839685.1 of Anableps anableps. Taxonomy (NCBI): domain Eukaryota; kingdom Metazoa; phylum Chordata; class Actinopteri; order Cyprinodontiformes; family Anablepidae; genus Anableps; species Anableps anableps. The sequence continues at coordinate 14,523,785 of CM026085.1, forward strand.
ACAATGCTGCCAGATTGTACAACTTCCTGTTCTAAGGTCATATCTCATTGTGCCCCAAGAACAATCGATCTGGAACTTGCCTCAGAGGTCTTTCTTGAATCCTTTAGTCACTTCTTAGTTCAGACCAAAACAAGTGAAACATGGTCACCCATTTCAGTCCATGGGTGTTCAAGAATGGCCCAAATTTTCTTTCCCACATCTCCCAACTCACTTGCCTGACCACTTTTGCCAGCTAACAGACACTGGAGATCAACAAACCTGTCAAAGAAAACACAGACAAGATGCCATCTTAAACCAGAATACTCACCATTTACACACCAATCCCTAGAACTGCTCTAACGTTGTTGTTTTTCTTCACCAGATCATTTCCTGGTCTGGTAATAAGAACATCTCATCTTCACATTCTAACATCTTTCAACTGGACAGCAAACATTACTTTAAGTGGAGGCTGTCAGTGCATTCATGGGTTTGGGTCACACCACAAACCTTCCACACTGACACAATTTTTTTTTTTTTTTTTTTTTTTTTTTTTTTTTTTAAATGGGAGAATTTCTATAGAGATGATATAGTGGACTTCAGCTGTAGTTAAAGTGAGGTTTGGATAAGACGTTCTGAAAAAAATGAGCAAAGGGTTTGTTTGTTCTCCAGTTGATTTACCTCAGTGGGACTCATAAGGAATCATATTAGCCTGAGCTGAACTTTGAAAAGCAGTTATTTTCCTACAGCAGTGATTGTTTACTTGAACACTTAAGGAAGGAAGTTAATTTGGAAGCAGTACAGAGGAGGCGTGTAACAGAAACTAGTACATATGGGTGTGTTTGCACTAGTACATATGGGGTAAAAATAACATGTAGTTCAGGTTTCAAATATCAAAACATACCAAAAAAAAAAAAAATCCTTTGAACTTTGTTGGGTGTTCAGATAACATAAGAACAACCTAAAATGAAGAACAACACGCGAGAACTCGCTTTGGTATTTATTTACCTCAGAGAGCCATTGGATGGGGGTGTTTTGCGTATTTAAAAACAATTTTAGATCATTCTTCACATTTGGAAACCATTCAAGACCGTTGCTAATCTTGATAGTGCAGTTTTCTGAAAATAGATTTACACCAGAACTACACCTAAAACAAGCTCCTACGTGTTCAGCAGGAGGACAACAGAACACATGGAAAGACCCGAACAGGTTTGGCTTGTTTAAAAAATGTATTATATCAAAGTCTTGTTTTTCTGAAAGCATCTTCAGTTCCATCGGAGCCATCTATAGAACCTCTTAGCAGTTCCGAGAACCTGGCTTGCTTCTAGGGGAGACAGAGCCTTCTCAGCTGTAGGTCCCAGGCTCTGGAACAGTCTCCCCGTTGCTTTGAGGACTGCTGGATCTTTAAATGAATTCAAATCTCAGTTAAAGACTTATTTTTTCAAATTGGCTTTTAATTCCAGAGAGCATTAAGCCACTCATTGTTTCTTTTACATTTTTATTGGTGATTTTATTGTTTATTTGTATTTGTATTTTCTGATTGCCCTGTACAGCACTTTGGTTGCCTTTGGTTTTTAAAGCACTTTATAAATAAATAAATGAATGAAATGAATGAATGTAGAAGATATGTAAATGTTTGGCCATTATACAAAGATCCTTATTTGGTAAAAACAGACAACATATAAACATAAGAACATTGTACCTTCTGTCAAGCATGGTGGAGGGATAATGATTTGGACTTGAAGCAACAGAACCTGGACACCTTGCAGTCATTGAATCGACCATGAACTCCTCTACATACCAATGTATTCTAAGTTAGTTACAAGTTGATGTATTGCCTCTGCAGCATCACTTTTTTTTAGTTATATAATTATAAACATCTTATATCGTATTTAACCAATTTTAACACCTGGTTGAGACCAGATTACTTATAAATGTGTTTTGCCACGGGCTTTGGGTACTGCTTTGGGAGACATTGCTAAGCTGTCATATTAGCTAAACATACTGTACATGTATGTTTTATAGTGACTCATAAGAAGTCATATTTTCTTTATTTCACGGTCCTTTGCTGCTCGATTGGCATCATTACAGAATATTTTAGGTGGAGTAAAAAAATGGGTGGAAAAGGCTTCTACCAATGAGCAAAGATTGTTTAAAAAAATTGTTCTCACACCATAATGCTAAAACAAGAACACCTAAGATACTCAACAACCTTTGACCTGTAGCTTGTTTTGAAGACATTTGAAAAGCTAATGAAAAATGCATTTTACAATTTGCCTGTAGGAGAGAGAGGTGGGTAGTCAATGCAACACGGGGCATTTTTAGCATGGTTTTTGACCTTTTGGAGGGAGCCAATTACCTTATTTCCTTACTATTCATCAATTTTAATTTTGCTTTGAATTATGTCCAGTCACATATTTTCTCAGATGAGATTATAATTTTTATCTTCACTATGCAATCACAGCAGGTGTGGATGAATGTTGTTTTGTTGTTCTTGCTTCATCCTCTGGTGTTCTGCAGGGCAATGGTCTCTTCCCTCTTATTTTTTTCCTCTTCAACACTCACAAGTGTCAAAATCATCATGGCGAGTGCAACGTCATTAAATATGTTGATTGTGGGGAAGTTTGTCAGATGGTGTGAATCATTGTTTTTAAACAGAAAGGCTGCAAAAACCAGCAAACTGAGTGCCAATTTTAGCAGGAACTCATGTCATCCAGCTTCTCTAAATAAGCAATCATAGTGTAGAAAGAGCAGAAAACATCTCAGAACAGTAACTTCTAGTGTAAAACGTTACACTACCTTTGAACTTTTATCACAAGTTTTTCAGATTTGATATTGACAAAACTTTCATGGAAATGTTTGATTCTCGGTCTATTTACTCTTCTTTATATTTAACTCAGCTAAGACAGACACTCATTAAACTGAAAAACTACAACATTTCTGGATTTCCCATTGACTTGCTGTTGATTACTCTTAAGGCCCTCACACATCATGGCATAAGATGCACATAAAAACATATGCTTCTGGTATTTTCTGTTAAACAGTCCTGAATGGCCACAGGTTGCAGTTTGGCAAACAGTGATTCTTATAAACCTGCTATATTCAGAAAAAAATACCCATGGCTAAAGACCAGCAATATAGTTTTTTTTCCTCAGCACACCACAGTACCTCAGTTCAGTTTAAAGCACCATGTGCTCCTGAGCCTGTAGTTTTACTTTAATAGTGACATCTCATACGCTCACAACAGAAGACTCCAGAATTTGATCTGCATGAACAAATCTGAACTGTTTCTTTAAGTTCTTTGCTTTGTATTTGATTGAAACAGGCATTTTCCATTCTTGATCCAACTAAACCAACAGTTTCCCAAAAGTTTTTTGTTTTAATATCCTCCCTTTTTACTGTCTCTCAGCTTGCATTCAGCATGACCAAACAGGCTTACGGTAAGTTCAGCTCTGAAGGAAAGAGCAGGAAGACATTAAAAAAAAATAATAAATAAATAAAAATAATCCACAAAAGATTTGTGAGACACTGTTACAGCTGCACACTCTCAGACACTCACAGAGGAGAATACACAAACACACCCACACAGAGCTTTCAGTTTGTGATTTTTGGCCCAGATCCCAGCGGAAATCACCATGAAAGGTGTTCAGACTGAAAACACTGATAAGGAGGAGGGATGGTTGGAGGTTTGAGTAGCTGACGTATGTCACGGAGAAACACTCAGTATGAATGGCAACAGGGTCAAATGAAACAAGACAGACATATAGGGCAAATCCTGAGAAAGGATAATGCTTCAATAGAAAAATCGACTTAAATTTGATTGAAACTGTTGAACCTTAAGGCAAATAAAACTGGATGTTGATTGTTTTTAGTCTTTGAGTCTGTGGGACATTTTTATAGGTGTTTGTAGTCACGTTCATGTCTTAATCTAGGAAAATGTTGAAAATCTGACTTTTAGCCCAAATTGAGCCTCAATAAAAATGTTAAAAGTTCAGCTTCATTAATCCATTGATTAATTAAGCATTTAATTTGGACTTCTCGCCTTTTCTTAACCTAATTTAGACAAGCCACTGTTTTTTTTTTCAGTGAAATTATACTTGAAGGATTGTGTTTATGTGCTTTAGAGGGTTCGGTAATGATTTCTGAATGAATAGAACACAGTAAGTTTGATGTCCCACTGAGTGTGTGGGGACCCGTCACGTCACACAGTCTCACAAGGTTCCATTGCGTCATGTAACTTTAGACTCATTCAGACTAGTCCCTCCCGTTCCGGCGAAACTTGCCACTATAAAAGGCCTTGAGGCTCCGATCCCAGATCATACGCTCCAGCAGAGAAGAAAAACATCAGAGATGTTCTCAGAGATCGAGTGCGGAGTTTGTTACCGGACCTACAACGCGGCTCGCCGCTGTCCACGGGAGCTCCACTGCAATCACACCTTCTGCGAGAACTGCCTCCGGGCCATGAGCCGCCAGCTGCGGCCGGGGGCGGACCGGTCAATCGATTGCCCGCTGTGCCGTCACACCACCACCCTGACCGCAGAGGGAAACATTAAGACCGAGCTGAGGGTGGATGAGTGCGCCCTGGAGCGGCTGATGACCGCAGGAGTCCTAGACCGGGAGGAGTACCCGGACGACAAGGAGGAGGAAGGCGGAGAAGTTCCAGAGTGCGAGGGGGAAGTTCCAGAGACTGAAGCCGAGGATAGTGACTCCTCTGCGGGGCTAAGAGGTGGGAGGCTCCGGCAGTCCTGGACGAAAGTTTGGAGGAAGATAAGCGGCAAGAGCGGTCGAAGGAGACGAGATGGTAAGCAGGCGATTATTTATTAGCTGTTCATAGTTTTGTCGTTGTTGTTTTTTTGTAAAACGTTGTTATTGTAGTAGTAGTCAAATAAACTTTACTACAGATAGCCTGTATATTTGTTCTATTGGATGAGATTTTTTTTTTAAAGTTAACGTTTTAGTTAACCTATAATTATAATGTATTGTAACTCATTATATGTAGGAATGTTAAATAAGCAATTGGTGAATTTGCACTAAATCTAAAAGGCTATTTTGAGGGCCTAAAATGTTGTTGTTTTTTTTTTTTAAGAGTCAAATATAATCTTTCTTACTGGCAATAAGATTATCTGTAAATCTAAATGGGCCTATGGTGTTATTTATTTGTTATTTTAAAAAACTAGTTTAACATAAAATGTAATGTTAGCAAAAATTAAAATTTTAAAACTACCTCCACATACATAGTTACTGAATGATTGAATAAGCAAATTATTGTTGAAATTGTGTTAAGATACTTTGTTTCAACCAGTTTAGTGCATTAAAATAGGCTCAAGGTAGATCAATGAGACCCTTTCTGAAGTTACAGTAGAATGTAAAATACAAAGTTCCTAAAACATTCATACTACACTTTTTTTTTTTTTTTTTTTTTTTTTTTTTTTTTTTTTTTTTTTGGCCTTACTTGTCCAGTTTTTCTAACCTTAATACAAGCTGCTTTGGTCTTCTGAAGCTTCATTTCTGACCTTGTCTCTTGTCTAACAGAGTGTATAACCAACGATGAGCTGAGGAACCTGGCCATGATGTCCTGCTACATGTTCTGAGCTGGTCACGGTCCACCCCATTGACATTGATAATGTGATATTTCCTGTTTGAGCTGAACTGGATGAAGATCCTGAAATCTTGCTGGCAAGACACATGAACACTTAATGATTATTTTAAAGCTTTATTTTACTGGTGCACTTAAAACATTTCACTGCCAGAAAAGGATGCTTGAAGATGCTTTAATGATCTACAATTAGATTTATTTATTATAGTTATTATTATTATTATTTTTTTTTTTACATATGAGCTATTTTTTTCAATATTGTATTTAAAGACTAATAAACTACTACTTGTTTTGAAAAATTGTTGCTTCTTTTTTGAGAGTGAATGATACATTCGGAAACTGTGTGTGTGAATTAACATTAGTTATTGAAAGTAAACAGAAACATTAAAACTTAGAATTAATCAAAACAAAATATGAGGAAGAAGATCTGATCAACAATAAAGAAAACTTTTGTTAGAATGTGATGGCAGTAGATCAAATATGCTGAGTCTCCTTGATGTAGGTTAAGGAGAAAGCAGGTTACCTGCTGCCAGGTGAATGGCATTGCCTCCAATCAGCAGCAGCTGCCGAGCTTCTGTACAGGACAGCAGGGACTGACGAAAACGCTACTGCTACTGTTTTTAAGCCTTTCTTTGGACTGTCATACAAACCTGGGTGGAAACTGTCAGACATGTCTGGCAGCTTTATTCTCTTAAGGTAAAGGGCTGGTTTTAATGCTTGTTCACGTTATATCCACAGTATTAAAAATTAGTGATAATCCTGAATGACAACAAATCAGTTCTTGAGAAAGGGAAAAATAAGCCTCAGAGTGTGTTTGTTCTCTCCGCAGACTCTTTGTGGGAATCTGTGCAGCTGTCGTGTTGATTATGTGTTTACACGCTGCGAGAGGTGAGCATGTTCTGGCCCATATCTGCTTATGAGCTTTAGAGGTGGTCCAATAGGTGGAAATGAAACTAGTTTCTTAGTTTTTGTAAGAAATTAAGAGCTTTTTCCTTTTAAACTGAATTAATTGATATTTGTTCAAGTAACTTTGAAATTTTAAAGGAAATATTCAAAACAAATCTAATCTCAAGGCACTCTGCAAGATATGCGGTCCAGTTCATACCCAGTAGCATCTAATTAAGTCCAAATTCAGTTAATCTCAGTCCAGTCGTGAAGTCAAATTCAGATCCAGTTCTGTACAGTCTAATTTATAGAACAGCACAGTCAAATCTTTATCCTCATCATTTGAAATTACTTGAAACAACAATGCAAAAGGGACAAAATAAAAGTGAGGAGCTAAATAAATTTCAGAAAGCTTGAAAAAAACCCAATTGATTGGGAAACAGAAATGCAAATTGCTTAGTGCATCCTTTAAAATGTACATAAATGGTAAAACATTGATAAACTCAGCAGGCTTGAACAGGGAAGAGCAGGTGCTCGAGCAGGTTGAATGTTTGAATGCCAGTGGATCATTGCATTGGCATTAGTTAGAACTGTTAGTACAAAAAACCTCCACATGTTTGACATTATTAGTCAGACAGTTTCAAGACAGCTTACTGCTTCAAGTCTAAATGCCTGTCTGAAATAAGCTTATGATGCTAAGAAAACTAAATGAATGCTTTTAGACCAATGTCAGCAACTTAGAAAATTAATTTGTATGTATTTATTTATTTAGGATTTTTAAGCTTATATTAATGATTAATCATTTTTAACTGACAGACATTTATAGTAAGTATTGATGAGCACATGAAGATTTTCCACCCTAAATTTGCTTGTTTTGAAGCAATGCCCTCCAGAACTCAAATTCTTAAATCTATACTTGTTTATTGATGCACCACAGATAATGAGGTTCCTGATTTTTTTTTTTTTTCTCTTCTAATATTGAGGTTTTTGTTTGTTTCTTTAGAGATTAGCCATCACTTTCCCAGATTTACTTCTAAAAACACACTTTACTACCCAATTATGTGGTAACTTGTCATTTCAAAGTAATTTGTTGTAAGACATCCAGTTCTGGTCTAACATTTACATTAATGCATAACGATCATGAATTTAATAGTTATGGGCTTTTAATAAGTAATTATTAGGAGTAATATTTTTTTTTTTTTTTTTTTTTTTTTCTGACCGGACTGAAGATCCAACAAACAACTTTGGTCATATTAAGAAACAAAAATGCCATGCATTGTTTATTTATTGTTTCTATAATCCCCACAGGGCTTTAACTACACACAGGCTTAAAAACATACACACCCACTGATATTTAGAAAAATGTTCTTAGTTCTACTACATGCTTTTTAAACAAACTTCTGGCATAATTCTGACCAAATATTTGACTATCTGACAGAGTAAAATTGGTTTACTTAATTTAAATTAGTTGGTTTTCTGAAACAGACCCTGCATTTAAGCAAAATCCACACATTTTCAACCATGCTCAGGTCAGGACTATTACAGAAACTTAATGTTTGCCTGCATTTCCATTCTGTTTATCATGTTAAACTTTAGTGGATAGGAGAACAGATGTTCCAGCTGTTTCCAGTTCCAAGCAATTCCTAGGTTGTTCCCTAACATTTGAATATTTGTGTTATGGATAAAACGGGCATGTTTTAGAATCGCCATGACTAGTGGTAGTTCATCTATGAATGGAGTCCCTCCTCCTGTTGCCCCCCCCAACCAATAAAAATGCAGGAACTCATTCAAGTTCTGGGACAGGATAAAATGCATTGCAGTCCAGCACAGAGCATGGGGAAATAGTCCTATTCTCAGCACCAAGCAAAGGAGACTAACTCTCCACTAATGGCACATGCATAAAAGCAATAAAGCCATGTCCAAGTCACAGCTGACAAATACGTTTACATATTATTTTTTTTAGTATTGCACTTGTGCACTCTTATTTCTAATGCTGCTCTGTGAAGCTGCCCAGATGGCCCACATCAAATACTGCTACTGCCCCTGACCTCAACCCAAGTACACTTTGTGGACTGTACTTAACAGCCAAGGTGGTACTGGAAATCAAGCAATTCAAATGAACTTTAACATTTCTGACAAGACTATCCAGGCAGAATTGAGTGAGAAGCTTGTTGACTGCTACAAAATGTGTGTTTGTGATGCAAACATGCTAGAGAACATTTGTCATTATTGGAGATAAATGTATGAATTTGACCCTGTATGCTGTACTCTAAGCCATTTTTAATAAGAGCAAATCATCAAAAACATCAAAGTTGTGCCTTTTTGCTGTTGTCTGACATCGAAGTTGCATGTTTTATTATTGTTCACTGGAAAAAGAATGGGTCAAATTAATCACTAAAAGGCCAAAACAAATGGGTCATTCTGATTGGTGTAGGGAAACTTTTGACCAGAATAGTATCACCACTTTAATTATCCAACAGTCAAAAAATATATATATCTTTCCCGATTGGATAAGTTTAAAATTATTTATTTATAGTTTGCAGGGTTACATTTTATGAAATCTGCAAGCTATTTACTATAGCTTTCTGCTGCATCCATCTATCTATCTATCTTTCTTTCTTTCTATCTTTCTTTCTTTTTCTTTCAGCCAGTCCAACAGTACCTATAATCCAAAAGAGAGTGAAGTACAGCATCCTGAGACAACTGAATACTGCACAACAGGTTCCCTCCTTAGCTGGTCTGCTGAGTGAAGAACGACACGTCCAAACATCAGCAGACACCCATCAATCCCATCCTTTGCAGTTCACACAAGGTAGCTTTAGTTACAGTCAGAACAGCCTTGATAAAACACGACCTCGAGTGAAAATAACCAAACTGCAGAGAGGCGGAATGAGGCCAGCAAGCACCATTTTCACCTCTCATTCCTCGAATGAAGGACAAAGCCTCAATGGATCCAGAATTCTTTACAACAATCCTCCTCAGAAATATGAAAACACTGGAAATTTGTACAGTTCTAACATGAACTGGTTTAAATATTCAAAGAAGCCTAGCAGTGATGGAGAATTTCCAACAAGTCACTCATCAGAGGTAGATGAAGATAAATCTGCAAGAAAGTTGCGTTCTGTTTTTCCATCCCATACAGGTAGAGTTCAGAGTGCTCAACTTCTAACTCAAAGGGGGCATGACAGTGACTTTATGGAAACAAATCAGCTTCCCATGTTCAGAGTCTGGAGTGGTGCAAGTAGGATGCAACCAAAAAAAGTTCTTGGCCTTACAAATCAGGTTTGGGGTGGTGCAGAATCAATTCGCAACAGTTTAAGTGTTATTAAACGAAACCCAAGCCACAAAAAGCCAACATCCATCGCAAAATTCCCACAGACCCAAAACTTGATAAGCAGAGAAGAGATGCTGGAACACAATAACATGCAGTCATATCCCTTTAAAGACTCTCCAGCACAGGTTTATACAGTGACTGGTACTAGACAAGAAGCTTTTAGAAGACAGAGTGATGCTGCAAGTTGGGCCCAGAAGCAAAGTCTGTCTGGTGCACAAGAGAAAAATAAATTTATTTCTAAATTCAATCATTTTACCAGATCAGACCCAAGCAAGCAGGAATCTGAAACCCAAATTGGTTTTAGTAGACCTAAAGTCATATTCTATCCCACTCCACACAAGGCCGTAGCCCCTACAACAGGTCTTCTGCATCCTGTTTCAGAGGACAAGAATTGGCAAAGTCTTGTCTCACATTCTCAGGATAGCAGAAAGACTTTTGCTGCACTGCACCGACTCAATGCAACTTCAAGAGAGCCGAGAAAAGAGTACAAACCAAGACAGGCTGTAAAAACAGTCTGTCTCAATGGAATCACAAACTTGGAGAGGAAATCTCTCAAGGAATCGTCTGGTCCATCTTCCACAGACAGAACACAATCCACCCTGAGTAAAAGAATGGACTTTGGGTTTAGACTTTCAAATGCTTATCCTTTGTCACAAAAGTATAGCTTTGGCCAGAAAAAACCTTCTGTTACAACTACCACACCAGCTAAACTGGACACAGTGAAAACTAATTCACCCTCTCCTGTAACCCAAGTCAGCAGTACATCTACTGTTCAACTAGTCACAGCAACGCTCAAGAGTCCGCAGCCTGAAACTGGGGCAAGAATCAACAGAAATAAAAACACAGAGAACAGATTTAGGCTCTACAAGGGAAGGTTTGGTCTAAAAGGATATGGTAGTCAACCACTTGAGGGAGCCAATGCTTTACCTTGGAGTGCAGACGCTCCCATCATACCCAAGCCAAGTTTCAAAGGGTTTGAACTCAGGAACTCTGAGGTCTCCAGACCCAACCGCATCAGGATTCACAGATGGTACAATCAGAGGGATGAGAATGAGCCAGCTGGCAGTGGTGACTTTAAAATGCCACCAAACACTGCAAAAGTAGATGGATCAGTCTCGAGACTGACATCCAATCAGACCACCAACAAAGCCCAGACTCTTAAAAGATTTCAGCCTGATAAAAACCGAACTGTAGGCATTCACAGCAGAACCAGCTGGAAATATCCTGAGCAAAATCCAGTGTGGCTCTCTAAGATAGTCTCTTCATCTTATCTGAGATCAGTAGAGCAGCTCAAAGATGAACTGAACCCTCCGCTAAGAGCAGCTGACAGAAACAAACAAGAGGGGGCCAGGTTCAAGACCCCTACCAGCCGCACAGTGAGGGGCAAACGGGTAAAGCTGACACAAACTGGCAGCAGAAAGCTAATTGGACCCATTGTCAGGAATTCAACCTGCAACTCAGTCATACGCAGGCTGCCCAGGGTGAAAGCTGTCACGTACGCAGACATTTTGGGAAGCGCTTCGTTCAGCAGTGTCAGGCCTCTGCGTCACCATCAGGATCATTTCCCAAACATGACGATAGGGCAGGAAGAAGGCTGGATCTCAAAATCAGATGATGTCAAGAACATGAGCAGACGTCTTGAAGCAAATGTCACCAACGAGAAGAGAGATAAGGAGAGTGTTGATGGAAAGGAAGAAGCAGACAATGAAGTAGAAACGTCAGATTTATTTTTCAAGAGTGAAGGAAGTGGAGCTTTGGATCGGTCTGAAGTTTTATTAATAGCCTCGGAGAACGAGCCAACAGGAAATGAACTGATTGAGCTTGATTACCCCCAAAAATCCACAAGCAACATCTCTTTCAAATCACTGAGAAAATCACATCTGGAGCAATGATAGAAATGTTCCCTTGTTGGAGCAACTCTAATAAAAGAAAATTTGGAAAACTCTACCAGTGGTTTTTGTTTTTTGTGCTGATGCCTTAACAAATAAGGGAATCCAGCTTTAGAGAAGACACTCTGGGTTAAGTTTGTAACAGGAGGTGCAAATCAGAGAGAGAAACTTTACACTAATATTTTTGTAGAATTAAAAACACATGTATTATTTATAAATACACTGGCTGGCCAAAGAAAAAGTCACAACCTGAATTTAACTGAGCAAATAGGTAAGAGCTATTGGATTGTTACTGCGTGGACAACTGTCTTCCAGATGGCAACAAGTTATTTAACCCCAGCTGATGCAATGAGTAGTTTCTCATTTCTTAAACAATCTCGTGGAAAGACAAGATGGTCATAGAAAAGATGTTACTCTGTTTAAAGGTTAAATCCTTGCTATGCATAAAGCAGAGAAAGCATCTAAGGAGATTGCAGAAACTACTAAAATTAGTTTAAGTGTTGCCCAATGCATTATTTAAAACTGGAAGGATAGTGGAGAACCATCATCTTTGAGGAAGAAATGTGGTCAGAAAAAAAACCTTAATGACTGATCAGTGATCACTTAAACGTTTGACGTCAAATTGAAGGAAAACATTAGAACTCTGACTTATGTTTGATTGGTCAAAGAAAGCCATGGGAATTTCTATCTGCAGTTTTCCCACCAGCCATGCAGAAGACAGCAAACTGGTGGATGAAAGTGCTCTGGTCAAATTAGACCAAAAGTTGACTTTTTGGCCTACATACAAAATGCTGTGGAAAAATAACACCGCACCTTACCCAGAACCCACCGTCCATGGGTGAAGCATAGCGTCAGCATCATGCTGTGGACATGCTTTCCTTCAGCAGAGGCAAGGAAGCTGCACAGAATTAATAGGAAGATTGGGGGGGACAAACACAGGACTATCCCGAAGGAAAACTTGTTAAACTGTTCAAAATAAAGAAAAAAAAAAGAAGAGAAGAGAGCTTACAGCACCACAGGGCATTAATTTTTTTTTTTACTTCTGGGTTGTTTTTTTACTTTTTGTTATTTGCTGATCATGATCATTACACTGTTTAAAAAAAAAAAAAAAAAAAAAAAAATCCACAGAAAATTATAAAACTTTCACCAGCAGAACTAAGCATTTCAGTATTTTCCTTTAAGCCATATCTGACCACAATATTTTACTGTTAACCTGTATGATTATTGATTTAACCTTATAAATTAAAAGGTCTATATTTCTTCTTTTGGCTCCATCACTCTCCTGAAAAGACTAAAAAGTACAGACCCTCTAATGTAAATACCTTTGGAAACTCAGTCCACCATCTCATTGGAGTCTGATAGAAAATGTTTTTTTTTTTTAATGTATTTACAATGATTAGAAGTTACAGAAAATTTTCACAGCTGCCTCATTATTATGGGTGCCTTAAATTATTCTGCCTCGCAGCAAATAAACACACATTCCTCTGATTCGTGCTAAGCTGTGCGGTATTCTTGTTGTTGCATCCAGAGTGGTAAAACCCAGTCATCTGGCCCCGCAAGCAGATTACTGGAATGCTGGAAATGATTTTAAATCACCATGTGCTGTAAATCAATTCTCGTAACACAGCAGTTTTGTTTTTTTGTTTTTTTTTTGTTGTTGTTTTAAACACCACCCTCCAGCGTTGACCTCAGATTTCCTCCTCTGCTGGAGGAAAATAAAAACCACTGTAATGAGGGAAAACTACAGGTCCAAGGAGCCTGCCTGAATATGACCTCTGCTTTTTTTTCTCTTTTGCACATGATTTGCATGTAATTATTCTACATAATGAGGCAAGGTCATTCTAGAGGCTTTTTATGAAGTGATTATATTCCCATTCCACAGGTCCTCATTCCCATGCAGACCGCTGCATAATTCAGTGACCTGACACAGATTTTACAGCACATCTTAAATATGCCGCTCTTTGACTTTAAACACAATTAAATTAACAAAAATAATAATCACAGGGGGAACTTTAATTAGCTAATTGCTGCAATGGTTCATAGCTAAACACTATCACTGAGCCAGGGGTACCTTCTAGGGAAAACAACTGTCTGAAATTGACGTCAATGCGGTGGACCCCCGCCTATGCGCAGTTCAGTGTGCTCGGATTCACCTTTTTGTGGACTGTTCTGTGGACCGTAACTCCAAGTTATTCACGGAAAATTCACATATATCCAGATTTTTCTGCAGAGCATGTCTAAAATGTTCGAAAGCAAATTCAGCTTGGGAAGTTCAAAACCCAACGGGGCGACGCTGCTTGACTGGCTAGGATTTGCAAAACAGCCAATCCAGGAGTGGCATTCATTTTCCTTGGTGCTGATTGGCTGTACCCCCAACAGCAGAGATTAGGAGGAAAGTGAATGTTAGCTTCTACGGTAGTGCTAAAACAGTTTCCACTGTGCGTATTAATGCATGTTAAACTATAATTTAAGCTATTAAAAGAGGCAGTTATAATTATTTTTAGAGGGGGCCGCAAGTATTCAAGAATTTTAGCTATTCACTGGCAGTTGTTGTCCCTAACTCCAGGGAACACCGAGTGTCCTCTGTTGCTCGGTCAACGCCTTAATCCAGGAAGGAGGCACATCACAGAAGCACTATACCAGGTGTACTTTCTATGGGAAAGAAAAGCAAAGAATACATAAAGTTAACAGCAGCAATATCTCCTTGATTTGGGGAAAGAGATACAGCTAAACACAAGCATTGAGCCAGGGGTTATTTCTATGAAGAAAAAAAACCAGGTAGAAATAACATTAAAAAAGCATAAATAAGGAGTAGCAGGAGAGCACAGTATAGTTGAAGAAAACTAACCAGTCATTCCTCCAGCAACCTATAGCATCGCAAATATACATACAGCTAAATATTTTTTTCTTTTAATTAGAAGAAATTATGCCAGTTAGCTGAATACATCATGAATCTGTAAAAAAAAAAAAAAAAAAAAAAAAAAAGTAACTATCTGGATAACTTCTCCTAATTCAAGCTCTTAAATCACAAGATTGGTTCAATTTTTACAAATTATTTGTTTCTTTGGCAGCACCTTGGAGTTTATTTCAAGTCTCCAACATAACTCAACAGCCCAAATGCTCCACTAGATGGCGCAACTTTTTCATTTTTCCCCATCATTTCGCACATGGCAGTTCTCCTGATCTGATGCCCTGATGTTTTTGGACAGAACTTGTCAGGAAAATGAAAAATATCTGAATATAAGATTACCATCAGCCCCCGATATCACCATTGATATTTTGAGTTAAAAAGAAATCAACCTGACAGGTGTTAAGTTGATCACACAGTCTGTTATCACAGTGACCTCTCACCTTTGCCCCATTCCTACATTTAAAAAAAAAAACAGCCCTGCACTGTTTCTGATCTACAAAGAGAAGAGGCCCCAAAGAAAGGATTAACCTGCCACCCACCCCTCAAATGCATCCATCTCCATTTGGTCACACATACCAGTGGAAAGTACCACTTTCCCATAGATTGGAGAGGCATTAAGGTGTTATATTGTGGGGAGGTTTCTGTGTCTGGGCATGTCGAAGCATTGGCTCCTTTAAGTTCCTCTCTTTGTGTAGCTGGATGTTTTCTGTGCCAGGTTCCCACAACTTCTCCTAACTGTATATGTTCTCACCTGTAATGTTCTCCATCTGAGACTGATTGAGATTGATCACAGACACTGTGGTGTTGTGAAACCAGCCCCCCTCTCTGATTCTCCTACTGGGAGGGAAATTCTGCCTCCCATGTGTCTGTGGTTTCCATTGAGCTTTCAAGGAAAAATAAAACACAGAGGCCTCCCGGACTCCCTCCGACCTCCTTTTGCCCCCCTTTTTGCCCCCCCTTACACACTCCATGTGGTACGTTTTTATGGTTTTGACCTCCCTTCCTCTTCGGAGCAGCCACCCTGCTTTGGAGTGACAGAGCTAATTTTGCACGTCCTGTAACACAGGCATTTCCATAACGGTGGCAAAGAGTCTCTCGTGAAGACTGAGAGTGAATGCTGGGTGGGTGGTTGGGATGTGGACGGGGAGGGAGGGGCACAAAGAGAAAGGCTTTTTGTTTGGCTAAGTACACTATGTGAAAGAGGGGGCGGTGAGGAAAACGGGAGCTGGAAATACATTAGAGAACGTTTGCGTTGCCTGTGGTATTTGTGGCTCAGATGACTCCACATGGGCCCAGCCATCGGATTCGGATATGCATCGACTCCACAGTGGTACTGTTAGCCCTAATCCCTGCAGAGATGGGACGAAATCAGATTATCAGAGGTCACCACTGGCATTTGAGGCTAAATGAAGGGAAGGAAGTAATTTTTCAGCAAGGGAACAGGGCTGACTTTAACATTCCCACATCAGCTGTGGGAGCAAAAGCTGCATCCATGTTCTACATCCAGAGAGCTTCCTGTGGCCCAAGCAGAGGAGGAAGTCATAAAGGCAGGAAGACTTCCTGTATTGTTTCCAATGTTCAGAGGTACAGACAGTACTCGTTCGGAGAAAGCCCTGCTACTCGTGATGTAAAATCATAAAAATGCACAACACTTTTATGGTTTCTCATCCCCATCAGCCGGCTGGGATATCTGTCTGACAAGAGTTTTATGCCACCAGTTTTTTTTTTTTTAAAAGCACTTAGCAGATGCGTTAATGCACTAAAGTGGCTTTAAAACAAAAACTGCTCATCTGGACACATTTAATGAAGGTTTTTCACATCGCTGTATCTTACGTAAGGCACGGGATGTTCAAACTCATATATGTGATAGGTTGTAATTAAAGACGCTTTATAGTCTTATTTTTTTCTTTCACTAAAAAGTGTACTCTGACAATGAAAACACATGGGTAACGAAGAGTGGATTCTCTTGCAGGATTTCATAATATATGTTTTTTTTTTTAAAGTGCACTGAAGAATAAGGTCACTAATTCTGCCTTAATTGTGTTTGAACTGATAACATCACAAGAGGCACAAGAACCAAGCTGGATTACCTGCCATTAGAAAACATTATTATGGACAAGAAAGATTTTAACATAGATCTAGAAGCATTTGAATGGATTCAGTCTTGTGTTTGAGCCACAGTTTAAAACCACTGACCACCAAGCCATGATGGATCCTGGTGTGGTAGTTAAGCTCAGTCAAGTTCTGACAAAAAATTTTGCACTTTTAACTGGAAGAAATCTGTTTATGTTTCTTTTTGGAAGGTGTGCACTGAGTTACATCTGGTGTAACACTAACGGTGGTTGCGAGAAACAAACATCACATGACAGTCAAAGATGGTGGTGGTAGTGTAATGGTTTGGGGCTGCTTTGCTGCTACATAAACTGCATTACTTGCTTTCACTAATAGAACCATGAGTTCTGCTCTCTGCTAGAAACTCCTGAAGGAGAATCTCCAACCCTCAGATCCTGCCCTACAAGTTAAACCTACTTGGGTTATGCAACAGGACAAAAATCCAAATAACACCAGCAAGCTCAATTCTGAAGGGCTACAAAAAAGTTTAGGAGTGGCCTAGTCTAGTCAAACTCTGGACCTAAATCTAAATAAAATGCTGTGACATGACCTGAAACAGACTTTTCATACTTAAAAGCATTTTACATTGCATGGGCTTGGTGGTATAAATCACATGGCGCATATAGAAGCAGAGTGAATTGGTTCCTGCAAGTTGCTACAGGCAATGCCAATGTGAAATATATATACACGCCATTATAATGCCAGAGTTTTGTGACATAAAGACAGAAACATAGAAACGATGAAAACTGCAATTACCTGGTTACATAAGTCTGCACATCCTGAAATGAATACTTTTAAATCAAACGCCATGCAGTCTTCTTTTGTTCACACCTGCCATCACTTATAGGATTAACCAGAAATAAAGTTTAGCTGTACCAGGATTTTTTCTGACATTTGGCTTTTTCAGCTAAAGCCTGAGTTAACAGAGGGATTCCAAAGGAATTATCTTAGTGTTCATGTCAGTCAGGAGAAGTGTATATACAAAGAAGAAAATATGGAGCAACTGTGACAGTAAAAAAAAACCAACTTAAAACTACTGGAGGTTGTTCCAAAATTGATGAAAAGGCATGTCTGGTTAGGAGGGTTCCCAAGAAGACAAAAGCAGCACTAAAAGATGTCAGGACTGCAAGACAGAAGCTTCTTCTTCCAAAGAAGACATCCAAACTGGGCTAAAATCTCCTAAAACCTGGTGTTATATTCTGATGACACTAAGCTTTATCTTTTGGACCACAATTTCAAATGTTTGGCACAAAATTGACACTGAGCATTACCAAAACAACATTATGTTACTATTACTATTAACAGTGAAATACAGCAGTGGCAGCATTATGCAGTGTGTTTACTAACTGAATCTGTTTTTTTTTCCTTGTTCTGGATGAAATTTTGAACAAAAGTAAATAAACATCAAGTGTTTGCTAGAAAGCTAAAGATCAGCAGGGATTTCATTCAAATCAACAAAGAAATAGCTTCGCCTTAAGAAATTTGTGGATTGCAAATGACCTGATCAAACTCAACATCTGTGTACTCTGCTGTGGATAATCTGATAGGTGTGGAAAACGTCTGCAAGGTAGAGTGGGTAAAAACCGTCAAGTTGTTGAGGTGAGTCAAAAAGACGCTCATGCTCATAAACTTATACCAAAGAAGACCGAATGCTGAAACAAAACATGTTCACATTTATGCAACCAGGTTACTGCAGCTTTCTTGACCTTTTATATTTACTCCTAACAGATTTGTTTTTCAGTTGAATTGTAAAGGATGTCACATTAAAGATGCAAAATTGATCTTATGAATACTGTAATAGTTGCCCTTTTACCAATGGCGTTAACCTTTTGTGGTGTATCTTTCACATGGTTTTTGTTTGAGTTGCATAAATCTTTACACAGAGCTAAAAAAACAAAAAACATCTGGATGAGGAGATGATAGGGCAGCGGGTCCATTTGTTGGCCTAAGGCCAGCTCACCCTCTCTGTGAGTGAACTCCATGTCCTCTTACCTCGGCTCCCATCCAGTATCCTTCCTCTGCTTCCTTTTGCTCTTCTTTCTTGGACGGAGATGTCACCTCAGCTGAGGCGAGCCTGTCACCACGACAACCAGATGGCATCTGTGCCCATTTCTCTGCCAATCTGCGTTTCTTTTTTCTGGTACAGTGCCTTGCAAAAGCATTCATACATTTTTTTTTTTTTTTTTCATTTTGTCACCATACAACCTCACACTTTATTTTTTTTACTAGGATTTTGTGTAGACCAACACAAAGTGGTGCATTACGCTGAAACGGCAGAAAAAGGATATATAATTTTCAAACCATTTTACTATTAAAATCTGAGCAGTACATATGGCCATCAGAAGTATTTAGTTCTCTTTAATCTGACACTCCTAAATAATTCTTCATTTCATGATGGTCTAGTCAAAGTCCAGATCGAAATCCAAATGAGAATCTGTGGCGAACCTTTAAAAATGCTGCTTACAAATGCTGTTTGTCCAGTCTGACTGACCTTGAGCTGTTCTAAAAAGAAGAATGGGCTGTGGATGTGCAAAATGTAGAGACATACCCCAAACCACCTGCAGCTGTTATTGCTACAAAAAGTGCTTTAAAGTACTAATTTAGGGGGCTGATTGACATCACTCTTTTCAACATTGTGTTTGTATGAGATGTTCATTTATCACTTTCCTTCCACTTCATAACTAAGTGGTGGCCTGTCACTCAAGTCCCATTAAAATGCACTGAAGTCTGTGACTGATAAAATCTGAAGATGTTGAAAGAAACTGAATAGTTTTGCTGTATTTGTCCTTGGAGCCATAAAAGGGACTTTAGAACGACTCGGATGTTAAAGTAGGTTTTCGTGCCTCAGGCTGCAAGACTGTCTTTATTTTTGACTCAATAAACTCACTTATATATTTAGCATACTTGAAAAAGTTATCACGAGGAACATTCCTGCTGATAAAGTTTAAATTCATTCACTGATTCTTGTGTGACCGCATGATGTTTAAAAAAAAAGGAAATAACCTGCCAAAAAGGAACAAACTAGATGATCTATAAAGAGCAGGGCTGGTAATCGCCCTGGGACTCAGCTGTCTAACATGTACATGTTGGCCGAACAAAAGTTAAGGCAAGATGAGACCATAACACAGGAGATGAGAGGCTTCAGTACCCTTCAGGTGAGGGGGTTCGTCTGTCGTACAGGTGGTGAAAGCCTGTTTATAGTCCACACAAAGCAGCAGTGAGAGGAAGTGGGAGCATCTGCAGGTGCAGGTGTGGGCTGCCTGTGTGTCCTCGTTTCTAATTATTCCTGCAGTGCGCTATACAATCACACCCAGTTAAGGTTAAATTACCATCTGTGGGCGAGAACGATACAAGATCCCATGCAACTTTGAAAAAAACAAAAAAGGCTTATTTAAGTTAGCCGGTATCAAATAAGGCATGTGGAAGGTGTTAAATTCTCTTTGGAGCGAGTGATTAAACACAGTGGCAACCTGCCAGTCTGGAGAGAAAATGATCTTATCTGTGGGTGTGGTAGATGTGACTAACAAAGTTCAAAAGGCTCGTCAAAAAACAAACAAACAAAAAAACAGACAAAAAAAACAAAAAAAAAAAACAATCAGGCCATCTTATTTTCCACATTAGAGTGTGACATCTGTGCTGTGGTGACAGGATATAAGAGTCTGTGCCACTTCATGCAGATGTTCACACTTCCCTGCCTAAGGAGCTGGTTGCTCCTCACCCTCTTCCCTCTATTCCACTGCTCTGCTGTTTCTGTTATTTTTTTGAAAATAATCCCCAATTATAGGTCTTAAATTAGCAGCCAGTCTGATCAGACAGAGCTGTGAAGAGAGTTTACCTCCCTAAACGTGACTTCTTTGTCTCACTTAAATGTTTCAGATAATCAAACTAATTTTAGTATCAGACAAAGATAACCTGAGTAACTACAAAAGACTATCCAACTCAACCTGGTCCAGTTATAAAACATTAACTCCTCCCCTGTTAAATAATGAAATAACTGTGATTAACCACATCGTTCAGACAAGTTCAATTTCACACAGGCCTGATTACTGCCTGACCTGTAGAATCAAGAAATCACTAAAGCAGAACCTGTATGGCAACATGAAGTAGACTAAAAGTCCTCAAATAGCAACGGATGATGCTACAATCTAATGTAGTTCAAGAGGAAATGTGGAAGTCACTGACATCTATCAGTCCAAGTCCTAAAGCAGCAAAGCAACCATCCATTATGGTTGTTATGAACTATTGCATCTCAGTCAATAAAGTACATCCACATGGGTACCAAGGACAGTTAGAAATCATTTAATTAGCCTAAATACATTACTGGCATACAGAATCCGAGAGCAGTACTAATAAATTTTATTCTACCAAATAACGCACCCAAGCAGTGTGTTGCAATTGCGATATTGCGAGAACTGTAGTTCTCGCAAAAAAAAAAATATTGGTATTTTCTTGAAATACTGCCAATTTTACATTTCTCAGAAGGTGCATGTCCACATGTAACAGGACACACTCTTACCAAAACACTATTTTTGTCTCATAAGTCCAAAGAATGCTTTTTGAAAAAACTTGGGATCATCCGGATGTTATTTGGTAATTGTGAGTTGGACCTTTGTGGGTTTATTAGCAACAGTTTTGGCCTTGCAACTCCAATTAATGCCCTTTTTTGTTCAGTCTCCTTATTGCTGAATGATGAACGTGGACTTTAACTGAGGCAAGCAAGGCCTGCAGTGCTTTAGATTTTTTTCCAGATTCTTCCATGCACTCTTGTATTAATTTTGGTAGGGCGGCCTCTCGTGGGAAGGTCCACCACTGTTTCATGATTTCTCAGTTTGTGGATAATGAATCTTATTGATATTTGCTGGAGATCCAAAGCACAAACTACAACTAAAGTTAGAGGAAAAGAAATAACCACACTTTTTGTTGAATGATTTTTTTTTTTTTTTCCTTTAACGTCAATTTTTTCCTCAAGCAACAGAAGTAGAACGCTCTACATCAACAGTAAATTTTACAATATTTCCATTCAGTACCATCCCTCAGGGGGTGCAGCAGGAGCAGATAAACAATTCAGACCAAGCAGCAGCACCATTTTTCTGCACATCAGAATATCTAAAAAAAAAAAAAAAAAAAAAATGCTAACAATGCAATAAGTGAAATCATACAGCCACTTAAACTGCCCACCCACACCCCTTTCTCTGCATTCATGAACTTTGCAACCATTGAGAACTTTGCCCTGGGCAGAGGCAAGGAAATGCAGGGAGTTTGACAAAGTAGAAGAAGTCAAGATCTGTTCAGGCTATGAACAGCTCTCTGAAGGGGAGGATTATTAAGCATAATGGTTGGGTTTGAAAGTAAGTCTGTTTACTTTTTCTCCAGGCTAAAAATACAGTGAAGCATTTGGCTGAAAATTGCAGCGCTACAATATGAGAACAGCTCCAAAATACATTAAAGTTTAGACTCTGTTTGCCTGTAGAATTGCTGGAAAGCAGACTTTCTGGAATAAAGTTTTTGGTCTGCCTTCAACACCAAACTGTTTGTTTCCACTCCTGAACTATTAGGAGCAATTCCAACCACAGATCCCAATCAGCTCATAATAAAGCCGCATTGTTACAATGTAGAGTCTGAAAAGTCATGTGACTAGTCTGAGAAAGTTCATGAACTTCCAAAGGTAAGCAGACAAACTCATGAGCTACGGTGACTTGAAAAAGTCTTCAAACCCCTTCCGTTTTATTTATTTATATTTTTTTTAACATTTCATGTTACAACCACAAATTCCAATGTGTTTTATTCGGGATTCGATATGATAGACCAACACAAAATAGCACCCAATAAACAAATGGAATAAATATATGTGTGGCTATATTTATATAATTCTTTCCTCAAATACCCCTAAATTAAATCCAGTGCAGCTATTGTCTTTAGAAGTAATCAATTAGTAAGTAAAGGCAGGTGTTTAATTTATCTCAGTGTGTGGTAGAAAACACCACAAATCCTAAACAGACCACTGTGGAACATGGTGGTGGCAGCATTATGCTGTGAGAATGCTTTTCTTCAGCAGAGACAGTGGACCTGGTTTAACTTGATTTGAAGGTGATGGAGATAAATAAAGGGGAATCCTGGAAGAAAACCTGTTAGGTGTAGCATGACGGAGGTTCCCCTTCAAGCAGGAAAACGACTATAAATATAGAGCCGGAGCTATAATGGACACAGTTTAAATTAAAGCATACCTATATATCATAATGGCCCAGACCTAAATCCAATAGACAGTCTCTAGCAACACTTGAAAACTGGTGTTCAGAGAAGTTCTCCATCCAATCTGACTGAATTTGTGCTATTTTGCAAAGAACAGGAACAATTTTAGTCCATAGATGTGCAAAACTGGCAGATCCATACTCCAAAAAAAGACGTACAGCTGTAAAAGTTTTTTTCTTTTTTAAAAGCATTTCCCTACAGGGCCGAGAAAAAAGATTTATGCCATGCTTCTCACAATTTCATTTGTAAAAAATCTATCATCACTATCTTGTGATGTTGTGTGACATAAAAATCCCAGTAAAACACATTCAAGTTTGTACTTATAACAAGAAATGCATGGAAAACTTCAGTTGGTATAAATTATTTAGAAAGGCAGTGTACAGCTCTCCATGGTGGCCTTTCCTTTCTCTCCATGCATTTTTTTTTACAAGCCTCCAGTCAAAGTCACAGGCAAATTCAAGGTTAAAGCATACATAAGTCTCCCACAGTGACCTTTATCTCAGAGAGACCCTCATGAGCCAACTGTGGGCAGAGATATGCCAGAGGAGCTTCCATCAACACAGCGACAGAATGCAAAACCAAACAAAATTTACATTTCAATCATAAAACAAAGCAAAGTGTCCCAAATTGAGAACTGAAAGTTGGTTCTTGAGGTGGCGTCGGAGATGAGAACAGCGCAGTTTTGTTGCTGCTGTGTTTTGGCACTGTTGAAAATGTGATGATCAAGTCCTTGGGTCCTGGGATCAAGACCACATCTGCTGACAGATGAATTTTACACCAAACAAACTGAAGCAAGTTACTTTTTTTTTGCCACAACTGTACAGCCAAGAAATAGACACAAAAATAGACATCTTATATTCTGCTATGACAAATGTATTAGTGCTACGTGCTAAAATGGAGCAGAGAGAAAGAAAGAGACAGACTGATTAAGAAATAGGACAGGCACTTCAGTGCTTATGCATAGCGAAGATTAAAGTAAGAGCCAAGCAAAGAGAGGAAAGAAAAGGGAGAAAAACAAGGAGTCATTAAGGAGGATTTAGAGGCTAAAGCACTTTCACTTTGATCAGTTTAAAAAGACAAACTGCGAAATGAAACATCTTAAAACAGTTTGGTGCTGTACATTAACAACTGAGAACAAATTGGCTGTCAGATTTATGCAAAAGTGAAATTAGAACCAGCCCATTTACAGTTGCTAAAAAGCAATATTTGCTGACCATACAAAGTTAGCATAATCATGGCTATTGATAGGGACACTGTCCTCGGCTCTGTACTGTTTATTATTTAGCATCCTGAGATGAACGAGATTAAGCGACTGTCTAAAGCTAATAGCACTAATGGGATTGCGTAGCTCTATATCAGGGGGTCTAACCCCAGCTGTGGTCAGCAGGACAGTGAAATTACCTCCTGGTACCAGGCTAATATGCTAATCTGAACCAGCTGGCTTTAAGCTAGCGAGCAAGCTGCTCTACTCCCTGCTACAAGTGCCATTTTCTTTCAAGCCTGTGGATTTGAACACTTTTTTTTAATGGCTCAATGAACAGCAAATATGAAGGTAAACAGTTCATTAAAAAAAGAAGTCAGGAAAAAAGTAAAAGCATTAAAATGCAACATATGGATTAGCAGAGAGCTAACGGCAGCTTTGCTAATATTTCTCACAGTAGGAAAGAAGGCTAGCAGGTTGCTAGTACCATTTGCATCTTTAATGTTTCGTTCATGTCATATTGGAGTTATTGTGATGGCAACTTTTTCATTTTGTTGAGTTGGGACCCGAACTTTTTCATTTATACACAGCTAAATGAAATATTAGTTTGTTTATAAATTCTGATAAAGTTACAAAATTATGAAGTAACTGAGAAGTTTAGTTTTAGGGACTTCAGCAGACAAATGGGCAATGCACATTGGCGTGTGCTAAAAAATGCGCCTCTTAATTTCCCTACCGCAACCCACCCTAACAGGGTCTGATCACGCCTCATTTTCGGGCATTACAACTTCAGATCAAACCATCAATGGCTAAATTCAGTCATCTGTGTCATCTTAGTGCACTTCTGCTCTTCCAATCAGTGGTAAAGTACGGCAAGCTAAGAGTGATAAATATTGGTATTGTGTGGTGGAGATATTATTTAAAAAAATAAATAAATAAAACAATAATTGGCATTTAAAAGTCAAGATGTGAAATTTGGCCTACCAAATTACCGTATCACAACACGGATTGGTTTATTGAACTCCTGAATGGTGAAAGCACGCAAGCAAAAAACAGCAACAGTTTATCCGGACACTAAATAGTGATTTTTATGTCACAAAGTTGTGCAATGAATATGTTTTTATGGCGCGGTGGAAAAAGGGCATTCTTTCTATTCATTGATGGCTAGTATTTACACTCCCCATAAACAGGTGATCATTGTGCATCCATGTGATGTAAAAAAAATTTTTACACAATTTTTTTCTATATGGGCAGTGTGTCAATAATTATCCTTCATGGCTTGCCATTTTATAGGGGTCACATGACACATCAGTTGATGTGCCTTGATGCGGCATTCCAGAATCTTTGTCTTTATTAAAATAATTCTCATTAAAAAAAAAATTCTAATAAAATAAAGCCCTGAGATTCTTAAAGGTGATGAGTCATCATCATTTAAGGTGGAAATCTAATTTAAATAATAAATGAATAGATAAGTTGAATTGTATTATATTCTTTGAGCAGTAGCTGTGATTCCTTACATAAAATGCTCTGACCTAAGAAACATAATATGCTTAAATTTTATTTAGAAATGCCCAATTAAAAAGTTTATATGGCATACAGTTAGTAAAATACACTTTTTACAAAGACCCTGGCATTACAGCGAGTACCCCTTTTTTCACCACTCATAAGTAAGTATTCTTTCAGATTATAAATGCAAATTTTTACATCAGTTACATAATATACAGGTTGGAAAATTGCCGATATTGGGAACCAATTATTTGCTGTATTAAAGGGGGTCATTTGACAAATGTCTTACTTTCATTTTTCACATCCTTTCTCCCAATGAACATCAGCACTGGCAGTGGTAGAATTACTCAAATTTTCAGGTAATTAAAACAACTAGCACCTGTGTAAAATAAAATATTTCAAATAAAACACAGCCCTGAGTCTTTTTAATAATTACCGATGAGTTATCACTGATGATATGCACTTAGAGATAAATAACATTTATTCAAGGTGGAAATTTAATTTCAATAAAATAAGGAAATGTGCAGATCATATGAATCATCTATTTTTTCAGCTCAAGCTTTGATTCATTATCAAATAAACTGTTTAAAAGTTTAAATGACTAATACCAGAAATGAATATGTATTTTTTTTAGTGAAAAGGGCACAGCAAAGATCCGACAGTACTAAACCAAAGCGGATGACATGCTGTGTGTGTGGGATTTTAGATGGCATATTTGCTGAAAACATGGCTGTTTCAAATTAGAGAAACTGTAAATATTTTCTCTGTAAAATTCAGTTGTTAGCGTTCAAGTGATCTTCTGCAATTTACTACAGAGCACACTTTCCAACATCTCGCATTGATCCTATATGACATGAACGCATAGGTGCGCTTACAAAAAATGCTACTAATCTTTATCAGCACCTTCTGCTGTAATTATACTGTAATTACATCAACTCAAGAATGAAACAACATAACCCAAAACTTTAGCTTTTAGAATGGCTACAATCTGAAAATGAGGCACTTTTTGAGCAGCTATGTATCTTTATATATTTTCTTTTTTTTCCTTTTTCTTTTTTACATACCACTCAGCCAAATTTTTACTTTTTTGTCAACAGAGGTTTAAAACAATCCCCCCCCCCCCCAAAAAAAAAAACAACAAAAAAAAACAACCCCCCCCCACCTTCTCTATTCTGTACTGTCCTCTGATTGGCTTTCACTTCATGAAATGAGAGCAGCAAATTGCTTTTTAAGAATATCATTTGGCACACATCCCTGTAGGTTTGCTTAACCAACCGGATGAAAGAGAGGAGAAAAGAAAAAGGAAGATATTTTCCGTCAGTTTATGTCAAAGTGCTTCAGGGTTGCATCCAATCGAGCAGCTCTCTCCATCCGATTGGCTGTCACGGGAGGAAAAGGTGGAGCACTGAAGCGCTTTGAGTGGTACCAGATTGTCTCTCCAAGGATGAATCACTGACATCAGCACTCTGAAGGGAAAGAAAAAGAAACAATTGGGTAAGATGTGGAACAAACAATAAAGCGGATATACAAGAGATATAATTTATCAGGTTTATTATGATATGTAATGTTTGATATGAGTGTCTGGTTAAGAGTTCCAGCACAGAGTGACCCAGAAAGAGACTAAAGTTTACAGGAAGGTCAAACAGGCAGAACAAAAAAAATAAATAAATAAATAAAAAAAAAAAAAAAAAAGAGAGATTCAGACAGGATGAGAGATAAAGGGGGACAGCAGAAACGAAAACATCGAGGACACCTACTGCTACAGGCACTCACACAAATGTGAGCTTTTGACTCTGGGCCAGCAGGGAACAGACATTCAGATCCGATCCATTTTTCAGGCCATGTGACCGTGTGACTATGGTGCAAGATGTAAGAGCGCACAGGTATGCGCAAAAGTGTCACCCACAGCAAGAATTTAAAGTTTAAACAGTCGTTCCCAGAAGTGTTGATGGGATTTGAGCTCCAGCTCAGAGGCTAAAAAACAATCACATGTTGTCGTGAAGCCGTCTGTCAGTCTCACACACAATAAGCCATCTGAGGATGTTCTAGCCAGATCTTTAAAGCACTAAATTATTGTTGCAGATACTGTATGTGCCAGTATGCTCCCAACATGTACTTCTAGGCTAAAACAGCAATGTTGGAGCTTGAAAATGCATTCAAGGCTTCCATGAAGCATAGCGAAATAAAGTGGAACTAGATGCATTTCATATGAGTCAAACAGGAGAAACGAAGCACATTTTGTGAAGCATCCAATTGTATATGAAGTTTGTTTGCTTATGAATGATGATGAATGATGTAAAATGTACATTGTGCACTGGCATCATTGTTTTTCTTTTTCCATACTAAATGCTCAAACTTTAAGTTTCTCCCCATTCATGCGTTCATCTGATTGTTACAAAACTCAACACAAAGTGTACAAAAAAAAATTTTTTTACAGACCACATAAACGAAATTTTTTTGTTTAGGTGCATTTCATTAAGAGGAAAAACAATCATATTGTTCGATATATAACCTGCTGATTACCAAACAGAAAGACGGAAAACTGGACAAGCTGATTGGTGCATCCCAAATTTTGAGGTAAACGTGAAACAGACATGAAATAAAGCTCCAAGAATTTGCATGTCCATCTCTGAAATAAACAGTCGACTGCAGCAAACTGCAATGCCTTGTTCTCCCAACAAACTTTATAGTAGAGCATTATATGATTATAGCGGCTTTAATAGTAATAGTTGGATTTGTCATATTTGAGGAGATTTGGACACATAATTGTTTACATTTTTGCTTTAACTTTGTGCAGTATTTTTGCTCAAGGCTATCCTCCCATCACGATCCCAGATGAGATTCTGACAGGATGAGTGCTGTCTTTGTCATGTCTGACAGATCTGCTCCCTAATTTCATGCCGTCATTGTTTTTCTTACAATATGCCTTATAACTATTATCATACTGTCTGACAGATTTTACAAAAGAGCGACAAGCTCCTAAAGATCACGTTGATGTTCAAATTGATGTGTCTTTGAGTGTAATTACTGCAGGCAAAAATGACTGCTTTACCTCTTCTGTGAAGGTCTACGGTTTTAAAACGTTCGATTTTAGAGTAAATGAGTGGCTGCTTGAATAGTTTGTATTGCAAACTGGATTAAAAGCAATATAAAAACAACTAAACCCAGGGTACTTTGTGCAAAACGCAATGACTCACAGTAAAGGAACTCCGTCTGTTTTTGGCCAATCAAAACAACATCACAAAGTTACTAAAGAGACCCAGCTCAGAGAGAGTTCCCTAAAATTTCCCAGCAGTGCTTGGCTCTCTAATTGCACCAGGATACTCTATATTTATACCCCTCCTTCTCTCCCAAGTTTCATGCAGTGTGCTATATTTAGTCCCCCCACCCTTGGCACAGATGGTGGCCGCCAGCCGGCCAGCCGATCCCCGGCGGACTGAAGCGGAACACAGCGCCTCCCTCTTTTCAGCAGAAACAAACAACAAGCCATGAGACTGGAGCATCCCAAAGAGACGGCATAAAGCGACACAGAGGAAGATTTTACAGTTCCACGAAAAAGTATTTACCCCTTTTACAGAATTCCTCTGTTTTTGCATTTAGGTTAGCTTAAATTTCCTAAAGTTTCTGCTAATCAAACAGATTTAAACATCGGATGAAGATAACTTCAGGAAAAGCTATCCAAACCCACCTGGTCCTGTGTGAAAAAAGTGATTGCCTCAAACCTAATAACTGCTTGTGCCAACCTTGGCTCCAACAGCTGTCATCAAGTGTTTGTGATAACTGGCAATCAGACTTTTACATCACTGTGGAGCCATTTTGGTCCACTCTTTTGTATGAATTGTTTTAATACAGCAACAGAGGAGGGTTTTCAAACATGAATGACCTACGTAAGGGTCATACCACAGCATCTCAATCAGATTTATGAACAGACTTTGACTAGGCCACCCTGAAAACTTTATTTGGGGCAATTTATTCATCAGCCCCAGACCAT
The DNA here is from genome assembly GCA_014839685.1 of Anableps anableps. Lineage (NCBI taxonomy): Eukaryota > Metazoa > Chordata > Actinopteri > Cyprinodontiformes > Anablepidae > Anableps > Anableps anableps. The sequence goes on from CM026085.1 coordinate 14,553,435, forward strand.
CACACCACCACCATGTTTGATGGTTGGTACAATGTTCTGTTTCTGTGATAGTTTCACACCAGCTGTAACAGGACTCACACCTTCCAAAAAAAAAAAATTCCACTTTTGTCTCTTTAGTCCACTGAATATTTTCCACACAGTCTTGGGGTTCATCAAGATGCTTATGGCAAATCGGTTCCCTTTGGTCAGCAGTGGTGTTTCCCTTTGAACTCATGGATGCCGTTTTTGCTTGAGGTGTTTTTTTTTTTTTTTTTGTGACCTTCTGAATGAATCGTCGATGTGCCGTTGGAGTAATTTTGGTAGTTCGGCCACTCCTGGGAAGAATCAACACTGTTTTATGTTTTAATAATGAATAATGGATCTCCCTGTGGTTCACCAGAGTCCCACACCCTTGGAAATAGCTTTGTAATCCTCCAGACAATGTTTCTCATCTCTTCTTGAAAATCTTTAGATCTTGATATGATGTTTTCTTTTTGAAATCTCTTACCCTACTTCGTACTGTTAGACATCTTCTGTTTTAATTATTTCTTGATTCTACAGGTCAGGCTAAAAAAAAAAAAAAAAAAAAAAAAAAAAAAAAAAAAAAAAAAAAAAAAGAAAGTGGTTAATTTTGGATAATTCAATCTTTTTCAAGAGGAAGAATCACTTTTCCATAGTCAGGTTGGTTTGGATAATTTTTTTTCCTTTAATACAATAGGTTAAAAAACTGCCTGCTTTATTTACTCAGGTTATCTTTGTCTGACATATACATTTTTTTGATAAGCTGAGAATTTCAAGTGTGACAAACAACCAAAATAGAAGAAATCTGTTAGAGGGCATTTTTTTTCTCTTCACAGTATAATAATGTGGATGATATAGGCCTAATAATGACCTTTCTTCAATAAAGACTTTATACAAATGGATAAAAATAAAAAACAAAAAAAACCTGCTGACTGCCTCACATGCTACAATTAAATGTTTCCTTCTCTGGCCCCACTAATCAGATATCGGCTTCGTATTTTCTCTCTTGGTGCTTCGCACATCGATCTCCTTCATTTCCTTGAATCGTTTCACCATTTGTGGGAAAATCAATATAATAATGACCGCGTGCTTCTCTTCCCCTTACTCCTGCAGCCAGACTGTTTAAATCAAGAGGTTTGACAAGACTATCTGCCTCCGCAATCCTTGTCTAGCCTCTTTTACTGCTCTCTGGCTCCGCTGGTGTGTGTGTAATCAGGGAAGGCTGGGTGTGTGTGAGACATCCCTATGAACGGCTGCTTTAAAAATTGAAAGCCACCCTGTTCTCTAGTCGTAAATCTAGCGTGTCAGTCTGTCATTTTCCTGCCGCTGCAGCTCCCCACATGATGCGGTGCTGCCCTGAGCAACATGAAATGAGCCACTTAGTCCACTGGTCACTGCAGTTGTGTAAAATTATATTTCATCCAAAAAGAAACAGGAGCAGACTGGAGGTACTGCACTCCATCATTGGAAATGGAGATAAACACCAGCGATGTGGGGAATCACTGCAAGCCAGACATTTGTGAGGGAATGAAGGCTAGTCCTATGAACCTCACATGGAAAATGATGCAATTTACCTCCGAGTTGATTTGTGCTTCTCATTCAGGCGTAAAATTGTGTGGTTCCAACCTGCAATCTGAGACCTCTTTGTGAAAAATGCAGACTCCCTCAAACTCCAGGATAAGCCATCCATGACCTGTGATCCACACTGAAGGATTTCAGAATCATCATAGGATTAGGGATGAAATAAAATCTCTCCGATCAGCAAGTTGTTTTTTTTCCACGCCTGCAATCACTTCCAAGTGAGCGACTAAACTTCTGAAATCATCCAGTGCTGTCACTACAGAGCTTTCCAAAAGTATTAGTACCGCCTAAACTTTCTCATATTTCTTTCATATTACAACCACAAACTTATTGGGATTTTACGCGACAGACCAACACAAAGCACGGCATCATTCTGGACCATAAACCGTGAGTGGGACGCAACCAGCTTTTTGATGTAGCTGCTCCGGTGAGACCAAAACTAAAACTGTACATCATCCTAAACACATCATTCCCATGGTGGTGGCAACATCATGCTACGGGGATGCTTTTCTTCAACTGGGGCAGGGAAGAAAAGCTCTGTAATGGTGAAACAGGGTGGAGGCAGCGTCATGTAGGGATCCTTTTCTTCAGCATGGATTTCTTCCTCATGGGAACAACAATGTTTTCAAAACCACAATCGCAAAGAGTTGCTTAAGTGCAACATTTGGTAGGATAATCTATTTCAAGTGCTATGCTTGAATTTTCTGCACGTCACTAATCTATTTGGCCTGTTGGATAGACTTTCACTGCATTTGAATACCTGATGTTGATTTATATTTTTAGTGGTCATAATGCTAAGGTTAAAATGGTGATGGGGAAACTGTGTTGAAGAAAAAAGGAAGAAATGAGTCCAAAAATGTCAGTGAATCATAATCGATATTATCACAATACAGTGGACCCCCCCCCCATTCGCAGTTGAGTCTTCATGGATTTGGCTGTGGAGCATAACTCCAAATTATTTGCAAAAGAGTTGCCTATTAATTTTTGTAGAACCTATCTAAAAATATGCAAAAGAAAATGCAGCCTGGGAAGCTGAAATACCTGAAATACCAGGAGCACCATTTATCTTCTATGACGCTGATTGGCTGCACCCCCAAGAGCAGAAATAAGGTAGACTATAGATGTTAGCTTTAGCAGTAGTACTAAGATGGTTTCCATTGAGCATATTAAAGCATATTAAGGTATATTTGGTGTTTGAACTATTAAAATAGGCAGAATTTTATATATATATATATATATATATATATATATATATATATGTATATATATATATATATATATATATATATATATGTGTGTGTGTGTGTGTGTGTGTGTGTGTGTGTGTGTATAAAAAGATGTATCTTGCAATTATATGTTTCCCTAATACTAATACCATGCAGCCCAACTGGAGAGAGAAGAAAAGCATCTCTATGGTGAAACATGGTGGTGGCAGTATCATGCTGTTGGGATGCTTTTCTTCAGCAGAGACAAGGAAGCTGGTTAGAGCTGATTTAAAGAAGGATGGAGTTAAATGATGGGGAAGGCCGATCTTGGATGAAAACCAGTTAGAGGTTGAAAAAAAAAAAAAAAACACTTGAGACTGGGATGGAGTTAAAATTGAATGGTTTAGATCAAAGCATAGTCATGTGAGTGAATGGCCTAGTTAAAGTCCACCCCATCGGATCCCAATAAAACACACTTAAATTTGTGGTTGAAACTTGGCAACGTGGAAAAAGCTGAAGGGGAATGGATACTTCTGCAAAGCTCTGTATGCTTGACTTCATTAAATCATCGGTCCTGTGAGAGGATTAGAGGTGCAACATGAGCTGGGATCCAGCATGAAGACAGCTGCAGGAAGAAAACTGGCAACCAGCAGGACAGCTCCTGTGTCACCTCATTTTATTTCTTTCAGAGACGCCGGGAAGTCTGTCAGTTCTGAAGATGTGTTTTGTTGCACTCTGACCGCAGCGTCTGACTTCACCGATTCACTCGTTGCTTAGTCCTGAATCTGGCACATCTGAGGATGACAACTTGGGTAAAATGACACTCCACCCAAAAGTCCCTCAGAGGTAGAGGGGTTTGAAAATTGCTTCTTCATGGAGGGCGTTAGCTGCATCAGCTGATGGTTTCACAATGCTCAGAGTCACTGCCAGAGGTGGATCAGTCTTTCTAATCCCTGCAGCAAATAAAAGACTCATCATGCTCTTCCTCATGTCACATCTCAGCTCAAACTGTTTATTTTTCCCACATTAGATCCCATTAAGTGTCTGCTTGAGGTATGGCAAAACAAAATAATTAGCATTTTTGTCTAAACTATAGTACGAAAGGCTCAAATTCTGGAAATGTAGAGGTTTTTGATTAGGAAGGGAAGTAGGACACAAGAAAAGAAGGATACAAAAAAGAAAGGACACAAGGAAGGTAATAACAAGGGACACAATTTGGAAATGGAAGTGGGACACAAGGATGCAAGGAGGACAGAAACAAATGCGGTAGGACATGAGGATGGAAGGACAGGAGGAAGTAAAAATTACACAAGAAGATAAAGAAGTAAGAGTACAAGGAAGAAAGGAAATAAGGAAGGACACAATTTGGGAAGAAGAACACAAGGAAGGAAAGGACAGAAGAAAGAGAGGTAGACACCAAGGATGAGAGGAAGGGAGGAAAAACAAGAAGGGAAAGAAGTAAGAGAACAAGGAACAAGGGAAGGAAATGAGGGAGGGAGCAAGGAAGGAAGAAGACAAAAAAGAATGAAAGGAAGGAAAGAAAGAAAAAAGGAAGAAGAAAAATAGACAATAGGATAGGGAACAAAGTCTGGAGATAGATATATATTTTTCCCATGCTGTTTTTTTATTTTCCTATGCTTATCACTCAAATTCCATATCTTTCCATAATGAGGAGGAATTCTGCACCCCATAAAGATAAAAAATAAATAAATCTAAGTGAAGCTTTTTGGTAGCTCATGATTCCGTTTAAAAGTTGATCATCTCGAAACTTCTAGTCTGGAGTGTAAATAAGACTTAACACGGAGGCATATTTCTCTCAGCCACTCTTCAAAATGGGAATAAGTTAGAAAACGGCTACCCTCCTAAACTTGCCCGGCTCTACGGTGAAAAACGGGTGGACCTTTTTTGTTTTCCAGGCACAAAATGAAAAACCTGTTGCTCTTACGTTGCCGTCTTTATTTAGATTGTCGAACTGTTGAACAGCCACCCAATTTTAAATTAAGTCTTAATGTTAAGCAATAAAGCTCTTTACTAAGGTCACATTATAAACAGAGAGAAAACTGAGAAAAAAAATGGATTTTTGCAGAAACAGCTGGATCTTAAAGGGGGATTTCTGAGCGAAAAGCCAGAAGCAAAACGTAAAACAGTAACTCGCGCTCTACTCTAAAGCTTTTTTGTTCAAAGGTTCCACATCACGCACTGGTATCTGGTTTATTAATTCAGCCGAAAAAAACCAGCAACAGTTTGGTGGAAATCCCTTGGATCGTTTATCCTTGTGCTTAGTTAACTTGTATTTTTAGTTGGTAATGAAAACCGAGTGCTCAGCTAAACAGAACCAGCACGACAACAATAGGCCTTCGATGTCTGCCGAACCAACAGGAACAGCTTGTTTGGAAAAGACAAAAGAAGCACCAGTCGTCACCGGAGCCGCACACCTCCACAGAAAGAACAGGAGTCCACATTTAGGAGCAGCGATTTTAAACCTGCTGGCTTTTTAGCAATGGTTAAACGCTCTGTGTGGAAGCTGATGAACGCAGCACATGTTCTACATCCTGTCACATTATATTCTACAGTATGTTTCTATACATCGCGGCGCACCAGCTGCAATGGAAACCAGATTGTTGGGTGATGAAAGACAACTGGTATGTGCTTCGACTACGCTATCACACCCACTCTGTCCCATCTTTAACTCTGCCGCTGTCAATCAGGCCCGCAGCACCTACTGCAGCTATGCAACAAGCTTTTAAACCAAGAACGTGTGAATGTGCAATGTACATTTACATGTAACATATTCAAGTAGATGGATCATGAGAAATGGCTGAAATTGAAGGAGGTGGCATTGAAAGGGTGAGGTCATTGTAATTTCTGTCTCTGCCTTTTATTAGACCGACGTATCGGTGAAAACAGAAAATACCAGAGGCTTTACATAGTTGTCATCAGGCTGCAAAGATGACAGCGGGAAAGCCCGAGGGGGGGTGGGGAGGGAGGTGTTACGGCACACAGAGGAGCAGGAATGTGTGGGGTCAGGAAGAGGGATAGACAGAGCAGCAGAGTGTGTGTGAGTGTGTGGGTGTTGGGGTTGTTGGGGGGGGGGGAGCACAAAAAAAGGCGCATTTGCAGGAAAACTACATCCAGCATTCCCATGGTCGGCCTCACATTCGAGTATTGTTAAAGCAGCGAGTCTTTCTGAACCAGCTGGACAAACGGGGTCGGGTCCAATACAATGTAGTGCATGAATGTCGACTGGCAAGTAAAGCAAATAAATAATGTTAAAAAAAAAAAAAAACAACAAAAAAACTTCCAAAGGAAGTGTGGATTGCAATTGTATTCAGCTCTCTTTATTCTGATTCTCCCCAAATAAAATCAAGTTCCTTTAGAAATCACCTAAATATTAAACAGTTTGTAAATTAACGTCTGTTTGTGGCAGAACACTCGGACTTCACTTTAATCTGAACACACCACAGTGAAACATGGTGGTGGCAGCATCATGCTGTAGGTATGTTTTTCTTCAGCGCTGAGGAAAAGATGGATGCTGAAATGTAAGCGATGGAGCCCCACCTTCCTGCAGGAACCCTGAACATACAATAGAATGGTTCAGATCAGACGTTTCAAACCCAGCCCTGAAGGGCCAGTGTCCTGCAACTTTTAGGTGTGTATCTGCTTCAATACGCTTGAATCAAATGCACACCACATGTTTCAAATTTTAACTGGTAAAAAAAAAAAAAAAAAAAAAAAAAAAAAAAATCCCCAAAACTTGTGGTTTTAACGTGACAAAATATGAAAAAATTCACAGGAACGGAATAACTTGCACGCCACTGTTTACATGGGCGTAGAAGACGACTCCACAGTCTGAAACGATCTCTGTTATATAAATGGAAAGAACAAACTCCTGAGTCAGTGGCTCAACAAGCTGCATCTTAACCTTTGACCAAAATACCAAAGATAAGAGTGCAATAGCTCTCTGAGTGCCAATAAAGATTTCCATTTATCTCTCCAAGTTGCATAATGGATTTTCTTCCAGCACAGTTTCAAAAGGCAAGAGGAAGAAGATCTATATAAAGTCGGTATTTTTGCATTGCATAAACTGGCTACTGTATTGAAAGCTGCCACAGCACAGCGTGTTCCTGGATTGGGCTGAAGTGTTTTTTAGAAATGCGATCCCTCTCATTCACATACCACCAGCACACTCACATGTCTCTTTGTCTGCTGATTCCAATCTGTGATCATTTGTCTGTGTTGGTGCTGCTCCACAAGTTCTGCCACAAAAACACACACATACCACACACACACACACACACACACACACACACACACACTAAGGTGTCATGTGGAGAGAGGTGATATATGGACTGATCGGATAAGCAGGTGGGGTCTTCACTTCTGAGCAGGGCCTCTCCCAGAAGGCCGGATCTCTGACACGGACGATGACACGGAACACAAGAAGCTGTTGCTCCATCTTGGAGAGGGGGCAGAGCTGTTGCACCTCAAACGTCTTGCTTCATTTTTATGCTTCAAAGCAGCCAGATTCAACTACGATCTCATTTCCTTTGATTTGCAGGCATGTTCAAACCTGTGAGCAGGAAGGCAGACTTACAACTACTGACTTAATATTGTTTCTTTCATTTAATTATATATTATTACACAAAAAGCGTGCCTTTTATGTGTTGGAAAAGAAGCTTGAGATGTATGGTCATATTTTTTCCACCTAACCAAACAAACGTTTCTTGATTTGTGAAAATTTACCGTTAAAACTTCACATTATGAAGTGAAAGCTGAAACCAAAACCTTCACGGTGTGGCAGAAAATATTTAAGCAAAAGTAATAGATCAAATTCATTTCTGTGGAAAGGTTATTCCTGATGAGTGAAATTTACAAGCAAAAATCTGAAAAGTGTAGCATGTCACTGTGTTCACGTCAATATTTCGTAGAACCACCTTTTTATGCAATAACAGCTGCAATCATTTGAGGTGTGCTAAAGCAGACACACTAAAACATCTAAAAACAGTGGCGTCCAAACTTTTTGCCATGAGGGCCAAATCGTCAAGATGAAACCACTTAGGGGGCCACAAAAAAACATATTTTTTTTAAGTTTCCAAGTACTTTTCTTGTGCCTTTTTTATTTTATCTGCTCAATGATAAACTAAATGTGCAAGATTTTATTGAAATGAACAAAATATACTTGTGTACAAGAGGAATCTGTAAATCATTGCAGATCCAAATTATATAAAGAGTCTTTAACAACTATGTTATTAAAAGACAGGCAACCCATTTCCTAATTTTTTGGGCTGATTGTGTGTTAGAATATCTTTTTAGCGTAAATTCAACAATAAGAATGGGACGTGTGCCACCTTTCTAAAATGCTTGCAGTTTTAATTAAAGGGGTGGGGGTATTAAGATGAATGCAGAAGCCTGGTTAATAAATTAGAAATAATTTTTGATGTTCTTGCAGGCCAGATTTCCTTCATTCTAGAATTGTGGTCAGGGGCCACACAATATTAAGAGGGCCACAAATAGCCACACTTTGGACACCCCTGATCTAAAACATGAAGGACAGAGGACCCTGAGAACCAGAGTTGGAAAAAAAAAAAAAAAAAACTGCTTTAGATATTTAGTCTCCTCAGGAAAAGCATCCCCACAGTATGATGCTGCCACTCCCATGCACTACCCTGGGGACGTTGTGATGAGCGTGATTTGTAGAACACAAAGAGTCGGTAAAGGACCAAGGTTTTACACTAACTGAGGGCATGCTATTCAATGCAGGGGTGCCATCGCTGTATTTCATTTGTACTTGAAAGGCCCAACTTTAGAAGAATCAAGTAAAAAGTCATCTGAATTCATAACAATTACTCTCCCAGTCAGAGGCTGTCGATGCAGCACTTCAGAGTTCGATTCCTGACCTCTGAACCTTTGCTGCATGTCTTCCGCCCTTCTCTTTGCCCGTTTCCTGTTCGATAACTTTGAAAATGGACACTAGCGACACAAACATTTTTTCAAAAAAATCTAACCTTCAAAATCCAATGTGACTTCTGCTCATCTAAATTCTTGTGACAGCTGAAGTAATAAAGTAGTGAGCGAAGTGAAGCAGGTGTCTTTAGAGTGTGAATGCTGAAATGTATGGTTATCGTATTGGTAAAATTCATGAGTCTTGTCACAGACTTTCCGAAGAGTGTGTCCCAGATTAACAAAGCAGCACACGTTTTAACATGGAAATGCCTTCTGTTCAGCATTTTAGCCTCTTTTAGCACATTTTTGCTTTTGGTTGTAATGCTTTAATATGTATTTATGCACATTTCTGCAAAAAGATTTAACACAAAAGTGAATGAGAATTGCATTCTGTCTCCTAAAATCCTCCCCCTTACAAACGGTTACAGCCAAATCTGGGTTATCTGCCCGTTTCTGCACTGAAACGGATATCTTTTCCTCACAGCAGAGGTGGAAAATCTTTCATCCTTCATTCTCCTCCTGGGATGATTTTAAATAATACATTTGTTCCTCTCTCGCCTGCTGACCTGAACTGACTCGGTGTGAGGGAGTGTGCTGCAGCACCAGACGGGGCAGACGACAAGTTTTAAAGCTGCTGTTTGATCTTCTAAGTGACCGTGAGGGGGCTGACGGAGCAGTATCTGGGTTGCATTTAGAGATCCTGTCACATGTGTTCAGAAGCGACTTCACCGCAGCTCAGTGTGTTTTCACGTGACCCCCCTTGGCCTCTGCTCCGGTCTATGATGGATGTGTAATTATTAATAGAGAGGCTTCAGCTACTTTCTTCGAAATGCAGTCCAGTTATATTAACCTGCTGAAAAAACAACCATATTTAGCTCTTTGCTCTTGAACGGACCTCGTTATTACAGAGAAACTCAAAGATTCTCTTTGAGCAGAGTTTGGCAGCATGTTGCTTTCCAAACGGTGGAGCAGATCTGTGTGCGTGTGTGTGTGTGTGTGTGTGTGTGTGTGCACCTATATCAATGCAGACTGTGTTGGCATGCAGCAGGGAGTGTGTGGGTTGTTTGTCGGACTGTCTGCAGTCAGGAGTCTTGGTCAACATGCACAGCAAATATTTATCAAACAACCTGCAGGAGGCTCTGTCAGCTCCTCTTCTTCTCCCCAGAGAAGATCTCTATCCTGCTCTTTTTTTTTTGAGCTCCCTCCTTTCTAAAGTTGATGCACAATTATTGTTGCTTTGTTACTGGAGGAAAAAAAAAATACAGCGTGGAAAAATAAATCCAATTTCAAACTGCCTCCCCTGTACTATTCAATCCAAGTGGAATCAATCCACCCAATTAACCTGTCAATCTATTAGTCTATCCATCTGTTTCTCAATCCATCCATTTGTCTTCAGCAAAGTCATAGTTAAGTTTTGTATCTATGCTTTTCAAAGGACAATTGTATACGGACTCTGCAAATCTGATTCTGGAAAAGTGAAATTTTAACATGAAAACCTTACAGGAAATACATGACAGAATGGGGAAGAAATAGGAATTATTGGCTATAAAAATGATAGTCAAGCTACTTATTGACACGTTCAGAAGTAACAGCAACTATCCGCTTGCAGTAAACGTGATTGTATGTGTGTGGTAGCCAGCCAGTTTAAATTTCTTCTGCTATAAAGTACCCAAAACACATCATTTCTTGTAGGCTCAGAGCAGACTGGGAGGGGTGAAAAGGCCACAATAGGATCCATGCAACAAAATCCCATCACCCCGTTTCAGATTTTATCTGCAGGCTTAGACTATAAACACAAATGTAAGCAAACACCACTCTTGCCTTACAAAGCTGAATGTCACATTTACATGGTTTGCAAAAAACCCCTTTTCTGTTTTGTAAAGTATATGGGATCTGATGTAAAACACCAAAACATACAAAACCGCTGACTGGTGCAGCTGCCCAAGGAGTTTATTACGTTTGTATGGTTGGACAGAGATGGAGGCGGCTTCAAACTACAAAACAACATTAGAAGAAAGAACAGCAGTTAAAGTGACTCAAATGGCGACCTGTTGTTTATAGACAAGTCATAGTGGTAATCTTTGTAATGTCTGCACCATTGGCTATGTGGACTAGAGCTGGACCACAAGGTAAGTGAGGATCTAGCGGGATGAAAGTCATGCATCTCGACTGCTTCATGCAGCTGACTAAATTAAAAAGCACAAAAACAAACGTGCATCAAACGTGTCTCCCATACTTCAAAGATATCCCAAAGGTTGATGTTCAACAAAATCTCCTTCAATCGCTCTCATTTCCATCCATGAAGATGTTTTTTAACCTTGTGACAGGAGATTTGGAGAACCACAGCAAAGAGGGACACCCTGAGGTTACCAAGTCTCCATAGCAACCATTAAACCAGGGGTCTGCAACACCATTCCTCAAGTGCCACTGTCCTGCAGCTTTTGGACGCATCCCTGCTCCAACACACCGGAGTCAAATGAATCGTTGATGACCAGGCCTTTGCAAAACTTTCTGACATTCCAAGGAGGTGAACCAAAGATTGAGTATAAATCTGGTGGCCCTCGCCAGTGAACTAAAAATGCCTCATTGGGTCTTTTAGGAAATCCAAAACAAGTCAACACAGAAACGGTTCACCACACTCAAAATGTGATTTTTTTCATAGGCATCCTAGTCCTCAGGCCTAAGTCCTTTAGAAAGACTTAAAGAATAAGAGGACAAATCAAGGTGCAAGGTAGTCATAGCAGGGGTACCAATAAATTCAGCATCAAAGCCCCCCCATCCCTCCTCCCCGCTCAGAATCCGTTACAGATTGGTGGAGACTGCTGGGGTGATCACGCTGCACACAAAGTTCCCATTTCATGTAAACTAACCGCACTGTGACGAAATCACCGTTCTGTTCCATACAGGACAGTATGATTCATATTCAGATTCAGCAGATCCACCAAAATAAAAAAAAAAAAAAAAAAAAAAAGCCTCATGGAACCAAACAACATGTCCCCTACTAATTTAGGCACAAAACCACACCATAAATATAAACAATTTCATTGATGGGAGATGAAACTATAAAAGAAACAGAAGCAGTAAACAGGGCTGATGCTTTCCTCTCAATAACTAGACCCCTCATTCTCTCCCCTTTGTCCCCCCATCTCCTCAATATGCAATTTCAGCTAGTTTGCTCTTGAACAGGTATGACTAAATGAGTAAACAAGAGAGTTAAGCGCATTTAATTTCCTCTACACTGCCAATTTGATGCTATTAATGCTCCACTTAGGGCGCTGTGACGCCAGCAGTGGAGAAGAACATTGTGTTGACTGCTGTGGAGAGGTGAGTGTGTGTGAGGAGGAGGAGGAGGAGGAGGAGGTCCTCAGTGTTCTCTGACTGCTCAACAGAAATCAGACAGCACATTTCCAAGAGATATAAAGAGGCTCATTAGACAGGAAGTGTTTTCTGTACTGAGCAGATCTACGGAGCTAGAATGACATGGCTTGAGTCTTCACTCTACTCCACTCAAAGGGACAGATACAGATATGTCCCTATAAATTAGATCATTGGAAAAATGTGTGGACCCTTGACTATGGCATTTTTCCTTCCACCCAACTTTCCATTAAAATGCCAAGATACAGCAATCTGAACAGCCTTTCAAATTAAACTTGATTCCTTATCCACCCTTGAATCTCATTAGTCATCACAATATTAATGTGTGCAATATCGCAACAGCAAAGGGCTGCATGGATGCACACTATGTACGCCATTATAAGTTAAAGCCATGCAATAAAACTAAATACAACTACCACTAATATATTTGCCCAATTGGAGGCGTTTCAACTACGGTTGGTGCCAATAATTGTGATGCCAATGATTCTGTTAAAAGCAACAATTTCTTAATATGGGATTTTTTTCTTCCATTAAATAAATGTGCTCAAATTACTCCTCATTACTCCTTTACTACTCATTTAATCATGCCATTGTGTAAGGAGTATGGTTGCAGCCAATAGCATAAACACTATTGTATTGTTTCATCAATTTTTTTTTTTTCTTCTTGTACTCATTTCTTGACTTGTAGGATCAAAACACCTCTTTCTTACCTAAATGGAATGTTCTCTTGTCTTTCCCTTTTTAAAGAGTGGCTAAGAGAAATAGGTTCTTAAACACTCTGATCAGCTGGTTGCCAATGTTTGCACCACCTCTTATTTCTGAATAGGGATAAGTGAATAGATTAAAGGATGGATTTTTATGACTTTTGTGAATCTTTATCCTGGGTCTTGATAAATGTGCTTCCTTTGTTCCTAGGACCAACACCAAAAGGTTCCCATTTACCACTTAAAAGCTGATATAATCCGCTTTACACCGATGCAATATCTGTTCTAACCAGCTTCCTTCACTTAAGCAAAGCAGGTGCCAAAAACGTGGATGCACCCCCAATTTCAAGCCAGGTAAATCCCAATGCAAACTGACACCAAGCTGAACTAACATGTCTCTTAGTGGTGCTTCGACACGCCCCCCACAGTAACGGAGCTGGTTAATGCAGCAGTTGCTCTCCCTCATCCATGTGTTATGTGTTGGCTCCAGAAAATAGAAACTGTGGGCTTCACTGTTCCTTCATTGCCTTGTTATTTCTGAAGTTAACAGGTTATGCAGCACCTGTCGATGAGCACCCTAATTTCTTGGCTTCATTTCTTTAAAGCTTTTTTTTTTTAAGGTATAAATTTAAAACATTACTTTGACTCAGGGTTTCTATAAAATTTCCCTTTCAAAATTTTGTATTTTTCCAGATTTGGATGCTTAGATTATTTTTTGGGGTGGGAGATTTGAGTACAAATAAAGCGTGAACACTTAAATTTCTTTCCAAATTGATCTACAGCTGGAAAATGATCAAATCAATTTTGATTGTTTCTCAGTATTTTGAATTGTGTAGTAAACCCTAAAAAATTCATGATAAAATATTTCTACAGTGGTCAGGCTTTAAATATAGAGTCTGCACAAACTGAAGCATTTAAGGAAGATCAATGGACATACAGACGGATGGAGAAACCAATGGTTGGTTGGTTGGAGAATGGTTGGATGAACTGATGGAGGAATAGCTGGATTAATAGAGAGACAGATGGATGAATGGATTGATGGACATATTAATGGATTGATGGACAGATGGATGGATGGATGGATGCTTATAGAATCTTGAAACTTTCAACACTATTTCTTTTCTTTCTTTACACACTTCAGTTTCAGTTCACTTTATTTACATAGATCCAATTCACAATGACTGTCGTCTCGAGGCACTTTACAAAAAGAGTCATTTCAGTTCGATCACATATACATTCCAATTGATCTTAGTTATCAATCAGTGCATTAAGCTCAGTTCATTATTCAAATTAGTTTAAAAAGTTTTCTGTTCTAAGGAAACCCAGCAGATTGCATCGAGTCAATGACTTGCAGCATTCACTCTTCCTGGACGAGCACGGAGACAATCGCTTGCGTTGAGCCATACTTATCCAGACCTTGAAAATACTTACATCAAGTTAAATCCCAGACTTTTCCAGACTGATGGAGAGCCCTGACGCAAACACAGTCTGCTAAATGCTGCAGTTTGAGCAATTCACAAGAAAAAACACCCCACACAGTTTAAATCTGAGAAAGCTGTTACAGGGAGGGCCAGCTGCGGCGCTGACGCTGAGGTGACGCAGAGGTGAGGCAGCTCTCTAAAGGTTAATGACCGTTCTCCGGCAAGTAATGGCAGCGGTGAGTAAACATCTCTACCGCTTCGACCAGTGCGCTGTTGTGAGTTACATAAGGCAGGTCGAGGTGCTAGTGTTCCCTCTCTCAGTTACCTTTCTGGTGCATTAAAGTCAACCTGTCACAGATGCTTTCAGGTGGTGGAGAGGTTATAATGTAGACTCATAGCAACGTGCACAACTTTGCGTGTGTTTACACTAGAAACTGTCAGCCGAGGCGCTGGTTTCTTTAAGATCTCAGTAGGCTTCCAGAATGCACTGCGGACAGCTGAACATTGTGTCAGGGATTACGCAACTGAAGAAGGTCTGTATGTTCCTCCTATAACTTCCTAAAAACGGCCGCCAGGGTTGAGCAATCCAAATGAAGTCAAAGATGGCTCCACTGCTCTTGAGCTCCTCAGTTTTCTCTTCCTTTTTCAAAAGAACCGTTGAGCTTCAAAAGATTGCAAATCTTAACTTTAGCTTTTAAGGAAACTATAATGAGAGGGCCTGCTTAGCCCCATAACTATATATGTTTGCAGTGGTGCACAACTGAAACAAAAAAAAAAAAAAAAAAAAGAGAGGTGAAATAATTTTGTATCAAATAGCAATATTTCACAAAGTGGCAATATGCTGTTCAGTTAAAATCAATTTTGGTCCAAAACTGAATAAATAAAGCGTCTAAACAGTCACGTCAGAGCTAGCCTTAGTTTGGCCAGGTTGAACCAGGACTGTCGTAGCTAAAACGTTAGCTCCAACATCCGTCCTCATCGCAACTTATTTTGAATTGAGGTGACGCTGTCGACTTGAAATGCTGCGACACTCAACACATTCTGTGCATCTTCTTCAAGGCTGGCAATCAAACTTGATGTGTATTTCCGCCACCTGCTGGGCTGGAGTGTGTGCCTCCAGGAGGGGGCCACAAATAAGAGAACTAAGCAAGCTGCCATTAAATACATTTTTTAATGGGTTATTTTTCTGTAACTAGTAAATAGAAATTAGCATGTAAAAATAAATTAATAAACAACTGCTAACTGGTAGCAGTTTTCACGAAATTAATGCACTGATCTCGTCTCGTTGTTCTACTCTTTGTCAAGTAGAGCAGGTGCAATAAACTGATTTTAACTGATCAAATGGTCGCCCTCAGTTCATGGGTACCAAGCCTGCAGTCTGCTGCTTTACAAATAAGCTGCTTGTAGCCAACAAGTATGACTGACTGTTTTTTTTTCCTTTGCAGTTGAAAATACTTCTTTCTTGGAAGTGAGGGAAAAGTGTAGGAGGCTAGCAGCAGCCAGAAGCATTAAATATCTACAGATATTTCTGACTGAAATTTTAGAGAAAGAAAAAGAAACTAAACTCGTGCAATAAAAAGCAAAGTATGTGAAGTACAAAATATTAGGAAAAGTCAGAAGATTTTGGGGCAATGGAAGGGCAATGAATGTAAAGATAATGATAACACAATAAAATAATCAGGCAATGTGTGACAGTCTGTCTTTTCTAGAAGCAGAGCCCATCAGTTGCTCAAAACAGGTCATCCAGTTTAAATTGGCTTAACTGAACCCAATTCAAGCAGGTTTAATAGTGGAGCCCAGCAGGTGGAAAAAAGAGAAGGATTTCAAGGTGGCTCCCCCATGAGAATAATTTGACCCCAACAGTATGAGACCAAATTCTTGCTGTGCTGTCATCGTTAGCACTTCAGGCAGCCCCGAGTTTAACTCTGACCTCCTATCATCCCGAGTGCACCGTCTGATCCACCCGGGCTCGCAGCAGCTCAAGTGGCAGCTCACGCAACAAGAACATGAGCCTTCGACACACGCAACCTCACAGATGAGCATTATTATAACCGGACAGGCTCGGTACGCAGTCTCCATGTGAGAAGTGGCTCATTAGTGGGCAGTAATCAGCTTAGCGCTCCTCAAACGCCCACCGGTGCTAAGCGCTTTACAGACAAACCTAGTTAGAGAGGTAGATTTTGATTAATGCCAGGGCTGGGAACACACACACACACACACACACACACACACACACACACACACACACACACACACACACACACACACACACACACACACAGAGAGAGATCATGCCTGAAGTACGGGAGCAAGCATGGACGTGGTGACGGCAACAAGACAAACACCCGAGGCAGCAGAGAGAGAGAGAGGAGTTTGATGAGAGGTAAAGAAGCAAGGAAATGCTCTGCTGAGAGAGTGCACAATGTGGGAGGGACACAAATAAGAATGAATGTGTGTGAAAAGAGGAAAAAGCTCCCTCCTTCTCCTCTTCCTCCTCCTTTCCCCCCCTGTGCACTCAGCAACCCCGAAGGGTCGGTGGGTGGCAACTCCGTTCTTTAAGGCAGCGCCCGACTCACTCAGAGCCCAGCATACATCCCATACCACGGCGCACAATCGCTGCTCTGTAGCCAGGATCACTCTCACACACTGAGCTGGAATATCGCCCGGAAAACGCACACAGATACACAGCGTGGGTGCACACACACACGCGCGCGCGCGCACTTCCAAGATGCACCACAAACGTAGCAGTTTTCATGCACCTATTTGCTTCTTTTTGTCATAAAACTGCTCAACTCAGACAACTTGAGTTATAATTAGAGAGCGCATTGCAAACGTGTTCCAACCTTTGAACTTTTTCACATTTTTATTTGATTTTATTAGGATTTTATGTGACAGACCAAAGTAGTGCATAACTGCAAAGTGAAAGGAAAAATACATGTTTTTTTTTTTTAATTAAAAAAATCTAATAATTCTAAAATCTAATTTAATAAATAAAGGCCACCTGTGTGTAATTTAGAGGTTTATTACAGATAAGTACATAACAGGGCTGCAATGATCTTTTTCCACCAATCACAAACTATGGTTTACAGTATCAGTGAAAAATAAGCCAGATCAGGTTTGACTTAAGCAATTTAAAGTTTGAATTAGAGATGAGAAATGCCGTAAATAATCTATTTCCTGTTTCACAATCCATTATTTGAATTCACTATGAGAATTTATAAAATAACATAAAGAACTGCACAGCTGCGCAGATTTGTATTTGTGGGAAGACATATTCCATTACCGCAAACAGGAAGTGCACCTGCGAATAATAATTACTGACCAGTCAACTAATTTGGAAAACAACTTACAGATTTGTTTACAACCAAAATAATCAATAATTGCAGCCATTAGTGTGGAGGCCAAGGAACACAGAATTATAAAACCAGGGTTCGGATCATCTGGAACATCAAAGCTTAGAACATCTCACAAAGCTCCGTTCAAGTCTGGCTCAACTACGACCCCACCGAAACATGAGCGTCCACATAAGCTGACCGGACTATGGCTAAGAGACTTGAGAGACTGGGGCGGAACTGTATTTTAGAGCAAGACAACAAATCTAAACATATAAGCAGAGGTACAATGGAATGGGGTCGATCAAAGCATAATCATATGAGAGAACGGCCTAGTTAAAGTCCAGACATAAACCCAACCGAGATTCTACACCAAAAGATTTGCAGCTCTACCTGCATTTTCTGTGTAACCTTTCAAAGTAAAATCTGTGATACAATGAAAAATCTGCCTTTTTTTCATTTACTGCTAAGAAAATATTTATCTTTTCATTTCATATAAAGCTTATACTTTCTGAATAATAGCCACCCACTTACATTTCTAAAGATAGTCTTGTTTACTTGCTCCCTTAAAACCTGATCTGTTTGACCACCATTCTACATGTCACGTTAATAAAACCTCAAATTAATGTTCAAAGCACAAATAAAAAGCCAGCTTATAACCAAGGTTTGTTCTATTGTGTCTTGTAATGTGAAAAATCTAAATCTGGTTCTATTAATCATCCCTGATGGACAGCTTCAGCTATTGGCAACTGAAATAGCTGTGTTTTCATTCATTCAATCATTTGTTCAAAAGCACCGCTCACACACCCAAGTGAAAAATCCTTGGAATATGATTGTATAAGAGAGGGAGAAAAGGGGAATGTCTGGATTTAAAATAGAAGAAGAGGGCAAACAAAAAGTCTGCTAGGGGAGAAATGAAAGGACAGGAAGAGCAGAGGGAAAAGGGGGGTAATGAAGGGGTAGATGGGTTTTGTGGAAGACAGAATCAGCGAAACGGTTCTGACAAAAGAGAAAATAGGTGTGTGTGTGTGTGTGTGTGTGTGTGTGTGTGTGTGTGTGTGAGTGAAACAGAGGTAGGGAGGTGAAATTTACCCATTAGCTGAAACGCTTTTGGCCGATTCCCGCTTCCTGAAAGGTGGCCCACACGATCCGCTTTTGCGTGTCTTTTTCCCACCAAAGACCTGTGATTTATGTGTTGTCATGCAAGAGTGTAAACCAAACAAACCCGAGATGTTTTGTTGAAACTAAAATGCTTTGAAGTGAAAGAAAGAAGGAAAGAAAGAAAGAAGGAAAGAAAGAAAAGAAAAGAAAGAGTGCACAGGTATAGTCATCAAAAAGCTCCTCAGTCTAAATCCAATGAGAAGTTCAAAGCAAGAAGATCTCACAAACACCCACACTTCGGCCCGTCCAACGGCGCCTCCTGGACTGGCCAAGCTGCCAACACAATTCACTGCCCTGCCTCTTGGTTCTTGTATGCATGCGTGCCAAATACATGTGAATAAGGCACTAGTCAGTCAAAACATGACTGGAGTACTGAGCCATTAGTCGAGGTTTTACTACCTAATTACCATTTGGATGGCAGCTCACCAGGAAAATGCAAAAACACGTAAACACAAAAACAAAAAGGGCCGCAGTCGACTTCCTGTGAAAGAACCCTTCAGCTGGCAGCTGAACTGAAAGAAAGACTTTTTTTTTTTTTTTTTTTTGCTGGACAAGGGAAATTAGAAGAATTACTGAAAATTATCTGCTCTGGTTCTGATTTATTGGATCTGAAAATACTAATTTCTTCTATTTTTGAGGAGCTATATAAGCCCAAAGGAGAGTGGAATACTCTCGGAGGATGTTACTATTCAATGATCAAAGGCGAACAGACATTAAATAGACGAGTGAAAGTCTGAGGAGGGATTTTATGGTAATGAAAATCAAAATGATCTGGGTCAGTTCGCCCCTTCGTGCCCTACCATTAACACTGGGCTGTTCATGTGTTAGTTTGCTTCTTTAACAATGTCAAACCTAAGGCTGAGGTATGTAATTATACCCACACGTCATGCCACATTTTCATTACATAGTTGCTAAGATTTTTGAGCCCTTTCGGTAGGATGCCAGAAAAGGTGCTGGTTTGAACGAAGTTTTCGCCGTCTGTAAGAAGCATAAAATAACGCTGCCCCTCCCCAACTTGTTGCTGGGCACTGCCAGTCACCCAAATACAAGAAGGCGACAAGAGTGCAACCTATGCCTTCTATTAAGGTAACACGGTCTGTTAGGCGGGCGACATTTATGTCATAAAACAGATTTTCCCTCTCTGTGTCTCACTTGGACAGTGAGTGGGATCCAGCAGGTGGAAGTGTGTGTATTCTAAAATCGGGTGTGTTTCCGGAGGTGAGTAACCCGACCGGGTCAAGGTCTTGGGAAGAGAAGTAACCGAAAACAAAGACAGCTGATGATTTGCTGGCGGTAGAGGAGTGAAAGAGACAAAGAGGGAGAAAAAAATACACAAGGTTTCATCGCTGGTCTTCACCAAGGCAACGAAGACTCACATCAAACAGTTTCTGTGGTGTCAAATATTTTCTTTTTATCAAACAGCAGATCCAAGCAGTGTTTTTTTTTTTTTTTTTCACCCTCTATATTTCTGATGTGAAAGCAAGTCAGTAAGAGTCCACCTGGGAGTGACGCAGACTAAGTTCATTTTCCTTCTAAGTGCTGCTCCTCCAATCAGCAGGATGAGTCAGTCTGGTGAGCAGAAAGGTGCACACACAAGCGTCAAACACATCTACCACGCACCGCACATTCAGATTCTATTCATCAAGCAGAACCAAATACTTACGTTTCTTCTTCTGCATCAGAAGAAACAACATTAATCCATGGCAAAAAATAAAAAATAAAAAAAATCACACAAACAAAAGAGAAAATAAGGCTGCATAATAAGGTGAAAATACTGTGTTATAACCAGTATGAAAGCAAACAAAGGTTTTAAAAAGATGCCGCTTTAAAACCAGTAAAACGTTCCTTCCCTTCATTGTTGCTGTTTAAATTCCTTTAATCAAGATGCCAGAGAAAGTGGCAGAGACCCTTGGCCCGCCCCCCACTTGTTGCTGCACACTTGCCAGTGTTTCACCCATTCCTCAGTTTGAAAAAAATACAAATTTGGCTATTTAGAGATATTTCTGGTCGTAACAAAACAGCTGATGTGTGAAAGATAAAGGAGAACCACACATCACTCTTCTTAAGATGACCACGATCTTAAAATCACCAGTTGTTAACCCAGAGAAGCAGGTTTGTTCAGCAGCTGACTGCAGGCTCTACTGCAGCCGATAACCCAGCTAATTTACCAGCTAATATCAGCTGACGGTGCTCTGAAAAAGTACTTCCCCTCCTTACAGATTTCTTTTGCTTTAGATTTCCTGTCATGCTTAAATGTTCTTGGTTCCACTTCACTACCTAGACCCAGGCCTGATTACTTGAAGTGGAACTCTTTGGAGGGTGAAATTTCTGTTACATCTGGTATAAAACTAGCAAAGCATTTTAGACAAACATCATACCAACAAGTCCAACATGGTGGTCATAGTGTGATGGTCTGGGGCTGCTTTAAAACCTGGTGAACTAGCTATAATTGTAGAATCATGAATTCTGCTCTCTACCTGAACATCCTGAAGCAGAATTTCCAGCCATCAGTTCTTAAGCTCAATCAGGCTTGCCTGATGCAGCAGACAAATGATCCAAAAGCAACCCGGGCAGTCCACTGCTGAACACCTAAAAGAACGAGGTTTTGGAGTGGCCTAGTCAAAGTCTGGACCTAAATGTGACTTAGATTCTGTTGTGCGAGCTTAAACACGACTCTCATGCTTTTGGCCCTCTTTTCGCTTCTTCTTATTTATTTATTTCTTCTTTTTTATTGTTCGAAACAAACATTTGTTCATTCATTCATTCATTCATCTTTTTCAGAAAATCCAAACCCATCTCGACTTGAATTAAAAGACAGAGGTTTAGAAATCCCTGCGCTCCGTTTCTGAACATTTAAAGAATGATCAGCCAGGTCCATCTTGTCAGCTGACCGTATTCTTGGACCTCCAGGAGGATCCAACTAAAAGCCAATTTTTGGGTCAGTTTTCTTCAGTGCAACAACACTGTTCATTCTATGAGTTTAGGAGGTTTTTTATTTCTAAATAATGCATATTTCTGAGGAAAGAGTAAACCAGAATCAACTACACAGAGATTTTTATTGTATGAGCATTTACAACTGCTCTCTGGTTGTACTAATGAACTAAGGCTACTGTCTTCACCGAGTCACACAGATCATTGCATACTGAGAATAGTGTTGTGCATCAGCTTGATCATCTGTCACAGAGCTGCATGTGTACGTTTCTCAGAACTCAGCCCACATTACCCCTCCATCCCTTGGATTTCCCTAATCAGACAGAGTCAGAAGACTGAGATGAAACGACGCAGGCAGATGATCTGGTCACATGCTCTGTGCGAGAAGCCCTCGAGCTCTCCGGCATGTACACATGCAGTAGGGACGGACGCGCAGCCTTCAAGGCTCCCCCAAAAACCCAAACAGTGGGTAGCTGTTCCAGAGCGTGGGGTTAGTACGTCACCTCCTTGAACAGACCACCCAAACAAAGCAAGACTGGACTTCAGAGAAGGACGCATCCTTGACTTCAACAAAAACACGCTCCAGCTCACGCGAATGGATCGCTGGCAGATATGCTCTGTGAAATTATCCCACAGACATCTAAATACATGTGTGAAGAATAAAACTAGATAAACAGAGGAATACTGAGTTTGTTGGGCCTGGCAGCTGTCCTCATGCAAACACATGGCTTTATTTTTGCTTCATTCTGTGTGGGTAAATCCCGTTGTGTAATGCCGTAATTAGGCTAATGCAGGAAGGTTGAGTTTGCAGCAAATTTCCATTTTAATATGAGTTATATAATCATAAGATGGTGGGCTGAACCACCCAGAATATACAGACAATTATACAAAAACCAAACACAAAAAGAAGAACATTTGCAGGATGAATTACTAGTTAAATTGTGCTATGTATGCAACTTCTCAAACGAAAAGCATTGCTACGTAATGTCATGCTAAATAAACACAGCATCTAAATATCTAAATTAACTTTCATGAAGTGCTTCAGGATCCAGACTTATATCAACCCTGGATTTCGCCACCACGTGTTCAGTCCTGCTGTTTCTGCTGCACATCTGTATGCACTTACACGCTGCATTAATGCGAGCGGAGCCGTGAGTCACTGTGCTGAGAGAGGCATTCTGCCGTCAGCACAAAGCAAAACGTCTCAGCAGATAAACAACCACATGTACACGTAAACATATATGTATGTAGATATATATACACACAGCGCCCTGAGCCTAACCCTCTTTAGGAGGGGGGGGGGGGTCACGTTCAATCCTCGAGCTTGTGTTTTACGTAACACTACTCGCGCTGTCAGTGTAAACTAGCATCGCGTGGATCACACACCCTGCCAGACGAGCCTGTCGCACACAGGGAAACTGCTTTCTGCAGCTTAAGAGTGAACTTAATGGTTTGTTTGTCGTGGAGCCGCAAAGAACAACTGTGTTCAGCTGATTATCATTTTACTGTAAGTGGCTACATGAAGATGTAATCATCGAATACAGGATTGCCGTTTAAAATTTCAAATGATTTTATACTCAGGTTTCTAAGTTTATTAGTCTATTAATGACTTCTAAGCAAGTCCAAGTCAAGTCTCTAGTAAGTGAAATGAACTCCAATAATGAGGTGTAGGGCATCTAATCTGCGTTTCACGCAGCTTTGCTGTAGATTTTAAGAACTCTTTAATTGTTTTGTGCTCAAATTAATGAACATTTAACAATTGTCAATGTTTTCAGAACATTTCAGTCAACACAGAGACAAAACTGAATTATTCAGATTAACAAGATAACTGAAAAAAGAAATATGCATGTATATACAGAGAAAAACAGCAGAATGTTGAATAATGTTAATTTAAATTTTTTGAAGACGAAGATGAAATGTTTTTGGGGTTTTTTTTGTTTTTTTTTTATAAAAGTTGTGTCTCTTTGTAATGATGCAGTTAATGTCTATAGGAAAAAACACTGCAAACACCTGTTAATCCTCCCTTCATGAGTGCACTGTATTGTATACTAAATAGCAGAGGTCCCCAACCACCAGGCCCTATGTTGTACTGGTATTAATTAGCTGACTTACTGGGGCATGTTCACCATTGATTGCATGATAAAAAATATTGCTTATGAGACTCAAGTCCTAAACCTAGAGTTCAAGCAAAGTTTCAAGTCTCAGATTTTCTATGTATGCTAAATCTTTTTGAGAATGTCCATGTGCTCCATTGTACTGTGGCTAATGCTGATTTTCCTATAACAAGAGTAAATTATTTTAGTACAGTTGTAAAACAATCAAAATTGTTATAAATGAAATATTAAAATTTTCAGTTTTTCTGTTTAGCCTTTGGTATTTCAGGTAAAATGTAATTATAGAGAATCTGGAAACACAAATTGTTTCCAGACGCAATTTACTTCTTCCCATACTTAACTGGGCTATAAAAATACCAAAAACAAAAACCACACTTTTTCAAGACTTCAAGGAGCCTGGAGTACATCATGAGGATCCTTTGCACACCTATAAATTAAAGCTGAAATCATTACACTTAATCGTTTTGAATCAAAAATCGATCTTGAATCAGCATCATTTAGAACGAAACAGTTCACGTTATTTATCCTAACCATGAGGTTCCTTTTACACATTACATAACCAGCATCTAACAGGGCCTTTCCTGGCACACGACCCATGTTTAATTTTAGCCTTTAGCCCTCAGTGTTCACCCCCGGGACATGAACACAGACACTACCTATACAGGCATATGGCTGGGGAAAAAAAAAAACAAAAAAAAACCCTGTAATTACGAGCGATCATAAAAACACACCCATACTGTACATTTTTGGGGATAAAAACAGTGTCTCGACATTGCTGATTGCTAAAGGATAACTGGTCAGTTTGAGAGAGTTGTAAAATTGCAGTTATAGAATGGCTGGAAATGCTATGTGGGACCATATCAAGTTGTATAATGATAGATAAAAAAAAATAAATAAATAAAATAAAAAAAACGTTGAATAGAGTGAGCTTCAAAAACAAGGGAGGGAAGGAATTCCAAAAATCCATCAGCCCAGATGTCACACGAGGACAAACCATGTGATGAATGAACAAAGACAAGTAGTAAAGACCCAAAAACACAAAATGAAGATGGACGCAGGAAGAGAAAACAATATTTGTAAGGGGAAAATTATAGGCTGCAGAGGAGAAATGTCTCAGGAGAGGCTACTGGTCTTGGGACCTGTCGCTATTGGGGACTGCCAGCCCGCTGCAGCAAACACACGCAAACAAAAGGATCATTTATTGGAGGAGGAACGAGGATGAAAGCAGGGGGAACACTGTACAGAGGTATTTGAGAGCAGCGTGAGCGAAACACTGGCCCCATCTCAACATTCACAGCCAATGTGTAACAACCCCCCCTCATGCTGCCCCATGACATTCTCAGCCGCCATATGGCCATGCTGTGGGACCCAGATACCATTTTTATTTTATTTATTTATTTTATTTAAAAACACGCCACGCTTTTACCAACGTAGCCATCATCTCGCAATAAATCCAACACGTTATTGTACGGAAGCAGGCTGATTGTTCATTTCCATCCGAGAAATCTATAAAAACCGGGCGTTGACTTCAGCTTCCCTGCTTCCCACACACAAACCACAACAACCCCCGTATGAATATCTTGCTAATGCCTTAAATTCCTCATTAAATCCATCTGTGGAGCAAAGCTATGAAATGTTTACCACAAAACTCCCGAGCGGCTTAATTCCAACGCAGCTTACAGTGCAAATCATGAGAAAGCAAGCGGAGCTACTTAAACAAGGCAGGAGCCCCAGTGTGGAAGGTTACCAAGTGTTTCACTGACGCGTATAAATCCACATCTCCATTTACAGTCTGTTTTATCTGCAAGCATTTATTTCTTAGAAAGGACCCATCATTTGGGGCAGACAGCGGTTCAAAGAGAATGTTTCTGCTATGACGAAATGTCTCGTGGAAAGCTTAGTCATTGTTTATCTGGGGTGGTCCTTTGAAGGATAGAAAAATATGCCTTACAGTGAGAATGAATGTAAACAAGAAAAAAATAAAATAAAACAGATGTAGATATAGGAAATGAAAACATAAATGTCATTGATTGCTGCAGGAACCATATACTTTACACATACTTCCTTTGATTATTCCCATTTATTTTCCTGAAGAAAAGAAAATTCCAGAAAGTCTTCACTTTTTCCACATTTCTTTGTTCCAGACTTATTTCAAAACAGATCTGACTATATTCTTTTGTTGAAAAAAATCTGAATTTATAATAAATATAAAGATTTGCTGTGACACCTAAAATTGAGCTGGTCCCATTTCCCTTATCATCCTTGAGAAACTTCTGCAACCTAACTAGAGTCCACCTCTGCCAATTCAGCTGATTAAGCATTGTTTTGGAATTGAGCACATTTGTCTATGTAAGGCCTCACAGTTGACAGTGCATAAAGCAGATGCAATGCAATGAAGTCAAAGGAACTGTCTGTAGATCTCAGAGACCAGATTGTTTTAAAGCTCAAATTTGGGGAAGGATACAAAACAATTCCAGCAGCACTGAGTGTCCTGCAAAGTACTGAGATCTCCATTATTTGAGAATGGAAGCTGTTTGGAGCTACAAAGACCCTCCCTAGATCCATCCTCACAATCAAACTGAGTAGCTAGGGAAGAGGGGTAGCAAAAATTCCAATAATCACTCAGATGGAGCACCAGTGTTCCCTTGTGGAGATAGGAGAAACATCCAGAAGGTCAACTATTGCTAATGCACTTTACCAATCAGGCCTTTATAGTAGTGTGGCCAGACAGAAGATGCTCTTCACTAAAAGGCAGCCTGAAAAAGCACCAGACCAGGTAAGCAAAAATCTCTGGTCTCATAAAACCAAAATAGACCTTCTAATAGAGCTTCTAACCCTAACCCCTCTGGGTTGAATTCCAAGAGTCATGCATCATGAGTCATATGCATCATATGTGAAGCATGGTGGTGTTAGCATCATGCTGTGGGGATGTTGTTTGCTGCATGAACAAGGTAGCTAGCCTGGATAGAGTGGGAGGTAACAGCAGCCAAATATAGAAATCTTCTTCAAGAAACCCGCTCCACAGTGCACTAGACGTTAGTCTAAGGCTGCAGTTTACCTTTAGCATGCCATTTGCCTGAAGCACACAGTCAAGATAACAAAGGAGTGGCTTTATGTTTCAAAAATACTTTATTTGTCCCAAAGCCTTGACTTAAATCCAATCAAACATCTCTGGTAAGACCTAAATATCACTGGCCACCGACGTTGCCCATCTAACTTTACTGAGACAGAGAAGGTTTGCAGAGGAAAACTGTAGACAACACCCAAAAACAGGTGCGTTGAGGTAGTACAAACAAACCCAGAAGACTTGAAGCTGTGATTGCTCCCTGGGGTGCTCCAAGAAAATATTAAGCCATGACTTTGAACCTTTTGAAACACTTTTTTAGCAAGTCTTTGCCAATAAAAATTTTGCACATCTTTTAGTAAAAGCAGGATTTCACCTTGCTATTACTGGGTACTGTTTATAGCTCAAACAAAATATGAAAAAAGAGAAGTACAAGTGAATATTTTCTGGTGTTTTACTGTAATATCATATAAATCTGATTCTCAAAGAGCAATATTTGTCCCTTCTGATGCAGTGCTCCAGCCTCAGTGGGGGATTTTATATTGACAAGAAATTAAAACTAGGATCAGCTTAACTGAACTTGGAAGTACAATGCTTCAATGGAAAGGCTGATGAAAACATTTTAAAATAAATTATGTATTTGTTTTTCTTATTTATTTTGTCAGAGATTGGATATCATGGTGTATAATTAATTAGTATGCAGGGATGCCATGAGCTGCAGAGGATGTTGCCGTTCTTGTTTCTGTTTTAACATTGTCTGCAGCTAGGTGTGTCTGATGGAGATTGTACGTCTTACTTGGTTAATTTTTGTTTGTCTATAAGTTGATGTAAATGGCCTTTGTCATGTGTTCACTCACTGTGCAAAATTTCCCTATTGGGACAGTAAAATATCTTTTCTATTCTGTAAGACTAAATTGTTCCCTTTGCTATGAGTTGCATGTATGGTAGATATATTTGACAGTTTCTTCTCTTAAAAAAACACAATGGCTCAACCGGAGCAGAATAATTCTGTTACTTCTAATATATAAGCAGCAAATGAAGACTGAACAGGAACACTAACAGGAAAATGTGACAGGGCGTCACAGTTAATTATTATACAACACTGCAAAAGAAACACTAAGGAGGATCTCTAGAACATACTGGAGATTTTTTTCATTGTTTTTCTGATTGGACTATCTGGCACCTATCCTAATCAAATTCTGTACAAACAGAAGGTTGAGGCTCAGACAAGAGAATCAATGCTGTTGTAGCCAAACTAGGTTTCATATGCAGGTATATTGACAGTTTTATGATTAAGACAGCTGTCTATATTTTAATTTGGCGCCAGCTAAGATTTAATTACAAGTATCAATAAAAGACACTGGATTATCTTCTTTGCATGTTCTTTTCGCTTTCAATCTTATAAACAGCAAAGACAGTCGCAAAGAGTTAAGATTGAAATCAGAAATGAGAAAACTACACTAATAAGTGTTAAAGCTCCTACCTGTTCCCTCTTTGTTCCCATTCTGATGTGTCCGTAGCTCCTCGGATTTGTAGAAGTCGATGCTGGCATATGTGTTGAGGCTTGAACTGCTGCTCCCACCAGCTGTTGCCCCCATTCCCCCAACCCCGGAGCCCGAACCAAGAACAGAGAACAGTCGAGATTGGGGCTGGCCTCCTGTGGCACCTTCCAGGACAGCATGAGGACTCTCTTTGTTGACCAAATCTAAGTCTATGTAGTTAAGACCCTGCTCTGTGGATAATGTCTGATTGTTTGTAGGAAGTGACTGCTGTGCAGGGAGTGGAAGTTGAATTGGAGGATCGGTGACAGCACCGTTCCCCCAAAGAATGCTCTCAAAGCCGAGGCGGCGGGCAACAGCCTGGGTGTGCTCTGGAAAGAGGGAGGCAGTTGAAGAAGAAGTAGAAGCAGAGGTGGACAGGGAAGGTGTGGCCACAAAGGTTTCTGAGCAGTGCCGCCTGCGTCCTTGAGGGTCAGCACGGATTACTTTTGCACCCTGGTCTGGGTTCAGTCCTGATTTGCCTAGAGGGAAGTCTAGACCCCGAGAAAGCACTGAAACAGATGGATCAGTTCTTGTAGGAGAGGGGACTTTGGGGGAGACACTTGGTGATGATCGAGGGGCAGTGTTGTTCAAGCTGAAGGCCATCTCTGTATAGTCCCCACAAGATGTAGGAGACTCTGACTCAGTCACTGAGGGAACACTTTCTCTGCTTTTCCTAAGAGATGGTTCAGCAACCTCAACACTCCCTTGACATAGACTAGTAGTACCTTCCTTACAGGTTTTAGGGGCATGAGCAAGAACTGGAGGTGTGGGAGGGGTGTGGAAAGGTGGAAAAACTAATTGGGTATTGGAATGGGGTGAAGGGGATGGCGAAGGGCCGAGGTCCATGTTGACGTACTCTGAGGGAGTTGGTGGAGAGACGGGGGCAGAGGGACTGAGAGATAAGGGGATAAAGGTTTCTACAGAAGAAGTTGGTCTGTTTTGAGAATGCTGGTGATTCGAGCCTTGATTCAACAATGATCCATGTCTCAATCCTCTGCCTCGCCCAGCTCCTACCCCAGTGCGGCTGCATTGCACCCCCTTGAATTCAATGCTTACATACTCTCCAGGGCTCTTCGGTTCTGGGGGTAGAGGATTCTCACGGACCCTAGGAAGAGTGTTAGCCTTGGATACATCTACAAATAGGCTTACAGGTCTGCTTCTAAAGTGGCTACCTTGCTTTGTTAACCCACCAGAGCCCCGTCTCTGAGCAATCTTGCTCACCTCTTTGGGCTGAGATCCACTTGTAACATTACCCAGAGCCTGGTTAGTCCTATCATCACTCTCTCCAAGACTCTCGCTGCTAGCTGAGCTGGAGGAGTATGAGGACGAAGAGAGTGATTGATGCCGTCCAGCCCCTGAACTGCCAGTTGGCTGCTCTAAATGCCCCTCTGAGTTTCTAATACTACCCCCTCCTCTGCTACAGTTCCCATTGGGGCGTCTACCTCGTCCAGGCCCATCATCAAAAAGCCCAGAAGTGGGGTTATGTTTGTATGACCTGGGAAGGGAGTAGTAAGAATACACCATCTTTGGAGATGGCTGTTGCAAACTGGTGTCTAAATGGTAAGTGTGCTCACTGGGTGGAGGGCTGCCATTTACAGAAGGTGCACTAATAGGAGACATGTTCATGTAGTCACTACCAGCCCTGCTATCGGCACTGCCAACCCAAGCACCTTCAGAGAGACTTCCACGTTGGTCAGGGGAACAGCTGCTGTTGGGTGACATTATCATATAGCCATCAGACACTGGCAGGGGACGAATCTGCTGTGGGGGAGACACGCTGTTGTTGGGGGTCATGGCCATATAGTCATCAGCAGGTTTGGAATCTGATTCTGGAACAGAGACAGTCATTGTTTGACACGAGGAAACAGGAGGGTGGGTGACTCCTGGTAGCATGGACATGTACCCATTGTCCACACCAGCAACTGCTCCTGGACCACCATCAGTTTTTAACTCTCCTGCTACATCCAAGTACCCTCCTCCCCCTACACAAGAGCCCAGGGTTGATTCCCTTTGAGTAGATGAGCAGGTAGATGCAAAGGACTCCCGACTGGTACTCCTCGACATAATGGCATAATCAGCTGAATCTTCATCTGCAGGCTCCTCAGCTCTGCGCTGATGTGGGGCCAGTCTTTCCAGGGCCATAGGAGGCAAGGAGGCACGCTTGCTCAGAAGCCTGCGTTCAGCCTCACATTCACGGCTAGATGAACGACGCAGCACTCTCCTAGTCTGGGGCAATGAGCCATTAGTTGGTGTTCCTGGCACAGGCTGGGAGCTAGACGTCATGTTGCCTTGATTAATGTTGCTGACGCCACCGCCGCTCCCACCGCATTGGCCCATCAGGATGTAGTTTGCTCCATCCTCGCCAATGCACTGGCTGCCAATGCTGCCAACAGAGCTTCCTGGCAGGCTTGGAGAGGGTAGAACCGTGTGATCCCCAGGACTGGAACCATACTCATCTGAGGAGCCGTAATCACTGGGTGAGCACGAGACTGAGGTATGATGAGAGGGTACACGAGTATAAGTACCAGACCCTGGAATAGCACCAGCAGCCGTGATACCTCCAAACTCCGATCCATGCCCAGAGCTGGACGAGAGAGTTGGGGCTGGTGATGGAGATGGGGCCGGGGTTGAGATGGAGCGCATCAATCCAAAAGGAGTTTTAGCAGCTGTGGCTGGAACTGAGCGGGCTGACTTTGACCTGAGGATTGGGGTGGTAGAGCAGGAGCCATTGGTAGAAGGACTTGTGTTTACACCATGGAGAGGAGTGGACCCTGCTATACCATCTTCACTTTTCCCTCCATCACTGGCGGTGCGTGACCTCGGGAAGCTGTGTCGAGGTGTGGGAGAGGCACTGGAACTGCCTAATGCCGCTCCCACATTTGCACCTAAGGTTGGCTCAGTTCGGGGACGGCGGAGAAAGCCCACCTGGCTGGGAGGAGGGTTGGGGTGGTGGCGGCGCGAAGGAACGCTGATGGGGTTGGAAGCTGTGGCACCTCCTCCAGGACCAGAGTTTGACTGAGACTTGGTGCGCTGGCGGAACTCCTCGCTCAGGGCTTTCATTGCCTCTAGCAAGGTTTCATGCATGTTCTGGGCCACTACAGAATCATCAACCTAGGTCACAACACATAAAAGTCAATTAAAACAAGAAAAGTGCAGAGTGCTTGAGCTTTAATACAGTTTTTTTGCTGTTCACTGGTTCTTTAGAGTTTGCAACTGGAGAATGTTGAGACCTGACATTCTCAACATGATTCCAAGTTACACACTCACCTGCATCCAAAACTCGCCGGGGCCCGTAACAGCAGAGCGTCCCACCTCAACGAAAAAGAAGTTTTCTGAATGTCCACAACGCCTGACATTCATCAGCTGGAGAACCACAGCAGCTGCATCAGAGTTCAGCTTCACAAAGTTTACTGTCTTGTCGGTAAGGCAAAGGCGATAGATGCCCACCAGGTTCTTCGCCTGACCCAGCCCTTTGGGCCACACTTTCACTTGCCAAACTTCTTTGAATGCAGGTCCTGGATTTGGTGCTCCATAGTCCCCTGAAGCCGCACTTTCATTCGGATTTTTACCTACAAAGACAGAACAGACATTAAAGGGTTACAAGAGAGAAAAATAAAGTATAGCAAAGAAGGAAATCAAGGAATCAGTTTGACCTTCATACACATATAATTAACCAGATGTAACCACCACTATTTACCTGTTGATAGAAGGCAAGAGGCTTTTATTATGAGTGCCATGTTTATGTTGAGCTTTTAAGTAAATTTTAAATCTGGTCCAAACACAAAACTAGCATGAATCAGTTTGTGAGACTGCCTTAGAATACCTGAGAGCCTCATATCTAAGGTCCCATTTGTCAAACACACTGGCATCCCAACACCCTCACACCCACAACCGGTATGGAAAAACTAAACAGTTGACAAATGAACCGCTGCACAAAAATGATGACTGTGAGAGAAAAGCCACAATTATGGAAACATCTTCAGCAAACCATCATGGAAAATGCCTCTGAAATAAATATTCTGTAAAACTAAACCTAACAATGCAAACTGATGATGCGCTCAAATAAAACCTCAATGAAGCTCCGTTTGTAGCTGAAGGAATGGCTTTCCAAACAGATGCAGCAGTACAGAGAGTCCACACTATGTCTTCAGTTTGATTTGTTCAAAATGTTTATTTAGCAAAGGCTGGGGACTTATTTAACTCCTTTTTCATTATTTCTGTGCATATTTTGAGCTTAAAATCAATGTATTGTTCAAATTATTGAGGCTCAGTATGTGCTTTTTATCCTCAGAGAGCACCTTCACTCTGTCATGCCATGGGACTCATAAAGAAAAGGTTTTATGTTTAGGCTCAATTACTTCCACCCACAAAAGACAAAACATCTGTCTCCCAAAAAGCATTTTAGCATTTAAAAAAATCATGTGACTCATGTCTTGGGTGGATTAGGTAACTCCCTAGCAAAATATCTTAAAATGTGACCACTATCCTTCAGTGTCCGACATTTCCAAGTTTATTATGTTCCCAGACTGAATATGTCTGAACATGATATCCTTCTACCACACAGGATACATCAATGTCAAAACTTCAGCAGAAAAACTTCCAGAAAAATGTTAAGCACCTGTTTTGTTAGCCTACCACATCTGGCACTGATGGGAAAAGTGTTTTCTTGACAGATAAATGAGTAAAGATTCATATACAGTCATGGTGTACAGAAAGTACACCCTTGTTTGAATATAAGGACATAACTCTCACCAGTTGTCTTCAGTTACATTGTTGTGGATGAATTTTGGGTCCACTTAACATCAGTTTTTCAGTTCATTTTATTTCGAAGACATTTATTTCTTCTCACCTCTCCTATTGAGATTGAGTTCTAGACTAGGGATGCTCAATGTATCGACATCGACATCAGTACTGGCGGATTTTAATCATTTTTTAACATATCGGTATCAGTCCAATAAGTAAAACTGAGCATATATTAACATTCGATCTTTATTTCCATCTTGTTGTCGTTTGTGTATGTTTTTCCGGAGGGGGAAGGGAGTGGGTTGGCCATGTGGTATTTGTTCAGTCATGTGACAGCAATGGTGATGCAGTGGAGGATTATGAGGTGTTTAACTGAAACAGAGAAGCAATGTAGGTGGTGTGGTCACTTTTACATGGCCATAACAGCAGTATTAATATTGGATATCGATATCGACCGAAATTTTCATATCAGTGCATTCCTAGTCTAGACTTTGACTAGGCCAGTACAACCCCTTGATTCTTTTTTTATTTTCATAAATTGTTCTGACCCAGTATGGACATTTATCAGTCAGCCTCACATTTACCAATATACCACTTCTGTATACAAAGGAGTTTATGGTCCAATTAGTGTCTTCAAATTGCTCAGGTCCTGTGGCTGGCAAACAAGCCCAAATCCTGTCCCCTCCACCACCGTGCTTGATAGTTTGTATGGTATGTTTGGTTTTCTTCAAAGATGGAACTGCCCATTATAGACTGTAATACTACTTTGGTCTCATCTGTCCAAATTACATTATTCCAGAACCAGATGGAATCTGTTCAAGCATGAGATTTGCTGCCATATTATTAAACAGAGATGATTTTTTTACTGGTAACCCTTTCAAACAAGCCATACTTCTGCATGTTCTTTCTAATTGTTCTGTCATGTTTAAAATGCTGAAGCCTGTAGAGTCTGAGATGCAGCTCCTCCCTCCAAAAGCTGGATATTCATGGATATCTTTCCTGTAGTTCTTTAAAGTCAGCCTGTTCTTTGTTTATTGCAGAAAAAACCTTGAAAATAGTTTTCTAGCCTGTCCAAATTAAGCCGAAACGACGGCAGTTAGGTCAGTGTTCATAGGCCCATTTTATCAAGCCCACCACCTTTCAACCGCATTTATAAACTCATATATGTCTTTTTCTGGAGGTCTTTCCACCTTTCACCACATTTCCACATATGTATTTTACATTATTCTCAAATTACACTGCTCTGTTACATTAGTTCTGATTTGTTCTTTTTGTAGACTACTGTTCATAATTTCTTTAGGTTGAGGCATTGCATGTTTGGACAATCCTTACCTCTAGTTTTGGATGAAGAGCAGCTGTAAGGATTTTTACTTTGCTTTTGGACATTTGTTATGATGAGTTACTACAGCAACAAGATATCGTTTTTATATCTGGGAGCAGCTGGTTAGCATCTCAAAAGCTCAAATAGTACCTGAACTTTGACCCCAAAGCCCAGAGAAGTTGAAAAGGAGGCTTCATGGATGCAGAGTAAAACATAGGAAGAGAAGGAGGAAGTTTAAACCATCTCTTCTATCAATCATAATGGGCAAGAATCAAATCTCCAACTCAGATGTCTCTCTACATGAATTTCTAACCGTAGGGCTAAACAGAGATTGAAAGAGAAGCTGCAAAAGCAAATGAGATTGATTAGCAGTGGTTGTCAACAGTTGATGGTGTCATCCATCTGTTAGCACATCGTGACAATCATGAAACTGTCATACAGCAACAGTGTCTTCAGTCAGAGGCTTCTAAAGATTTGTTGCAGGACTGACTGCTACTGGAGGTTCTTTCTGCCCACAACATCACCATCCACAACGATTCTTTGAAGATACTTGGATGATATGAGTTACGACAACATTTAATTTCACTTTGGGATAAATAAAGTATTTTTGAATTAAATCCTTTTTGAGCAGCAAACCCCTGCTTTTACAGACCTGCTCACACCTGATGGTGATTAGTTTGTTTAGTACTTTGATTAGCAGCACCTGACTCCCATTTTCACTTCTAAATCCCATGGAATTAGCAAATGTGTGCTTACATTTGCCTTTGGGCTTAATTTGTGTGTGAAAAATAATGATGGTGTGGAATCTGTTGTGTGCTTTTGCAGACATGAGATTAGATTTAAACAGGCTTAGAAACTGCTAAAGACCAGATCATCCATTTAATTTCTAAGGCTAAAACCCCTATAATTGAAAGAGGATGTAGTTTAGCAATGGAGTAATAATTTATCCTAATCAGAGAGTAGTTTGACCACAGCATAACAAATCCATGCTTTTGTGTCTGAATGTGAGAGCTTCTGCTTTCCTGATGCAAATCTCGCAATGACTACCATATGGAGGCACGGGACTCCGAGTACACTGTGGTCACCCTGTTAGACGAGCTTCTGTCATGACGAATATATTCCCAAAATCCCAATACACACCCCCAAAAAACTTGCAACAGTAAAAGTGACAGGTCTGA
Organism: Anableps anableps; assembly: GCA_014839685.1. Classification (NCBI taxonomy): domain Eukaryota; kingdom Metazoa; phylum Chordata; class Actinopteri; order Cyprinodontiformes; family Anablepidae; genus Anableps; species Anableps anableps. The sequence goes on from CM026085.1 coordinate 14,589,049, forward strand.
AGCATCCTGCTGCGTCTTCTTGCAGCTTGCTCCCCCAAAAATGGGGGATTGCACATAGAACTTGAAATAGGCCGAAAATAGATGTTTTGTTGAAAGCCAGAGAGGCTCTGCGATGGTGACTGTGTGTGTGGGTGTGTGTGTGTGTGTGTGTAGGCTCCCCCCCCACCCCTGCATTGGATGGCTGTTTCATGTGCAGCTTTTCACTCCGTTATGCTTCCTTGGCATGAGATTTACAACAGGAAGAGGGAGTTTGGGGACCTTTCAGTGGGACCAAAGAAATAAGGGATTCGAGGAGATTGTAAAGAGATATTAGAGGAACAAGTGGGAGCAGCAGTGGCTCTAGAAAAGATTTAACATAAAAATATACTTTTCTACCCAAATGCTCTTTGAGAATTCTGCAAAGCAATGTAGTTCATCCAGTCACATCTCTTGCAAATCTCAAAACCACTCAAGAACTTTAAGAGGTTTTTCTTGCAGAGACTGATGTACCTCTGCCAAACATCACAACCCTTTGCTCATGGTTACATAACGCTGGTATTGCTCCAACATGGAGCAGCATAAATTATAGATGCCCCCCCCCCCCAAAACTTTACTCTGGAGCTCTTTTTATTTTTTTACGTTTCTATTTGCTCACCGACCAGAAGAACTCATTTGAGAAACGAGACCTTTTGAATTTTACATTCAGGTTATCAGCAGGTCAGCACAACACCACCCCTATAAAACACAACGAGCCCTCTGAAAACAGAGCGGCCCTCAGCCGGAGATCGAGCTGAAAACAGATGCCGGAAGCGTGTGAAAACTAAACACACCTGCAAGTCAATGGAGGATCTGATGATGAAGCCTTGCTGGTTGCATAAGGGCGAAAACTTTCAGCCAACCTTTATGCAACCTTGAGGAAGCAGTCGAGTTTTAACATTACGTTGCCCTGCTCCATAAACTAAAACAACCCACTCTGGCTGTTTCACACACCAGGTGTTAACTTCGATCTCAGCGTGAATTTTGTAGACGTACGTGCAGCTTGCAAGCAGCATCCCACTGGGGCAACACTGGTGCCTATTCATGGTCATTTATATACCAGGCTTGAGCAGAGTCCCTTGAGATCGTAGGAGGCTGTAATCTCAACCGGTTCGCCCAGCTGAGTTTAAACGGTCACGGCCAAAAGCTTTAAGACGGAAAGAAATCTGGTTCTTCAGACTTTACGAGCGCTGCGTTCAAAGTTAAAATCAAGCATCAAGTCTAGGTTGGTATGAAGACGAGTCAGATGAATGAGCTGAAAAGATAATGAAAACGAACTCAATCACAGGAACCTCATTTCCAATATGGTTAAGCCAGAGAAATAAACTGGTGTAAGTAAAAATACGATCTTTTACCGATGAACAAACGAACCAACAAACACACTCACTCCCTCCCTCCCTCCATCCATGCATCCATCCCTCCCTTCCTTCCTCCCTCCCTCCCAGGGGTCTGCAGCCTTCACAGTCCAAAGAGCCCTTTTTACCCTCAGTGGAGCTGAACAAGACTTGTTCAGAGTCACAAATGTGACATGATTTCTAGAGAACAAAAGACAACTTATTTTTAAATAAACATATACTGTAGGAAATGTGTTGTCATTTTTAAAGAACCAACATTTTATTTCTATTTTAGGTTTCAACATAAAAGAAAAACAAGACGTCTGCAAAAAGAGGATGGATACGTTTCCCTCCATGGGATGTTATTTGTGGAAAATGATGTAAAAATTTTCCATCATAATTTCCATCAAATTTTTTTTATTTATGTAAAAAAAAAAAAAAAATATATATATATATATATATATATATATATATATATATATATATATATATATATATATATATATATATAAAACACAGTTTCCAAAAATAGCATATTTTAGCAAATGCAAAACCTGCATGTTATTGTTATATCTATACTAAAAACCAGATTTTTTTTTTTTTTTTTTTTTTTAAATCATTTTAGCCAAGGGTTATGAAGAACTATTATGGAAGGTTCAAAGGGCCACTTGCGGACCCTGATTCATACTTTCATCCTTGGTCAGTCCATCTATAGCATTGTCCGTTATTCCAGCCATCCATTCATCTGTCCATCCACTCATCCACAAGTGTATCCATCCCTCAAGCATCCATCTATTCGACTATCCCTCCTTTCTATACAGCTATCAATCCGTTGACCAGTCCATCCACCCATTTATAGGTTTATCCATTTATCTATTCATCTGAGTGTGGTTTTTTTGCAGGTTCTTTATTAAAAACCTGACCAGTGGCGAGATATATGCAATACAAAATAATAGTAAATTAGTGTTTATACTTCAAAATTTGAATTCTGAATCTGGAAAAGTGGGATATTTTAATATAAAAAATTGTATAAACCCTGGATTTAGGGATGACTATTGCTTCTTCCCCACACAACAGAGTACAATAACAAGATAACACAAGAAACATTTCATTGTTCAACAATTTCTCAGCTGACTTTCCATAAATCATGGTGGAGATTGATGCAGATCTGGACCCCTTCCTTTAAAACTCAGCTCATGGCTCAGCTTCGTCAGTGTGTGCACTCCCCTGGTTTGCTTTAAATCATTAGGAAGATGAATGGGACTGTTAAGGGAATATTAGAGGTTCCATATTTACCCCTGAGGCTGCCAGAAGCCTGCTAAAACACTGTCAGCAGGTCTCAGAGTGACAGGCTAATTACTGCTGAGGTTATCACGCAAATCCTCAGGTGGTTACTCTCCTGAAGCCACTTGACAGGATTCAGGAATTAAAAGTCTTTAAAGCCGTCTTCACACCAGTACCTTAAATCTATAAGAGACCTATTAAGATTTGCAAAAGAAAAAAATTTAAATGCTTTGAGTTTATGGGAACACTTCTTTTTAGTCGGTTAATGCTGCCTGTAAATGAAGGAAAACTACTCTGGCGCTCACTGGGCTCTGTTTCATGTTTCTGACCTCACTGCTGGAACACGCAGAGCTATAAGACCACAAAAAAACAGCACCGAGATATCTGAGGCCGAAAACGTCGTTCTTTACCCCCATCTAAGCTACTGTTCCCCCAATAACTCTGCAGAGCCAACTCCCCAGCAGCGACTTGTGTAAACTGTGAGAGAAGAGGGAGATTTCCAGGCAGTGAAATTAGTTTAATCTCTGGCTGCCATGTGTGCCTGACCATTTAACCCATTTTCTTTAAAACTTATCCACTTCCTCGGTCTTCATCTATCTCCAGCATCGGTAATCCCCCTCCTGATCCGAGCCAAAACTTCAGCACACAGCTCTTCCTCCACATCAGCATCTGCCTTTGGGGGATCTCACATGTGGTTCGCGTTAGTTGTGAAGTACAACAAACATTCAGTATATGAAACGATCAGTGACGCAAGCGAGGTGAGGTTTGCCATTCCCTCAGCCCCAAACCAAAGTTAAAGGCTGGTCTGTTGCTGAGTTAATAAAAATTATACTAAACAAGGGAGCAAAGTCAAAGGAGGACATAAAGCTCTAAAATCTACTTCAGAAATTAAACAACTAGATAAAGCTGCAAAATCTAGCCCCCTTCAGGCGCCCCATGGTCTATCAGAACACACCAGTCGGTCAGCCAAAATAATGCCTGCTTACAAAGTCGATATGAAAGATCATACTTCAGTCGAGGCCCAAAAGCAGTGGGTCGACTTCAACCGTCTAAATTCAGCTAGTCTGTGAAGGTCTGAGAGCCTTGTTAGAGAACAATAATGAACAAACTGCGTCCTGAAGACCAAGCAACACAGCAGACCGGACAGGAAGATGTGGAGAAGTTCAAAAGCAGGGTTAGGTTATAACACAAACTGCAGATCTAAAGGAGAACTGTCCAAGCCATCATCTTAAAATGGAAGTAGTATGGCACAGCTGCAAATCTACCAAGACGTGGTCATCCACACAAACCGACAGGCCAGGCAAGTAGAGCATTACTCACTGAAGCAGTCAAGCGGCCCATGGTTGGTCAGGTGGAAGAATCTGTTTACGACATAAATATAGTCTTTATAAAAAAGTGTCCGTTCGCCTCAAGCCATGTAGAGATGCACAGCAAACAGGTGGAGGAAGGTGCTCTGCAGGTGCTACGGTCACAGACCAAATTAAACTATGGCTTACATGTAATTGGTGATAGAAAACTAACACTGCGCCTCATCCTGAAAAGATCATCCCTCCAAACAGTGAAACATGGTGGTGGCTGCGTCATACTGTGGTGATGATGCAGGAAAGCTGGTCAGAACTGATGAAAGATGGTTGGAGCTAAACACAGGGCAGGAAAACCTGTTCGAGGCTGCAGAAGGCTTGAGATCTTGAGCAGAGGTCCCACCTCCCAGACAGGTTTAGTTCAAAGCATATTCATTTGTTACAATGGCCTAGTCAAAGTCCAGTCAATGGCAATTCTTTGGCAACAGAAAATTTCTGTTCATAGATACTCTCCGTCCAATTTGACTCAGCTTGAGCTATTCTGTGAAGGAAAATAAGCAAAGATTTGAGTTTCAACCTTGCTGCTGTCACTGAAGTGATTATGCCTCTACTTGGTGTTGATCAAATCACATAAAAGTTTGTGTTTGTGTCATCACAACATATAAAAAACTTCAAGCAAACAACTGTAGGTACACATAAACTTCAGCTATCAGGAAGGACCCAGAATCCACCCTAACAAGTGTTGCTGGCTTTATTATTTACCACTGTGTGCCACAGACTGGCTGTAGTCTCCTCTCTCCTGCTCCATTTTCCCCTACAGACAGCAGCTTTTAAATGTGGGTGACATCAGCTGTTTATTATCTCAGCAGGTTTTAGGATGCTGTGATGAAGAGATATGACTGTCCTGTATGTTGTGCTGCTCACTGGGCTACTTGACCTCGAGTCACAGGACGATTTTATCCCAAACAATTTCGAGGCGAGACCCTTTAAAGCATAATTTCCACTATAACAGGTAACTAACTTTAAGTCCAGCTCGTTAGTTTAGAGGAATGGCTTTCATATCATAAAGAGGAATATCTAACAGGTACAGTACAAAAGTTTTCCTCTAACCCCCCCACTTTCTTATGTATTTACTGCAAGGCAGATAACCCAGATCACCCAGGGACTTCCTGTCACCCCCCTCCAACTTGTATCGGCTCGTTTTAACTGACAGCGATCGATGCAGCCTGCTGTAAAAAGGTTACACTCCATCCAAAAGCCCCCGTAGCTCTACAGTGCTCAACATATTGACACCCATTGACTAAATGGATTTTCCTGCCTCTGGCTTTCCTCTGCTGCCCATCAAACCGGAGCACTTAATTGACAGTCAGCAGCAGAGACAACGCAGGGGACGCCGGGACATGTGGGACACATGTCCACCATGTTTTTTTTTCCACTTGCATTACAAAGACTCAAAGAGCTGGGGCGCCATGACTGCCCCGGCCCGACGTTGTGAACTTACAGGGTATTAATGTGAGCAAACTCTCAGAGGAGACACCGCTCTCCAGATTTCATCCATCTGGCAAACCTGCAAGCTTATGAAAAAGATTCAGGTTTCTGCAACAAAAAGCTCAGATCTCTGACTTCATTAGTCACCGTGCCACCATAGGCCGACCCTCGAGACAGTAATTACAGCCTAATTAGGGAGATGAGAGGTGCTTCAGCATGGGCTGAACGTTTCATCAGCCTGCTTAGTGAGATCCAGATCTAATGGGCTGGAGTAGCCAAAAAACATTCCAGGTTAAAAAAACATAGAATAAATCAACACCAACTATAAAAACAAACTCCCTGAAGAACCCCAGAATTATTTTACCTTTATTAACGTGCATATGATACATACAGGTCAGAAATTATAGGACAATAATAATATTAATATTAATGCAATATTAGTGCAATGTGAAAACGCCTAACAGCATAATCCTGCATTACAATTACATACTTGCTGTTATTTGAAACGCATTCTCTGTCAGGGATCTTTGGAGATCCTTTCAACCAGTTCCATTTAATGATAAGGCTCCTCTTATAAACACCAAATAAAAACAAACAGTTATGAATGAAGCTGTAAGCTCTTTATAAACCATTATAGAGCAGTTACAGTGCAGTATTAAAGGGAAGGAGAGGGAGCAAAGGCCATTTTTTAACGGTACTTTCATGTGTTTCTGCTCACCTTTTCATTCTCTCCAGTTTCTATATTAAAACAGAGATTCTTAAAAACAAATTAGTTTTAAAACAAGTTCCAAGTGGTATTGAATGTATGATTCTGGATGTAAATGTGCATTGTAGAGTGTCTTGAGATGACGTTTGCTGTGAATGATAAATGAGTTAACTGAGATGAAATGAACTAAGAAAGAGCAAGATGGCTGCAGCTACAACCTGAGCGATAACCAGAGGGAAGCCACTTTAGGGTGCAGGACGCCTTTAGAGATGAATGATTTTGGTATAAAAATGCAAAAAAAACAAGGCGAAAATGTGCAGAAAGTTTTCTCAAATGCTGAAGAATATGCCTAAAACTGTTATCCTGACCAACAAAACCTAAAACATACAGAAACTCAGATCTGATAAGAAAATCCTAAAATTACATCCAAGTTAAGTTTCAGCAAGAGATTAACAAAAGCCACGTGCAACAAGACGCTGTTTTCTTGTCTAATAACCCATATAAATAACAGCTTGTTATGAATTTGAATCAAACCCTATCTTTATCTGGTTTCAGGCTGTTTATTTTGGCACGTTTTGAGCATGTGGGTGTGTTTGATGATAGTGTTTCGCTCTCATTTGGACTTTATCACGTTCCTTTCCACTGGAGGTCAAACTGCAGCTCGCCATGAGGTGGTCCGCTTCACAGAGGTTAAACCTTTACACACACTCTGCCGCCTCCTAATAGCTGAGCAAATAGCCGCCCTAAAGCCCGATGCTGTACTCGCTGCCTGAAAGGGTCTTAGAGGATTCAGCTGAATAAATAACGGGGATTCTGTCCGGCTCGTGTTTAACTACGGCCGGCTCCCGGGGAGGCTTTTAGCGGACTTCTCTGGAGCAAAGCGAGGAGATATTCAGAGAACCTCACCCAGCAACAGCACAGATTTAACAGAAGGTGATCTGAGCAGCTCCACAGGTATCGGATGTGAGGGAGTGGTGCCTGTGGAAACTATGTGCCATCATCCCGAAGAGGAACGTTATTACAGACAGGAATCCTGGCTCTGTGTGTGTTTTACAGACTCTGAACCTGCCACCGCCTCAACGTCTCCTCCACATCTCTGCACCAGCGAGGCGAGCCTGTGTGACAGACAAGCGATGGCCTTGTTCTCCTGCTCGCAGTACCCATGCAGCAGCAGTGCACACCACAAGAAAAAAAAAAAAACTGCACACCCGCGTGCGGGATTACGCAGCAGCCAGCCGCAGCCTCTTTGTCTTAGACAGCCGAAGGATGATTTATACGAGAAAGACAACACTTGTAGCAACAAAAAGGAGACAAGAAGCCGTTAGTGCGGTGGCAGCGCTGCTCCATGGACATGTGATTTCAAACGGAAAACATGGCAGCTGGTTCGACGTGAAGCAGGATGGTAGTGTGGTCTTTTTGAGAGAGAGAGAAGCGCTTCCACCTACAGAACTGTGCAGAAGTTCTTTTTTTTTTTTCATTTTGTCATAATACAATCAGAAATTTCAATGTATTTTGGGAGGGATGGGGGGTTATGGGGATTTTATGCGATAAACCAACAAAGTCGTGCAAAATTCAAGGACAACGTTTTTTCCAAATTTTGCCTTGGTCTGCCAAGAAAAAGCCACTGATAAAGAAAAAGCATAAGAAATCATGTTGGCACTTTGCCGCAAGGTATTTAGGGACACGATATGTGGAGGATGGGGCTGTCATTCTGGAGGGAAAAAACCCTGAACTCGCCGTCCGTATAGTGAAGCATGGTGGTGGTAGCATCATGCTGTGGGAACACTTTTCTTTAGCAGGGTCAATGAAGCTGGGTCAAAGTTGATAGGAAGACGGGTGAATACAGGGCAATGCTGGAAAAAAACGGTTCGAGGCTGCAGAAGGCTTGAGACTGGGGAGGAGGTTCACCTTCCAGCAGGAGGACTCTCAACATTCAGCCAGAGTTACAACAGATGCCTAAATCTCATTGAGAATCTGATAAGATTTGCAAAATTTACATTTATTATTTTGCAAAAAAAAAAAAAAAAAACAGGATGTGTAAAGCTGGTAGACACCTGGCCCAAAAGACCTGCTGCTGTAACTTTGATAGAACGCAGTTCCACAAAAGACTGACTCAGGGGGGCTGAATACAAATCCATGCCATACCCTTCAGATTATTTTTTGCAAAAATGTTAGAAAACAATGTATCATTTTCCTTACACTTCACAATTATGCACTACTCTATGTTAGTCTGAGTCTTTCTAAGGCATCTTTCTGCAAGGAACCTGATTCAGGATCTGCAGGACAGTGTGGCTTTGGGCTTTACACTAAAATGCGAGCCCTGAGGGTTTAGCGGACGATGATGTCACAGCATCTTCCTAAGACTTGTCAAGTCTGCAACTTTCTGAAGCTCAAGAAAACTTGCTCGACTTTCTGAGCAGCTCTGAAGAAAAAAAAAAAAAAAAACTGGAGCATGGTTTTTAATCAGGCTCCTTATCTCTCGTTATGCAACAGAGCACCAGCAGGTTATGAGAGGCACCTTGAACTCATATCTTCGATTAGCTGAGGTTGCGTAATTTGTCCCTTATGGCCTGTCCGGTCCCTGGCAAGAGAACAGGTGATCTGGGGCTGCTGTGACAGCTGTGTTTACACAGCTTCTGATAGACACTGTTTGAGAAATATCTACACGGATGATGTGCTTTGGGGTCTTCCCCCTCCCGACCCCCGACGTGCACACTCACAACTTTTCACGTATTCAACTGACTGGTTAAAATCCGACCAGCGTTTCTTTGCCTACTGTTGAAATCTCAATTCTCCCCTTTGGATCAATGCCCCATGTGATCCTGCAGCATCAGCAGGAAAAGAGAAGCAGAAGGCATGAGCGCAGGGTGTGTTTGAGCTGTTGAGACACAGAGGCAAAAAAGCTTGCACACAGCTGAGGCCCAACAGAGGAGGGGAAAAAACACACACAAGAAGTCTGAGAGTAAATATGGAGTGTGACACCAGCATGGTAAGAGCTGTGGAGGAGAGGATTAAACCCTGACTCTGCTGTTCAGTTACAGGGTGCCAAAATTTAATCAATAAATAAGTTAATAAATAATTATTTAAACAGATCACAATTTTAATAAAACAGGAAATAATTTTTTTTACTGATATCAATATGAATGTCGATATTTTGTGCATCCCTAGAAAAATTCATTTGCAAAACTTTATATTATTTCCACATATTATTTTGTAATTAATTTATAAAAAACAGAATTAAACAAATGTCAAAATTAATTTATCCACAATTATTTAATAATGTCCCTAATTTATTAAACACATAAATAAATAAATGTAAAACCTGTTAAAACAATTTTACATTTACACGTGTTGTAATAGTAGTAAAATAGAACATAAATTAATTGAAAATTATTTAAATCTCACTATTTTTTTAAATGCATAATTTAAAAAAAAAATCAAATATTTAAATTTGAATTTTTTTTGTCATATTTAAAGCATATGTAATTATTTCAGTATTAAGATTATTAAGATTTATATTTTGTTGTTTGGCTGCAGTGAATCGTTCAAATTGTCAGTGTGGCTCATGAAACATCTGATTGGTTAACCTGCACACTGAGTGCACTTCAAACCAATCAGCTTGACTGCAGCAGTGTTGGACCCGCCCACTCATTTTGATGGGTATGGGGAACATCTAAAATAACTTCACAAATCAATAAAAATAATTTATTTTCAAATTACACATCTCTGTTTCTTCTGCTTTTTTTTAAATTATTTGCACACTGAAGTCATCATTTTGTGATTCATACCTTTTAAAAATGCTATAACGACCTTTTGATGACCAGTGATGCTGGGACCTGTTCTGTGCTTGCACTACTCAGTCTCAGAGCAGCATTTTTGTGGTCCACAATGTTTTAGTCTATAGCTTTAGATATCTGGCTTTTATTCTTGGCTCTACGATGGACTGTTTTATATATATATATATATATATATATATATATATATATATATATATATATATATATGTACAACATATATCATATATATATATATATGAGATATGTTGTACATCTCTAAGCATTGAATGCTTAGAGATGTACAACATCAACAGGACTCTAAGAGCCTTCATTGCAGCCTCGATGGGGATGTGGAAAACCACCCTTGAAGCCAACTACAAGCCAATTGCACAAGTGTCCATCAAATGTGGCATATACCAAGGAGACGCTCTGTCCCCACTGCTGTTCTGCATAGGTCTGAAGCTCAGCCAAGTCATCAACAAGACTGGCTACGGATACCGACTCAACAACGGAGCCACCATCAGTCACCTCCTCTACATGGATGACATCAAGCTGTACGCTAAGAGCAAACGAGACATCAACTCACTGATCCACACCACCAGGATCTACAGCACTGACATTGGGATGTCATTCGGACTAGAGAAGTGTGGTCGGATGGTTACACAGAGAGGGAAGGTCATCCACACAGAAGGGGTCTCACTCCCAGAGGGAACAATAGCAGACATTGAGGACAGTTACAAGTACCTGGGAATACCACAAGCAAATGGCAGCCTCGATGAGGTCACAAGGAAAGGAGCCACAGCCAAATACCTCCAACGAGTAAGGCAAGTCCTGAGAAGCCAGCTCAATGGCAAGAACAAGATCCGTGCGATAAACAGCTATGCCTTGCCAGTAATCAGATACCCTGCAGGAATAATAAGCTGGCCAAAGGAAGAGATAAAGACCATGGATGTTAAAACTCGGAAACTACTAACCATGCATGGAGGGTTCCACCCTAAATCCAGCATCCTGAGACTATACGCGAGCCGTAAGGACGGAGGCAGAGGACTAGCGAGTGTGAGAGCCACTGTCCAGGATGAAACATCCAAGATCCATAAATACATCAAGGTCAAAGCCTCAACCGACGATGTGCTCAACGAATGTCTCAAACAATGGGGACCAGAGGATGAGGTGCTGGAGGAACCATCATGGGAGGATAAGCCCCTACATGGGATGTACCACCGACAAATAACTGAAGTGGCTGATATCAGGAAATCCTACCAATGGCTGGAAAAAGCTGGAATCAAGGACAGCACAGAGGCACTCATCCTGGCTGCACAGGAACAGGCCCTAAACACCAGAGCAATAGAGGCTCAGATCTACCACACCAGACAAGATCCAAGGTGTAGATTGTGCAAGAAGGCCCCTGAGACAGTCCAACACATAACAGCAGGGTGCAAGATGCTGGCAGGGAAAGCGTACATGGAACGTCATAACCAAGTGGCGGGCATAGTGTACAGAAACATCTGTGCAGGATATGGACTGGAAGCCCCGAGATCAAAGTGGGGCACACCCCCAAAGGTGGTGGAGAATGACCGAGCTAAGATCCTGTGGGACTTCCAGATCCAGACAGACAAAATGGTAATAGCGAACCAACCGGACATCGTGGTGGTGGATAAACAACAGAGGAAAGCCGTTGTGGTGGATGTAGCAATACCAAGCGATTGCAACATCAGGAAAAAGGAACACGAGAAACTGGAGAAATACCAGGGCCTCAGAGAGGAACTGGAGAAGGCCTGGAAGGTGAAGACCACAGTGGTGCCTGTGGTCATCGGGGCCCTCGGGGCAGTCACCCCCAAACTGGAGCAGTGGCTAAAACAGATCCCAGGAACAACATCAGACATCTCAGTCCAGAAATGCGCAGTTCTCGGCACAGCCAAGATACTACGCAGAACCCTCAAGCTCCCAGGCCTCTGGTAGAGGACCCGAGCTCAGAGGTTGAGAAAGACCACCCGTGGAGGGTGAGAAGGGAATTTTTTTAATTATATATATATATATATATATATATATATATATATATATATATATATTTAAAAGATAGTAGCAAAAGCCGGCAACTGTAAAAGCTTCTTTATCATGTGGGGATCCCCAAGGTTCAATGCTTGGTCCACTGTTATTTTCATTTTACAGTATATACTTATCTTTAAGGAATTATGCAGTATTTTAAGGAAATTGCTTTCCAATTCTATGCCTGCAACATTTAGTTGTGCTGGTCTTTTAAACCACACCAGTGTGATAAAACTATCTACCTCGATCCACTGCCTCACTCTGATAAAGGGCTGGCTGATAAATTACTTTATCTGAATTCCAGCAAAACAGAAACAACGATTAGAGCCCCACCTGAAATATGCTCACACATTAGCTTAGGAATTGATTGTTTTTGTCCATCCATCACGACCAGTTCTCATAGTCTGAAGGTAATTTTACTCCCACTCTGTACAATATGTATTCCTAATAAAAACAGTGACTGAGAGTGGTTAGAATTTGTACTAACATTAACACTTAATATTTAATTTCTTCTGCCTGTTCCTATATTTTCATTTTCTTTATGCTTTTATAGATTTTATTCCCATGTATTATGTCTTTATGTCCTGTAATTTGGATTTTTATGATTTATGGTATCTCATCTTGCACGGTGCTTTATGACCACAGTTGTGTTTAAAATATTAGCAGTCCATCATCAACCAGAACAATCACTGTTTTAGTAAGAAATTATATGTATACATGGTGAACAAAACCTACTCGTAGGTGTAAGATAGTACTAGAAAACCAACGGTCATGACTGCATGCTGCTGAGTCTATGTAGCTGAATCATTACTTAAAAGGAAGCTGTTCGTTATAATAGTGTTAAGTGCAATTAGTGAGATAATTCATTCCATAAAAACAGGTGTCTAACAGCTGGCCCTTACCCAAGAACGAAAACATGGTGTACTTGGATCAAAAGATATTGAAAAGGGGGACACATATAATGAAGTGCAGGAATTAATAGGCTATACTCAGCTAAAATGATCCTTTAATATGGAAACTAAAACCAGAAGAACTGGAAAGAAAAAAGAAAACTATCAATCCAATGGAACAAAGAAGAGCTCAACTGGCAAATACCCAGCCAATGATCACCCCCAGGGTGACCAAAGAAGGTCTACGGATACCTGTGAGGACAGTAACTATTAGAACATGCTAATGTGTAGTCAAGCGATCGGCAAGAAACCCCTACAAAGTCCTGTTCGTGAAGAAAATGGCAGGTGTTGAAGAGGTCTTTAGGGTAAGGCAACGACCCCGAACATACCAACAGCATCCGACACCGGCAGCACCTTGGTTCCAGATCAACATCATTAATATTAGTGTTCTGTAGCGGCCACCACAATTCATCTGTGAGAATACATGTGGGGCGATGTCAAACTACCTGTTTCTAAGGCAAATCCACGAAACGCAGAGGGATTCTGCATTCGAGTCCAATCATCCTGGGCTGGATTACCTGCTCCTGGGTGCCACAAGTTGTTTCTCAAAAACTGTTTTTATATTGAACTAAATATTAGTTCAGCGATTCACAGAAAAGTTAAACCAACAAGCATTTTTACAGCAGATGTTTGATTTTTGTACAGAAGAAAATGTAAACACTGTATTTTAAACAGCGTAATATTCATTTCTCCTGAAACACTTTCCTTTACGTTTTTATTTGGAGTAGTGTTCCCAATCTATTTTCAAGCATGGGGATAAAAAAAAAAAACTTCTGTAGAGACCATGAGCTTTACTCACATAAACACAGCTAATATTTAGATCCTAACCGCCTGTCTGTAAAAGCAGCTTTGGAAATGAATGACTCATTCATTCCTTCGTTTTTTTTGTGTGTGGATTGTGGCCCTTTTGGTTCTCCATATTAAGAGGGGCATGTGTTCGGGCAAATCCAGCCAACTCTTTAAACTGTATTGGGCTTGTAAAAAACAGCACAACAATGTTTAAAGACACCTTTTTAAAAGGTGGAGGGTGGTAACCCACGCCACGCAGACTAACTTGTTTAGTCAAGCTGTAATGGTTTTTAAATAATCCCCTCTTGTTACACCAAAGCACCAATGAAACACGTCCCAAACTGCCCTGCAGAGCGCCTCTGCAGCCACTGCCACGTTTCTCCTCATCCACCATCCCAGTGCAGGACCGTGGGGTTTCGGCTTACTTTTGCACTGCAGCTCCACCATAGCCTGGAACCACTCGTCCTGGTCCTCCTCGTTCTCAGCGGCCACGGCGAAGCTCTCCGCCCGGGTGTACAGCACGATCATATGCTTGTTCTTGGAGTCAGCCCGCTTGTTGATGTTGAAGCATGTCTCCAGCGCCACCGCCTTCTTCGGGACGGGGGCCTTGCCGCGGAACTTCTTCTCGCTCTCGTAGTACTCCAAGCGGGCCGGACCGCGCTCCGAGGCGGCGCGCAGCACGAAGTAGCGCCGGTGCATGGACTTCTGCTTGCGGAGGTAGCCGCTCTTGCGCACGTCCTCGTTGCCGTGCAGCTCGCCCGCTTGGCCCTCCATTAGTTTGGTTCCCACAAAAAAAAAAAAAAAAAAAAAAAAGCAAGCGAGATGGTCAGTTGGGTTTCTGTTTTCCTGCAACTTTCAGCGAGGTGACTCAAACATGCTCCCTGGTCGGCTGACCCATCTCCTCCACATCAACACGGGCATGTGCGAGAAGAGAGCTGGAGGTCGATCGGGACGGCTGCTGCAAGTCTGGACCCGGGTCTGTTTGTTGGCGTCTGTTTTTGGAAGGGGGAGCTTGTTTTCTCTCCCAGGGACGGAGCAGCGCAAGTTTTCCACGTGCGGCGCAGCTTTTACGCGGGGTTCTCCCCCTCCCTCCTCTTCTTTCCTCTAGTACTACCACTACTACTATTAGTGTTTCCCAGAGCTGTCTGAGCGGGTTAATCCCATTTAATGCACATCACAGAGTACGGAGCCCATGCGTCTGTCCCCCCACCCCTGCCCTGCTAAGCTCAGCTCAGCTCGGCTCTCTGGTGGGTGTAAGCGAGGAGCTGAGTTGCTACCGTGGAGCGGCACAGTCGCTCACTTTGTGAACGGTCAGTGGCCGAGTCGCCTCATTATGCCGGCTCATTTACGTGAACGTTCTATTTCGTTCCTATGGTCAGGAAAGTAAATACACCCCCATCAGAAACCAAGTTCAGACTGTCAGACTGCGTTCGAGTTGTCCTCGGAACTGGGAAATTCCGACTTCCCAGTCGTAAAACTCAACTGGAACGCTCCCCGAAGTGGGATTTCCCACTGGGAAACTGGGAGCTACTCCAACTATCCCCAGTTACAACTTGCATGGCCGACGTTGCGTTTCAATATGGCCGCTCCTTGTATCAACAGTAGTAATATGTGATGAGAAATATGTTTATTTTACGAAATACAAATGTAAGAGTGTGTCAAAAATCAATGTTACATGTAGCACATGCAGCTATATACTGAAAAAAATTAAAAGTGGTGTTTGCTTATGGACAGTAAAGCTTAAAATGATATTTGCAAGAGGTACTGCTAACAATGTCTATGGGTGTCACCATGTTGAAATTCTGACTTCTTAACTAGAACGCTGTTATCTCGGGTCTGACGTCAAACCCAGCTCCGAGTTATGACCTCCCAGGTAAATCAAACGCAGCATCAGAACCTGGGTTGTTTTGGGGGTTGATTCTTCTGATCCTAGTTTTGATTATTGTTATCCTGTGTTCCTTAATTCCTTATCTTGATTAGATCAGCCTTGTTTCTGTTTTACTTTAGTTCAGTCCTTTTTCAGTTAATCTAGTTTAAATAAGTGTATTTATTCTTTGTTTCTAGTTATTCTTTGTTTCTGTGAGATTAATTTTCCTGGTTCCCATGATGCTCTCCGTCGCCCTTTATTGCCATTCTCTCTCTCTCTCTCCTCAATCTGCCTTCTGCTCTCTCCCCTAACACACCTGCAAACTGTTAGTTCATCAGCCCTAGTCCATTGTTCCAGCATTCACACTCCCAGTATTTAAACTCTTATCTTGCTCTCTCTCCTCGCTGGATCCTCCTGTTACTTACCCGTTTTCTTCCCTGTTAAACTCTGCTGGGGTTTTTTTGTCTCTGGATTTGTGTGTTTTTGTTCTGCTCTGGCTCCCTGCAGTCCCTGTGGTTTTCTAAGTTTTTGTTAATCATTTTTATTAAACATTTAAAACTACTCCCCGCCTTTGTCTGTCTGCATTTGGGTCCTCACCACAAGAACTAAACAAGACACAGACAAGTACAATTTGAATATTAAACTTAAATTAACTTCAGTACTGCGACTCAAAAACTGAAACTCATATATCGATTAATTACACACAGGATGATATATTTCAAGTATTTTCTAGAAATGCTCTAGAACTCTAGAACTGCACTGCAGCTCATGATGGCAGCATGTTGAATCAGCTCTGTTACTTCAGTTCTTATGTGCTGTGTTTTTGGGAGGGGTTTGTGGACTTATGTTCATAATTGTTTTGGTTGAGGCACTGCATGTTTGAACCATTATTCCCTCTGGTTTTGGATGCTGTGCAGCTGGAAGAATTTTTGCTCTTACTTTTTTGCTTTCGGGCTGTTATGATGTATAACCTTGGCAATAAGGCTTTGTTTTTACAACTGTGAGCAGCTGATTAGCATCTTCAAATCTCAAATAATACCTGAACTATGAACCAAAATCCTGGAGGAGTTGAAAAGGAGGCGTTGTGGATGCAGAGCTGGACCAAAGAGCAGAGAGAAAAGAAGGAAGTTCAAAACATCTCTTCCATCGATCATAATGGGCAAGGATCATATCCCCAACTCCAATGTCTCTCTGACTGGCTTTTTGACCATACAGATAAAGGAGCAGCAAAAGCAAATGAGGTGGATTAGCAGAGCTTGCCAGCACCTGGTGTCTCATGCAGGACAAGTTCCAGTGGATTATTGTCTCTACTGCCTGGATATGGAGCTGTTAGCATGTCATGAGACTGTCATACAGCAACAGCCTTCAGTCAGAGGCCTCATCAGATTTGTTGCAAGACTGACTGCCACACATGGTCAAATCCAGGACATGTAATACAACTATAGGTGTCTGAGCAATGGAGCAAGCTACCCTACTGTCAAAAGTGGGGGAGCATACTTGTGTTTGAAGAGGAGCAGGATCTATTTTTTCCCTCCTATATATGCTACCCCAGTTTTATGAAATGACCAGGCACCCATGCAG
This sequence comes from Anableps anableps, assembly GCA_014839685.1. Taxonomy (NCBI): domain Eukaryota; kingdom Metazoa; phylum Chordata; class Actinopteri; order Cyprinodontiformes; family Anablepidae; genus Anableps; species Anableps anableps. Next base: position 14,606,186 of record CM026085.1, read on the forward strand.
CTGTCACTCTCCTGGTGTCAAGTCACTGTTGAACTGGAAATGTATTACCTGGTCTAAGCAGAAAAAAAGCGCAAAATCCTCTTTTGAGATTGAAGTATTAATTTGGAAATCGAGATTTCAGAATCTGGAGGAAGAGTGGAGAGGCACAGAATCCAAGGTACTTGAGGTTCAGTTTCTACAGTCAGTGGTGATTTGGCGAACTATGTTTTCTGCTAGTGTTAGTCCACTGTGTTTAATCAAGTCCAGTATCAGTGCCGCTGTCAACCAGAACATCTTAGAGCAGTTCATCCTTCCCTCTGCTGACAAGCTTTATTGAGATACTGCTTTAATTTTCCAGCACAACTTGGAACCTGCCAAAGGTTATAAATCAAACGAGGGGTTGGGGTGTACTGTGTCAAAACAATGGTTCAGGGAAAACTTCTCCTCTAACATATACCTTAAGTCAATGGCTATTGTAAACTAGATACCTGTTTACATGATGTATATGGGCATGCAGATATCTTGCCAATTTGCATAAAAGGAACTCTTGACACTAATTGATGTATTTACCTTTTTACAGGGTTCATATAGATATTTTTAAACACTGCCACACTACCTATTTCTCTAGGATCTGCTACAAAATGCATTTGATATTTACATTGCCCACTTGTGAGTTTGCATGAATGCCCAAGGAATAATTATAGAGAAAACACTATAAAGTGGGGTTTGGCCTTATTTTGTATCATTAGCCATTGGTTAAATTATAGGTATTATTACATTATATATGCTTGTAGTATTATTAGTATTTCGCATTTACAGGTACTAAATAAACATCAGACCTTGACATATATGAAAGTTAAAGGCGATGTTAAGTTCAGGGCAATTCGGGAGCTGAAAGAGCCGAGTCAAGCCAAATCGTCCGGATCTTGAAGAAGAGCCGGAAATCCCGTCACTTATCTCATCTTCGTAGTACTCCAGAACACGGTGCGTTCAGGGGCTTCACCGCAGTTCCGACAACTCAACTTCCAATTACCGCATGTTGATCTGTCTCGACTGGGAAGGTGAAAAAAACCGCTAAAGAACTAAAGAAGGAAAATGCAAAAATATAACACTACTAAAACAGTTAATAAAGAAATTGACTAAAGATGAAAACAAAGAAAAACAAATCTATTTTTTTATTCTATAATAATGATCTGTGCCCCGGTCATGGACTGATGATGTAAGGATAAACGGGAATGGATGGATGGAAGATCTAGAATTAGGCTTATTATTAATTTGACTGTAATTCTATTTTACACACATTTCTTTCTTAGCCTAAAGTTGGTCCAAGTGCTGCTACAACAACACAAATTCGCACATTAACGAAATGGACATTTTATTCTGTTGTCATTTCCCTGCTAATGTAAGACTACAGTAACTATTTTCTCCTTAATAATCTTATAATAATTATAATATAATAAGTATTAATAATAATTATTAATGTCATTAATTATTATTGTTGTTGTTGTTTTCCATCAAATTAACTACGTTGTAAATATGCATACTTGGTATATGAAAACAGATGATGGAAACAAAACTTTTCCAGGTTATTTCTTTCTTTACACAAATCAAACCAAAGCAGACCAGCCATTTTTACATATTTTAACTTACGTTTATGTATTTATGGAAAACAACGGTTTGAAAGTTATTTACTAAGTCAACTATTTTGATGTAATTCAGAGAAACTTCACCAAATTTTAAAGGAATATTGCAAAGATAAAAAAAAAAAACAAAAAAAAAACGGGTTGCATGATTAGAAAAGCACTTACTGTTTAATGCAGTAGTTAAATGATCAGTGTTGAAGTGGGGCATTGGGCTGTAGATTGTGGTGATTTTAGGGCAGTTTTGCTCTGTGGGGTAAAATGCGTGTCTCTACGTCCTTTTTTTTTTTTTTTTTTTTTTTTTTTTTTTTTTTTTTTTTTTTTTTTTTTTTTTTTGATTGGACCTGAAGCCTCATAATAAACTGAATAAAAATTAACACCAGACTCTAAATTAGTGCTGATAATACAAAACTCTTATTTCATATTTAGAAATAAGCTCATATATGATAATTTACAACAAATGTAGCAGTACTATCCCAACACTATTTTGTTTGTGTCTTTGCGTGTTATCTTTCATCTCTATTTGACAACTCTTAGAAAGTCCCACAGCACTTGAAGACAACAGGCTTTCCACTCTCCATTGTGGCGCAAGATTTCAGCCTTGGCGCTTCCAGGAGGTCCATCCTGATCTATTTATTGTTAAAGAACAGTCCCTATCTGTCTTCTGTTGAAATGTGGCTATATTGACGCATGAACACTGGAGATTCAGCGACTCTTTTCAAAGAACAGTGATTAAATCATCAGAAATTCTCCTGGCAATAGCGAAATCAAGGGTGAACTTTAGAAATCGTTTGGAGATCTGTTAATCCTCTTCGTACTCTGGATTACGCCGTTATAAATGAAAAAAAAAAAAAAAAAAAAAAAAAAAAAAAAAAAAAAATCAGACGCCAGATTAACTGTTTTCTCTGTTTATAATTTATAATAGTGTCTACATCCTTGCCATTCAGTGAAATCACCAGTCCTCCACTTTTATTCAGTATAACAAAAACGAATTAAACTCTTCCAGATTTGGATGAATATTTTTAAAATACCTCAAACGGGATCCATCTTCGTGCTGCATGCTTATGCAGTATGCATGCTGTTACGCAATATGCATCCTAAAGTAACCTTGTGCAGGAGGGCAAACATAAAATAACTGTCTATCGCCCCCTGCTGTTTAGCAAAGTAACTGTCATGGGTTACTTTTTACAAGGGCTCCATCATGTTTTTGTCAAAATGTTATACTTTTCTAGGCTTAATGTTCCAGGGTCATTTTTCATTCATTACTACTTTAACGCCAACAGTGTGAGCATAAAAACAAAACTTTATTATAAATGTAGAACAGACATTTCTACTGTTGTCAGGCTTTAAACATGAAACCTGCACACCTCAGAGACAATGGATGGGTGGATGAACAGACTGAAGGGTTGATGGATGGATGGATGGATGGATGGATGGATGGATGGATGAAATTCCAGACTTCTCCATATGAACCCTGTTTTTTTTTTGTTGTTTTTTTTTTTTTTACATCGAGTCAGTCTGAAGTGGTTCATCTAAACATGTTTCCATTATGTGTGAAAAAAAAAAAAAAAAAAAAAATCACCAAAAACACAGAAAGATCCTCACTATATTAAGAAGTTGATTTTATGAATATGAATACGTCTCATTACAAAGAGGTTAATACATGAAACTCTACTTTTTTGTTCTTTTTGGCAAAATAAAAGAAATAACTAAAAGAAGAAAAAAAAGCATTTTGGTCCAGTAAATGAAGCTGTGAACTTTTTATACATCTTTTATGTCTTATTTTTTTCTGAAATTTGCTTTTACATTCAGTAGCATCTCCTGTTAGCCCTATAAGCGCATGCAGCCTGAGAGTGAAAAACACTGATCGTCACTGATCGATAACTTGACCAGAAATTTAAAAAAAAAAAAAAAAAAAAAAAAAAAAAAAAAGTGAGAAATGCAAACATGTTCCACGCGCACACACACACACACACACACACACACACACACACACACACACACACACACACACACACACACACACACTCTCTTCTTATCTTGAGACACTAATTCACATGCATCAGGAGGTTGTTAAGGCTGTTAAAAATTATTTGCAGATACTCGCGATGACAAGTCAAAGTCTCTGTCCCACCAGCTGAGATTCAGATATTTTAAAGCAGAGGATGTCTGGCTGTTTTTGCAGGGGGTGTGTTTCTTTTCTTTTTCTTTTGCACTTATAAGCAGGAGATGAAAGCACAATAGCAGCAGCAGCAGCAATATGAGAGTGTGATATAGTTTGTTGGTGAAATTAAAGAGGCATTGTTCACTCATGACTCCCACAGAGCCCTGAGGTGGCGTCTACTGTCACAGATAAACACCCTATGACACACACACACATATACACACACACATACAGTTTCACTATAACATTCACACCCTCATCTGTTATATTTCTTTCTCCACAAACACGTAAACACAGACACAGAGGAGAAAAGAAGGCAGGGAGGGAGGGATGGAGGAGGCTCCGACCCTCCCTAACCGGGTGGAAATACTCCAGAGGCTTTGAAATGGCAGCAGCGCCTCAAGTTCACTCCTCCCTCGGTTCCCAGAGAAGTGAGGAGAGATGTTGGATGAGGAGGTGGAGAAGAGAGGAGGGGGTGAGGTCAGATGAAAGGATTTTTCGATGTCCCCCGACTGGGGTAAACATTCCCCTACAGAACGAGAAAGAGAGATAGGGTGAGAAACAGCAGCAAGAACACCTCCTAAAGTTCCCACACAGTGTGCACCGGGGAGCCGGATTTCCCACTTGCTCTCCGGGCAGCGAACTCACCGTGAAAGGGTTCACAGACATGGGCCGAGGGACTTTGGGCTGAGAGTCAGGCTCGGGGAACGAGGCGAAACCTGCAGCAGAAGACAAAAACATATCGGGTAGTGCAAATACAGAACGATGAAACAAGACTCGCACAGGAGCTGCATCTTGATACTGGCTGTCAGTGGGTGGTCCTGCACTGCTGGTCGCTGGTTACTGGTTGGCGGGTGACAGAATGCTCAGTGAACCGAGGAGAAATGTGTTCTGGTCCGGCCTACAGTGACTCTCTTGAACTTCTCCAAATTTTCTCATTGTAAAAACCACAGAATTTGATGTATTTTATTGGGATTTTATGTGACAGACCAAGCAGGGCATAGATATCATTCATTTAACAGCGGTACAACCACAACAGCAGCCACCTTAGTCCTGCGCAGAACCAGACACTCCATCCTCATTCAAAATGCAAGCGCTCAGACACACACTTGTTGACTGATCAGCAGCCCTGAAACAAAGCTTGTCCAGGGCTTGGTGGCTGAGGTTCCACCGTGTTACATGTTGCAAAGTCTTGAGATTCAGGCAGAGGTTGAACTTCCAGCTGGACAACAACCTCAAACATACAACCTGAGCTACAATGAAATAGTTCAGATGATAGCGTTTCCATGTGTTGGAATGGCCTAGCCAAAGTGCAGACCTAAATTCAACTGAGAATCTGCGACAAGAGATGAAAATTTAGCTTTAGCTATTTTGCAAAGAAGAATGTGCAAAACTTTCAGTCTCTAGATGTGCAGAGCTGGTGATGATTTACCTCTAAAGTAAACATAAGCAAAAAGTGGTTTTCAAAGAACAACCAAGAGGTAAAATATAAAAATACCAATGGAAACATGCAAAAAACGTGCTTAGCAATAATAAGATGGGCTCGATTGCTGTAACGCCAAAATATAGTTTTTTATTTAATATTGAGAAGGGTATAAATCATTTTTGACATGCCTTTTTTATTAACTATAAATACAAACAGATTCATGACTTTCTTTCCCTCATAAATGATACTCCTTTTACATAGTTTTATTATCTTTTAGGCGATGCCTGTCTCACTTCCAATGAAAATATCTTTAAATCTGTCAAGGGTATGAATAATTTTGAGCTGCATATTTTTATATTATTATTGAATAATTAATCAGTTGATTGAACCATTCCAAGAAATATAAACATATTTCAAGAACTTTTCTTTGCAAAGTCTGTGTTTTTGTGGCAAAACACCAAGATTTTCCTAATTTAAAGTTTTATTTTATACTCCCCTCAGCACATAAGATGTCAGCGATGTCAGACTACGACAAATAAAACAAATCTCACCATTGGTTTCTTGATTGGAGACTGACTCGTGGTGAAATGCATTCTGGGTGGCGGGAGCCGGGAAAGAAGCAGATGGAGGGAAAACGGAGGTGGGTGAAGTGACAAACGCGCTGGAGTCACCTGGAGGGAAGAACCATCCGAATCAGAGGGACAAGATATCATTACTGGGCTGCTATCCGTTGAAGAGGAGACGGCAGAGAGCGCCTTTCACTTTTCATTTCTATGTCAAACATAGAAGCAACAGGAGTGTGGAGACGTCAAGGTAACGCCTCGTGATTTTATTGGTACTGTCAACTTAGAAACGTATAGTTATCCTGTCTGTTTTATTACTAAATTGTAATAAAAAAAATAAAAATGTGATTATTGTTTCATACCATAAAAGTAAAATCTGGATCTTAAATCGATTCGTAGGTAGAGCAGTCACACTAATGGCATATAGTACAGTGGAAAAGCCTTAAAGCAGCGCTAATTTCTTTAGAGTTTGCTTCCAAGCAGCCAGACTCTGAACTTTGACTGCTTTCTTCCTGACAAAACGTGAAAAAGCTTAACGCTTCTGCAAGGCACTGGCATGAGGCTTACCTCCTGAGGCGCTGCTGAAGGGGTTACTGGGGGAGAGGGCAACAGGCTGCTGGGAAGCCGACCCGGCGCTGGAGCTGAATGGGTTGGGGAAGTCTGAGACACACAAGACGGGGAGATAATTCACCATGTGTTGGGTTAACAGGGCAAATTCCTGCCTATTCACGCTGACTACGCTCTAAGTCTCAGTCTAATGAGCGGTGTTGGACGGCTGCTTTAGGATGAAAGGGCTGAATGTAAAAGCAGCGCAGTCTGGCGGGGCGGGATCGATGCCGCTTGCGCTCTGTACTCACTTCCAAAAGTTTGGGAGCTGGATACAACATCGACTCCAGGGGAGCTGGGGGTGGAGGAGCAGAAGAAACACCTCATGAATCGATCCAAGCCTGACCTTTAAAGGGCTCCACATGTTACATCATGTTAAAAAAAAAAAAAAAAAAAAAAAAAAGGCTGTTTTTCTCTTCATACCTGGCAGGAGTGGAGCTGGACGAGAGCCTGCTGCCAAAGATAGAGCTGTACTGCGGAGGGCCACTCGGTGGAGCTGCAAGCAAGCATTTCACACAGAAACCCCCCCCCCCCAAAAAAACACATCACAATATGACCTCAGGGCTGTAATTAACCCTATTTTAAAAGATCAAGTGCTACTATTACCTTAAAATGTGAGTAAAGCTCTGACAAAAGGCTCAACTGTTGTGCTGCAGTGTGCAAGTCATTGGGGAAAACAAGAATTGACCGAATTAAAAATTATTTTAAACATTAATTCCTGCGTTCTGCCTGATATGGATCAAAGTGAGCTGGAGCAGAAAATCAATAAAGCCCTCTCCCTGCCAGACAGAGCAGGCTGTGATGAAGCTGGAAAACAACAACAACAAGAACAAGGTTTCTTGTGGAAAGCCCCAGGGCTCCTCACATGCACTCCATCCATTAAAGCAGCCAGCTTGGTATTTAGAGAAACACGGCCGATCACTTTAAAACAAGTCAACAGGGTCCTTTGAATCCAACTGTGCAAGATCTGGAGTAAACACAATGAGCATAATTCAGCTGCTACGAGTCTTGGCATTTGGAGTGTAACGGTGTTATGCAACTAAGCTGAGCTGGCCGTCTAAAATCTGGATCACACACACTCTTAAACTGCCTCTGTTTAAGAGACAGAGTATGCACTCAGGTCCTGATCAAAACCCCAAATGTTAGTACAACTACAGCACCAGGAAAAGGGATTTGCCACCTTACAGATTAGTCCTTTTTTAACTTTAAATCATCAATTTTCTTTTTTTCTGTACAATAAAGCAAATGTCAGACTTTTACAAACTTTTCAAGAATATGCAGGAATCTTGTCAGATAAGTACAGGACTTATGACTGGGTCAAATGACCCAGAATCCTTTGTATTCCTTTAAAGTGGTCTCGATTAACAGCTCCCCCCAGGCTTTCAGAGGGTCATGCGAAATGTGTCTTTAGACTCTGGCCTCTTAATCAAAGTTCAAATACGAGCTGTTTCTATGTATTTGCTTTTTTTACGATTACTAAGCAGTGAGCGACAAACATTGGATACCTGCTGCTGAAGATGTTTCAGAAAAGACACTGTCCAGCTGCGACACGGCAGCATACTTGTCCTGGTTGCTGGAACCGCTGACCGGCGGTGTCGTCTGGCTGACACCAACTGGCTGCTGCTGCTGCGGCTGGGATATAGACTGGGGAAGGGACTGCTGCTGAGGATGGTTCAGACCTCCAAAATCCACGCTTAGAGACTTTGGGAAGGCTCTGAAGGGCCCTGCGACTCCTGAGACTGACACTGTACGACCTGAGAGTGTGAAAACAGAGCTAATGATGGTGAACAACAACCTCTGGAGCTCTAAAAACCTGCCGTGCAAACAGACTGACTTTGAGGTGGATCTTTCCAAACCAGACACCAAAATAACTTACAGAAAGTTTTAAGAGTGCAAGACATACACACAAAAAAAAAAAAAAAAAATGGTAAAAATAAAGATTTCATGATTGTCAGCACAGTCATTGGAAAAATCTAAGTACACTCTTACAGTTTTCATAGGACGTAAGAGGGAAAGCACTCAGTTAATTGATGATCAACAAATATGACCAGCAGGAGTTTTATACGCTTGCTGATCTGGTGTGTACGGGTGTGATTCAACACAATCAGAATATAAATCAGAATATAACATCACGTCTTCAGTTTGCAAAGTCTTGTCTGATTGAGCCACAAGACTTCTTGGAGAACGTTGGACAGGCGAGAACAAAGTAGGGATGTTTGGCTGTAATAAACAAAGACATGTTTGGAGCAAAGCACACAGCATACTTTCGGCACAAGCATCTCAAACCAGCTATCAAGCACGGTGGTGGAGGGTTCATGCTTTGGGCTTGTTTTGCAGCCACTGGACCTGAGCACATTGCGGTCATTGAGTCAGCTATAGTCTTCTGTATTCTAGAGTAGAATACAGAAGAACATTGATGCAGATAACAGAACAATAACCAAACAAACAGCAGCAAATCTACAAGACAATGATTGAAATGGAGAAGAATGTGGTCCTGCAATGGTCAGAGTCCAGACTTTGGCCTAGTTGAAATGGGGCCTTAAGAGATGTGCATTAATTAATATCTGCAAACCTCAATGAACTAAAGCAATGTTTCAAAGAAGAATGAATCAAAATGACTGCTTCAAGTTATCGCAGCTAAAGGTGGTTCTACCAGCTAAGGAAGCGTGGGGTGTACTTAATTTTTCACACACACAGTTTTTCCAGTTTTGTCTGTATTTGGAAGTTGGATTTTAAAAACTGCTTAAAGAAAGTGTGCTTTTTATAATTATGACTATGTATATTGCAAAAAGTTGTTTTTTGACAATATGACTTTATTATTGCTGCTGCATTTTGTGAAATATTTGCATTTTTTAAAACCCTGTGGCTTTCTTTTTGATATCTTTCTTTACACTGATGTGCTCTAAGCTCGTTGTACTCAAACTTCAAGCAGAGTTAAAGAATCTCATGCTAAGTTGGCATTTTCATGCTGTGAAGACAATCGGTGGCAGCATTAGCTTAGTCCGTGAGGAATGCAGAATGAAATAGTTATCGGTTTTAAGCGCTAAACTAAAAAAAGCACAGCAAAGAAGCCAACAAGATCTTTAAATGCATCTGTTAGATTCTAAGAACAGCCTCCATACAGCAAGCAGTAGTTTGCCACAAAGCATGCTGGTATCAGCTGCTGCTTGCATGGGGACGAAAAGGTGAATCCATCTTCCCCCGTCAGCTGACGAGCCAGAGACAGAGACCAGACTTGACCTGATTCAGATAATCCACTGATTCAAGGCATGCAACACTCATGCTGCACGTTTCTGGGCTTTGATGACATCTTTAAAATGTGTTTGTGAGGCTTCAGCTAGGTCCTATCTCTGCAGGCATTCCTGAACTTCTAAGAATACTTGTTTGGAATGGGATTACAGCTGCGCCCCACATAGTTTTAGAGTGCTCCAACAGCAACATGGTGCGAAATATCAGCGGCCTTGTGCTGACGAAGGCTGCAGCAGCGGGAGGCACGGCCCCAAAAATAGCCCTACTTTAAACTTGCTCTATTCCCTCTGAGGGAACGGTGAGTAAATGTGTCTCCTTGACCCTCCCAACCCTCAGACCTAAGCTTTGAAGTAGCAAACCTGACTGATGAAGAAAATTACTGACCCCGATTTCTGTACGTGACGTTTGTCTGCAGTGATTTAGATGGCTAAAAGGAGTGAGGAGATCTTACTCATCTGCTGTATCATACAGTGTCTTATAAATGTATCTGCAGCACTGGTACTTTTTTTAAATTTGTTTATACAACAACAAACTATAAAACAGTACATGATTTTCAAATTTGTTTCACAAATTGAAATCTGAAAAGTGTGGCGTGCTTCTGTATTCTGCCCCCTTTTGTCTGATATGCCTAAATATAATCACTTGCATCCAATTTGCAGCCCTAATTGCAGCAAAAGCTCGTTTAGTAAAGTATTGAGTCAGGGAGGCTGAATACAAATGCAGGCCACGCTAACGTTTTCAATTATAAAATACTTTGAAAACCATGTGTCACTTTCCTTCTACTTTCCAATTAACCACTTCTATGTGTTGGTCAATATCATAAAAAACATTAAAGTTTGAAGTAAAATGAAGTTTGCGGTTCTCTATAAATGTACATGCATGTAAGGCGCGGCCAACACTGATACATCCACAGATAGATCTATTATAAATGATGCAGAGAAGAAGTACTTATCGATTCCAGCCACTCAACACAAACTCAAAAAGAAATGAGTCTTACCTAAAGTGAAGTGGTTTTTGAACGAGCTACTGGCTATGAGGTTGAAAACAAAAAAGAGCAGAGAAACATCAGATAGACACACAGAGAGAAAAGAAAAAGGAAAACGTCACTCATGTCAGATCAAACCATCTTTCTTTCTGCTTCCTGCCAACAGCTGAGGAGGCTGCGTGGTTTTAAGCTTCATGATAAGCAACCCAGTTTGGTGATGACACAACAAAAACCAGAGAAAATATACAACGATCATTCTGAGAAACATATATAGTGTGGCACAGACATAGCTGTGTCGCAAATGTTCACTCATTTACTATGTTGCGTTTACATATAGACTGAGAAATGCATGCGTTAGACAGCTGTTTTTGCATTTTGAAGAGTACTCACTACTTTAGCTGAAAATATCATGTAACTAACATTAAATGTCATCATGGCACTGACAGCAAATTTCATGATACAATTTTCTGATTTACACTTTTCCATTAGACTACAACCATGGAAACTTCAGCTTCCAAAAATCTCAATATTTAGCCATCAGAAGATTAAAAATGTTTAATACCCAACAACTTTTTTCAGAGCAGTACTTGGAGAAATAAAGAGTCTGATTGAAATGCAGCTCGCTTTTTATGTTGCAATTTACAACCTGTTTTTGACATGTTTACAGTTGAGGCTAAAGATCACAGCTCTTGCTTTGGCACACAACTAAAAAAAAAAAAAAAATCTTAAATATGTTCTGGCTCTGGATGACGAGGAGATGTGCTGCTTAACAGGTTAAATGCTGAAGGATCAAGTGTGCTTGGAGATTTTCAAAAAATCCAAGCAAAATCCTTATTTAGCTGTGAATTCTTTGCATTAGTATGCTAACAGTAGCATTAGCAGATATGCTATAAAATATAAACGTGTTTATTGTCTAGACATAATATATTTTTTTCAATGTCTGAACCATGGCAACCTTAATATTATTATTACCATTAGATTACATGTAAATGCAAGGCTCCCAAAGACTTGTTTCAGTTTCCAAATGTTGGCAACATGAATGTGAACATTAGCATAAGCTAACAGCCTTACGTTGATGATAAAGTTGCCAACTTTATTTATATTTCCAAAAGTATATTTTGTATTTATATTTCAGAAACTATAGTATTTAGAGACAATGTACTCATTTTAATATTAAAAAGGTGGCAACATTTAACATTAACCAGTTATTACCAGTTTTCAGAAACTTAAATAAATATATTATCTATGGATAATATTCTTAAGCCTAATCCTAAAATGCAATGGTTTAGTGTTAGAATGAGCCAGTTAAAGTACAGCTCTAAATTCAAGTGAGAATCTGTTGAAAACTGGTGTTCAAAGATGCTCTCCATCCATTTTGACAGAGCTCTGATGCAGTCTTCTTTTCCAAAGAAAACTGCTTTAGAGGGGCTGAATACAAATGCACACCATCCTTTTTTCATTTTCATTTGTAAAAAAAAGAAATGAAAACCACGTATCATTTTTCATCCATTTCACAATTTTGCTCTAGTTTTTGTTGGTCGATCACATAAAACCCTATTAAAATACACAGACGTTTGTGGTTTTAATATAAGAAAATGTCCAAAAGTTCAACAGATAGCAATACTTTTTGAGGAAATGTACAGTGTATGAGTGAATACTTAAAGCACAGCTTATCTATATTTTCATGTTTCAATCACAAAGACGGAAAACCCCATTTCACATATATTTAAACACTGATGTAATAGGAGACGATCCCAGTTACTGTGAATAAAACAATAAGGGTGAATACTTTTTTTAATAATAGCATGGGGTGCACTCCTTCACGTTCAAAGCTTAAATAAACTGCCTTACATCGATCTATGTTTTTCTCAAGAAGAGGTAAGCCAAAGCCCACCTGAGGGACGAGGGAGGGCGGGGAAAGAGGGGCCGTGGCTCTGACCTCCCAGTGCTGACGACAGGGATCCTGGTCGCTGTCTTTCGATGCCACACAGTGTGGAGTCTGGATCACAAGAAAACAAAAACGCGATAAAACCTAACACCACAAACAAGAAAGATTTCCTCCCAAGCTGGATCAACCCCTGACCTTTCAGAGGGGGATCTCGAAAGCTTTGTGAGCGTGACGGTCTGGCTGTGAACGCGTCGGTCCGCATGTCAGCGGGCGAGATGGTGGGAGCTCGATCCCATGATGGCAGCTGGGACTGAGACTGGAGGAAGAGAGATAAAGAGAAAGAAGAGTTAGAATTGAAAAAGGCAGACGGGGTGAGTCTGTTTCATCATTTCTCAATAATTCATAAGTGGAGCCTTTGATGTCAAGGCTACCTGGCCCACCGACTGCCCAACCTATCAGCCTCTCCGCTGCAGTGAATTCAGGTCATCTCCTCACCTGCTGTTCTCCTTCTCTTTTCTGGTTCTCTCTGAATAACCTGCCTCCTTTCATTTCCTCTTTTTTTTGATGCAGTTTTCACTTCTCTCCCTTTCTTTCCCTTCTTTTATTGATTCTCCATTACCATCTTCATCCACGTAATGTCTCTCTCGCTTCTTACCAGCGGCCTTGTAGATCTGGTATTAGGTGGCAAATTATGGGAGGGGCCCTGGTTCGATAATGGACCGTGGGAGGGGGGCATGGCTTGGACGCCGGGACTCCAGGGCCCCTCCATGTCCCTCCGGTTCTTGCTTTTGGAAAAATGCCTGTAAAAGACAGTTTGTGTCATTAACTGGTCTCATAGTAAGCTTAGTTACAACCTCATATTAAAATTTAGAAAACCCAATGAACAAAACCAGAGACTGATTTTACTATGAAGCATAGAACTGAATGTAAAACTCAGCCTCATTCAGCATCAACCTAAAATTCACACATATCTGCCACATTATTACAAGGCACTGCATTTTCTACAAATTTACCTTGAAGATAAGCTGAAAATATTCCCTAAAAGCAAATATCCTATAAATATAAATATACCTAAAAATCTTGTACGTATGAAACATAAATAAATCACACTATTTTTCCCTTTTTAAACAGAAATATCTTGAATGGATGTGAGACCACTCATTGGAAAAACAGAAGAAGGAGTGTGCAACTATGCTACCTTCTAAGCAGGAAATGTGGGTGAGCTCTGAGTTACCACAAATAGAAAGCATGGATGTCTCCTCATCCATTGAAACAGTCTCTGCTGGAAACATGTTTTTGGGAATATGAATCAACCAACATCTTGGATTTAAGCAAAGTAACAACAAACACTTGAGGGATTTGGACACAACACAGTATATCCCATGGATATTACAGATAGTTCAAGCAGGGAGTTAACAGCCAGACCATCAAAACAAGCACAGCTTTAGGTTGTGAGTATAAAGTTTATCACATACAAAAATGCTTTCTTTTCGAGACTATTCACTGTTTGTTTCCTCTGCGTCTGAGCCAAATAAAGAAGAGAAGGTTTGACTGATACTACAATTTGATCAGCAGATAGGGATCATACGTTTCCTGCTTTAAAAGTGAACATTTTTAGTAATTTTTTTATATAAAATAAATAATGTAACAACCTATTTTAAGCCTTTTCTTTAATTTTTTTTTCACTCAGTTCCTACTAGATTAACAACAAATCATCAAAATACTCAAACGTTAGCAGCTTTTTTTACCTCTGTGCTGGTGAAGCTACCTGGTATTTTAAAAGCTGAGGAAAATTCTCACCATTTTTTCCTCTCATATTTATCCTGAAGAAACTCTTTGAACTTCTGAGGATCCTTCAAGTCGGGGCAGCCGTCAGCCTTCGGGTCAAACACACACAGCCAGGTTCTTCGACCAACCTGAACACACACATTTTACATGTAAACAAAATCAAACAGGACAGTGTTGATTTGATTTGACTGAGGAGTAAAAGCTGATTTCTAATTGCTGGAGTTTAAAATTATACCATAATCCCTGTTCATTTTAGACATTTAATGAAAGAGCTCTTTCACAAAAACAAAAAGAGATTTTCTCCTCAGTGATTCATCTGGTGCAAGAGTCAGAGTGCAGCAAATAAACACTGGCTGTGAGTCATGACTGGTTAGATCACTCTGAGAGGATGATGACGAGAGCAGTCTTGACCCTCCACACTTCTGCTTCAGTGCACATAAAGCTCGACTTGGAAACACATGCAGATGTGGGTTACCACCAAACAGATCAGTCATGCTGGAAGCCTGCTATCCTTCATTCATCATATGTGTCATGTAACCCATCCCAGTGTCTCCCAAACTCGTGCTGTGATGAACTCTCTCTCTCCATTTTCATTACATTCCACCTAAATATGTGGAAAATTATTAACAATGATCATGCAAACTGACCTATTAAAGCAGCTGTTAAATAAGCAGCAGATCAGCTAAAGGATGCCAGTTGTCATAGTGATGTAACTGGAGCTCAACAGACTGAACCTGAATTTTACAGATGATAAATATAAATAGTAAATATAAGTAGTAAATATAAAGAAATAGTTTAGAGATGAACCGATCAGGCTTTTTCTGATGTCTTTTAAAGATGTCTGGCCAGCTGACTGATGCATCTCTAAAAATGAAAGCCTAAATGACTGATAACCTTCGAGTTACTGAATCAAATTCAGTGTAAACATTTTCCATACATTTCATTGTCCAATTCATGGGAAAGTGTTCTGAACTTAGAGGTAGTTAAATATATCGACAGGCTAAGAAATGAGGCAGTGTTGTCACCCATCGGCCTCCTCTTATTTGCCAATATCCACATTGGAACACCATTGAGCAGCACAGTGTTCCTGTGGGTGTGCAAAAAGTAAAGTTGTGTAACTGTACAGCTTCCTGTCAATCAAACAGAAACTAACAGATCTGAACGGATGCTCTGCGGTGAAGAACCAGTGCCCTGGGGTCTCACTATGTGTGTAACGGAGCAGATCTGTAAACACAATGCTATGAGACACATGAAATGTCCCCAACACCACATGCTTACAGAAACATGTCCACCCTGCTGCTTTAGCCAGCTGCAACTTCCTGTTTAAGTCAATTTTAGTTTATTTTTAACAATCGAAAGAATATAAGATACTTTTTTTTCCTGGTCACAGATAAGCCAAAATTTTATATGTTTATCATATTACCTTCACATAAAAAAAGAAATTTAAACTTTTTAAAAGACAGCACCAGGTTACAGAGCAATTTTGTCTTTATAAATATTATCCTTCAGGTTATTGGACAAAGGTGTTTGTTTATGAAGACAGTGATTGCTCTTTAATGACTTGTTTGAAGATGGAATGACTATACAATAAACTTCAGTGATTGAAAAGTCAGCCACAAAAAACAGAATAAGGTGTACAAGCTAGAAATACATAATGTTATTTAGTGAAATGTCCTTTACCAAGTTTTATCCTGACCTTCTTGGAGGAGCTCATTTATAGTGGCCAGTTGGCATTTAAACACCCCTGGTTCAAAACGGATAACCTCAAGTTTGATTAAAATTTGCAGGTACTCACATGGACCAGCCAAATGCCAAATTTTAGAGAAGGTTTAGTGATCACCCGAGACACTCATTGAGCTATTTGCCCAAAAAGACGATACAAATGTTTGAAGCTAAAAACAGTGAAGCAACTGTCAGGCATGGTGGTGGTAGCATCATGCTGAGGGTGAGTTTTCCTGCAAATAGTGTTGGCTCATGACACAAAAATGAAAAATGAAGACAATGGCAAACCTCACCTCAAATCGCCAGCTCAATGGCGGAAACTTGGACACAACACAGGTTTTACCAGCAGCTAACTGGGAATTCTGGAGGTCTATCCAAGACCAGACAAAAAACACCATCTACCTGAAAATCTGCTGATTCCAGTTACTTGCTGAAGAACTGAGTAAAATTATTCGCGAATTTGTTTGCAGTTGCACACTTTGAATGTCTCAGTGTCTGTAACCAGTCAAGTCTATCCGACTTTAAAAATATGCTGCAGTGACTTCAATCCAACAGTATAGGCGCTGCTGGCGGCGTAGGTTCTGGTACTGTGACAAGTCTTCAATAAGTCATGATGAGCCCCATTTGTGTTTCCGTATTTATTTTAAAACCTAAGACAATGAACTTCAGCGAAATCAAAACAAATACATCGCTTGTGATCAGGACTGATAAATGACGTGAAAGGACATTCGAAAATAATGATCTAGAATGACGATTAGAATGGCGGTGGTTAAGAATGGTTTGCAATAAACCCCTCACCCAGCTACCTGTTGGGTACGCCTGTCTCAGGTAAATAACGTGTGACCACACCCCTATGCAATCACCTGAGGTGTAGGAAAATCTGAACACCTGTGTCACCATAACAAAAAACCAAAACATAAACATTCACTTGGCTCTTACATATGCCAGTCTATAACAACCTTTTACCTTACATCTGCGATTTATTCCCTGCAGCAGCTCAATTTAAAGAAAACTTTAGTGAAAGAAAAAAAAAATGTAAAAATTTCCTGACTTCCACAGATTTCTTTAATACACCTCATTTTATATTAATTTGCAATAATATTCAAAATAATATTAGGAAGAAAGGAGACTGATTTGTTGTTCAGCCTGTAGGATTAAGCTGTTTTTCATCAGGTTTATTGTAAATGCTGACATTGGGTTTTTACAAGCCCTTGGTGCTTTAAAAAGTGGTAAAATCCAGTCACCTGCTGAGCAATCAGTGCATTGTCAGTAAAAAAAAACCTGTTTTTCCCTCACATTGCCATCATAAACAACTGTTTGACTGGTTATTGGTTCAACATTCCCAATTATGCAAAATATGCAAAGTAATTAAAACAAAAAAATTATTTTTAAAAGGGAGGAATATTTATGTGGGATAAAAAAGACTGTTTCTTTTGCCTCTGCACAGCGTGAGCTTAGCAGCCACACTGTTCCCCTTAGAAATCCCAATTTATGAGACTGGTTCAATTTGGGATCCCAAGCAACATTTCATATTCTATATCAGAACTATTAAAAACAAAACCTCCACCTACTCTCTTTCCCTTATCCAAGATCTGGTAACTATTCCAACAACCTACTGGCTCTATCTAGCAACAAAACAAGAAGAAGCTCAATTAAGAGGTGATAAGATGGAGAGTCACTTACCTCATTGCCATGGTTCTGGAGGAATTCCACTTCCTGTTGGGAGAACGTTGTCATGGAGATGGATTTGACTCTGTGGGGAGGGTTGAGGCCTCTCCTGGGATGCAGGGAAGAGATGGAAAAGTAACAAAAACAATATATCAAACAGCCAAACAGTGAGGAGTTAAAGTGAGTATGCATGTCCAGGACAGTTTACAGGTGCATCTCAATAAACTAGTATATTTGTACAGAAAAGCAATCCAAAAAGGTAAAATTCACATTTTTTTTATTTAGTATTACTCACAAAATCATATATTTCAAGTGGGTATTTTATTCTTATATAAAATTTCTTTTTATGCAGAAATGTCATGTTACCGCCATGTTGTGACCCACGCAATCATGGAGATGACTGCTGACTTGACAGTCAATGAAACCCTCCACAAAGATCAAAGATGGTAGGCCAGTAAAGATAATTGCTTAAGAAGTTGGCCGTTTACAGAGGGCTGCATCCCAGCATATTAATGAAAAGTTGAGTGGAAGGAAAAACTGTGGTAGAAAAAGGGGCACAAGCAACAGGGATGGTATGAATTAGGAAAAGAGAACTTTGGACCACTGAACAACAGTCCAGTCCTTTTTCCTCTGTAGCCCAGATAAAATATTTATGATGTTAGAAGTAGCTTCACACAAGGAATGAAACCATCGTGGCCCGTGCCCTGGATGCACCTGTGTGGTGGCTCTTTCAGCACTGATTCCAGCCACAGTGCACACCTTGTGAATCTCCCTCAAACCCTTGCATAGGATTTATTTCATAATCCTCTCAAGGCTGTGCACCTTTTTTCTACCGCATTTTTTACTTCCACTAAACTTTTCATTAATATATTGGAACTAATCTATTTATATAACATATGAATTTCCCTTTTTAAATTCAGTAACTGAAACAAATGAACTTTTCAGAGATAATTTACTCAGATGCACCTGTAAGTGGCTAAACAGCAGATGGGAGGGAAATATTTGACACGTGACTGTGGATTTTTTTTTTGGGGGGGTGGAACAGATTTGTTAAGGAAAAGGTGTCTCTGTGTGTGTGCAAGAGGGAGAGGGGGACCATATGTTTTCCGTAACCAAAGCCTCCTACTTTCTCCATGCTGGGGGACACAAAGTGGGACACTGCTGTGCAAGATTGCGCAATAACTAACAACCCTTCTTCCTGTGGAGTGCTGGGACTGATCATGCAGAACAAACTGTGATACTACACACACATTCACGCCCACATTTGGAGAGGATCCTGGAAATAGAGAAGAGTGTATCAAACCTGCAGCATGACGGTATAAAAGCTGGAAAATGACCAACTAGCGGTCTGTCGTTTTATGAAGCTGCTGGGAGGACAGGCAGAGGGAGAGACAGAGGCGGACACTGCGTAAATTAATGTGCGCACACACATATCATCATCCAGGGCTGCTGCACCAACACCCGCCTGTTAATGTAGGAGGGGTTGGGGGGGATATAAAATAAAACCCTGCTCTGCACAGTCTGGGCGGTGCACCGTGCAATCTCAGGCCTGGTTAGTTTTACTCCACAGCTCTGTCTGCATCTGCCAGTTCTAAATGTGCAGAAATGACTCGGTTACTCACAGCATTCCGGAGCACGACGTGCAGACGAAGCTGCCCACCGTGATGTCCGTGTATGTCACCCCGGGCTGGTTGCACTCGAAGCAGTGTTTGTTTACCCCAGACTGGGCCAGCTCTCGGACCTTGCGGGAGCAGATCTCCTGGTTGTCCCGGTGCTTTCGGTTCGACATGGTTCTGTCTGGCCGGTGCCCGCAGAGACAGGCTGGGAGCGGTATGAAAACACCTCCTTCTCCTCCCCCTGGAGCCCCTCAGATCACTGCACGGAGCGCCTCACGCCCCGCATTATGGACAACGATTTTCTGCGGCTTCACCCCCGGAGCAAGGCTACACACACATATACGCGCACACACGCAGAAGAGAAGCGTCAAGTTAGACTGAAGATGTATGAAATCACACAGGAAGTACTGCAGATTTACTTCAGAATAAAACCCGACAACAGGTGGCCCTTTTCATGTTGAGTTGCCTGTCTCTTTAAAATTGTGCTCCAGTGTAGGTCAGAATGTTTTCCACAACATTTTTGAATTTAGTAACTATATTGTCTAATTGTAGAAAATTGGTTTCGGTGTGGTTTTAAACAATAATCTTCTTTATTTCTTAACTGAATCTTTAGTTTTTCCATATTTTTATTTATTTATTTGTTATTTCATCCATCCGTGGTATAAACCTGCTTATCTTTGCAGAGTCGCAGCTGTTCGTTGTTCAGTAGCCTCGACAGGTCACCAGAGCAACACAGGACACACATACACTCATACCAAAGGGGAATTTAGACAGACCAATTAACCTAACAGACGTGTTTTCTGACTGTGGGAGGAAACTGGAGTACCTGGAGAGAACCCATGCATGCACAGGGAGAACATGCAAACTCCCTGGACCGTGACCCCAAGCTAAGGGGCAACACTGCTTCCAGCCATGCCACTCTCCACCTTCGTGGCCTCATTTATAAAGCATAAATGAGTCAGACGGTCCCTCTTTGTATCTGGCACCCTTCTTCATATTCTTCAATCATTTTTACTTTTATGCATATGATTTACTGCAGCACAAGCCTGTTGCATTACAAAATGGCTCTTAAGCATCTCGACTTTCTCTAGATAACTGTGATTCAATACTGAAATAGTGTCAAATATAATGGAGTCATTTTATGACCAATCCTGTCACTTATGGTTGCAGGCTTCCTCATTCATCCGGTTGTCTCTTTGAGATTAGATTATTGTAATGCTTTTTTATCACGTTTATCAAGTAAGAGTGTTTGAGGCTTTCAGGTGGCACAGAATGAAGCAGCAAATATTTACATGTCACCCCAGTTCTGGAAGCATATTATAAGGTGCTGTTTTTAACATACAAAACAGTAAATGGTATTGAACCTGTGTATTTGTCTGAGCTGGTGACCCCTGTTTACCTGCATGTCTGCTGCATTTACAGGGTCGTTACTCTCTAAGCATCTCCAGTGTTTGGAAAAAAAAAACAGTGGGTGGGCGAGCATTTATATATCGGGCACCAAGGAACAATCTGCCACAAGATACTAGGCAGGAACGTTTGCTCTGTGGGCAGTGAGGTGGTGCAGTTGGTAGCACCAGCCTACCTTGCCTCTGCCTCAAGTAAGTCCTGGGTTCAAATCCCAGGGTTGTGTTTGCATGTTCTCCCCTGTGCATGCATAGGCTCTCTTTGGGTACTCCAGCTTCCTCCCACAGTCCAAAAATATGACTGTTAGATTAATTTCCCTCTCTAAGTTGCCCAAATGTGTGTGTGATTGTGTGTCTCTTTGTTGCTGCCCTGTGATGGACTGGCAACTTGTCCAGGGTGTACCTTGTCGAGGAGTTTCTCACTCAATGACCACTGGAGAAAGACTCCCCCGCCCCTCCACCCACACACCTCTATGACCCTGCGTGGAAAAGTGGAGATGGATGGATGTTTACTCTGTGTTTTTTAAGTCAAATTAAAAACCCATTTGTTTGTTACAGTGCACGAGTTTGGAAATAGCATTACTTCTGTCTAGTTTATATTTCATTTATCATCAACTTGATTAATTTTCACTTTGCACTGACCATTTTTTTAAAATAATTTTTTCTGCACTTACATTTACTTTTTTTATTATTATTTTTATGTTCCCCTTATCTTTCTTTTTTTTAGTCACCATTATTTATTACTTTGAAAATCCTGCCGGATGTGAAGTAAGACATTATGTCTGGCCTGGTTCTTGGATAGGCGCTTTGGGGATCTCCTGTCAAAGACAAACAAGAACCTGTCCAGAAGCCAAGTTTTACTCCAGAAGGAAAAAAAACCAACCCTTTTATCTGTGGGCGCGAGCAGACTGTTTGCCCCAGCTGATTGCGCTGTTTGTGTTTGCTCTCAGACTGCGTCACTTGACGCACGCACACATCTCAGATTGTTGTCACAGCGTGACAGTTGACGCCGCTGCGCGCTCAAAAGTGTCCTCAGATGCCTCACCTGGGGAATCCGAATGATTATGATCACAAGATCAACATTTGCCAAAAAAAAAAATAAAATAAAATAGAACGAAACAAAAAGGATTAATGATTATATATGTCAATATAATGCACAAAAGAGACTGTTATAATTTCTCTCTCAGTAAAGATTGGTGCTGGAGTGATTATTAGTTTATTTTTTTGTTTGTTTGTTTATAGAAATATCTTAGTAACGGCGGAAATAACTACGCCCTTTCCGTGACGTCTGGTTCAAGAAGAAATGTATGAGAGAGCCTGTGTTTTCCACAGAAAATGATGAAAACCGTTTCTTTACCCTGGCGGTCCATGAAGGTGGCACTAAAATTTGATCTGCGACAGAAAAACTTCGAGACAACAAGAATATCTGCAACAAGAAGAAACATGACGCAAGAAAAATATTCATGCATTGTTTTCAGATGAGTCAAGTCCTGCTAAGCTAGGCCTTGGTCAGCAGGGGGAGCCACACCAATTAGATAGATAGATAGATAGATAGATAGATAGATAGATAGATAGATAGATAGATAGATAGATAGATAGATAGATAGATAGATAGATAGATAGATAGATTTGCAAATGGCTCATAGTCTTGGATGTCCTCATGCCATTGTTCCACATTTTGTCACCTTAGTCACAAACTTTTAATGTGACACAAACACAGCGTTGTGCATCACTGTAAAGTGGAAAGAAAAATATAAATATATGCATTAATTTTGGGCATTATTTATATATTCTTTGAGGACACTTTCAACCGGGTTGGGATTATTGGCTTTGTTGGCTTGAGGTTTTGATGTCATGCATTGATGCTCCTGGGTGACTCACAGTGTCAAGCAGTCCAAAGAGCGAGATGCAGAACCAGCATCTTGGGGAAGCTCCCTCCAAATCCCTCAAACTTCTTCTACAGACCAGTGTGAGCCTGTCATTCACCTTAAAGCGACATCTCCCCTCCCAGTCCTCCTGGCCTCTCCTGCAGCCCTGAGCACCGGTTCCTTGGAAATCCCAGATGTTTCAGCTTTAGAGCCTTCACCCACTGCTAAATGAGATCAAGTTTGGCAGCTCTCATGCATAAATGCAGTTTAGAGGACAGCAATCCGTTTCCACTGTGCTCTACTTTGTTGAAATACTGGATCAAGCATGAATGGTACCTGAATGTGTTGTGATTGTAAGCTTCTTCTTTTTTTTATTTCAGGCATCAGTGGGCTTCCATACAGGATGATTCATTTGCTGTGAGAACCCTGAGAACAGGTTTTTGCACTTTAATAACAAAGCAGAGCAGGTTGCTAGACAAGAATACACACCCAGCACTTCGTGTGTGAGAAGCTCACAGCTCAGTGAAACTGAGGAGTTTCAAACACAAACACCAGATGCAGGAACTACACATATTCTTATAATATCAGCTTATTTATGAGTCACGTTTTATAAATTTATAAGATGTAAAGTGGTGGAGTTGCTATGGAGAACATGTGGTTCTTTGTAGTCTAACCTGTCATTTTATACCAATTCAAAACCATAATTTGCTCATGAGTAAGTAACACGGAAATGGAGATGAGTGCGATGGGGGGTTGGACCTTCCTTGTGTTTGTATTAAACAGTTTGTTCTCCTCTAAGCAGTCCTCATCTGACGCGCACTCAGACAGGCTGCTGGTCTCTCTCTGGAAATATTAATCCGTAAAGTCTCTTTATTTCTTTATTCCTGAACATACTCTGCGTTTAGGTTTTTCGTTTTGTTTTGTTTTTTGCAGCATCATTCCCGCGGAAGCTGGAGGAGTTGCGAAACGGCTCGTCTTATATCTCTAGAATAAGATGATAATAACGCTGCAAACATCCTCTGCCTTCATTCACAAGTGGTGACAAGTCGACTTCAGACACGGATGTGAGCCGGAAAAGACGAACAGGACGTCTTTTTTGGGGGGAAGAAATACTTTTTTTTTTTCTTTTGACTTTTTTTTTCCTGTCCAACCATGTGCCAGACTGCCACAGTGGAGCGCTGAAACCGGACAGATAGAGTTTCTGCTCACCTCCAAATCCAGAGAGGGGGTCCAGATTAAAACTACAGGGCTGGTTTTGGGCAGATAAACGCAAGGATGACAGTAAAGTTGGACTTTGAGGAGTGTTTGAAAGACTCTCCTCGCTTCAGGTAAGATGGGTAAACCTTTACGAGAAACAAAAACACATGATTCTAACTTTTAAAAACCCAATGATTTGGAAAAACCCAAACAATAGGGGCCCTTATTTTGATTTTATTAGTGTCCAGCCAGTATTTATATATGTTGTACAGGTGCATCTCACTAAATCTGAAAGTAATCAAAATGTTTATTTCAGCAGTTATGTTGAAAACGTGAAACTTTTCACTCATTTTGGATGACTATCGTTTACTGCTAATGAAAACGAAAAATTTTGTTGGAAAAAAAAAAGAATATTACATAAAACCAATGACAGATATATTTTCTAATACTGAAATGCTGACTTCTGAAAAGCATGCCAGTGCTCTGCACAGTATTTGCAATACTTGGTTGAGGTTCCTTTTGCATGAATTACTGCATCAATGCGACATGGCATGGAGGAAATTAGCCTGCGGCTCTGCTGAGGTGTTAAGGAAGTCGCCATAGATTCAACGTAGGGTTCAGTGGAAACTGTCCAGATCCCGGATACCTTGGTAATAAGGGTAACAATTAGTACATTTGGGGGTGTGTGCAGGGGCCAAATCCTGCTAGAAACTTGAATCAACATCTCCATAAAGCTTATCAGCAAATGGAAACATTAGGTGCTTTAAAGTTTACCGGATGGCAGGACAGACTTCGGATTTGATAAAACACAGCAGACCAACGCTACCATTTGACATGGCTCTCCAAATCAATACTAATTGTTCAACTTTCACACTGGACCTTGCGCAATGTTGTTTCTGTGCTTCTCCATTGCTCCTCCAGACTCTGGGACTGTGATGTTGTCTCTGGTTTAGGAGTGGGGCAACACAACGATTGTAGCCCATGTCCTGGATACTCTCTGTGTGTGGTGACTTTTGAACTATGAACTCCAGTTGCAGTCCAAACCTTGTTAATCTCCCACAAAATCTTAATTGAGCTTTGCTTCCCAATCCTCTGTGATTATCCCTTTGCACCACATTTTTTCCTTCCACTCAACATTCCCTTAATATGCTTAAACAAGGCACTCTGGAAACAGCCAACTTTTCTTGCAGATGCTTGTTTTGGCTTACTCTCATGGGAGAGGGTGTCAGTGACTGCTGAACCAGTCAAAATTAACGGAAAAAAATGCTTGACATATTTCACCTTGTGTGTCATGAGTCTGCATATGAGTCCCACTTTTTCTTTTGAATTACTAAAATAAATTAACTTTTCAGGGATGATCTAATTTATGAGGTGCAATACCAATAAACCCATTTCAATTGCCTGTATAGACAGGGCTGGCCCAAGACATTTTGAGGCCCTAACCATCATCTGGTTTGGGGACCCAACTAGATAAGACCATTCACCAGCCCTAACCCTAATATCACTTTTAAATTATTCAGCTTTGATTGTTTATCTGTTGGACATTTAAAAGATCTTGTTTTATGATTTTTTAATTAAACAGACTATATGATAAATTGTGTTTTTGCTAAGCCTAAAATTAGTAAGTCTATATTCTTTAACAAATAAAAAAACATTAAGTACATTTTGAAAGAGGGTTTATTTCTCTCACTTTGCCCAATTAGTCTAAGCCGTCGTCTCTAGCATGAAGCTTTTCAACACAGAATCAGCAAAATTGGTAAGACAGGGTCAAGTTTTATTCATTTTGCATACAGGAAATCAGAGAAAATTGTCAGTTTTCTATTGAAATTTATTTGCAGGTAAAGTGTGCATGAGATGAAGCTTTGGTAGAAGAGATTAATTAAGAAATTAGCTGCACAACTATTCAACTATTGTCACTTCTTTTTGAAGTTGTAAAAAAATAATAATAAAAAAAAATTCTGAATTAAAAGTTTAAATGATTTTTTTCCCCCCTTTTTCATGTTTGTTTAAGTTTTGAGCTTTATAGTCATGTGCTCCTGGGGACCCCCTGCTGGCCTGGAGGATCTAAGCAGGATCTTGGGTCGCTTATGCCATATGCATAGGCTGGATGCAGGACAACTCTGACTAAAAAGTGGTACCTAAGTTGGATCTACATAGGGTTCAAAACTAGTTTTCCCATTGTGGGTTACATCAAACTGACCCAGGTAGATGCAATACAAGAACCCCATTATGAGACCAGAACCATGAATACCCATCTAGCTTGCTGAGAGAAACCCATCTGGCATGCCAGCAATTATTTTTCTTTCACCATCAGCATCTGGTGTAATCTACAGGGAAGTGTCACTAATCTGGTTTTTCAAAAGGTTGAAGAAAGCTGGGTGTGCCCCCACGGTTTCTGGCACCCTGCCTGAGTCACTGCTGTCCTCTGCCCCTGATAATTTACACCCTCCATCAGTCTTGGTCTCTTATTTCTCCTCTGCTTCTGTTAGCCATGTTGTTTTTATGTGGTGGAAAGTTTGAGCCACGGCAACCATTCTGTGGTGATGTCTCCTGTCAGGCGAGGGAGACGAGGGGAAAAAAATGTGGTAGTGTTGCTGAAACGTATTAGTCTAATGGATCAAACCTGGATGGGAAGCTGAGGAGAAATTTAAAAAAAAAAAAAAAAATGTGACAGCTTCTGGTCAACCACTCAGAGGTGTTGTTGCCAGGTAACAGGAGGGGTGGGAGAGCAGCAGGAAGTGAAGCGAGATGTGCTGCGTTGATCAACAGGAGGCAGGAAGTGAGTTCTCTGTGCGGAGAACCACGGCGGAAACTCAGCCTCAGCGCTGTCTCAGTTTGCTCTCTTTGCTGCTGTGTGCCTCTCAGAAGGGGAGAGGTGATAAAGGATGTTCCTCTGCTGAAGGAATGTATCAGTCCTCTTCCTCTGCGGCCTCATTTTAACTCACTTTCTCTCCGTTTATCCTTCATTGGCCTGTCATTTGGTTGTATTTTAAAAAGGGCATGACCTCAGACTCCTTGCACTGACAAACACAAGCAGCTACTGTCTGTCTCAGAGCTCCTCTCTTCCCTCCCCTCTCAGACTCATCTTTGTGTGTTTTTTTCTGCTGCTCGCTGTACTGTTGGTGAAAGGCAGCGGAAACCACACGCTTGAGCTGCTGCTACAAAATGAGAAGACAGACAGAAACAGACACTGACTAATGCACCAAAAAAACCCTGAAAACTAGCCGAGCACTGTGCCCTTTGTGCATACCTGAGGCAGAAAGTTTGACAAGGCCTCAAACATGTGCTCTAAGGTATAATTTAACACATATTTTCCCCTTCTGGATGTTTTATTTAGTATTTAAACTGAGCAACGTGTCCAAAAACCTTTCTCATATCCAAAGGAATGCATTCCAGATTATGCAGAAAGTCAACAAAGTTTCTAAAAATACCAAAGACATCATAAGTTGTTGTGAAATGAGTATGTAAAGACACTTTGGGCCTAAAATGGTACCAAGTAATTTGGCTTCTGGAATGCTGTTGTATCCTGATGAAGTTACACTGACACAAAACACAAGATTTTACTGTTTTAATTGATCTATTTTACTGAAAATGAAACAAAAATGGTGGCATCTCACAATAAATGCTGTCTTACAGACATGTTTTTCAAGAAATCAAGCTAAACTGTTAGTAAGTGTTTAAAAAAGGATTGTATGAGATTTCCACGAGATTATTGTGCCAACATTGTGATGTATTTGTATACTCAGTGGTGGTTCTATAGCGAACGGTTCTCTGGGCGGGCTCCTTTTCGACTGCAACGTCAGTTAATTAATTACTTAGCTTTAAAATACAATATAAAAATAATAAAAAGTGTAATAAAGAACAATGGGCAAAATAGTAATAAAATAACATATGATTATTTATAAATAGAAACATTCGAGAGAAAGAAATATCAAGAATAACAATTTGAAATTGCACACGTCAGGTGCACAATATATCAAATCGCAGACATCATCATAATATCAATGTGCACTGCTTGGATGCCATAATTGGTGGGGTATGATATGCACTGATACTCTGCATGTAAATAATATAATTGACAATTTGCATGGACCCTATGCGCTCCTTGAGGCCACAACTGCTGTATATGTTTTGTAGCTGAGATTAGGATTGCAGAATATAAATAATGTTTACTATCATCACACTATTACTGTGTGCAATGTTTATATCACAACATTATGCTTTGACTGCAGTAAACATCAATCATGCCTTCAGGCTCTCTATGTGCATAAGATAATTGGTGAGGGTGTTCATTTAATGCAGTAGAAAATCTGGAGTCTATGCTTGCAATGAAACCAAAGTAGAAAGACATTAAAACTGTTAAGTATGTGTTCATTTATCACAAACCATACCAGCACGACAGCATTCACCAACGTTGTCCCATATCACACATTTTTCTTAATATCGTGCAGCCCTAGCCACAATGCTAAAGCTCACAAAGAATGATGGGAACATTGTGATGAAAGAAAAGAAAGCTATCATAATTACAATGCAGTATCCCATAATTGAGAGGAAATCTGCTCACCAGTAATGGGATTGATGCTGACCCCCTTCACTTTCTCTGCAGAGCCAAGAGTAAACCTATAAGCCAATTTAGAGCATTATAAACTTAAAGTGCTAATTTGGATAGCACCAGAACACATCCATGGGTGTTTTTTAATGAGTGCTCATGTTAGTAGTTGAAAACCAGGGGACTTTTCAAAATGTCAAGAACCCTCACTGTTTAAAATTCGTGGTATTTTAATTTATTTCTTTGACAGTGATTAATAAATTGTGTTTTAGACAAAAGCAGTTTTTATGTTCAATTTCAGAGAAAACAGTTGATATGTTGACTATTCTCAGTAGTTTGTAGTTGAACCAGTTTTCTAGCTCCATTAACAAGACTAAAAATAAATACATATTTTTTTTAAAACATACAATTTACAAAAGCTTTTAAGTTAGACCACAAGTAAACGACAAAAATAATTAAACCGCTGGTCATTATGTTGTGTAAATTCAAAGAAATAAAACAACAGAAACATAAACTGCACACCTGAAATAGATCATTTACTTATAAATGAAAATGTTGAATTAAATGTGCTAAAAGGAATCAAATTATAATTAAACCTATGAAATGCTGAAAATCCAACATACAAACTGAAAAAAAATAAAAACAACTCCTTAGGTGTATTGTATCTACATAAACAATGACTCACAAATGCAAATTTTCATTGGAGGATGCTAAGCTCTTTATGGCTCATTAGCTTTTTTATAGATATTTAGAAATTTTTAAGTGGTTTAATATAGAAGAATAATTAAAACTCAGTTTTTTGCTGTGTTTATCCTTTTCAGAGCTGAAATCGAAGTTGTCCAGAATGACGTGAGCGAGCTGGAGACTCGCCTGGAAAAGGTAAGATTCTACTTTTGCACACATTCCACATGCACTGTGTTTTCAGATGTTAGTGGGCAAGTTCCCTTTAAATGACCAGGCAGTGGAGTGGGAAGCATTAGTCAGTGGTTTGGGGAAAGTTTACCTGAAGTGAGCAGGAAGTAGCTGCAGGTGCTGCTTCCCTATCATATTACCGTCCCAGTGAGAGAACTACACTTTGTTCTGCTTCAGCCTGTTTTCTGTGCTGCACAAGTGGGTTACGGTTTCAGATGTATGCAGCTGATAAACCGATCGTCCACATGCTGCGTTTCTGTTCCCACATCATACCTAATAAGCATGAAATGAAATGTCATGAATTGGATGGGTTCATTGCTTTTCTGCATTTCATCTGAAATGCAACAACAAAACTTTATTACCAAAACCATCCAGATGGACAGGATCAGGCTGATTTATTGATCCACAAAAGCAATAAAACTGGACGAAATGAGATGAAAAAAACTTTTAGCTGGTTTGTGCAACTCCTTCAGTTTCTGCAGCTGAACTCTGACCTTATTGTCAAAGAAAGGAAACAGAAATGGAAATTTTCCGGCTTGCATGAGATTCTTTTCAATGAGATCAGATAGATGTTTTTCTCATCAGTCTTCAGTTTTACATAACATGATGTTCTAACATGCATGATATGCACAGAGATTAAAAGTCAAACTATGTCCTGTTTCAAAAGATATGCTTCCAAAACATCCGTCTTCTTACTAGTTTTACAAGTATTATATTACTCTGATTAAACATGAATAAAACTAGAGATGCAGCGATCAGGCTTTTTCTGGCTAATGCAGACTTCCTGTCTTTCAGTGTTTTTCTATTTCACCTGCTGACGATCTCTGACTATTCTGGCCCATTCATGGATAAATCTCTAATTACAGTGAAAACCAATAAAAGAAAAATCAATCAATCAAAATTCAAATCAAACTGGTTATTTTCATGTTTAGCCTGTAGAGAGCAGCTTTAGTAGATCAAGTGTGTGCATTTAAGGTCAGCTTAATGTTCCTCCAATGGCAAACCCTCATATGTTGATGTGTTGTATCTGTAACAGAGAACTACATAGCCACAAGGTGTTAAATCTGTCAAGTTTTGAAAGCAAATTGCAACATGCAATAAAGACAAAAGAGAGTAAGTACAGTTAAAATACCCATAAATCTTCATTTATTTTATATAAATAAGTATATTCATTGAATCACTTGTTAACCACACGTCTTTTGCTGCTCTAAAATAACTAAAGCCAACATACGAGTTGATCCTGAAAAGGAGTTAACACAGTTTTTCTCTCAGGTTATTAAGCCTATTGCAGAACTTTAAAAATACATATTTTTATAATATTTTGACCTTTTAGAGCAGGGAAACCCATTAATAACTACAAAATCGTGGTGTCATTTTAAGCCAAAAATATCAGTAACAGGGTGGCACTAAAGGGTGAAGGGGCAAGAGGGGCCCCCACCAGACAACTTTATATTGATAATATTTTTTATGAACATGAACTTAAAAGAGGAGAGGATGAGCTGTGTTAAGTTTCAACTTTTTTTTTATTATTTAATTTCTTTGTCCTTCATAGTGAGCCACTCCTGTAACTCACTCCCAGTTCTGCCTCCCACTGTTTTGAATATGACAAAACCATAATACAACTCCTGAAATTCTGCTATGGCTTTGCCATCCCAACACTTTCAGTGGCCCCCATCTGCCCACCCCCTTGGAAACCTTCAAGAGGCGCACTTGAATAAAACCAGAACCTCAGAACTACTGAAGTTCCCCCCCCCTCATTCTTACCAGGCTTTCCGTATGTTTATCTGCTGTAGTCATAGAAAGCCCAAAATACTGCACAGATTGGAGGTGAATTATGTGGTGAAGATGGGTAGAGATGGTTTAAAGCAAGAGGCTGCAGAAAAAACTATATTACTGGTAGATAAATAAGGAGCCTTTTAACAATTAAACTATGAAAATCTTCAGTTGATTTTTTTTTTTTTTTACTGCATAGACATCTGCTCATGTGAAATGTGTGAAATTGTGCTCAAATATCACAAATTTAGACCTGAAAATAATAAATGTGTCTCATGTAAACAAGCTTCAGACCTTCAAGGGTTGTTTTAAGACATGCTAAGCAGTAACTAATGCTTTCCTCAATGGCAAACCCTGGACACTGTAAACCTTAAATCATAATAACAGTAACAAGCATAATTTTGGGCTATGTTCATACAACAGGTCTTGATGCTCAATTCCGATTTTTTTGCTGAAATCCGTATTTGTGTGGTCATTCATACTACTGGATGATGTGACAGCAATCAGACTTCTGTGTAAACGGTTTATGACCACCAAGTGACCCGCATGCACAGAAGAACGTAGACGTCACACAGCAGCGCTCTGTTTACACAAGTAAGAATGGATGTCACTGTCTACAGATCAGTTTTAAAGTTTATTCAGCAATGGGAGTTTTGTCACAAAATCATAACAAGACGAAGGAAGCTAATAAAAAAAAAAAAAAAAAAAAAAAAAAAAAAAAAAAAAAAAAAAAAAAAAGCACAACTAATAGCAACGGCGTTTTGTGGAGCATTGACTGCAACTTCTGTAGAGAAGTCTGTTTGGATGTGTAGTCAGAGCCAGGAGCGGTGGGATTGTGATGCACCTTAGTGACACAGACTTATTTCAAAATTTCATAATTGTGATTTTTTTTTTTTCAGCAATTGTTTAACTCCGGTCTGGCTTCTTCTGGTGCAGAATTATGATGCTTGTCTCACATCAATGACATGAAAGTCAGATTAAATGTGACATGACCGTTCTGACTGCAGACGCTTTGCAAACAATCGGATACGTATCTGGTTTAGTATCACATATGGAAGTGGTTCAAAACAGGTTTTTTTTGGTAGTGGGGGGTGGTGGGGGGGTCGTTGAAAAGATAGGAACTGAGCTGTTCAAATTGCTGTGAAAAAGTCGGATATAGGTAGCATTTGGGGAAAAAAAATCCAATTTGGGTTGCATTTGCCTGCTCTGTGAACATAGTGTTAGTGATGTGACTCAGACATGTTAGCCAAATTTGTTTTTAGTATATATTACAAGCTGCATCATCTCTGATCTGTTGAGATGCAGCTGCACTTTTCCAAAAAAGCCTGAATAACATTTACCTTTATGATGAACTTTTTTAGAAACAACGAATAGAAAGACTGTTATGGAAAAACTGGTGTCCAGTAGAAAAGGCCTTAAATTATTGTTCACTTGTTCCAAAACTAGCTGGGGAAACCATGTTGGATGTTTGGCCCAAGTGGCTGTGCCAGTGGTATGGTGACTTTGGTCCATAACCTGTGTTGGTTTGCTAACATTTGCTAAAGTCATTTTATTTTTGTTTAAGACTGAAATTAAAACAAACTGACTAGACTGAATAATGTTTTACAATGTAAGAGTTCTGCTTTTTACTTGTTAGCTTTATAGTGCAAATTTGTCCTTATATGGACGTTCATGAATAACGACCCAGCATAAACATTTTTGATGTATTTGGAGTTTTTGTGCGAGTTCACATTTACAGTCTACGATGTTTACCTGTAAATTAGTTGGTCTTTCTCATTGTTTTTTAGCAAGTAATAGTTGAAGGTACAGCTCTGTCCCAACAGCAGAAGAGGAAAAACACAACAACATTTTACACAACCAGCTTAATCACATAGCAGTAAACATGAACGTGCTCAAGAGTCAGGTATTTCCAAGATGTGGTAATGTGGAGACTGAATAATACATTTTGATTAGACATGGAAGATTCTCACTATATGATCAATTTAAGCGAATGAACCATTGTATTACTGTATTTGTTGAAAACATTTCATTATTAATGTAGAAATCAATCTATTTGCTTTTGTTTAAAACAAAACAAGTATTAATTGTTCCTGCTGCTAAAATGATGTAAGATATTGATCACTACAGCCATATTGAGAGTAACTAAATTATTCATTTGTTGTAATTTTGATTTTGATTGATTTATTTTAGCAAAAATCTAGAATAACCATTTGCTAAATGTAGAAGTCGTTTCATCAATTTTTTTTTTTTTTATTATGGTCATTATACATTAACACAGTTAATGGGTGATAGGTGGGGACACCCTGGACAGGGCGCCAGTCAATCACAGGTCAAAACAGAAACAACCACTCATGCACTCATACCTAAGGACAATTTAGAGAGAGAAATTAACCTCACAGTCATGTTTTTTGACTGTGAGAGGAAGCTGGAGTACCCAGAGAGAACCCATGCATGCATGTGGAGAACATGCAAACTCCATGCAGAAAGACCTCCGACTGGGATTTGAACCCAGACCTTCTTGCTGCAAGGCACCAGTGCTAACAGCTCATGATCTCATGTTTGCTGAATGTGTAAATGAACAACTGTGAAGTTAGCTTGGAGTCAGGTTGAAGTTACACGTAATTTTTTTTAAATTGTGTGAAATCATGTAATAGGTTTCCTTTTGGTTATTCATGCTGTAATGAGATTAGTTGCTTTGTTTGTGTGTCTTAGCTTGTGAAACAATGCCAGGCCATGCTGGAGGCAGGCAGAGTCTACTGTCAGACCAGCAAGAGCTTCGTCAGCGGCCTGCGGGAGCTCGGACACCAGTGGTCAACGGACAACATGATGGAGGTGACAAAACCACACTTACACAATCGTCTCCAGAGTTACTTAAAACCCGTCTAAAAGAAGATGCCATTGAGCACTATTTTACTTAAAGGAAGTGTTTGATAGTAGAATGTTTCTGCATATTAGCATTTCTTGTTTTAGAAATAGATTCACAGTTTGTCATTTAGTCAGGAAACCTCCCCCTCCCACCATCACTCTGCTGTTAAGATCTGATGAAAAAATGCACAACCTGATCTGAGACGTCTTCCCTGCAGGACTGCTTGGACAAATTTTCCAAAAAGCTGTCTGCCATCTTGGATGCACAGGGCGTAAGTTTGTGAGCCAGTCTGTCTGTCTCTACCTCCGCAACTTCTTCATTCCAGTCATGGAGGTTATCAGCTGTAGTATGTGGTCAAGCAAGCCTGCAGCTCACTGTCAAACATAGTGCATCTCACCTTTCACTGTGATGCATTCGTTTTTGTCTCGATCTCCTTTCAGGAAGTGATTGAGACGATTCAGAAGTCAGTCAGGACGAAGCTGCAGACCTTCGTGAAGGAGTGAGTGAGCTGCTTTCACAACACGTCCCTGAGTGTTCAGGCTGATCCGTTGGATTTAGTGACTCTTTCCCAACAGTGCAATCTGTGCAGTTAGCCAACATGTGAACACTGAGTCACTCCCTTACTTTTCTGCTAACCATCAACATTATTTTATGGTTCTCCTTCTCCAGACTTTGTCTTGCTGTCTGCCTCTATTAGTCGAAGGTATTTGGAAGATAAGACGAAGGAAGATGCTTAGTAGCATGTTCCAATTATTTCTAGAAATTAATATGTTGTGATCTGGTTCTGCCTTGTGCACTCACTGGTTTCCTTTTAGAGATAATTAAGAATAGTGACATGAATTCACTAAAGCTTTTATTCTTTAATTATATAATACCACACAGGAAAACAGTAGATTGGTCTTGGTGTAGCTGCAGCTTTAATCAGTTGCCTTTGAAGCTAATACTATTACTTTATTGTGTCAGAGAGTAAACTATATAATATAGCACCAAACAAGTATATCCTTTATATCTTCTGAACCTTTCCACATTCTGTTTGCAACCACAAATGTTAATGTATTTTATTTGGATTTTATAGCCGACACAAAGTGGTGCTTAATTATGAAGCTGCAGGAAAATGACAGATGGTTCTCACAGCTTTTTACAAATTAAACTTAGAAAAGGAAACTTTCTTCAGGGTATATCCCTACCAGATTTCCACATCAAGGGTGTGAAAACTCAGCTCAGACTGAGTCTTGACATTGACTGGGCCGTTCCAGCACATAAATATGCTTTGATGTGAACTACTCCGCCTGCATAGTTAGAGTTCTTCTGAAAGGTGAACCTCCACCTCAGTCTCAGGTGTTTGCAGCCTCTAACAGGTTTTCTTCCAGGATTCATCTGTATTTAGCATTTCGCACATAGACCAGAAGGTCATTATTCTTCCACCTTACCATTATGCACTACTTTGTGTTGGTCTGTCCCATTAAAAAAAACAGTTAAATATTCTGAAGTTTATGTATGTTATGTCATTTTAGCAGCAGTATGAATATTTGTTGCATGTCTGTTTTTCCCATATATTTTATTCAAAAATGTTTATAAAAATGTCTCATATTCCTGTATGTGCTTTAAGGTGATAAAACTTATATCTACAGAAAACTAATCCCAGTTTCATGATATTATTTTTCTCCCTGAATCACAGAGATGTCCGTAGGTTCAAGGACGTCCGTAAAGAGTTTGAGCGGAGCAGCGAGACCCTGGAGGGGGCACTGGCCAGAAATGCCCAAGCTCCTCGAGGGAAGCAGCACGAAGTGGAGGAGGCGACCAACGCTCTGCTCAATGCACGCAAGTCCTTCCGGTCGGGGGCTTTAGACTATGTGCTGGAGGTATGCTGAATGTTACCAAAAATAATAGTCGGATTACCTCTAAATTGGTCTTTGGCTTAATTTTAATTCCCTTTTTTTAGAATTAAATTTTAAAGTTAGCCTGAATAAAATAAGCAGCAGCAAGTCTGATTGTTGTTCTGTTTTGGATGATAACTGTCTTTGTTCAGCCTTGTGGTTGTGGCTCACAGTTGATCAGTGAGCTACTTTTGCACATTGAATTGTGTGTAACCTTTCCCTTCTTTTGTTTCAGATTAACGTCATCGAAGCCAAAAAGAAGGCTGATATTCTGTTGGCCGTGAGTTCATAGCAGCTTGTTTGCCTTTTTCTTTTACATTTAACTTTGTTTTGTTGAAAATATCTGATTGTGAAAGCTGTCTTATGCCTGTTAGATGCTGTCCCTCATGGAGGCCCAGGCTCAGTTCTTTCAACAAGGCCACCAGTCTCTGTCAGAACTGGATCAATATTGCCAAAAACTGAATGAAGAGGTAATCATTGTTTCGTTATTTATTGTATTAAATTGTTAGCTGTTATTGATAAAAGCAAAGAATATCTACTTGCTTTAACTTCAGATGTTTTTTCCATTCGCACCATTTTGAATTGAACCTAATTAACTGTAGAATAATATTTGTGTCCCCTTTTTAAAAGTGGAAATAACATGCTCAGAAGTTGGCTGTTCTGTTATTTATTAGAATATAATGTTCAAAAGCTCATACCAACTCAACCACCACATTCAAAGACTGCAGTGTTAACACTTCATTTAACCACATGCAGTTTAAACCAGACGTTTACATGTACTGTTTAAAATGATACAAAAACATGTTATTATCACATTAACTCAGGCTACACTTGTAACATTCTAGCTTAGTTAGGATTATTAGAATTACTTCCTTTTGTTATATTTCAAAATAATAAGGAAGAAAAATTTTTGCTAGGATTTGTATGTCTTTTTTCATAGTCAGAAGATTGCATAGACTTAGATTGGTAAGCCTTTGTTTGTGGAAGCCAAGATCATAATGCCATGACTTTATAAGCTCTTAATAGATTAAGGACACCAAAGTCAATGTTTTGAAGTCGCCATAGCAAACATATGTATGAAAACTTCTAAAGTTGAACAAATAAAAGAAAAAACACGAAATCCTAACTGTCCTAAAAACAGAATAAACCAAGTCAGATTTAATGTCAGACAGTGAGAGAAAAAATGTTTGTGTCATTTTATGCAGTGCATGTAAACATCTTGTTTCAACTGCAGCCCACAGCTAGGAAAAAGGGTTTTATGACTTATATATAATATCTACTAGCAGAAGTTATTACAGATATTTTACTTTGATCTGAGGTCTTAATCTAGCCGATATATCTTTTTTAAAATCAAAACCAAAATAAATGTTTTGTACAACTTGCGGCAAAATAAATTAGATTTTAAGGTAAAATTGAATGAAATTATTTGTGAGATATGAGATTTTTATTTACCATCTATGCATAAAAATACTTGGATTAGATTGAAAAATCAAACGATATGAATGGGTACAGAGTGTTGGTAGGAATGGGTGGGGGTACGAATTGGTGAGGGGGTGAAATGACTGAACTGATGGGTTTGCTAACAAAAATTCACAAAGAAGAAAAAATGGAGACTCCTCAGTGGTGTTACTTCCTGCCTGATCCAAAGAATACAGCCAAAGTCTTGATGTTGTTGAGATGTTCTGTTAATGGTTTGAAAACGTTGTAGAAATAGTTTTCTGGAAAATTCAAAAAAATGGAAAAATAATCCACTGGTTAGAAATTTAACTTACCAAATTACTGAGTAGTTTCCCATTGTAATTATACTTTTCCTATTAACGCATGACCCAAAACATATAATATAACATTAACATATTACAATAAAATATAATCAGATTTGAAATCTGTCAACAGCAAATGTGCTTCAGTTTGTAGTTGTGAGTTTATTGTGATTCATACTGAATGCAGTTTCGTTTTATGTTTGTGCATATTAGTGTCAGTTAAACCTGAAGCATGTTGCGGGTGAGCCATGTCGCTGTCAGTGAACATGGACAGCTCAACAGAAAAACACATTACAGAAAAACTGTAATCTGGTCATCTTAATCCAAAGAAGAGACTCCAAGTCTGGCTGTTGTTTCTGTCTGCTGCACAGCAGAACCATGTCAGAAACCTGAGGTATGAAGATTGTGTAAAAAAACAAAACAAATCTGGATACGACAAGCTGAACATAACGGTACTATGTCTGTGCACAAGAAACAAACTGGTAACCTTGGTGACAGAGGTCCCAAAACGTTGACTGAGTAAAACCATATCCAACTGGGGTGGGGGCAGAGTCACAAGATGACATCACACTTTCATCATGACAGGAAAAAGTGAGCAACAACAGGAAATATTTCACATGTCTGTATGACTCTATCTCAGCGTGCATACTTGCTCCAGCTTTTAGTCTGCGGAAGCTGGAAGCAACATTTCTGCACCGTCAACTCTGACTTTGACTGCTGAGTTTGTCCTTTTAACTAAAACAATTTAAACCAAGAAACAAACTGTGAACAAGGATGAATTAAATAGCAGCAATGTTCTTCTGCTTCAACTTCTACCTCTGAAATCTGGACTTTCAGTAGTAACACAATCTACATGAAACATGCCACGTGTTATTTTTTTTCTTCTTTTTTTTTTTTTTTAAATATTTGGGCATGCAAAGAAGTTCAACATTTTCCACTTCCTGTTTTCAGGAAAGCCTACAGGAGGGAAATCCTACCTCTTAATCTCCAATTTCTCTTTTTGTCCAAGAGCCAAACACATTTGAGGGGAAAATAAAGAGGGAATTATTGTATTTCAGTTGCTGACATGCAGTACAGATAGATGAACAATGTGGAAAAAATGAAACCACCAAAGAGCAGTCATATGTCCATGCAGGATTTTATTTCCACAGATCTGCATCCCTAGCCTTCTAAAATAAATATGTATGCCAACTTATGTCAGCTCCTGACTGCAGTTGTAGTTCAACTGGTTTCTGACTGGTTTGGTCTTGCTTGTTTTCTCACTCATTCACATCTGTTTATGATCTGGATTTACATCATTAACCTCTTGCTGTGTTCTTTTTCTGGTTCAGATTCTCCAGTAAAGTAAGTTTTATGTGAGTACAGGACATTAAGTACTCACAAAAACATGATGAATACCAAATAACACAGCAGACAGCTCAGGGAGAAAGCTGTGGAGAAGTTTAAAGCTAGATTGTAAAACATTATCTTTGCCTTTGAACATCTCACAGAGTCCTGACCATTATGCGGACGTAGAAAGAGTATGGCACAAATTGAAACCCACCAAGAAAGGGTTGTTTAACTAATCTAACATGTCAGGCAGAGAGCATTAATAAGAGGAGCAGCCAAGAGGCTCATGGTAGCTCGGGAGGAGCTGCAGAGATCCACAGCTCAGGTGGGGTAATCTATTGGCATGATAACTATTAGGTGCCCATTCCACAAATCTGGCATTTATGGAAAAGTGTTAAAAAGAAAGTTATTGTTGAAAGAAAAGCCAGAAGGAGTCTTGTGTATGACTTGCCCCCAGACAAGTAGGGGATGCAACAAACTCGTGGGAGGAGGTGGTCTGGTCACATGACACCAAAATTAAACTTTTTAACTAACATTCAAAACTTCATGTGTGGTAGTTCACTCTAAGCACTCCATCCCCATGGTGAAACATGGTGGTAGCAGTATTATGGATTGGGGACACGTTTCTTAAGCAGTAATAGGGGAGCTCGTTAGTTGCTGGGAAGATGGAATGAGCTAAATACAGAAGAATACTGGAAGAAAACATATTAGAGGCTGAAAAAGACCTGAAACGGAGGTGAAAGTATCACCTTGTAGCAGGAAATCAACCCTAAACATACAGCCAGAGCTATGATGCAATGATTTACATCAAAGCATGTTCATGAGTTAGAATAAATCAATTTTAAATGGCAAAACTTTAAAATTGCTGTTTAAAGATGTTTTCCATTCAGTCTGACTGAGGTTGAGCTATTTTGAAAAGGATAAAGATTTCAGCGTCTAGATGTGCAGAGCTGGTAGAGACATACCCCACAACTTGCTTCTCTAATTGCAGCTAACAGTGTTGCCTTAAGAGTGTTGCGAATATAATCCTTTTTCTTCCAATTCTCAATTAAGCACTACTTTGTGTTAATCTATCACATAGAATCCCAACGAAATACATTGAAGTTTATGGTTGTTATGTGATTAAATGTAAAAACTTTCAAGTGGTATAATTACTTTAGTGAAACATTGTAAATCTGCATAAATGCTTGGTTTTTGATGTGTGTTTTGTTCTTTGTTTACAGCACACCCAGTTTGTCTTAAACTCTGCCAGGGAGAAGAGGGATATGGAGCAAAGGCACGCAGCTATCAAGAAGGTAAAAGGTTATAAAAGGCACATGTATAAAGAAACCCCATACACACAAACTACAGAAATCTGCTTTGAGTCAGTTGGTAATAATTGCAACACAGATTAAGCTGCATCTTTCTTTACATTTTGAAGGACATGTCCTATGATGAGTCTGTTTTGGAATTTAATGCTGATGCTGCTAATGGGATAGCTATGGAGGGCTACCTTTATAAGCGGGCCAGCAACGCCTTCAAGACATGGAGCAGGTACAATTTACCCATTAAATAATTCACACAGAACAGCTGCTTTTATAAAAGCAAATACATAACCCTGCATGTTTTCAATTTCTCTTATTATCGATGTCGAAATTCTCTGTGTTTTTCCTCACCCCAGACGTTGGTTTTCAATTCAGAAGAATCAGCTGGTGTATCAGAAGAAATTTAAGGTAAATTTTTAAAAGAGTTATTTAAAACACACTCATTTGGAGCAAACCAACTGTACTGTTGCCTGCACAGTCGTCACTGTGTGTTCTTCCTGTCCACGTCTCGCTCAGGACCAGCCCACTGTTGTGGTGGAGGACCTGCGTCTCTGCACAGTCAAGCCCAGCACTGAAAACGAGAGGCGATTCTGCTTTGAAGTGGTGTCTCCGTCAAAGTGAGTTTGCGTGGCCGCTTGGCTTCGTGCAGTCATTGCGGACGTCTGTTTGAGCCACTGTGCTTCTCATCAATGCTAAGTGTGTGGATTAAAACGCCCTGCGTGCAGAAGAGGGGGCTGGTTTTTGAGAAAATGCCAGGGGCAGATGATCACAGTGTGTGTGCATGTTTGTGTGTCTGTCCATAGGTGCTGTCTGTTACAGGCAGACTCAGAGAGGGAACAGCAAGCATGGATTAGTGCTGTCCAAAACAGCATCGCCTCCGCCTTTCAGGAGCGTAGAGAGGATGCACACAGCCCGGTGAGGAAAACACCCCCAACACACACACAGTCTAAATTTTAGCTTCCAGATCTGTATTTTCTATGGGACCTCATTTGCTGCGATGCAAAGGAACTCCTTGCTTTATTAATTTGTGTCTGTTTTATCAGAGGCAGCGCTGCAGCTCAGTGTCGATGAACAGTTCAGGAGGAAGCGGAGGAATCGGGGATCAGGAGAATGAAGGCTGCAAGGCTCTAGAGGAGATTCAGGCAATCTCAGGAAACAAGCAGTGCTGCGACTGTGGAGAGCCCGGTCCTGACTGGGCCTCCATCAACCTGGGCATCACCCTGTGTATCGTCTGCTCAGGGATACACAGGTAATGATAAATGTTTGTGAGAAAAACTTTGTGTTAAATCGGCCCCTAACCTTCACAATACATGGCAACATTATGTTTATTTTTCACTCTGCACCCTTCTTCCAGTTGCCTCCTGTTCTACCAACAGCAATCTTGATTTAGGGTTATAAATATTGGTCTAAAGCTTGTGTTGTAATGGTTTCCTTTGCTAACAGGAGCCTAGGAGTACATTTCTCCAAAGTGCGCTCCCTCACTCTTGACTCCTGGGAGCCAGAGCTCATTAAGGTAATTTAACCTTTAAATACCAACAGCTGAGCAAACCACATTGTAGCGTTTTCTGCATGAACAAAAAGTTCCTGTGAGAATAATGACTATTAAGGGACTCTCCCTGTAAAGCAATTAGCTTCGAAATAAATTCCCTTTGTTCTTTTGCTCTTCTGCTTTAAGTTGATGTGCGAGTTGGGAAACTCTGTGATCAACAGGATCTACGAGGCTCGGATTGATGAGATCACCATCAAAAAGCCCCACCCCTCCAGCCCCAGGTCAGTCAGCGCATAGATGTGTCCTGTAACAGGGAATTTCACAGATTTTACACATTGTGATAAAACATCACCTCATGTAAAATTGGGAGGCACCTCAGTCTGAAAAAAAGTACACTTAGATTTCTGAGACAATCAGAACTTTCAATAAAATTTTGAAGTAACCAGAAATCTGCTGTGACCTCCAACACATTCTTAACTTAATATTCAACAAAAGACAACTCGACTGCACAGCACTGTGGAAAAGCCTTGAGTCTACACTCACAGACGATCATAATACTCTCCCTAAAGGTGCTTCCTTGTTTTCCTTTAGACACTGGATGCTTTTTCAAACATTTTCAGTCCAGTACAAGACTACAAGATGGTTTTTAGAGGAATGAATACATGTTAAGCCCCTAACCCTGACAATTTTCAATGTGTATGTGTAGGGTTTTTGTTTACTACAACTTTGTTTACTCCAAAAATAGCAAATAGAACACAATTGAATAGATAATGCTAATATCTGCTGTACAACAATAATGCTATTTTAGAACACGATTGTTAATGAGGTCTGTAGCCACAGACTCTGTGAGCTGGAGAGCTCTGCAGCATGCGCTGTCCCTGCTGTGGTTCCAATAACAACTGACCATGGTGTGCTTAGTGTTGAGGAAAGTTCATGAAATGGGTTTATTGCATAGATAGCATCCTAATATAATGCAATGTTTTAATTCACTGAGCTCCAGAGAACGACCCAGTCTGCATGAAAATGTGCTGGATCTTATACATGAGGCCTTGGAAGTGATTGGAAAACCTCAATTCAGTTAACTGGAGGGGTGCTCAGTCCTTTTGGCAATATAGTCTATTAAGAAATTAGGGGTGAGTTTAAAGTTTTGCACAGTACTTTATGCATGTAGGTGATTTCATCTTATTAACTAGGAGTAAGCTAAAAAAAACAGAAATAGCTTCTATTTTTATACATTTTTTCATCGGTTATTCTATCCAAAAAATGTGCCTTTTAAAT
This sequence comes from Anableps anableps, assembly GCA_014839685.1. Classification (NCBI taxonomy): domain Eukaryota; kingdom Metazoa; phylum Chordata; class Actinopteri; order Cyprinodontiformes; family Anablepidae; genus Anableps; species Anableps anableps. The sequence continues at coordinate 14,649,085 of CM026085.1, forward strand.
TTGACTGTGTTGTTAATTATTCTGATGCTTCTTAAAGGATGTTGTTCGTGCACCTTGTTCAACTTCAGTGTCACTTTTCAAAGTTTGTTGAAGCAGGTTACACATTTATTGAGCTGTGATATTGTTGGCCTTTTGAATAAAGTCATGTCCTACTTCATGCTGCTCTTTGAAAAAGGTCACACATTGAGAATATAAGACAGTGTGCTGTAGAGAAGCAGCTTTGTTTAAAGATCTGTGTGGTTCAGAAATATATCAGCAGACAGAGACTAATTCTGCATATTCTTTGGCTTCCTTGTTTCTTTAACCGTGTCATGTTGCAGAAGACAGGAAGTTACAGGTATTTCATACACATAGTTGAGGTGGTTATATCCGGAAACTTGTATTAACGCCTCAGTTTTTTTTTTTTTTTAAACATGCAGACTGAGACGTTAATGCCATATCTGAAACGTGTGGGTTTTTGGTATGATAAAGGTGAAGCTTAATAAACAAAGAGACACTTTGAGTTTTAAACAGACATTTTTTTTTAAATCAAAATTTGGTAGTTTATTAAAATAGCCCTCAGAGGATTGTGTTCTTGTTTTAGACCTGAAGTCGACAGATGGAGGTCATGTCAAGTCAGAAACCTGTTGAGCGAACTAAGCCTCGGTTTGTGACAGCCCTGCTGCAGACATATATCTCTTTTTTTTCCCCACTCAGAGGCGATAAGGAGTCATGGATTAGGTCGAAGTACGTTGAAAAGAAGTTTATCCAGAAGCTGCCTGAGACTGGCAGATCCACCCTGGTGAGGCAGTCCAGCGGCAGGAGAAACCGAGCCACCACCCAGGACCGGAACGCCCAGCGGCCGGCTCTCAAACCCAAGCCGAGCCGAGCCACGCTGCCTCGGCTCACAGGTGAAACAGCGCTGCAGAGCATCATGATAAATGCATAAACAGACATGCCAAAGTATCCACACTTTTCAAGAAGAACCTTGTCCAAAAAAGCAACCTAGTGGCCCATGGTCACTCTGGAGGAGCTACAGAGCTCCACTCAGGTGGGAAAATATTTGTACATCAGAACTATAATCAAAATGTTGTGATGTGCAGAAATCTAATGCATCACATCACCCTGAACACACCATCCCCACTTTGTAAGACTGCAGTGGCAGCATCATGCTATGGGGATGTTTTTCTGTAGCAGGAAGGTGGAAGATGCTCTGAGTTGGCAGGAAGATGGATGGAGCTAAAAACAGGACAACTCTAGGAGAAAACCTGTTATCCCTGGTTCACACGGCAAGATTTTAAAATTGTTAGACGATTTTCAAAACCTGAGAGGCCACGCAACTGACAATAAAAAAAAATCCATAGGTAAAACAGGTTTGGTCGTACAGTGTGTGGCGTTCAGCCACACGGCAGCAGCAACACACCACGCACGAACCGATTTCACTCACAAACATTCAGATGTCAGATGGGAAATGTCCCAAAACCTTTCGAGACCAAATGTGAGTTCAGAGTAAACAAACATGGCCAACTGGGACGTTCTGGTGCGCCATGGCAGTTGTTTTGTCTTCTGTGTATTTTGGATTCCCCTGCGTGTTTCCATCACCTCACTTTCTGAATGGCTACACGTCACATTCAACAGGCCGCATGCTCATTTGTCCTCTGGGAACACCGCACACGCTGCGATATCTGGCCAAGACAATCCAATATGTTGAATATCCTCGATATTAGATCGAAGCAGTCTTGATGTCCTTCCTTGCAGACGAGATCACTCTTAAGACACCAGAAAAACACGACAGGAATATCTCCTTAGATTATCTTTAAGGCCATCCCGATAATCGGGGCGTCCCTAAGATTGTCAGAAGGGGGAAATCGGGACAAAAATCGGTATAAAAATCTTGCCGTGTGAACCAGACGTGAAGCTGGGGATTACCTCCCAGCAGGACGATGGCCCTGAACATAGAGACGGCTACAGCAGAATGGTTTAATAGCAGATTTTTAGTTGTAAAAAAAAAAAAAAAAAAAGAAAAAGTCAAACATAATTATCCCTCTATTTCACAAATATTCACTACTTTATCATTCATCTATCAAATACAATCCGAATGATTTACATTGAAGTTTGTGGTTGTAACATAACAAAATAAGAAGAGATTCGGGGTGTGTGAATACTTTGGCAAGACGGTGTACCTCCTCTCTTTAATCTGACCATAAATAGAAACAAAAACAGTCCCTGCACTTGCTCGTTCAGCAGCGGTGGCATTCCCAAAAGAGATTTTCCTGCAGGGTTTTATGTGTGTGTGTGTTGTGGCAGCAGGAAGGATAGCCGTTTCACTGAATCTGTCTGTCTCTCCTCAGGGCTAAGCCCCAATGACATCCTAAAGAACAACTCAAGCTCTCATAAAGGTGGGATCAAACATCTGAAATCTGTTTAATTATGAAACCATTCTTATAATCTTTAAAGGAAAGCTGCCCCAGTTGGTCAGTTGCTAATAAAATTATTAGTTTAAACGAACCCCCTGCTGTCCTCAGATTGGGAAGAAGACAAAGAAGAGGATCTCAGTGGCCTTCATCCTGGGGCGTTGCTGTACCGCTCAGCAGCGCTGCAGAACTTCCCCGTCATGGCGGATGCCCTGGCCCACGGAGCCGATGTGAACTGGGTCAACGTGGCCGAGGAGTCGAGTACACCTCTGATTCAGGCCGTGTCGGTGGTGAGGACAACACTCAGCTCTCTTTTAACGCACTGATGGTGTTAGATCCGGGTGACAATATGGGTCTCGTCAGTCAAACACATTTCTTCTAAAACGTTCTTGTAATCTTTTATACTGGTCTTGATCACCAGTTCTCAATGCTTCTTTAAAGATTTTTGGTAAAAGTTGACATGTAGAGGACGAAAGAATAAGTGTCCCACTTAAAAAAAAAACACTGAATGTGTTTTAAAAAATTGGAAAAATCCATGAAAAACCTTGCAACAGGACCCAAGAGAGGCAAAACTCTATGGAAATCACTGCTGTGGAGCTAAAATATTACAGTTCTCTCCACACATTGGTACACTCTGGTAAAGCTGTGCAAAAAAAAAGTTGGATTTTTTTTTTGCTGCACTAACTTAGAAAAATCCAACATTTAACTTGAGTACACTAACTAGGTGGAGAAAAAAATTCAAATTTAAAAAAGTCGCAGTTAATGTTACAATTATTACCACTCATTTTTCCCATTGAATAAATGTAACTGAAGCATCACGTTGACAAGACTGTTCAGGTACTTTGAATTAGCCATCTTGCCTCAATTTGCTCATATCTACAATCAGAGCAACAATAAAAATGTTTAACTGGAACTGTGAAAAATGAGGCCCAACGAGGACCCATATTTATTTTCCAACCACTTGTAAAGGCAGGTAAAAAAGTCAGTACTGCCACTGTAATGAAAGTAGCAGTATATTTCAGCTTCTACTCAGGAAATGGGAACAAATCATGTTTTTGTAACAGCCTCCTGGTAACACAGTGTAAAGATTAACAACATGTTAACAACATTTCTCTGAAAAAGTTCAGGTGTTTGGTCTGAAAAATATGTTTTAAAAAAAGCAGCTGATGCCAGAAAACCTGGAGAACTATTGATGATGACCACTTTAAAAGCTAACACATAAGGTCTGGCTCATTGGAAGAAAAACGTAAAGAATTGGGGGGAAAGCATTACGCACAAGTTGCTCATGACATTTTTGAAAATAAACAATTTTACACATCGTGACCACTATTTGATGCCACCTGCCAGATTGGAGCATTTTTTTGAGTCGTTCCCTAACACTTTGCTTCTGTTTTGACCAGAACGCTCTAGCAGCCTGTGAGTTCCTGCTGCAGAACGGCGCCAACGTCAACCAGGCGGACAGCAACGGGAGAGGGCCGCTGCACCACGCCACCATCCTGGGCCACACAGGGTACCACCGACCCCACTCTTACACACTCACTGTCACACATACGGTGGTCCTATGTCACTGTATGATACATTTTTGCTGTGTTATTGTTTTAAGATGTGTTTATTATTTTCAGCTTCAAGCTAGGAGGAAGAAACTTTTTAAACCATGCAGCAGGAAGCAGGATTTATAAGGAGAGGAAGTTTGTTGAACCTCTGCCTAGTTTTTAAGAGCTTGATTTTCACCCTGACTTGATTGACTAATGACCTGATGAACTCCTCAGGTGAAGTTTGGACGAGACAAAGAGGCTATAAACGGCTCCAGTTCGTTGGTTATTTTTTTTCCTCCTAAGCTACTTCTTCATATGTGATCTCTGCAGAGCCAGTAAAGTCATGAGATCAATTAGGACACCCTATCAATATTGAAACCTTCAAGTATTATAACAAAACAACTGAAAACAAGGAAAATACCTTTTAAAACTTTCTGTAAAACATAGTTTAAAAAAATGTTTCAGGTGAGGAATAGTTTTTATATTTTTGTATTAAATTTGCTAAAGATCTGTCTGAGGCCTTCAGAGAGAAGATTGTAGCATCTTAAGATCCTAGTAAGAGATTTCTCATAAGAAATCAGCCATTCCACTGTGTGGAAATCAGTCTAATTAAGTGGAGGATAATAAAAAGAAGTGCCAACATGTCCAAGGCTGGCCATCCAAACAAATTCACCCTGAGAGCAGGCCGCAAGATGCTAGAAGAAAACCTAAAAATGTTATCATTTGAGCTACATCAGGGTCTTGCTTCTGTTGATATGATAGTGCTGCCTGTGCAACCAAAAAGAGACTGAAAGTTTACCTTCCAATGGGAGGTGTCCAAGAAGGAAACCTTTGCTTTTCTAAGAAGTGCATGAAGGTCGGACTAAAGTTGCTCAGAGAAACTGCAACACAGGACATGTTTGGCATAAAACAAACACAGTATTCAGGTGTCATGGTTTGGGGATACTGGGCTGCAGTAGAAACTGTCCAGCTCACTATCAATGAATCCACCATAAATTTGACCTTCTATCAGAGGGAGCTTGAGGAAACTGAAAGACCATCTGTAAAAGCTTTAAAGCTGAAGCAGAACTACATAACAGTGACCCAAATCATACCAGTAAATCCATCAAGGACTCCCAGGGAATGAAGAAATGTGAAGTCCAAGTCCTGGGTCAAAGCCCAGACCTTGATCTCACTGAGATGCTGCGGAAAGACTCGAAACGTGCTGAAGATGCAAGAAACTCCTCAAACATCATACAGCTGAAAGTGAGGAGTCATAGATGGCTTCATAAAGTGTCTCTCTTACGTTTTTTCAACCAAAGTGGGTACCACTAGCCATGGTCGGGTGTCCAAACTTTTTCCTCAGAAAAAAACATTTTTGTTGATATGTTTTGTTTGATGAGTTAAACAAGGGTAACAAGTTTAGATATTTGAAGGAGAAAATTTCTTAATAAAAAGCTGAATATTTAATGAGGTGTCCTAATTTTTGCATGGCCTCCGATGCAAGTGTTTGCAGCTGTAAAAACAGATACAGGTTCATTATCTGATGCCCCAGTTGTGTATAAATTTCATGGAGGCTGGGTTTTAGTGAAACTGTGTTCTTCTGCAGTTTGTTTCACGGTCTAACATTGAGAAGTTTTGATCAATGCCCTTTACCAGTGTTTGCATTGTTTCTGGTGTGGTGTTACGCTCATATATCAAACCAGGCAGTCATGTATGCTGGTGCTGAAAATGAACATTTTAAAACTGTTCTATAAACTGCAATATGTTGTAGTTCCTGTTGTGGAAACACATAAAGTGCAACTTCCTCCATCTTCCTTCAACAGCTCAAACACAATGAAACAATTTCAGTGACCTGACATTTTTTGTACCAAAACAACATATTTACATACGTACGCTGCCATTCACACTTCTTTACACTCTTGTCAGAGATGTGGAAAAATCATACAAAGAGATGCATCTTTTTACATAAACTGAAAAAAACGTTATGACGTTTAGTCTGTTAAGACAATGTGTCACCAGAGCCTCAACTATCAGCACAACTGCTGTTAATGCAGTGGGAAGCTTAGTCAGTAGCACTTCAGTCCTCAGTGGCATTTCACTAGGCTGGAGCATCCAGAGAGGCATTTTTGACCATTCTGACTGTCAGAGTGCTCTCTAATGGGGGTGCTGGTGGTGGTCAGAGGGCCCGGTGGTGCTGCTGCATGGCAGCCTCGCTTCTGTCAGACTGTCCCATGCAGGGCAGCTGTGGCTACAATCCAGTAGCTTGCCACCATCAGCGTGTGAATGACTGAATCTAGTGTAAAGCTCTTTGGGGTCCTCTGGACTTGATAAAGTGCTATACAAGTACAGGCCATTTACCATTTTACTATTAAATGCCTTGTTCGCTTCAGATTTTCTCTCAGATTTAGGTCTAGTTGAATCATTAGCCTATTAAGAGACCAAATGATGGCTTATTTTCAGTTTTCTGGTAGAGGCCACAAGATTTTTATTTAAAATGTCCCGTTAGTGTAAACGTTGACAGAGCCTTTGGGAGAGAAACTGGCCCACAACATCACAGGTCTTCCACCAAGCATCATATTGGGAACAAGTTGCTTTTCCATGTATGTAAAGTGGTGTCAGCACTGTTCCTTTGCAGCAAAATAGTCCTACGTTTAAATACCTCGCCAGGGGTCTTTCATGTTCTCCCCACGTATATGTTGGGTCCCCCCTCATGATACTCCTCCCACTGTCCAATACCACTAATGTTTGGTTAACTGCCTCTGAATTACCCTTAGGAATGCTTGGTTGTGTATCTCTGTGATGGAACTGGTGACTTGGCCCACAGCATTACAGATCCTCTGTCATACTTAACAGATGGCATGAAGTCCTTGTTTCATATCAAACCCATCTAAAGTGTTTATTGTTAAAAAGCTCACTCTTAGACTCATCTGACCAATGCACTTGGTTCCAGTTTAGGTCCCAGTATAGTTTAGCAAAGTCCACCTTTTATATTTATGACGGTAGGACAGAAAATAAACAGCTGGTTGGCATGTAGGTTGTATCTGACAGTTGTTTTGGAGTCTTGGTAACTTCAAGATGTCACTCTTTGCTGCAGTTCTCTAACAGTGATGGAGATTATATTTACACTTCTTTCCTATCCTCCTCACTGTTCCTCGTAGCAAGATAAACCTGGGGCCTTGTCCAGCCTTGTTTGTTGCAGCGTTTTAATTATTGTTCTCATGGTAGATATATGGGGAAGTTTCTTTGAAAAAACGAATTTCTTGTAGCCATTTCCTTGTTTATGAGGATCTACATACATTTCTCATGAGAGTTATATGGATGGTATGTTCTACTGTCTTTCCCCTTTTAAAAAGTGGAAACGGGCCAGTGTGTCACATCATATTTTTATCCAGGGAAAACAGGAAGTCATAGAGTACTAAAAGTTCCTAGAAACTCTGATCAACTTTAAAATGTTCAGCATAAAATTTTTAAAAATGCATCAAAAACATTTATTTTATAGGAACTGTTTGTAGAGTTGATAATGACGTTATTTTTTTTGTGTTTTTTACAAAATCACTAACTTTATTCCACACTGAATAATTGTACTCAATCATAAGACTTTCTTCTTGTTTCTTTGTATTGATTTTAATGCTTATTTATTTTAAGGTTTAATAAATCTGGCAAACTTGTTATTTATCGCTGCAAAGAAGTTTTTTCTGTTGACTGAAGTCGAGAAGCATGCAGCTGTCGCTGTAGTGCAAGAGAAATGTGTCACATGCATCTGTTTCCACTTCTTACATAAATAGCATTAAGACAAATCTGGAATAATAACCCAATATAATAACACAAATTTGAAGTTCTATCATAAATCACCTGCCCATCTTTTTCATATAGTGCAGGTCATTTAGCAGGACTGTGGGCAGCAATACTTCTATAGGAAGAGGATACAGGACTGTTGTACAGAAATTCAGGAACAATATGAGGAACTAAAAATATGTTTAAATCCTGTTTTGATTTCTGCCCGATTAAAACTGTAAACTTGTCTGAGCCACAAAGACAATGAAAACCACAGCTGTGGTACAAGGCATAAATTGAGTTACTGCCAAAAATGTAATTATTCAACTGTAATCTGCTTTACTTGCTTATCCAGGTTGGTTTGCCTGTTCTTGAAACGAGGAGCTGACTACAATGCACGAGACATGAATGAAAAAGACCCCATAACCATCGCCGTGGACAACGCAAACGCAGACATTGTTACTCTGTAAGTGCTCGTGTGAAGAGAAGCTCTATAATCCAGCACAAACAGACTCCGTTCTGACTGTCCTCTTACCTTTCAGGTTGAGGATCGCCAAAATGAACAAAGAGATGCGGGAGATGGACGGAGCCTTCGGCCAATCAGGTCCGCTTTCAGAGGGGCAGGGGCAGGGGCAGGAATGCGGGGTGGTAACAGGCGGGGCTAGAGGTGGCCGGGGCCATACCAGGAAGAGAATCCAGGCCAAAATGAATCAAATAAGCGACTGGGCTTTAGGAGGCGTGGAACGATTAGCAGAGCTGAAGTCAGATCTTAAAACATGAATAATCACTTCTCAGATAACAAAAAATATTCAGTTCAATTCAAACACAGGCTGCAAAGAACATGAAAATGGTCGAAATGTAGGGATGCATGACGATCCCATCCATAAAGAAGCTCCAGGTGCACTTTGAATTATACTGTGAATATTAAAAGTGTTCACTCAGCTATTAAAACGCTAGGTTTTTGTGATATAAAAGCAGAAATGAATCATTTTAAAACCTTTCCACTTTTAATGTGACGTATGTGTTGTGCAATTCAACTAAAAAGATAATCACTTACTGCATGCCAGTAGAAAAAAAGAGCTAAAGTAACCTGGCTGCAAAGGTGTGCAGAGCCTTAAATTAATACTTTGTTGAAGTCCAGCACCCTGCCTTCTTTGGGTCATACCTGCCATTGGGTATTGCTCTTCTGATTAAATTAAGCTGCCCTTTTTTTCTGCACATCTGCCCAGTTGCATCCTTTAGCTGAAGTCATAGCTTACCGAAATGACTCCCCATGGCCTCATTATTTTACATCACATAAACCTGGCGTCTTTACATGAGTGTGTGCTATTTATATTCACCCTAAATGCACATCGGCACTTTGAAACAGTCTACAAGAACAATGCTAGTTGTTTTCAACATTTTGCTGTTGTATGATGTATAACAACCCTTTTCCAGTGAGTTTGGATATATTTGAACATTCTCACAACTTGATTACATCTGAATATGTGCATTGCTGTTCTCCCAGTTATCTAAGCTAAATTCAGGGTGGGGTTTTGTTCTCACTGGTAATTGTTTTCCCACTATTCTGTGAATAGTGGCTTATAGTAACATATTTATTAGCTACTGTTAGTCAGGTTCCACACCTCTCTGGTCAGTTTGCTTGCATTTTGTCTCCTGTTGAAGCTCCACAGTCCATTTTTCCATGACTGCTGTGGTCAGTGTTGTTAACCTGCCTTAACTTCAGTCTCCAGTGGGAAGTAGTGGGGGGTGTTTGCTCACCAAGGAATGGAAATGTGAAACGTGTTTGTCTGCTGGTCAGTTTTTGAAGTGCTCTGCTTTTTCATTGTCTGTCTTTGTTGTGTGCTCTCCTCTGCCCGCTGAGATGTCCATCTGGTCTCAACTGCTTGCGCAGTATGCCACCTACAGAAAACTAAGAGGTAAATTGCGTGTGCATGCCATTGTGTGTGTCAGTTTCTTGTGTTGCATGCGTTGTGCTTCAGGGCTTCTGCTCACTGAATGTTCTCTGGGGGACTGTTGCTGGAGTTCTTTGGAATTAAACACATCCTGACCGAGTTTATGCAACTTTTTGTTTTTGATTTTTCTGCAAAAACAACTGGATTTAAATAAAAGAAGTGCAATGTCTGGCGTAAGTATTCATACCCCATACTTTTCCACATGTTGTCACGTTACAGACCCACATTCAATGCATGTTTTGCTATTTTTTGAAATAGACCAACAAAAAGTAGTTCCTAATTTTGAAGCAGAAGGAAAATGAAGGTCTGCAAGTGTGGCGTGCATTAGTATTCAGCTCAGCAGTCAATTCTTTTCCAACTATGAGTCATCCGAGGTGTGTCTCTACCAGCTTTGCGACCAGGTTGTTTTTCCTATTCTTTGTAAAATAACTAGCTCAGTCAGATTGGACAGAGAGAGTCTGTGAACACAATTTATCAAGTCTTGCCATAGACTTTCAGTTGGATTTAGCTTTGGACTTTGACTGGGCCTTTATAACACATGAATTGTCTTCAAAGAAACATTATAGATCTAGTTGGAAAGTGAACCTCTGCCCTGGCCTCAAGTCTTTTGCAGCCTTCAACAGGTTTTCTTCCAGGATTGCCCAGTGTTTAGCTTCATCCATCTTCAAATCAACTCTGACCAGCTTGGCTGTTCTTGCTGATGAAAAGAATCCCCACAGCATGATGCTGCCCCTGTGTTTGAAGGTGGAGATGTTGGATCAGGGTTCAAGTTACTTTCTACCACACATAGTGTTTTGCATATGTGCTAGAAAGTTACATTTTGTCATCATCTGGCCAGAGGACTTTCTTCTACATGTTTGCTGTGTCCCCTAGTTTGATTTTTGCAGTCTCTTCCATAAAGTTCACATTTGTGGAGTGCACAACTAATAGATGTCCTGCCAGCAGGTTATCTGAGGAAGTTTGCAGCTTCTAGAGTTACCATGGGCCTCTTGGCTGCAATTCTGACTAACGCTCTCTTTGGCTAGCCTGTCAGCTTAGCTGGACTGCTTTATCTTGGTAGGTTAGCTGTGTGTCATACCCTTTCCATGTTTGGATGACTGACTGCACAGAGCTCTGTGAGATGTTTAAAGTTTTGAGTTTTATAACCTAACCCTACTTTAAACTTATCAACTTTCAGTGACCTGTCTGCTGTCCTTCTTGGTCTTCATGATGCTGTTTATTCATTAATGTTCTCTAAAAAACCTTTGTTGTATATTTTGGGGTATCAGAGTAAAGAGGCCTGAATGCAAACACATGCCACACATCTTACATATTTACTTGCAAAAACCTTTGAAAAAATCCTGCTTCATTTTCCCTTTGCTGAACAATTATGCACCAGGTGTATTTGCTTTATCACATTAATAAAATACATTAAGGTTTGTGGTTACAACAAAATGTGACAGCGTTCCGGGGGTGTGAATACTTTTGCAGGGGACTGTATACTAAGAGTTGGGAGTATCTGCATCTTTGAGAAATGTGAAGCGTCCAGCTTTGTGGTTCATGTCTTGTTTTTGCTGATATCTTCCAGGTGATGAAACGTACCAGGACATTTTCAGAGACTTTTCACACATGGCCTCTAATAACCCAGAGAAGCTCAGACGCCGCAGCGCAGACCCTAAATCTTAACCGCCCCCCCCCCCACCTATTATTTTGTCCAGTTCCACCTTTCACAGCCCTCAACTCAAACACACTTTGTTTTTTCTTTGTTGTTTTTCTTTTTTCTTTTCTTTTTTTTTTTTTTTTTTTTTTTTTTTTTTACACAAATGCAGAAAAGATTGAGATCTCAGGCATGCAAACACATCCTTCGTCTCTGGCTACCTTCCACGTGTTGAGTTCAGCTGGTGCTGACTTCAGAGACAGGGGGTATGGACGCTCCCAACAGCGAATGCTTTGTGTGATCACGTCAGCGCAGAACAATCGTGTCCAAGTGGAAACACTGGAGCAGCTTTATGAGTCCAGCATGAGATGTTTTTATGCCCCACAGAGCAGCGCCATCACTCTGCCAAGAGTTCCTAATTAAAACCAGAAAATCTGATTTCTTTCCTCTTAGGTTTTTTTTTTTTTTTTTCTGAAATTGGCTGTTTGGTTTTTTAATTGTTCTTCTTTTAATATTGACTTTTTAAAATGTTTGTTGCAAAGAGACAAATGTTACAAAAAAAAAAAAACAAAAAAACAACAAAAAAAACATTTTTATTCCAATAAAATACCATAAAATCTATACTGTTGGCAGATTTCAACTTTACAAAAGACAATATTTATGTATATTTTGTCTACATCATGTGAGTATCTTTAAATTTGTATTTGACCGAATAAAACAGTGCAACCTTACGTTTCAGTGTCAGTGCATTTCTTGTAGGAGTCCACTAGAGGGCGACAATGCTTAAGGCTGGGAAAAATACAGCGTAAAGTAACTGATATTCACACAGGTGACCCGTTTAATGTGATTAATCTGAGAGTCTGCAGCAGGTTTGATTTAAAAAATTAAAAGGCCATCATTTGAGTTTATTAAAAAGCACTTCTGGTAAAGCAGAAGGATTCACCTTCAAACAGTTACCGAACCACTGTTAAGTATTATCCCCAAGCCTATTGCATTGTAGCAACCCTGCAGTGAGGTTGCCAGTAACCAGCAGTCCATTGTGACCCTGGTGTTCATCCAGCTGTTCCAAAGGCCAAAGATATTTGGTGTTACAAAGGCATTCTTGGTTTATAGTTTACAGAGGTTCAGAGAGCACGTGCAAACAAAACAAATGGGTCATCAAAAAGTGCAGTTGAGAAAACAGTTTTGTGCTCCTGCAGAGAAACTTAATGTAGTGACCTAAAGAGAAACAATGAATCATGTAGAGCTTTGTTCCTCATAATAAATCAGTTAACTGACGTTCATTTGCTTGACTTGGTAGTACAGAGTCACCACAATGGAAAACTATACCCTGACCCAGGTTTAATGTGTACCATTTGACATAAAATCACTTTTAACAAAGCATCAAGTAACAACCTAAAAGATTCAAGAGAAGTGCATTTAAACCTGAGATTCTGCCTTAAAGAGGTATTAAACCTCAAAATATGCTGGAGACCGTTCCACTGATTCCTTTTAACCTTTAAATCAAGGCTAAAAACCCACCTGTTTAGAGTTGCCTTTGATCAGCAGTAAGTAGAACATTGAATTATATTTGCCTGATGATCCTAATGACTTTGATTAATTAATATTTACGCGATAATTTTCATGTGTATTTGCTTGATGATTTTGATGATTTACTGTATACTTGATTGATGCTTTTTATGATGTGAAGCACTTTGAACTGCCTTGCTGCTGAAATGTGCTATACCAATAAACTTGACTTGATTTGATTCATGGAGCATTGTCTTTAACTACAAATTTAGCTTTAAATCAAATCTATAATCAAACATTATTAAACACCCACAACTGAGATTAAGAAAAACCCTATATACTGATGTAGTTGAAAGGTTTACTTTTCTAGAGATAATCCCCACAGATCTGTAAACCAGCCTTTATTCCAGGCTGAATTTGTGGCGTTAATCATTATTAGACAACACAGGGTTAATAACCAAAGGATAAATCATGACAATGCAAAATTTAAAAATGCAGCTGACTCAGACTCATACAGCAGGGACAATAAGTGTTGAACATGTCGGTGTTTTTTCTCAGAAATATATTAATTATGAGGCTACGAGCATGAAATTCATGGGAAATGTTGGTAACAACCCAAGTAATCCATCCATCTATCATCTATGCTGCTTATCCATGCACAGTTATGGGGCCAAGTAATTCACGCATGCTTAAAATCAACACAAATTAATCTATAAATCTAGTTATGTGTGATACAGCAGAATGACACTGGGAGTATGCATAACACTTGAAAAAAAGGAGATGAAAAAAGGCATAGAAAACCAAGAAACCATCTGAAATCTGTCTGCTTTTAGAAAGCAACCCTGGTACCAATCAGTGCAAAATTAATATCAGCTGGGGTAATCATTACTGTTGACCGGTAAAAACACGTCCTATTACCAAGCTGACCCACAAGAAGCATGTGACAATGGGTAAAAGCAAAGAGCTCTGTCAAGACCTATACTAAACATACAAATCCACCAGTTACAAAAGTGTTTCTAAACTTCCATAGGTAGAACAATATTCTGGAGGCAGAAACAACATAATTTCAACATAAACCAGCCAGAAGTTCCTCTTAAGATTTCTAACAGAGTCAAAAGAATAGCCCAAGAACCAACGCCCACCCTTGGAGAGCTTCAGAAAGATATGCAATTAGAAGGTGGAGGTTTTCCATCAAAACAAAAGGTAATGCACTCCGCCGGTTGCTATGCATTCTCACTGCACAAGACTCCACTGCTGAAGAAAAAGCACATTGAACCTTGTTTAAAAATTGTTGCAGAAGATTTGGACAAGCCAATGAAATACTTGTTGGAATTATGTATATACTTGTTATCCCATTTACTTTATATTCATGATATTATAAGTATGTTTGTTCTAAAAAAACATGTGACTAGAACAAATTCTGATAGTAACTAATCGTGTTATGAAACTGCACCTAGATAAAACAGGAACAGAACATGCGGTAAACAAGTTTGAGACATCTTCTTGTCACGAAGATAAACATGTGAATTGCACCTAGCAGAGCATGATATGTAACTAAGTGTGACCTTGTAGTGTAATCAGCGAGTTGCAGCTTGGGAATGAATGTGTCTGTGTTTCCCACCCCATAGAAGCTGCAACTCCCATGTAACCAGGGCAACCTGAGAAAATAAAAGCGATGAGAGCCAGGACGTATCTCAGAGTGTGTCGGAGATTGTAACTGAGTACGTCTCTGGGGCACTCTCCTCGCGAGTAAAACTACATTTAACTGTCTGTGTCTTTCTTTCCATGCAGTGTTATAAAAATGTTAGGGGTTTGAACCTAACAATACTGAGAGAAAATAATCTGCTTAAAACCACCAGTTTGGAGGTGGGAACATCACATTCTGGTGGCTGTTTTTCAGCATTTGTTACCTTATAAAACTGAAGGAAGGATGAAAAGAGAAATTCACCAGAAAATTCCTGTTAAGAATCTGAAGATGAACCAAAGGTGGTTTACATGCAAAACAATGATCCCAAACGAACAGCCAAAGAAACTTTAAACTGGTTTCAGAGAAGTAAATTGAGCTGCTAGAGAAGCCCAGTCAAACACCTAACTTTAAATCAGCTGAAGAAGAAAGGCTCAACAAAAACTCTAGGATTTAAAGACAGTTTGTGTGTAGGAAATCTGCAATAACCTAATTTATGGGCTAACTTCAGTTGAGTCCTTTGTATATGTGGATTACAAGGGTTGCTGCCGACATCTGGTGTAAATTTTATGCCGATAGACTCATTTGAAACATATTGTCTGAAACAAAATGTGTTCCAATACTTATTTTCCCTGCAATATTTTTCATTCACATTAACGTTTTGTTTGCTTCTTAATATCTTTGTCAAGTAAGATCAAAATGCACATTTGTTGAGGCTCATTGCATTTTTTTCTCCACTTTTCTTTCACTGGCCTCTTTCTTTATCCACAGGCTTTGGATCCTAATCCTCCAAGGTATATTATTAAAAACACTGAGTAAACTTTTGCAAACAAAGATTTTGTCCGATCATTTCACTTTTCTGTTTGTTCCACGGTTTGATGGTTGATGTCAGAAGAGTAGCTGTTCTTTTGTCCAGCCTTTAAATTGAAAGTCTCGTTATCAACAAGGACGGATCTCTGAGGAGGTGGTGGGTCAGTGCAGGAGAAATAGTGGGGCAGCGTGGTCATGGTCAAACTACCAAGGAGCACGAAGGATCCTGCAACCACAAAGGAGGCTGTGTAGTTTCCTGTGACATCTCTGAGCCAACCTGCAGCACAAAAAGTGGAGTTGAAAGTTTGGAATGATTGATTAGAGTTGTTTTTTTTCCAGGGTGGAGTGATTAATCAACATAATGCTTTCATGAATTTCAAAACAAAAATTGGTCCCCAAATTTAAATTTACTGAGAATTTTCTAAAAAATTATGAGTACAGGCTCAATTATACATCCTCACAAATATTTCAAAGGACACAATTTTAGGATCTATCAACAAAATTATGGCATAATTCTGGGTGGATTTCCTCTTCTCGCAGATTTGGTACTGTTCATTTAAATTTGTTTTTTTCATGGCTCAGATTCTATGTAGTCCATAAATTTTTGATAGAGTTGATTTTAGCACCATTGTAGACGCTTAATGTCAGCCTGTTCCAAAACCGGTTTTGATGGGTATTTTGGATCACTGTACTGTTGGAAAACCCAGTAACACCCAAGTTTCAACTGTCTAGCTGTTGATTTGAAGAGAAGCTAAATAGTGTGGAGGTATTTCTCCTTCATTATTCTATCCACTTTGGAAAATCCAACAGTACCACTGGTAACAAAAAGCACTTTTGCTTTGTATTTTTGTAATGGTTTAATCTAGCCATCTACAGTCCATACAAGGGGTGGGTGATATGAACTTCAAATTTCATTACAATATTTTGTGGGATACAAGTGGCGACAACACTATTTATGTCTTTTTTAGGCGACTGTATGGTTGTGACTGCATGTTACTGCTGTCAAAGCTCAACAAACACAAATACTGCTTTGTAAAAATAAACGTTTATTTTTAAATAGGCTTCTTCATGGCACCAGTGACATAAAGAAGTGTGATATTTATCACTAATTTGCACATAGCAACTGCAGTCCATCATATTTTCAAATTTATCAATGTTTATTGATACCCTCACAGCATCAACAGCAGAGAAAATAATAAAAATAACAATCCTGACAAATATAGTTACTTTTGGGGGTTTCCAACATCCTTAATTGAAATTTACCATTGTCACAATGAATCCAAATTACTTATAATAATAAAAAAAAATTTTTTTTACAATAAACAATATGATAAATGCCCATCTATTATCTATATCCACTTCTGCTTGCAGGGTCGTGAGGTTGTTGGTCATTAGAAAAGAGGCGGGTCCATCGCCAGTCCATCACAAAGACACACAGGACAAATAATCATGCGCGCGCACACACACACACACACACACACACACACACACACACACACACAATAACACCTAAGGTCTAGTGTGTTTATGTACAGTTTGGATTGTGGTAGGAAATCGGAGTACCTGTAGAAAACCCACGCATGCACAGGGAGAACATCCAAACTTCATACAGAAAGACCTCAGGCCAGGATTCTAACCTAGAATCTTCTTGCTGCAAGGCAACAGTGCTAACTATTTCAACCATTATCTAATGATTTTTCACACTGATATTCAGGTAAGCTTATAGGAAAATTCCCGATAAATTAACATTTGTTTGTCAAACTCTTGTTTTTCTTGTTATTAAGCATCACTTAGGTTGTTTATCATAAAATCATTCTAATCTGGAAAAAGAATGGTTTAAGTAAGTCCTCAAAATCCCCAAATTATGTAGGCATTCATGCCCAAAATGAGTGCATGCAAACTTCTGATCAGAACTATAAATGCAACTGAAACTGAGATTAAACAAATTGAGCATGAAACCTTTGTACAGTGAGCTCTCTAATTCAGAACAATAAAAACACAGATTACACAAGAGGACGCTTTGGTTAAGAAACTGTTCATTAAGTCTAGAGGGATATGTGTTTTAAATGATCTGCTTTATTACTGCAGGAACAACGCTGCTGTTTAAAAAAAAAAAAAAAAAAAAAAAAAATTTACTGAAAATTTGTGAACAGATTTTCAAACTGTGCATTTCCTTCCTTCGTGAAACCAGACTGAGAATGAGTCATTTTTCTCCCATTCTCTCTCAGCTCCTTCTCTAAAACAATGTTAGAAATCTTAAATTAACCTAATCTCATGTAAGAAAACATGTCTCATAATATTCTTATTTTTCTCAAGATTAACTTTTGTGTCTTTTTTTAAATGTTATTTTATTTATTGCCACTCTAATCAAACTTGACAGGCAATAATTAGGTCATACAAGGTATATTCTTTCATCTATAAACTGGAAAAAGCTATAAGCTCCCCCTGAGATGTTTATAATGTCCCTGTTTAATAATTTAAATTCTCCATAGATTATTTAATCTATTTGAATTGCATGGCAAGAAAAATACTAAAGTACACTCCCAGCGGCTGTTAGACTCTATAACCATCACTGCTCCCAACAAAATCAATAAACCAATATATTCATGCTAGTATCTGCACAACTTTATCGTTTTTCTGTCGTCACTAACTCTAAATAGTTTGTATTTTTAATGCTCAGAGACATGCACATCTTGTACATTTTTAATTAACCAACTCAGATGCACAGTCCTCTGGACCCCATCGTGGGACAATAAAGGATATTTCTATTCTATTCTATGATTATTAAATTGGCCATGTGTGTTAAAGTAAACTTGAGAGTTTTCAGGAGTGGAAAACCTTTTTTGTTGCTTATGTTTAACTACTTTCAAGTTCAGTAGGTTAACTTGTCGTCATGGACTGATTAAACCTCTTTAGGTGATGAGCCATGGTCTTGTACTGCAAACCAAAGTAAATAATCCCAGTTTTTACTGTGATCACTTTAACCTTAAAGGAGTCTACTTTTAGGACTACACTTCTTTTCTTTCCCTTTTTAATAAAGCTTAGAGAGAGGCTTAAGTTATCCTGAGGTATCAAAACAGTTACTATCCTACAGGCTTCGGCTGCTGAAGGACGTACTGACCACTTTCTTCACACTGCTATTTTCTCCTACTACTCTCCATTTAATCAAATTACAGTTGCCATCACTTTTTCACTCTGTTTTGTCTTTCTATGGAGGGTACACCTGGTGCCTCTGTGTTTGGCTGTATATTTTTTCTGGATAGAGCTATCAACAGCTCTACTGCAGCAACTAAATCAATCTACTCTCTTTGTTTTTATTTCACATAGAAAATACACCTTTCTTAGTGCTCGAGGGTTTCGCTGTCTCTTTCCTGAGTGGAACTTTTGATATATGATATTTTTGATATCTTTGTCTTCTCTCTGTTTTCATTTTCTGTGGAAAGTAGACCCTGCGTCAGAGCTTCTCAGTTGAGCTCTAATTTTCATAAACAGAGCTACTGACTTTTCCACATGTGCTGTATTTGTTTTTCTATCCTATATACTACAGTCTGGCTCATGACTTCTATATCTTTTGAAGCCATGGACGAAGCTATTGCTGCCATAAACTATGCATACTTTCTTTGAAGATGGAGCCATCAGTGGAGGTATTGCTGAAAAACACTGTAGGTGCTGTTTTTCTTCCCCATTGAAAGTACTCTGAGCTCACAACATTTGCTGTTTGTTTTTCTGTTCATAGAAGGTATGCCTGGACTTCTGTGTTTAGCTGTCTCTTTTTCCTGGATACATCCACTGACAGAGTTAGCCAATAAGCTTTATGCAAATTCTAACTTTGTGTACTTCATTTTTCTGTCCCACAGAAAGTATTCTTGCTCAGTCATTCGATGTTTACTTGTGTCTCTTTTCTGAACAGAGCCAGTGATGGCTATTGCTGCCATAAACTTTCTGTACTGTCTTTGTTTTCTTTCCCATAGAAAGTACTTAGGGCTTTATGCTTCCAGTCTGTGGACCTGACAGTTGCTGATAACAATCGTATTAAATAAGTTTCTGTTCGGCGAGCCCTTACCTGACACTGGAGTGCCCAGCAGTCCTGCACAGCTCTCGATCAGCTGCAGCAGCCCGAGGCCCCCCATCATGCGCTCCAAGCCCATAATCATCGGCACCACAGCAAACACCATGGAGGTCAAAGCCCCGGAGCAGAAACCGTAGAGAAGGCTGATCAGAATCACTGCAGCGTAGGAACCCGTCAAGGAACTAACAGGCAGCAGCATGATGAACACTCCCGCCAAAACTGTCCACAGGGTCAGTAGATGAATGACCCGATAGTGTCCCAAGTCAGAGAACCAACCTGACACAATTCGGCCAAAAATGTCTGTGACGCCTGCAGCTGACATGATGAATGCCGCCCGGTACTCAGAGAAGCCCACCTGGCGGCTGTGGGCCACCAAGTGGAAATATGGCACAAAGTAGCCAAAGTTAAAAAGAGTCACGCCTAAAGTGTAGGTGAGATACGGCCTCTCACAAAGCAGTGATAGCTCCAGGTAGGAGGAGACTCTCTGCAGTATATTAGAACATGATAATTCGCTCTGGGAGTCTACCTGCAGCAGAGAAAAATAAGGAATTGCTGACAGAAATCATCACTTTACTTTTGTTTCTTCAGTTAACAGAAACCTTAAACATGGCCTAAATTTTATAAAACTCTTTACAGATCATCAAAGGTGATACTGAAATGCAGAACACAAAGCTTTCCTTCATGCTCAGAAGCATGTAGTGAAACTTACTGTAACATTTTTATTTAGTAACAAAGTTTTATTCCTCAAAGTCCTGCTTTTACCTAAAGCTGTTATTATAACCAGCAGGCAACATATCTGTAAAGCTTAGCGATCTGGCCTACCTTTGCTGGGGCTTTAGAGTGACACCCTGGTCGAATAAGGGCACCACAGGCCATGATGTTGAGGCTGAGGCCCCCTAGGATGAGCAGAGCACCTCGCCAGGCATAAGTCTCCACCAGCAGCTGGAAAAGTGGGTTAAAAGCAAAGGAAGAAAGGCCGATGCTCGAGAAACCCAGTCCTACAGCCAGGGCTCGTCTACGGGTGAAGTTCGCCATGACTGTGGCCACCATTGGGGTGAAGACCAGCCCCCAGCCCAAACCTGGAAGAGAAAAGATGTGAAGAAAGTTAAATAAATATCTAGAATTATATTTTTTTAAACCTCACTCTTAAAAAACCCATCTAAACACATCCTGTAAGAGTTCATATGTCCTGCAAAAATAAGCAATATATATATATATATATATATATATATATATATATATATATATATATATATATATATATATATATATATATATATATAATAGTAATAATTAAAATTTGAAAATCTAATACAAAACTTGACCACACTGTAATTATTG
The DNA here is from genome assembly GCA_014839685.1 of Anableps anableps. Taxonomy (NCBI): domain Eukaryota; kingdom Metazoa; phylum Chordata; class Actinopteri; order Cyprinodontiformes; family Anablepidae; genus Anableps; species Anableps anableps. The sequence continues at coordinate 14,669,773 of CM026085.1, forward strand.
TGTTTACATTATTGCATAATGTATTATAATCCATATTTTAATTAGTTAAAGTTCATTCCTCAAGGGTAATAGCATGCAACCATCTTAATAAGAGTAACTTTTAAACTGCAGAACCTGTTTCGATCTTTCAGTTAAATTCAAATTTAAAAGTAAATACGAGATCAGATTAAGGCAACGTGTACCTGAGATTACTCCCATAGTAAAGTAGAGGTGAACCAGGCAGGTGGCCTGTGAGGCAAGTATGAGTCCGAGCCCAGAAAGAAAACCTCCTGTCATCACCACCAGTCTGGTATTATATGCATTACAAAGAGCTGCACCCAGTGGACCTGCATATCAGAGACATATCAGCACCATAGATTAAACTCTATTAGACAAATCAAATATAGCCTATTTCCCTTAGTTTTGATTGTGACGTCAAAGTAAGTCATTTAAGAATAGCCATGACACAGTCATGACGCAGTCCAATATTTTATTAAAAACAGTGCAATGTACAGTGATGTGAAAAGGTGATTACCCCCAGTTAAAACTTAACTGTGGTTTATCACACCTGAGTTTAATAGCTGCATTTTCATTACAAAGGTGAACAAATATCTGTTGATTTTCTGATAATGTCCAAAAAACACAAGTTTGCAATTGCAGTATTTCCATTAAATAAGAAATGAAATTAAAATCACAAGTGAATAAGCTTGTTCACGCGATAAGTTATTAAAAACATGCCACACTGTGATCCTCCAACTACTTCCTGTTATCTTCTTCATGGTTTGCGCCAGTAGCAACGACCGGTTGTTGATCATGTGACTAGTGGGATGCGAAAAAAGTGTTTCCGTTGCAATTTTGTGAAATAAACCAATTTCGATACAACCAGAAAACCACTTCATCCTGGTGGAAAAACTTTTTCTCGAAAAAGGAGATTTTTCTTCAAAAATGGCATGTTTCCATTAAGCGAATTTATTTTCGTTATTTCAAATTGCACAAGTTCAAGGTTAATGGAAACGCAGCTACTGTCTCTCGCCACAGTAGCTGTGGTGAGAGTAATCACAGGCCTGATTACTGCCACACCTGTTCTCAATCAAGACATCACTTAAATAGGACCTGGATGACAAACTGAGGTACACCAAAAGATCCTCAAAACCCACACATCATGTCGAGACACAAAGAAATTCAGGAACAAATGAGAAAGAAAGAAATTGAGACCTACCAGTCTGGAAAGGGTTGTAAAGCCATTTCTAAAGCTTGTGGACTCCAGCGAACCTCAGTGAGAGCCATAATCCACAAATGGAGAAAACATGGAACAGTGGTGAAGCTTCCCAGGAGAGGGTGGCCGACCAAAACGACCCCAAGAGCGCAGCAGCAACTTATCCAAGAAGTCACAAAAGACCCCACAACAACATCCAAAGAACTGTAGGCCTCAATTGCCTCAGTTAAAGTCAGACATCATGCCTACACCATAAGAAAGAGACTGGGCAACAATGGCCTGCATGGCAGAGTACCAAGACGAAAACCACTGCTGAGCAAAAAGAACATTAAGCACCGTCTCAATTTTTCCAGAACACATCTTAATGACGAGACAAAAGTTGAACTCTTTGGAAGGTGTGTGTCCCATTACATCTGGCATTAAAGCAACACTGCACTTCAGAAAAAGATCATAACAGTAAAACATGGTGGTGGTAGTATGATGGTCTGGGGCTCTTTTGCGGCTTCAGGACTTGCTGTGATAAATGGAATCATGAATTCTGCTGACGACTAAAACATCCTGAAGGAGAACGTCTGGCCACCTGTTTGTGACCTCAAGCTGAAACCAACTGGGTACTGCAGCAGGACAATGATCCAAAACACGACAGCAAGTCCACCTCTGAATGGCTGAAGAAAAACAAAATGAAGACTTTGCAGTGGCCTAGTCAAAGTCCAGAACTGAATTCTATTGGGATGCTGTTGCAGGACCTTAAAAAGCCCACTCATGATGGAAAACCCTCCAATGTGGCTGAATTAGAACAATTCTACAAAAATGAGTGGCTAAAATTTCTCCACAGCTATAAGAGACTCATTGCAAGTTTTCACAAACGCTTGATTGCAGTTGTTGCTGCTAATGGTGGCCCAACCAGTTATTAAGTTTTGGGGGCACTCACTTTTTCACACAGGACCATGTTGGTTTTGATTTTTTTTTTTCTCCCTTAATAATAAACACCTTCATTTGAAAACTGCCTGTTGTGTTTACTTGTGTTGTCTTTGACTAATATTTAAATTGGGTTGATGTTCTGAAATACTGAAGACAGGCAAACAAAAAAATAGGAAATCTGGAAGATGGCAAACAGTTTTTCACACCACTGTGTAAATTTAAAAACTCTGCGGCTATAAACTGAAGTAAAATACCGCACTGTTTTTCATCAGTACTACATGGTCTACATCACTGTTGTGATTGTGTCCGTCCAAACCTTCTCACCAGTGATCTTGAACACTGCAGCCAAGACATGCGACTTCAGTCCACTGTGAAACTCACGTCTTGTTTCGTCTGAGACGGTTTCACATGTCGGGGTTTCCTTGATAAGTCGGCTCATAACATTTTGAAGTGACTCTAGATGATCATGATCAGGAGCTGCAGCAGCCCATACAGTAATTGTATGACATAGTAAATAGTAAATACTTGGGATCAGACTCGAAATCCAGACGTCAAATAATTGTTTATACTGTCAAAAGTGTCTAATCATTATCCCATGTCGTCTCTAAGCTCTTCAGTAATTTATGACCCTTTAAATTAACACATTTCTCTAAAACGTGCTCTTGTTTTTGGTTGTAAGAGTGTCTACATCAGTTTTAGATAAAATTTCATAAGCCACGAGCGATGCATGACTGCACAAGTGGACTAATGAGGACAGTAGCTCCATATTATCAACTTTTATCTCTAGATTCAAGAAGCATAAACTGATTTTATAATTCCCAAGCTGTATTGTACTGTAAGGGAAGAAATCACTATATTTGTTTTATTTCAGTACCTTTAGGAACCTGAGTTTCTTCTCAAACCCCATGACAGAGATTATAAGAGCATTCTTTATTTATTCAAATATAAGAGTGTTGGGCTCATCATTAGACTTACTGAAGAACTGCTGAGCTGCCAGTCCGATGGATGAGATCCAGGAGATGGCCTGAGCGCTCTCCTCAAAGTAGTGGACGAACTCCACGAAGAAGATCCCCAAACTGCGCATCAGTCCAAACACGAGGCTCGTGCTGACGAACATTGCTACAACCAGCACCCAGCCCCAGCCTCCATCCGGGCCTTCTGCTCCATCCTCCTGGCTCTTAGAGTTCAGCTTTGAGTTGGTCATGTCAACAAAAGAGTTATCTAAAAAAAAAAAAAAAAAAAAAAAAAAAAAATATGCAAATATACATATATTAAAAAAAATTAAAGACGGCTGTTAAATGTGACCTATTAGGCTCAGGAAAAACAAAAGTGCAGAATAAGTCAAAGATCCTAGATGTAGTTGTCAAAAGTAGTAATGATTAACCTCCAACAGAGCAATAAACTCTCCTGGTGTCCAGTATGTGTGACTAAATTTCTTAACAAGCTGGCCTATGCTGACCTGATGTAGGTTACAGGTCAGAGGGCGCTAGCAGAAGCTTTTCACATGTTGGTTATTGATTACTGATGGTGAACTGCTATGCACAATCAATACAAACAATAAGAAATGACAGTGTCATCAGTCCAGTTCCATGTGAAAATGTCTAATTCCACATCTCTGGGTGAAAAAAAGACATGACAACGTTACCCCTTACTAATAAAAAAAGTTATCATTAGAAAGCGACATTTTGTGTTTATGCTTTGTGTGTTTATCTTTCTCTGATATTAACATTTATTTGACAACCTGAAACATTTAAGTGTGACAAAGTGTGACACATTTTGTGAAACCTTTTTCTTTCATAAGTTTTGTTTGGTTTTGCTTTTTGTTAGACTTTAATTACTCATAAGTTTTAATCTGAGGCCCTGTTATGTCTTTGTATTTGCTGTTAAATTTTTACTAGTCATTGTTACAGTTACTGATTTCCTAACTTGACTTTGAACTGGTCACAACATGAATACCAGGAGTTCCAGATACATTTGTTGTCAATTATGATATTTCAAGAGAAATTCTGCAATATATCAGTGACAGCTACAAAATGTCTTTATTTTTTATATCTAAAATTAAACATTTACATATGACTCTCCTTGTTATTAATATTTGTGAGTTATTCATATTGTTCATTCTAGATAGGAATAATCTATTATTGAATATCTGGAGCTTAAAGCCCCACATATGACTGAGAAAAGTCATTTGTCCTAAATGGAAAGCAAATATTGGGGATACCTAAAATGCTACTGGATAGGAATAATTTTATTCTGGATAGCTAAAAGCTTCTTTTTAATCCAGAGGAGTTATTTCCTTTGAAGAACTTTATTAAGTTCTGTGAAATAAATCAGCTTGCCATACTTCTCCTGTAGGACTGATTTCACTCAAATTTAATGGTCCCATTGGCATTAGGACAGGAGTCCTAAAAAAATATTTCATAATTTCACTTCTTCAACTCTTTAATATGCTTTTTAAACTAAATAGAGCAAGCTGTGCACTTTTGGCATTTTTGTGCTAACAAAACACATTTATTGAAAACACTGACATTGCAAAATTATTTTTAGTTTCTTTTTCACTTCCTGGTGTTGAAATTCCTTCAAGATTATATGTTCTATTGTTTTCAACCAGGTGAGGATTTTTTTTTTTTTAATGTGTAAAACTATTACAGGTTTTTCTTGACAATCTAAATATTTTATGCCCTTTATAGTGACATTCACAGCGAAAGATAGTGTATTGGCTGCCATATCTCCCTGTCTGCCTGTGTCATGTGACTTGCTCTGTGTCTTGTACTAAACCAAATGTTTGAGGAAGAGATATATGAAAGTGGTGGGGTGACTGAATACCCAGCCATTGAAGCATGGTAACAACATTTTCGGTAAGTTTTGTTTGAACACGACCAGCTGGAACCACACTGAAATCAGTTGCACATAGGAAAATCGTCATTGCTGTAACTCCTCCAAACACTATTGCATATGTAAATATAATCAACTTATATGTAAGTAACTGATGACAAATACAAACCTATCTGAAGCTATAATATCAGCATTTGTATAAAATCCAATGATGTTTTAGAGATCTTTTAAAGACAGTGCAAGTCCATTTTATTCTTGTCTACCCCCCAACTATCTGTTAGTGTGAGCCTCAGGGACCAACTAATCTGGATTTACTGAATAAAGATGCCTAAACAGTTATAATGCAATTAAACTATTTTCTAGCTTCCTATAACCTTTTAACAGAAGATTATCTCAAATATTCTGAACTAATCCTTGGAGGGACTTCTTTGCCATAGATTATATCTAAACGTAAATATAAACGCATAGTTTGATTATATCTTAAAACGTCCTGTCATACTGACCTATTAAATGGACATGGCGTGACGTCGAACGATCCCTGAGTAATTGCAACAACACGCAGCCTCAAGCTTGTACAGTTAACTTAGTTTAATAGATTAAAGAAAAGTATTAGCGGAAAGAGCCAAAACAAAATTTTTAACAGTTACTTACAGCATGTCAGGCAGAGCGAGGTTATAAAAGCATCAAAAGTGGTGGGGAACTAATAATCGTTTCATTTCCTTTGACCCGGAGTGGACTGTGAGGACACCGGCTTATATTTGCCCGCGAGAAAACTTCACTGAGATGTCTGAAACTCGCCTCAATTACGCACCCTGAGCGTGTGCGTGTGTCAGCTCCGCAGCGCCTCATGGTCCGCAGTGTCCCAGTTCACAGCAGCAACCTGAAAACATTAACAGGGTTCGTTACCGTGAGCGGCAGGCGACACCGCCACGCGCAGCTGAGTCTGCGCAGTCATCTCAGAGAATTAACGCCGCAGCTCGCGGGATCCATCGCTGCTTCTGCTTGTCTGAGTTCTTCTTAAACTATGAGAAACTGAATTTTTCTTCAGTTTCAGTTGATTTTAGATCTGACTTTTCCACGTGATTAAGGATACATATTTTTTTATTAAGTGAACTTTTTTGTTTTTGTTTTGTATTTGATTATTGTAGATTTAAAATATTGTAATATGAGCTGTATAAATGTTTAAAATATTGTAATTTTCTGATAACAACCTTTCAGTCCAGGAATCGGATTATTCAGAAATCTCGAATGATGAATAAAAAGATGTAGTATTCAGTTTTTTTTTTTCGTTTGTTTTTGCTTTGTTTTGGTTTTGTTCGTAAGATTAACACTAGAGGGAAGCAACCTCAATGTTTTGAAATCCGAAATGACTTTAATCACGCCTGGAACAACCATAGGCTCTGATCAATTATAGTCAAACTTTAATCACATTCAGAAAGAATTACAGTAGTAATTTATTTACAGCGTTTATGACCAATAAATCAGTAGTAAAATGTACAGTTGCAAAAGGAAAAAGAAAAATACAGTTTCAATCAAGTTTCTCAATGAATTAACTTGTTTTATTAAAGTTGACGTGTTTTGTTTAGCTGCAACTAAAAGCCAATCAAAACACTAAAAATAATCAATACTTTTTTTCGTCTCTTTTTTTCCAAATACATGTTGTTCCACAAGTAGGCGCTGTGAACTGGTTAAAAGTCACACAGGACATAACACCAGATTATTTGCTTGTTTTTCATTTTTGATGCACTTGTCAGGTTTGAGCTGTGGGTGTTTTGTTTTGTGCCCCCCCCCCCCAGCTGAACAGCCATTTTACTGCTGGTCTGTTTTCCATTGATAATTCTAGGAATTGGGTTACACCTTATATAATTCACTCTAGGTTTTTATGAGTTTTCTGTTCTTGTCTTATTTTTAGTCTTCATATCTTGATATAATTGATTTTTTTGTGTTCTCTTTATTTCCCCTCCGTATTCAAAATTCTTTATTGTCATATATTATATGCTGATGCGCAATACACAATACAAAAATTGAGTTTTCAAGGTCCTAGATAAACACAACTGACAAACATCCATAATTTTAGATCTATTTCATATTGGTATTTATGGTTTGGTCAGTTTATTTGAACAGGGTAATCATACATTAAATTATTTTATACTTTTAAATCACAAAGATAATTCTTGATTCTTTTTTTTCCTGTTGATATATTGGATGTTTTATCTTTGAAACTATACAAACTCTAATATTTAAGATTTGTAAATACATTTAAAAGTTACTGTCTGCAAGTTCAGCTGTTTTCAAATGTTATGTTTATAGTTGAATTTTGTTTGTTTTTTATGCCGATGTCTGATGTTTCAAAGGCATACAGGTATGTAGAATTCATGGAGATGGTGTTGTGCTTATCTAGTACTGGGGACTTCTTCAATAATATCTTAATTTATCTTCTGAGCACTTGAAGTCGCTTGAAATGCAGAATATCTGCTGTAATACAAGGCTTTCAGATTCTTTGGAGCCACTTTAGTCTGAAATTACGTTATGCAATGATCTGTTCAGATGGGTAACTGATTATACGTAATAGACCCAGCTCATCCTTCTTCTTTATCTCCAAACACGTCTTGACCCACTGCATATCTACAGCTCCCATTTGCAAAAAGCGGCACATCCCTGTGTAACTCTGACACTGGATGATCTGAGCATGACTGTTTCAACATTGCAAACAAGGATATTACTGCTCTTAGTTGCTCCCGTATTTTGACCAAAGGAATAAACAAATCACAATAGAGGCCTCCTTCAGGACACTGTGATGGCTGACCAGTCTGTTCTATGTTTTAAGCTGCCATTTGCTCAGTATGCTCAATTCATCTGTTTGCAATGCAGATTTTTATTTCTTATTGATATTACTCACTTGGTCACAGGGTTACACTGCAAATATGTGGCAATATTGTATTTATTAGCTGGTTCAAGGACTTTTTGATCTCCATTTGTCATCCAAATTTGTTCAACATCTTAAAAACAAAAGGATGAAGAATAAACTAAACGCACTGAGAGAGACAGACTTCATTTATTAATCTATTGTCTTCTGCTAATCTGAGATCAGTTGAGAATGGGAATGGGTCCACAAAGCAAATGATGGAGCTCCTCACCCTATCTCAGACACCATATGGAGGAAGCTAATTCTGCCACTTCAGTCTGGGATGTGCTACACAGTGGCACTCCTGCCTTGCAGCACGACGGTCCAAGGTTTGAACATTGGTTGTTAAGGAGTTTGTATGTTCTCTCTCTGTACTCCAATTTCCTCCCACAGACCAAAAACTTAAATATTAAGTTAAATGGTCACCTAAATTAAATGTGAATGTATGCATTGCCTTGTGATAGACTGTGGTTATGTTACTTTATCCAAGGTGTAGAATACCTCTTACTGGAATCTTGCTGTTTTGTTCAAGATCCATATCTTTTGACCATATGTTAGGATAGGAAAGATGGAGGATACACCTGCATTACAGCAGATGAAGCCACAGTCTGTCTCTACTTCTTCTGTTTCCTCCTATCACTTGTGAATGGAGCATAATTTCTCCTCTTGGAAGACTGACCCCTAATCTAGAAGGAGGAAGGTCACCTTTTCCCATTTGGGAACTATCAGGCTTAGAGGAGATGACCCTCACCTCATCCTGGCTGCGAACTGCTGTAGTGAATGCTGAAAGTCATAACCTGAAGATGCTAACAGACTCACATCATCTGCAAAAAGCCAACAAGAGCTCTGGCACCTAAACCAGACATTTCTGGACTACACCTTGAAATCCTGTCAATTAAACCCACAAACGGGATCGATGACAAGGACAGCCCTGACAGAATTCAAACTTTTCACAAAGAAACTTTCCCAGAGACACTGAAAATGGTCCCTCGGTATTTAGAACAAACTATTTATTCCTCTATCACAGAGGACTGTGATAGAGGAATACAGTATGAGGAATACTTCCTCATACTGTATCACTTTATCAAATCTGGCTGATGAAAATTAATCTCCTTTCCATTATATGTGCATTTACTGACAGATGCGGTATATATTTTCTATTTGTGTAGATCATTGAAAAGTTTCCAGTAATACCAAATTCTTAAAATGTCAACTCAAATTTCCCTTGTTTTGACTTCCTGAAATGCTTTTTCTGAATTACTCTTTTCTAACAAACTCATTCTTGTGATTGCAAAGTGATTCATAGGGAGATCTGATGTGTCATAAGTTTAATTTATCATTTTATGTCTAGAAGCATAGGGATGGGGGCGGTGTAGTTAAAGAGTGGAAAGTCCCCACAAACTTCCAGTATTTGTCCACGGAGCTCAGACAATAAGACCTCGAGCCACAGCTCATCAGGGAGCAGGAAGCAGGGATGACAGAGGGTGAGAGAGTTCACAGACACCCCTTCACCTTCAGGAACATGTTGAGTCTCACAGCGCGGCTGAGAGCTCGGACTCTGGAGGAAATAGGTGCCCTCTGCTTCATTGTTTCCACGGCAAGAAAAACACGGAACATGGCCTAAAAGTTTGTGGAATGGATTTGAATTAGGATAAAATCCATCCATCCCTCCCAGGTCAACACAGAGTCACACAGGAGAAACAACCATGAACACACACACTCATGTCTAAGAACAATTTAGAGAGACCAATTAACCTAACAGTCATATTTTTTGTACTGTGGGTGGAAGCTGGAGTACCAGGAGAAAAGCCACACATGCACAGAGAGAACATGCAAACTCCATGCAGAAAGACCCCAAACTAAACCTAGATCCTTCTTCCTCCAAGGCAACACCATGCAACCTTCTAGGACAAGATCTGGTTCATAAAGTGAGAAATTGAGGGAAAAAAACTTTTTAAAGTATTGCAAGTGAATAAATAAAACCACAAAAGACTTTGAAATGATATAAAATTATTTTAATTCAAATTTGTCCTGCAAATGAACTCATACAAATACAAATTTAAGTTGCTTTAAAACAATTCATTTAAATGCTGTCATCAATAACATATGACTTAATTTTATTCTACAATCTCTGTTCAGTACAAGAGAACTAATCCCTTTATTCTGGTTTGAACTCCAAGAGCATAAATTACTTATTATAGATGCTTAAAAAACAATATAGGGGCCCCAGGCCATCAGGTTAAATAGACGTTTACCAAAACAACTCATGAAGTGCTTCTCCGCAATTAAAACCTTCACTCACCACCTCTCTAATAAACATACGCTTCTTTTCTTTCTTCTATTCACATCCAACATCTTTCTACTAAATATGGTCTCCATACCTTTTCCCCCTGCATTCTTTCTCTCTTTACATCTCCTCGCAAACCTTTATCAACACTTTACTTCAGTCTTTTTCATTCTGTCTTCATTTATCAATATTTATCCAACATTTATGACAAAATATGAGTGTCATAAATGGTCTAGACCTCGTCTGATAAAGATGGCTAAAATGTTGTTGAACTACCAATGTCTGCAATAATTTTAACATCCAGATCTAACATTCAGTGGTGCGTAAGTTGTCAATTAAAGATCAGGTGAATCATTTTCTGACAGACTTGGGTATAACTGATATGATCCAGTATGCTGTGGTTAGCGCTCCTCAGCAGGCCTGCAGAAGAGGCTGGAAGGGCTCGGTCAGCACCTTGTAGCGGATCTTCGTGTTGGTGATGGCTCCGTGTTTCTGTCGTAGGTGCAGACGCAGCTGGCTCTTGTGCCGGAAGTGAAGGTCACACTTCTCACACTGTAAAACAAAACCAGAACCAACCCACAGATTAAAGATTGACTCTGTAACGGGGTTATTAATCCAGTGTGGTTGGAGTAATTTTTGTCTTGGTGGTAGGGTTTGTTTAACATACCGAGTAAGGTTTCTCTCCAGTGTGGATGCGCAGATGGCTCTTCAGTGTCTGCAGGTGGCGGAAGCGGGTGCCGCAGGTGTGACAGGGGTAGGGCTTCTCACCTGTATGGATCAGGACGTGGGCCCTGAGGTGGGCAACCTAATACCAGGACAGAAGAAATGAAAAGTTCAGATGTGCCACAGTCCAAGAAAATATTTTTTTGTTGTCACATTTCACATACTTGTTTGTTTAAACAAAAAGCTTAAAAAAAATCTTGATGTGTTTTTGCATACTCAACTAATAAGAAGTGTGCAGACATAAAGTGGAGTCTCAGTAGTTGTTTTCTTTCTGCCTTTTCCTGTCTGATGAAAACCAACACTCATGCCTCACTTAAATTGCATGTTGTCTTGTCTTTCCCATTCTGAAAATTGGCTAAGAGAAACGGGCCCTCTGTGTCACATCCTATTTATACCCCAGAGAAACAGAAAGTCGTGGACTACTAATTAAAAGCTCCCGATCAACTTGAAAAAACAACAATGGATTTGTTAAAAGCTATCATTTCACAAATGTAGGATTATGTTCCAATAGATGTGCTCAAATTAAAGGTTGAATTTCACTAAAATGTTCAATTTGATGTTATGAAACTGATAAAAAAAAACAAAAAAAAAAAAAACAGGTTTTTGTGCATCTTTACCAGGGGTTGCAGTAAGGGCCACAAGATGAATGGCTGTTGCATGGAGCAATTTTTGGCATGAGGGTAAATTTTCCTGTAAGTAAACTTATTTTAATTTGAAAAAGTTTTTAAACCGAGGTCTAAAACTCCAATCTTCAAGGGCCTTGTCCTGCAACTTGTTGATGTGTCCCTGGTCCAACACATTTGAATCAAATCTGTAGCCACCAGGTGATGCAGCAGTTTTTTGTATCATATCCCAGCATCATACTTGGTCAGCCAGTGGTGTTCAGTTATTGGTGGGGTGACTTAAATCTCTCCTTCAGTGTTGAGGAGTAATTTGCCTCCACATTATGCAGTCAGGTTCTATAAGGTCCTGCTAATGACCAAGTTACTGGTATTTGATTCAGCTAAGCTGACGCAGAGGCACACCTTAAAGTTGCAGGACACCGTCCCTTGAGAACTGGAGTTTGAGAACCCTGATCTACAATCATAGTCAATAAATGAAAACGTGAGTTCTGGTGTGGCTTGTTTCTCAGGTTAAAAGTACATTTTGAAAACCTTTAAGCAAGTAATACACATATGTTTCGTTTAGCTCACATTTCTGAATTAAAGATGTTATATTTAGCTGTACCCTATTTTAAAATTATAGAACCTTTGAAAAGGTTTACATGCCTAAATTGAAAGAAAAAAATCATGCTATGATGAGCCAAAACCAGGTATTCTGGCTAGTGTCTCTTTAAAACACCCATATAATTATGAGCAAGACACTCAGATTTTAAGACAGTAAATCCTCCTTGTTTGAAATTCCTATAAAAGTAGGAAAAAGCCAAGAGCAAGACCTTTCAGTTATCTGTGGGAAAGCATTACTCATTTAAGTGTGAACTTTAATCTTTTGCAATACTGATTTCATTTTTTTCTTGGAAGCTGAAGCTCAGATCTGGGAGCGCTGACACGCCCAGCTTAACCATGTTTTAACTGAAAGCTGGAAAAATAGTAGAATATGCTCGTTTTTGTACCTAATAAACAGTGTGGCTAATATTAGCATGATGCTGATAACATTAGCATTCAAAAACTGAAGCAACATGAACTCTGCATGTGGCTGATTTTAATGAGGAAAAAAGGTAAAGTGCCACCAAATGTTTTTTACAGCATCTGTCAATGCACTGTGGGCACTTGGTGGATACTGGATTGTAAGGATGTTGCAGTTTAGAAAGTCAAATTTTCCAGGTTAAAATTCAGAGTTCAAAGGCTGTTAAAGTTGATTTTTTTTTTCCAACTCAGAACTTTAAGAATGTGTGTAACTTTTCAAAGCTCCTCTAAAATATTAGGATCTTTATAAGAAAACAAGATCAAAAACCAGTGTTGACCCATCATGGCCAACATGGCTAACTCCTGTTTAATAAGGAGTTTATCTCTTGTGTTAATGCACCATTTTTCCTCACCTGCACAAATCGAGCTCCGCAGGTGTCGCAGCGATAAGGCTTCTCTCCTGAGTGAATGCGGGTGTGAGTTTTCAGGTTGGCTGGTCGGTTAAACTGAGCTCCACACACGTTACAGCGGTATGGCTTGTCTCCTACCAAAATAAAGTTCACTCCTGTTACACCTTTGCTGCTGATTCCCAAAACAAAATCAACAACAAAACAAAATGAAACAGAAATATATGTTTAAAGTTTCACCTGAGCACACAGATTTGGTTCCCTGATGAGAGCCAGAGTAAGCAAAGGGCAGGTAGCGATTCTCACATTTGATTGGAGGCTGGCCGAGTTGAGCAGCTTCCGGATCAGATGGAAGAAGTTTAGGGAAAATGGTCCCAGGTGAGACTGGAGAAGCAAAGAAGAAAAGAAAAACTGTTTTAGACACCAAATCATTGTCTTTTTTTTAATGACCTGTTTGCGTTTGGGCCTACCTGGTTCCTTCTTGTGAGAGGCAGACCCTTTTGGGAGATCCAGAGAGGGAGGTGGCCCGAGGGGAGGGGCTCGGCCAGAACCCTCGTAGCAGGAGGCCTGCCCCTGTCTGATTGGAAAATTCAATATATTTACCAGTATCGCTTAATTTTTCTTTCTTTATCCTCATGTTTTTCTTCTTTCTCTGGTTTACCTATCAATCTGACCAGGCACTTCTCCAGACCACGCCTCTGTTGGAGCCTTGAGAGCCAAATCTTGACACTGAACCTCCTCTGGATTCTCTACTTTCACCGCAGCAGCAGCAGCAGCACAGAGGGGGTTCAGGACAATGTACTTGTACTTCTTCCAGTTGCAGGCCTTTGGGTCTGGTGTGGCTTTGGTTTCAATCTAAAGAAATGGTAAAATGAATCATATTTCTTTCAGTTTTCTTATTAATAACAACCACCAGGTTTTTTTGGGACCTACATCAGGGTTTTTGCTGCAGGTGCTGGACTCAGCAGGAGAGTTTGGATGGCAGCTGGAGCGGTCTGGGCTATTTGGGGATAAAGTCCGGGCGTTCAGGAGGGTTGAGTCAGGATGTTCTTTCACCTCGTCTGACCCAGGCTGGCAGGGCGGGAAAACCCTTGGCTTGAGAAAGCCTTCTGCGACAACAGGGAACCTGCAGGAAAAACAAAGGAAGTTCTGTAATGAGCCCAACCTGCCGACAGACAAAGGCACACAAGCTGCAGCGGCAGCTGGACTTCTGGTAATGTGCAAATGGAACAAAAATAACAATTTCCTCCAATTTTTGAGCAATCCGTTTTTTTCATTTGAAGACTAACCTTCTTTCTGCAGCTGCTGGGAGGGACTGCTGGGATCCTGGACCGGGCAGTTCCCCCCCTTTAGGGGAAACAGAGACACTGGAGTCCAGCTCCATGTGCTGGTATCTAGCCCTCACGTTCTCTGTGCTGGAAAAGAAAAGTCAAAGACATGCAGCAGATTCACATCAAATGCTTTCGAAGAGCTGGAGGAGGCTGCAGATTTCCAGTCCCTCACCAGTGCAGCTGCATGAAATCCCTGCATGTGTCCGCCACATGGTCCATCTGCAGATAGGCAGCCACGGCCAGCACTCCAGAGACGATGCTTGGTGTCAGAGGGAGGCGGGAGGTGTACATGAAGTCAAGCAGCAGGGAGACACAGGATGGGTCCAGGGTGCTGGGGAGAGACACGGTCATGAGCTGCTCCCTGCTGCCAGCACCACGCCTCTGAAGCAACACCCGGTGGGAATACAGGGAGTAGAAAAACCCACTGCACGGACAGAAGAAGAAGGATTTGGAAAAGTTTAAATGTGCATGAAACAGTTGTTAAAAACTAGACAACTCCTTGCCTTCTAGAGCAAAAACAGTGCTTCATGCAACATCTTGATCCATGCACTAACCTGCAGGCCACAAGCACGGCACAATGCGCCTGCAGCTGAACGCTGCCGACCACCAAGGTGGTGTCAGTCAGGATGCCTCTGTGCCGGAGCTCGTTCAGATTCAGGAGCACATCGTTGGAGTGGCGAGTGAACTCCTTCACATATCCCTCAGCCCTCATGGTCTGCCCTCTGTCTGCCTTGTAAACCCCCAACACTTCCATCAGGCTCACCTGGATCTGCAGGATAAAAAAGCATTATGAGTGTCCTGGAGTGGCGACTGTTTGGATGTTTGTAATTCAGAATGACATACCTGGATGTAACTGATATAATAAATAAACTGGAGTGTCCCAGACACATCTGTTAGGTGAGACCAGCTCCCTGCTCGTACCTGCATGAGAACAAACAAAAATACCAAGTTTAGTCTTTATATCTGCATGTTTTTAGGTTCTGACAATGTTGAAGAAAAAGCTGGAGGCACTTTAAGAAAAAAAAATGAAACTGGAGATGATCAGGAGTTTCCTGGATGATGCCGATTTCAGGTTTTCTTCCAGATTCAAAAGACGCTAATTTCAATAGTCTAAAACTCTGATTTATCTTTTCTAAGGTCTATAACATATAAAAGAGAAAATGTGTTGCATTTTCTCTCATAGGGGTAGAAGCTTTTTACTTTAGTGTTTAGTCACGTTCAGTTAACTTTCTTTTATATAGGTCATGGGTTTTCTTTTGTATTAATTCCCCAGCCAACCCTCTCACTCATCATCAGCTCACTGCTTTCTACACCACTGCAGCCAGGTAATCAGACCCATCTGTTTCACTGGAAGCGAAACCCACCTGTTTCGCTTCCAGTAAATATTAAGCATTGTTTTGCCAGATCCTTCCCAAACTCCTGTTGTGCTATTGTGTTTCTATGCTTTATTTACAGTTTTGTGGAAATACAACAGAAATGGTTTCCAGCTCTGGTCTGGTTTTATTTCATTACATTTACAATTTATATGATGATGAACACAACAATTCAGGACTGTTACAAGATTATCCACATTCATGCATCAAAGCATAAATCCTCCACCTTCCTATGCTTTTAATTAAACTCAACCAAATACACGCTGTTGAATGGTGCGTTTAGGGAGCGAAAATTCTTAGTTTTGATGCATTTAGTGAATAAGGGATAAAAAAAAAAGGTATTTTTCAGCATTTGACCTGTCTATCAATAAAAAATTGGTTGTTTCCAAACCCTGGGCTGACTGATTGGTGTGTCCCCATCAATTAAAAGCTCAAAGCCTTTACAGCCAGACAATAATCAGACAATCAAAACAGGAAAAAATAAAACAGATGTGATCTCAGAACTTACCCCGACCAGCAGGGACGAGAAACACTGTGCGCTGCTTCGCCTTCAGACCCCCCCCCCCCGAGTCTGTGTTCAGTCAGCAGTCAAAGGGACGAAGAGCAGGCGTTCACCTTCAGACCAGCACTGTGACACCAGCTCAACTGCATGGACAGCCCTTTATAATGTCTTGCAGGAAACTCCCTTACAACCAGAGTCCCTTGTTTCCTATTTCCTCAATAGCCCACGCGCACCGTGGAAGAGAGGCAGGAAAAAACCAATGGCTGCAGTCTCCGGGCTCTTGAGTATTTTTAGTGGCCTATTAGTTTTTCTAAACCCCTATGGCTCTGTGAGGAGTAATGGCAGGAAAGCTCGGGGTGTTTTTGTGCCACGCTGAAAAAATATATACTGGGACCCTTGGGGAGAGGCAGTACGTGCCTGGCTATCCAGGGGTAGAACTGGGGAACATTCCCCACCAACGCTTTCCGACACTGCAGTCCTAGCCAGGATAGAGGAAACTGTAGGAGAGGAAGCTGGAACTCCATCTTATTGTTTGATAAACAAGCTATTCTTTAATCATTGAGATTTTATCCTCGATTCATGCAAGGGTGACAGATCTTTTAATGCACAGCCATTCCCATTGTCCCTGTATGGTAAAAAGGTCTGAGAAGTAGTTGATATTGCTTATTTTTATCAATTTAGTTGGACTAAATTAAGAGATTTCTGATCTACACTCAGATCTGAGCAATAAAACTATAAGTTGATCATTTTAGCATTGAACTAACCTTAAATTATGGTGTATTTTCATGTAAACTTGTTTATATATTTAGGAAATTGAGTTTCACTGGAAAAAAACAAGCCATATCGATTAAATTGTCTTTCTTGCAGAGGTAATAACCACTCCGGACGCAGAGCGGAAGCCTCTGGCTTGCTGCCTGGGAGGAGAAGTGTTTATGAGGACCAAAAGAGGAAGGAAGCAGGACAAACTTGATCTTTCTAGATGGGAGACACATTCTCCTATAAGTGCTGAAAAACAACCTTTACTCCACCCTAAGTGAGAGAAATGCAGCCGACAGATGTGCAGGAACTCCCCCAACACATACATACATATCCACACAGAGCTCTGAATACATCCTGAGAAGCTGCACAGAGACAGGGATGAAAACGCCGGTGCAGGACATCCGTCAGTGACATAAAACAAGAGGGAGACACTGATGGAGAGGTTAGGTAGTTATGGAGCGAGGGGACAAGGGCCAAGAGGTCACAAATAGCTGAAAAACAAGCGGAAAGTTAACTCATCATTGGAGCAGTCATGTATCACACTCTGAGCCCCCAATAGAGTCAGAGAAAAAGTGAACTTTGAACTAAAATGCTTCCTTTGAATGCATTGAACAAGAGATTATGAATGAGAAGGAGGGGAAAATCTTATCAAAGAAGATAAATGTTGGTCGGACACAATCTACAGTGAGTATGATTTAACCAAAAGTAAACGAGTAATAATTCATAGACTTTTAGGCATTAGAGACAACTGGATTGACATTAAAGAGACCTGCAAAGGTATTTTTTTTACCCTTTTTAAATTTTCCGCATTTTGTCAAGTCACAACCACAACCTTACATTTTGTAGATTCTATTGAGAGCAAGTAGTGTATGCAAACTGGAAGGGAAATGATTCATAATGTCCATTTTTTTTAATACAAACAGAAATCTGAAAAGTGCAGCGTAGATTTGTATTTAGCCCCTCTCAATCAATACTTTGTGGAACCTTGATTTGTTGCATTTACATCTGTAAGACTGAAACTTTTGTCAATTCTTTGTGAAACAGCTCAAGCCCAGTCAAATTAAATACGTGTGTGCAAATTAAATAAAAGTTGGATAAAAATGTCTGTGAACATCAATTTTCAGTTTCGACATAGATTCTTAATTGGATGTAGATCTGGGCTTTGACTCTGACACATGCTTATGTAAACCATCCAGTTGTCCTGCTAGAATGTGAACTTTCTAGCCAGTTGTCTTTTGCAGCCCCTAACAGGTTTTCTTCCCTGTATTAAGCTTCATCCATCTCCTCGTCAGCTTTGATCAGCGTTCCTGTTACTGCTGAAGAAAACCATCCCCACAGATTGATACCACCACCACCACATTCCGACCTTGGGATCGTGTGTTCAGGTTTACTCCACAACATTTTAGTTGTGTTTTGTTCTAACCAGAGCACTTTATTCCACATTTTTGCTGTGTTCCCTGCAGGACTTGTGGCAAACTACAAAGGTTACTTTTTATGGCTTTCTGTCAACAATGACTTCCAAAATGGTTAGATGGAGTGCACTCCTAATATTTATCCTGTTGGCAGATCCTTCCACCTAAGATGTGGATCTCTGCAGCTCCTCCAGAGTAACCATGGGCCTCTAGACTGCTTCTCCTTTTCCAGCCTGTCAGTTTTGGTGGACGGTCATGTCTTGGTAAGTTAGAGTTCATTCTCTTTCAATTTTTAGGTGGACTGAAGAGTGCTCTGTTAGATGTTCAAAGCTGGAGATACTGTTTTATAGCCTAATCCTCTCTAAACCTCTCCACAGCTTTATCTCTGGCCTGTCTACTGTGTTCCTTGGTCTTCATGATGCTGTTTTGTTCACTAATGTTCTTAAACAAACCCCTGAGACCTTTACAGAACAGCTGCATTTATACTGAGATTAAATTACACAAAGTGCAATTGATTGCACTGGGTTTTATTTGGGGCTTTTAGCATAAAGGGAGCTGAATGCATACTACATCCAATGCAATAAATGACAGTTTATTTGTTTTCATGACAAAAAATATCTTTAAAGTAATTCAGTCTCAGCAGTTAAATCTAGCCTAAATTTGAAACTTTACAGTTTTCAAGCCATTTAATTAAACATTGCCCAACATGATTTCTGCTCCTTTGAAAATGAGAATCGGAAGTATATTGTTTGCATGGGGTGTAGAGTAAGATGAGACTGTCCTTGTGCTTTAATGTGTTTGGATGGAAGGTTGCATCAATTGTGAGCTTTGTTAAGCAGGAAAAAAAAAAAACAGAGGAAGAAACCATAAAGGAAAACAACGATTAAGAAAATAGAATGGGAGATGTAGGTCTCTGCTACTTCCAGGCATTGTGAGAAAAACGGATGAGGGGGGCGGTTGAGGAAAAGTGAGAACATTACTAAACGGGTTCACCAATGGCCGGAAGCCGTTGAGTCTATGCCGTTGGCAGAACCGGGCAACACTCTCTGTGACTTCCTGCATCTAAGCCCATCTGTGCGTGCCCTTTGGCGACCGACTGGTCCTGTTTGTGATAAAATGAAGAGATTATGTTTTTAAAATCAAAATGAAGAGGTTGTGCAACCTGTCTGCATTTTACATGTAAGGCTTCCCCTCATTTTGTAGTTTCCTGGTTTGCCTGGAAAGAACTTTTACCCATCTGATAACATATGGACTGAGGCCATGCTGTGACTTCAAAAGTCCCAGTCAGTGCCAAAAGGTTGACAATAACACAGATCTGGGTAAACCGCCTCTTCCTGTGGTTGCAGAGCTGCCTGGACATATAAGGGCAAACAGCAGAGGAGCAAGAGGAAGAAGGGGGATCCTAGGGTAAGCCATTGTTGTTTGTCTTTTCTTTGATGGAAATAGTCCAAAAAAAGAGAGAAAATAAATGAATAAATTATGGTATCCTTCTCTTGAAAGAAGTTACTCTGGTAAATCAACATCATGTTGGGTGGAGTGGAAACAGGAGGAGGGAGAAGAGGAGGAAATGGGGTGGGAGTAGTGGGTAAGAGACAGTTGACCCAAATCTGATTACGTGCAAAATTATAAAGCCTCACTTGACCTTCATGTGAAATTCAGTGTATGAGATGGGACTAAAAAGCAAATTAGGACCAACTTTTCTATGCCTATTTGTAACAACTGTTTCCAAAACATGATTCATCGTATGGCTATGTGAGACTTCCTCACGAGACCCTGAATATAAAACCCACAGGAGGATTCAATGAAGGTTTTTCAGCCACAAAATGAGCCGTGTGGAAAACTAAGTACATGCTTGCTGTTTCTCTAGAGTTTAAGAGGGAAAGTATCAACCACATGCTGCTTGTCAAAGACACTTTAATTGTCACCAGATGTGACCAATTCAATTCAGCAAATGTAGACTATGCAGTGCTCTGCAGGTCTCAGTTAGCAAGTCAAATGCTATAGATTGCAAGACAAGCATGAAAAATGGCTGAACAAGTATTTGGAAGAATTACAAGGAGATTGGTCCATAAAGGAAATGCCAGCACAATCTAGGTTTGCAACTGAATGAACCACAACCTATTGAGCAATCTGTTTTGGATAGATGACACCAAATGATCATCTATCATTCTCAAAACATGGTGCTATGCACCATGTTTTGAGAATACAGTCATATTGTCAGCCCAAACACCCCAAACTGACTGTCAAACAGGGACAGCCACAGGATCGAAGCATCTTTACTTAAAAATATGTTAAAATATGAATAAAATATATGTACAATATTGCCTGATTATCAACAACGCGTATCAAGACTAAGAGGAAACATGCTAATGTTAGTTTATCACTACAGCAATTTGCTCTTTGTTTAAATTGTGTTTCACTGAGCTGGTTTTGTTGTAAATTATGAGAAAATAATAAATAGACTTTGGCAAATAACAAAAGTAATGTCTATATAGTGATCTGATCCCTCAAATCACTCATAGTGTGAAAGTACAGGAAAATAAACACAATTTATATGCATAGAAAGAGATCGTAGAGTTGAAACATTCTGAAATCTAGTACATCTTAATGTCATGCTGGTCATGCACAAAGCATCTGATCTAGTTCCAAACTGTATTCAGGAGTTTTTTTGTTTGTTTGTTTGTTTGTTTGTTTGTTTTTTAATTACATAAACAATGATCATAAAGGTAAATGCATGTTTAAAAAGTAAAGTAGATTTAGTCTACATTATATTACATTGTCTCAGTTCCCTGTATCCGACTCTATCCTGTCCTGTTCTATTCCATCCGATGTCACATAGTATTATGTTGTATCTTGTCATAATGCATTGTTATATGCCAACATATCATATATTGTATTGTAAAGTAATTTATAATGCTGTATTCTATCAATTCATGTCATTATAACCTTATGTATTATGTTGTATCATATTGTAATTTAATGCATAACGTGGTGTTCTATCACGTATTTGTAATGCTGTATCATAACAGATCACATCATTGTGTGCTTTTATTTTGAAACTCCGTGTCGTCAGCTGCGTCACTCAATGGGACCGCAGCCAGCAGATGCTGCTGCTGCTAAAGGCCTTCGGATCGCTGACAAAGTAGGTTAACAACGCTTCAGCAAACACTGAGGGTTTTCCGGATAACTTTCACTAACCTGTGGAGGTTTACATGGAGGTGTAGGCCGTGTTTGTGAGGCTGGTTTCGAGCCGCTGGGTGTCGGTTACCGCATTGTTTCCTCTTCGGTCGTGTTGAAAGTTAGCCCGGGGGGCAATGCACAAGCTCTGCTCGACTTCATAACATGGTGGGAAACTAGTCAACGAAGCTGTTATTAAAGTTAATTACGGCTACTTTTCCTTCATTGTGGGTTAAATGATCTCCTCGGTGGTAAGTTTTGGATAAATGGGAGGCTCGGGCAGATTTAGATGGGATTTAAACTAAAGGCTGTCCAGTTTCTGCTGAAAGCCAGACCCTGTTGATGCAGTGCCGACAGCAACAGCTCCCTGTCAGCTGATGTGTTTCCTTTGGCTTGTTTATCGATTTGATTTTGTTCTGTTTGTGTAGATGAGACCAAGAGAAAGAGGACTGTAAAGTTACTGTAAAAAGGTAGGAAAAGCTTTGTTTTTATATATAAAAAAAAAAAAAATCCCCACATGAAATTCCATTTGTTTTGTTTATGATATATGTCTTTACACTTGTTTAACTCAGTTGTCATTTTATTGTTTAATCTGTTTCTATAGGCTCATAAGGATATAAAACCCAACCTAAACATAACTTCTTGCTTTCAAATTAAAAGCGTCATTTTATTATGAATTGATCAAAACTTGAAAAAGCCAAGTAAAACCAAAAATCTCTATTTATATTTGAAACTTCAACAAGTTTGACCATATTTTATTTATTTATTTATTTTTACTTTATTTATGCTGCCTAAACACCAACAACAGAGCAGCTTTAGTTTAGTAAATGTACTGGATATACTTTTTGTTGCTTGATGCTTGTCTCACTTATCTTTTGAGGAGTTACTAAAAATGATTTCCAGTCAATAGTCCCGAACAAAATAAAGATAAAGGATAAATACGTAAGCTTTGCAATGCAGGTCACATATAAACAACAACTGGCTGTGAACCGCTGGGGATGAAAGTGCAGGGATTAATTTTCCTCGGATTTGGGCGTCTGCGCTCATTCAGATTCAGACAGGCAATAAATGATCAGGGAGAAAGTGGAGGTGGTGGGGACCCCTCCTTCCACGTGGACACAGTTTGATAAGTGCTGACACAACAGCCATGCAGACAGGAAATTGAAAACAACAAAGAAAAAACATTTTATTATTTGGAGCTACCATAGTAATCCTCTTAGCTACATGGCTGGTGACACGATCCACATGCAGTCAGTGTGAGTGGCTCGTTATTGTCTCCGCGCAGACGTTACTTCTGTTTAATTTCACTTGCGTTTGATCTGTCAGCTTGGATAAATCAGATTTCCTGACCATAAAATAATGTATTACTTTTATTTAGATTTAATTTTCTCAGTGGTTTTCGCTTTATCCTCTAGGAGCCTTTAATTAAATTTCTATCCATCTGTCCATCTGTGTGTCCATCCATCCCTCCTTCTAGTCATCCTCCCATCTGTCCATCTGTTTACCTCTCCGTTCGTCTGGCCATCCAGCCATCCATCATTTGCATCCGTCCGTCTTTTTGTTGAAAAACTGGATTCATTTAAGCCCGGAAAAGTATTTATTTTTGACATGAAACTGTGTAGGAAACACAGACAGGTGGGAGTGTATATGTTTGAGTGTGAAAACCAATGATCAGTGACCCGTCGGAACAAGATCACAGCAGAGCTGATAGGAAGTGTTGATCGGAGCAGGAAAGAAGGAAGCTGAAAACTGAGAAAAATGTTTCTTTAACCTGCCTCAAAGTAAACGGTTAAAGCACTGCAGGCGGGGAAACACGGGACGAGTCTTTCTTTCACACGGTGCGAGCCTCTAGAAGAGCTGCTCACAGCAGAGGCCTCTGTTCTCCTTTTAGCTAGGAGTTTATATAGAAACTGGGATTAAAAGAACCCATGATCTGTAAAAATCGTTGCTTTGGCATCATCCTTTGAGTCTCGTCTAATTGATTGTGCTTGATGACATTTTATTACCATTCTGCATGCTCCTTGTTTTTGAATTGGGTGACTTCTTACATAATAGTCGTATCCTGAAAGCCTTCAGGTGCAATTCAGCTGTTTCAGTGTTGATGTTTATCCCACATGACACATTGTTAGGAGCCAGGTGTTCACTTGTGCGCAGATAAAAATCATTACGGAGCGTTTCCTGTCTCGATTTGTCTCGACTTCAGTTGGAAATATGGGATACTTGTGTGTAAACACTCAAGCACAATAACTATTGTGGATTAACACCTGCTGGCGCATGTGTGCCGGAGAGCGTTTGTATGATTTTTTTTTTTTTTTTTTTTTTGTGGCTCAAAGCACACAAACTTGTACTACCCCCCCCTCCAAGTATTAAACCCGTTGCTCTTTTCCTCCTCCTCTTCTCGAAGTCCATTGTTCAGTCTGTGTGTCTCCTGTTACCATAGGAAACAAACTCTGAAGCATCCTGTGGTTTCCATTGGTTACCTGTTACATAAATACACACAGAAGCTGGAGCTGTTTTTAAATAGAAAAATTAAAGCTAGAAAAGTTAATGTGTGGGGTTTTTTTTTTTTTCTGATTCCAGAGTCCTGCCATGTCCGGTCCCACCTGGCTGCCGCCGAGGACTCTGGACAGCCCAGAGCAATCTGTCCCCCAGATGTCCCACTCCACTGGGCCACCAATCTACCAAACCGTCAACAAGAAGGGCGTGTCCGACTTCAGGCCAAAATACACTCCATACGACCAGAACGGAGGAGGGGGGATGACCAACAGGTACATGGCGACTGGACCCACAGGTAAGAAAGATGCAGTTTCCAAAACAATAAGAGATTTCTATAAAAAGAAAGATAAGCTAATCCAGATCTGTGATGGAAAACCGAGAACAATATTAGCATGTCAACTCTTTATTTCCTGTCCCGTTGAATCTATCCATCCACCCTCTGTTTTAGTTTATGCAGATTCTGTATTAAAAGCCTTACCTATAAAAAATATCTGTAAAATGATTGTGAAGTTTGGCAGAGTAATTGGGTACATCCAAAGTATTCATACCCCTTGAATTTTTCCACATTTTGTCACATCACAAGCACAAACCTCAATGTGAATTGTGTGACAAACCAACATAAAGCAGTGTAGAACCGTTAAAGGAAAACAAAGGTTTTAAACATTTTGTACCCAAAACATCTTCACATTTCTATTCAGTTGGATTGAGGCCTAGACTTTGACTAGACCATTTTGTCTATGAAACGGCTAGACAAAGTAACATCCATATGACAGCAATATGACTAACCATGACTTTGCTTAGTAATCATCGAGAGCTATGACAAACAGGAAATTTTCAACAAAGAACGCAATTTGGGCTGATGAGTAAAGGCAACTGGGCACAGCGAAGTCTTTATCTTCTGCAAATGTTTTCACGGTTGAACAATAAAATTCTGTTCTCTGCTTTAAACTAGTCAACATTTTAGTTTGAGTCATAGTTCCCCTTTTTTTTTGTGTTGAAATCGCTTTCTGGGAAAAATACAGTGGAGGACGAGGCTTCAGTACAAGGTTATTATCCTCAGATTATTTTAGCTTTCACAGCTCTGCTTCTCATAACTAATAGTTACTTGTTTTAAATATTAAATTCAGTGTTTTAACCTCAGGAAAAATTAAACCAATTTAATGGTGTTGAATACGGATACCAGGCATGAAGATTACAGCAAGATGCGCTGTCAGTTATGCTTTTTTTTTTTTTTTTTTTTTTTCTTCTTCCTCTTTAACATGAAACAAAACAACTGGACAGTTATTTGACTTTTTCACATACTTTTTATTTTAAACTCCAAACTATGAACATAAAAGTCAGTTTACTCCATGGCTGAAACATGTGTTTCTGTAGAAAGAGTGTATTGAAGTAGCTATTAAAGAAGACGCCACTGATTTGAGTGTTCGTATAAGTTCATAGATCTGACCATAGTATTATTGTGCTGTCTCCAGGTGGGTCCATTCATCACTCAAGTGATCACTATTACTCTCCTCCTCATGGCCCCAAAGAGGATCGAGGCTGGAGCTCTCACATGGACAGCTATGATATGATGGTGGGTGAAGTTTCTGGACTTTCTCCTGAACAGCTTTGAGTGACTGCACATTTATTGGCACCCCTGCCTGGTAAAGATTTGAATTTTTTTTTTAAAAATCCAACTTTAAATTTTGGTACATTTTAGTAATTAGGGGGGGATCCACTTTACTTTTTTCCAAATTCACCATTTCTGCACTTATGGGCAGCCATAGCAACTTTTGTAAAATAAATCAAACTGATGCATTTATGTTTTTTAAAGGAGGGGTATTATGTAAATTTGACTTTTTTGAACTTTATATCATGTTACAATGTTATTCCCTCATCAAAAACATACCTGGAGTGTTGCTTTGATTCTTTCATGCATGTTTGAGGAATCCTTGAATCTCCTATGGCAGCCATTCGGGGGTGTGCCACCTATTTCCACAAAGCTCCTCCTTGGAGCTGCAATCCAATCCCCAGGAATCTTCTGCCTCAGAGCACTCCTCCCCCGCAACTCCCCCACTTAGTTCTTCCAGACTAGCGGCAGCAGCAATTAGCAAACACCTGGTGGAACTGTGCATCTGCTGAGCTCTGCATAAGAGCTACTTCTCAGTCCAACTCTCCTAAGAACAGTTGTAAACGGCATAAGGGAAGAGCATGATTGTGATGACTTCCTGAAGGTGGAGTGTTGGAAAGAGCAGGAGCGTCTTAAAGAGACAGAGGCCAATTTCAAGGCGTCAGATTGCGAAGTCAAATTTCTTTTAAGTTATGTTTGATATATACAGCATTTTTGTAACAACTTGAGGTAACATAGTTACTTGATTATGCTATAAAATGGCACTATGTGCCTGGGAAATACATACTATTCCCCCTCTCCCCCTCCTTTTAATGTTTATGCTTCAAGTTGGTCAAATGAGACTAAGATTTGTTTTTTTTCTGAAACAAACAGTCCAAGTGGATTGTATGTGGAAAAGAACCTCATATCCACTGTTAAATATAGTAGAGGATCTGTGGGGCTTTTTTTCCTCCAAAGGCCCTGAGAGCTTTGTCAGAGTGCATGGCATCATGAGCTCCTTAAATTACAAGAACATTTTAAGCAAGAAAATTTAATTAATGTGGTTAATCTTTATTGGGTCTTTCAGCAGGATAATGATCTAAAACATTCGACCAAATCAACAAAAAATGGTTCAACAGACATAATATCAACATTGTTGCATTCTCATCTCAGTCCATAGACCTAAATCCTATATAAAACCTGTGTACTCCAGTGAAACGTGATGGAAGGCTGAGTGGTGTCCTGTTGGCAAATGGTGGTTGTATTGCAGGGGTGTCATTAACTTTCACACTAATTCATTTATCAAAAACAATAATGTCAGATTTTTTTCCGTGCTGATTATGTACTCCAGTTACATTTTACTTTTTTTCAGTTTGAGTTTATGACACTGAAGTGAAAAATAACTTTATTTGAATTCTTTTTGTACACATCTTTACTGGGGGAGCCAATAATTGTGAAGAGTGCTTTATTTGTACAGCTCAAGTCAAAACCATAACGAAGAATAATATCATCAGAAGATTTAGCAGTAAGACCATGTTTAAAGAAATGCATACATTTCAGTGCAAATACAAGAAACAGTTTAACTTTTTTTTAAATAAAAATGTCCATTTGACAGTTGTACAGCAAAGGATTTGCCATTAAACACGTAAAGAAAGAGAAAATCTGTGAATATGAGTCATTTGTGGACACAGGTTGTAAATGTAGTTGTTTGATTGTAGCCTCAAACTGTCGTCAAGGTTTCTTGAAAAATCAAAAAATATTGAAATAAGTATTATAACTGTAACTCTGAATTAACTCAATTTCATTGATTCCTTTTGGGGTTTTTAGCATCGTGGTTCTGAAAAACCCACCAACTACCACTCCAAGATTGATGCCGATATCGACTCCCTCACCAGTATGCTGGCTGATCTGGACAGCCACCCACAGGACGCCAGCAACCAGGTGTGACGCTGGGCTTTGTTAGATTGAAACAACTAACATGAGTCAAATATTAATTGACTCTCTATATCATATGAATATGGGAGGTTCACTTATTTAAGTAAAAAACATAAATAAATAAATGATGATGTCTAATTCATTGAGATCCATCTATTATGAGTTAGAGGCTGTCATTTCAATTAATTAGAAAACTCACAGTCTGCAGGGAATTAAATATCTATTTCCAACTCTGTTAGTTCGGTTTAACTGGATTAGTGAACTGGTAGATGTGCCCTGAGAAACTCACTGATTCTGTTCCTCCTCTCAGCTGTATGACAACGTGCCTTACAACAAATACATCTCAGGGGATCACTATAAGTCTGCACACCAGAGCGCAGCCCCTACTCAAGGTCGGCCATCCATGGGCTACAACTCTCACCCCCAGAGTCAATATCACCCTCCTTATCCCAGCGAGCATCCGAACCCCCAGTACTCCCACCAGCAGGACTTCTACTCCACTTCCACCCCTAAATCCTACCCACAGCCCGTCCCAGCCTCCTACACCACCGCCTCCACTCCCACCGGGCCCAGGTTCAGCGTACAGGTCAAGACAGCGCAGCCCGTCACCTACTCTCAGACGGGGAGGCAGGCAGAGCAGGCTTACACTCCACCCCCTCCTCGTCAGCACATGTCAAGGCCCCCGGCTCTGGCGACCCAGACGGGTCAGCAGGGCTGGTACACTCCACATCCCGCATCACAAGTTCAGGAGTTGCACTCTGAGGTGGGCTACAAAGGCAACAACCTGGGATCTGGAGGAAGAGTGAACCAGGTCCCCCTGTCTAAGAGAGGGATAGAAAAGACCCAGACCGCTCAGACGTCAGCACAGACGCCTTCTTATCAGCCCAGCAAGGTAAAGACACGAACACGCTTTGTCTTTGATCACCGCTTCACAGCTTGGGGAGTTGTCCTAATCCTTAGACTGTTTTTAGTTTACGAATTACTGAGAGAATCCACAGAGATGGGTTGATGGATTTCAAAAATTTAAAAGGAGGCAGCTTTACCTCTACACCCTTTTAGATCAGGGATTTAATCTGACATCACCAAATGTGCTTTAAAGCTAATTTTATTTACTGTAGGATAATATGGCCTACATTTGATAGAGCTAAGTGATGTAGATTCATTTAAGTTTGTCAATATGTATCCAAAAAAGCTGTGAAATAGCCCATTTTCTTTGCTGGCAAATCAGAAGCCAAATAAAGTCTTGACCTGTTTATTGATTTGGTGAAATTTTAGGTGAATGTTTTGCACTAAAAAACATTCACCTAAGTCTTGAATGTTGTGAGTTTTCCAGCAAAGTCTATAAATTTGAGGCTGAAAAAGTCTGAAATTTTGAGGTGAAAAGTAAGTAGGAACCATTTGATGATTTGAGTTTTAGTCCGTTCCCTCTTTTCTCCAGCAGGGGGCAGCAACGACGAGGCCTGAGGAGGAGCTGGATCGGCTCACCAAGAAGCTGGTTTATGATATGAACCATCCCCCAGCAGAGGACTATTTTGGTATGAGCCATTTAGTTTTTTGAAAAGGAGAAAATGTCATTTACTTTTTGGTAAAGCTTTAAACTGTGGTTCTGTGCTCAGGTCGCTGTGCTCGCTGTGGGGATAACGTGGTCGGTGATGGCAGTGGCTGCATCGCGATGGAGCAGGTGTTTCACGTGGAGTGTTTCACATGCATCACCTGCCACGCCCGGCTGCGAGGGCAACCTTTCTACGCCCTGGACAAGAAGAGTTATTGTGAGAATTGTTACATCGTAAGTGAGGGAACCAGATAAGATCCGACTAAGAGATTTGTTGTATTTTTGTTGCTCCTTATGCGTTACCTTCTATCTTCCCGTGTTTTAAGAGCACATTAGAGCGCTGTTCTAAATGCGCGAAGCCCATTCTGGACCGGATCCTGCGGGCCATGGGGAAAGCCTACCACCCTCGCTGCTTCACGTGCGTGGTCTGTAACTGCTGCCTGGACGGGGTGCCGTTCACCGTGGACGCCACGTCTCAGATACACTGCATAGACGACTTCCACAGGTACGCTCACCTTCCCGCGCCACACAGAACCTCACCTCACGCTTCCAGCAGTGGTTTTGACTTTTTGAAGCACGTCTTTCTGACAGGAAGTACGCCCCTCGCTGCTCTGTATGTAGCGAGCCCATCATGCCCGAACCGGGCCAGGAGGAGACTGTCAGGATAGTAGCTCTGGACCGCAGCTTCCACGTTCACTGTTACGTTTGTGAGGTGAGTCAGCAGTCGAATGTCATGTTGATTTTCACTGTTAGTGATTTATGTGAAGCATTCTTTATTTCATAGGTGAATAACTATACAATAAATTAAATGGTTTTCAAAAATAAATGAACACAAGTTTAAATTTACTGCGGATCCATTAATACAAGCTCAAACATTTACATGAATGTTGATAAAATTCGGTTAGAGGACCCTAAACCTTGACAACATGCATTTCATTGCCCTCTACAAGCTTCGAGCATAAATCTTGGATGGATATTTGACCGCTCCTCTAACCCAAACTGTAAGAATTGATTTAAAGTAGTCGGTTTTCCTGTCACTATGACCTAGAGGTTCAACATAGTCCACAGATTTTCAGTCGGGTTGAGGTCAGGGCCAACAGCTTCGGAGTCTGGAATTAAAGACGTCTCAAAAGAGTTTGAAATCAACCGTTTTACTGTATAGAAAATTATCTACAAGTGGATGGCAGCCAAAACAACTTCCAGCAGGTCCACGTCTGGCCTTCTAACAGCCTTAAGAGCAGACGGCAAGATGCTAAAAGATCCTAAAATATAACCACAGGTCAGCACCTCGCTACTGTCGATATGAAAGTGCTGCCCGTGCAGTCAGAAAGAGACTGCACAGGTTTAACTTCCATGGCAGGCGTGCAGGAAGAAAGTACTTTATTTACCACAAAGGGAAATTAAATGTTGTCATAATTCATATCATCCAAATATCTTGAAAGAGTCGTGTAAGAGTGTTGCAACGAATCTGCTGAGACCTCTGACTGAAGACACTGTAGCTGTATGATGGTCTCATTGCTGTCATGACATGCTAACAGCTCAATATCCGAGCAGCAGAGACGATGTTCCACATTAACACGTCCTGGCAAGCACTGCTAATCCACCTCATTTGCTTTTGCCGCTGCTCTTTAAATCTCTGCATGGTTGGAAAGCCGGACAGAGAGACGTTGGAGTCTGGGATATTATGGCCGAATTGTTAAAACTGAAGCCGAACTGGACCCTGAAACATGACAGTGACCCAAAACACACCAGTAAATCCACCAAAGACTGGCTCAGAAAAAAGAAATGGAAACTCCTGGGCTGAATCGAAGTCCACATTTGACCTCATTGAGATGCTGTTGGGTGTCTTAAAACAGGATTAGAACATGCAGGAACCCCCTCAAACATCTTACATCTTAGATGGTCACAGGAAGCATCTCTGAAGTTATTTCAACCAAAGGCGACAACGCTAGCTAGTTGGGGGTCAGGTGTCCTAACTTTTCCTCAGCTAGAAAGCATATCGTCCTTGACGTCTTTTGTGATTTTAGTTGTTTAAATGTGATTAAACTTTCACTTTAGTTTCCGAAGATTAAAAAAGAGATTGGACATTGACATGTGAGCACTTCTTAATCTTATTGAATATTTAATGGGGTGTCCTAACTTTTTCACATGACTGTAGATGGTTGAAACTTGGACTGTACTTTGAATTCCCACAGGACAGTGATTTACATAAACAAGCAACCATTTCAAATGAACTCTGCCATCTTTGATGAGAAAAGCAGCCAAATTTCTTCCAGAGTCTTGTTGATGGCAACAAGAAGCATATTGAGAGCTTTATCCAAGTATTAGTGGGGGGTTAATGAATATATTTAAGCTTGCATAACTTCAACCTCATGTGGATTAGAGAAAATCTACAGTAAATCCTAACTTGTGAATCCAGTCCTTGTGTATAAAACCAACGAGAAGAGTCAGAACGTATCATTAAAAGATCGATATTGATTGGACATTTATGCCAACTAATGATTAACCAGAGATCCGATGACTTGAAGTGACTCAAATCTCCGTGTCCCTCAGGAATGCGGCCTCCTGCTGTCGTCTGAAGGCGAGGGTCGAGGCTGTTACCCGCTGGATGGACACATTCTGTGTAAGAGCTGCAGCGCTCGCCGCATCCAGGACCTCTCGGCCAAAATCTCCACCGACTGCTAATGGATCTCCCGCATCTTCTCCCCGTTTTCAGTCTCCTTCTCTTTGAAAAAATCCAGACCCGTTCAGCATGTTGATACCGCCACAAACATATCCCTGCAGTGTTCAGATATCGTTATGGTTTCCCCCTTCCTCCTTGCTGTCTGCATCACTCCGAATCCTGTGCTTTGTTGTTACTGACAGGTGGTAGTGCAGTGAAATCACTCCTATATTCATTTTTTCGTTGTTTGCGGTGCACTGTGAATCATGTTTAGCTCAGATTAGTACGACGGTGGCCTGACCTGCAGGCAGCTTGGGCTCCACTTTCCCTTTTCTCCCACTTTGGTACCGATTATATCTCAGTTTGAGCAAAATATCATCTCATGTAACGCCACTGTTTCAGGACACACCAATTATGATCATCAGAAAAAAAATAGATTTTTGTAAAAAAAAAAAAAAAAAAAAATGATAAAAATATCATCAAAGAACTGAACTGCCTCACAGTTTAAAAGCACAGAGTACAACATTATACTGTGATTGTACATAACGCACTGGTTTGGTGTGTAGCCTTTAGAGCAGTGAAACTTGCTGTGAAGTAACCTCATAGAACAAGAAATGTAGACAAGAAGAATGTGCAGTTTAAAACAACCAGTTTTCACTCCGTTAACTTTTATTAAACTAAAACACTCCAGGACAGATTGTTTGCCCTCACAGGATTGTGTCATTTAGCTCCTAAAATGATCTTGACTGTCTTAAAAATGACAATATTTCTTTGATTTTTTTTTTTTTTTTTTTTTTTTTTTTTTTTTTTTTTGTTGCTTGTATTTGACATTGTTTTGTTGATGCTTTTGCCTGTTACGTTAGAAATAGTGGTGCAATGACAAATGCTTCTGTCTTCCAAAGGAAAACAGGGTGTAGGACACTTCAGTAAGGCCTCACGAGTTCGTAGATGTGCCATTAGGAGCAAAATCCGCTCGTCTAAACCTATTTCTACAGAAATATTGAAATTATACCCAATTTATAGGGGATGAAAAGTTTTTTTTTCGTTTAGGATGCATATTGCAATTAATCGAGGACTTACTTCTTACTCAAAATGACTTTATTTCAGGACTAAACACTTGTGAAGTTGATTGTGTTTATCCTTGCACTACTCGGCAGCGACAGTATTAATTGTGCTTTGCACCGCTTTCCCTACAGCTCCGAGCGAGCCTTTAAAAGAAAGCAAAAATGTGGAATCTGCCTTTTAAATAGTGTGCAAAAAACATTGTTGCTCCAGTCTAGGCATGGGCCGGTATGAGATCCTCTCAGTATCATAACCTTGGTTTCGCTGTAGAATATGTAAAACATAATACAATATCCTACTGCTGCCAGAATCATATATGAATTATTACAGTTACAATATCTAAAACATTTTTGATTTTCAAACACAGACTTAATCAGAGAGACATAATTAAACACAAGCTAGATTTAGTTGTAATTTTCAATTAAAATTGCTGATTGTTCAGAATATCATCGCCTTTTTGTCCCTCTGCTGTTTAAAGTGATACTGGTAGCAGCTGGTAAAATAGTCAGGCTGTCTGCACAGGTAGCTGTCCTGCAATCAACTGCTTTTACCCTAATAAGAGTGATGCCCTGGTTTCCACAACATGACTGGGTGTTTATAATTAGAACTATTTCCATGTGGCCAAATTTGCCTTTCTTGTAAGCGAGGGAAGGTATAGCAGTCGTCTGCAACAACAGGTGGGGGAGGGGCATCACTGTTTTGTTCTACTGCTCAGCCAGAGAAAACCCCATTTGCTCTGGCAAATTGTCTTGCTTCTCATTAAAAGGGCTTTAAATTACAAACAAAGTTAAACTATTTGTTTTGTTTTGAAGCAATAACTTTGTAAAAAGCGGCCCATGCCCAGCATGGACTCTTGTTTTTCCAATTTTTTTTTTGGAAGATAATTATCTGAATTTCTAAAATGATAAATTGCTCCAAAAATTACTTTTGAGTCATCCACATTTAGGCCTTGATGTTTTAGACTGGACGATGGGGAACTCAAAGACCTGAGAACGCTCCCCCAGCGTTACAGTTATCAGGGGTGACTCTGCTGCAGGTCAAATATTGGATCTTCTCTCCAGTTTGGGAATTGTTACAAAACTTAAAGAATACAAATCATAAAGAAAGTGACTGTAAATGTTTTGTACCTATCGATGCCAGAATATGGTTAAAATTCAAGAAATGTGGGACTTAAGCGTGAAATGGAAAATGTGTAGCATCCCTGTTTTCCGTCCTTTTTTTCTGTTCTTTTCCTTGGTACATGTTAAACCTAAAGGGCTACGAATTTGAAAGCCTTACCTCAAGGATTTCATATCAGTGTCATAATAATCCTGTTTGTAATCTTGGTTGACTGTGAATTTAGCTAAAACGGTTCAGAATTTCCACCACTTGTTACTTTACTTGGTGAAGTATTTTACTCCATTTCCTTCAGCTGCTTTTGATCATTAAGGCCAACATTTCATCATTGCTGAGACATCTTTGTAAGGTCCTGAAACATGCCAACTCCGTTTGTCTGCTTTAAGATGTGAACTGATCCTGCAAGCGTCAGATTTACTCTTGAGACTGTTTTTGGGCTGAATAAACATGTTAAAGCATACCGAGCAGTTATTTTTATAAATGTACATAAGGGGGGAGGGATTTAGCCTACTGCAAAATATTATTTGTGCATTGTACATTAGTTGCTTTGTATGAAAACACTTGCATGCATTTAATTGTTTTCCGGGCTCAAAGAAATATACGGTGTTATATGATGTAGTAAATGAAGCATCAAAGGTTATTTTTGAGCCTTTAATTTTAGCAGTTTACATATCTTGAATTTTACAATTCAGATGACAGTTCGACAGAATAAAAATAGCCTTTTAAAAGACCACTTATTGAGAACAGATAAATATCTGTATACTTAGTACTTTGTAGTAATTTGCTGTAATCCGATAGAGAATTTACTTAAATATTCCAGCTTTAAAGGTCGTAATGTGTCTCATGCTAACATGAGGTGAAAGTCTTCCAGAAGAAGTTTCGGCAGCCTGCTTTGCGCTCTCTGTGGTTGAAGCGAATGTGTCGTCTCCTCAGCGTCTGCACGCCTCCGAGTTCATCATCTTCCAGCTCGTTGAGTATCTCTTCCTCTCTGGACGCCATCAGTTCAGACATAAGCCTCAGTAAGAGCAAGCCGGTCAGATCCTGAAGGAGAACAGACAGATGAAACTGGGTTTATGGCACTACCAAGTCTCAGAAATACTTCTGCCTAAAATAAACATATTCAAATATTTGTGGGGGATTTTACACCTTCAAATGCCAGTATGTTTACATAACTCCACTCATTACTGAAAAAAGAAAAATCCTAAAACACTGAAATGATTTACAGAAAATGCACTAATGCCTATAATTATTAAGTTTTAAGAGGAGTCAGTGATTGGCAGCAATATAATTTTAATGCATAATTTTTTTCTACAATCTTGGATTGAAAACGACAAAAAAGAGATCCTAAGAACAAAAAAATGTTAGCTTCATGAAAACTGGCAAAAATATTAAATATTGTTTGTCCATTTCAGACATGTCAGTCGCTCAAAATTATCAATATCAGTGTTAATAATATTGTGTGGATTTTAGTCCTTTTAAAGCCAGCACATTTACATAGCACCACTAATAAAAACACAAAAACAACATCCATAAAATATATTTTAAGGAGTATTTTATTATAATCACCAGGTGCATCACAGATGGGTTGATGATTAGCAGCAAAAATGATTTCAAAGCATTTTTTTCCTGCAGCATCAAATAAAAATGAAACCAACTCACCTGAGTTTCTTGGGGCGAAAATATGTCAGCTTTCTAAACTCTGCAGTAGAAATATTATATATTGATATTTTTCACTTTAAAAGAATCTGCCTTTTAAAACTACTTCAGTGTAAAAACTTAACATCCAATATTTTTGAAATTTTTACCCCATTAAAGCTCAGAATGTTTAGATAGATTCTGTGGTTTTCATTGAAAATCCCTCTTGGAAAAAACAAAAAATAATTTACACACGCACACACCAACATCTGTAGCTTGATAACCTTGTTAAAAATGGAAAACAGTTCGAGTTTACCGACTCCCTTGAATAGGGGAAAATAGCGCCATCTGGTGAACAAACCTCAAAATTGATAGCTATTAGTCCAGAAAGGCTTCCTTTCTTTTCTACGACCGAGTGTTAAGGACACTTGGCTTAAAAAAAAAAAAAAAAAATGAGAGAGAGAAAGAAGTATTTTTTTTGTTGATATTACTGCTAACCCGTTTTAGGGTGAATAATAATAATGAAAAAAAAAAAGAAAGATGAGAAAAAGTATCAATAATAAAGTCAAAATAACAGGCCTTTCACAGACATGCCTTTTCTAAATGAGCAAGTAACTTTATACTTTAAAACATAATAACAAAGACGTTCTTTAGTGTATAAACATCCTGGGCCACACCGATTGGGAAGAACAAGGTGGTTTCAGCATTCCCACCATATTCCACTTTATTGTCAATATTTTAGCTTTAAACACAAAGCAGAATTTCAGCTTTTCTTCTTGAAGTTAATTTATGACTATATTCTGTAATGGAAAAGAGAAAATAATCCACATTTATTCCTTTATTCTCCCACAGTAGGAAAATTCAGGTGTACTAGCAGCAAAGTGAGAGGAAAAAAAGGAAGCATGTAGATTCAAATTAAAGTAAACACATAAAAACAAAAAATAAGAATAAGAACCTGAACAGGAAGGGAAAATTTACAACATATGAAAAAATGCAGTTATTAAAATGGCATACTCCAAAGAAATGTACAACAGAGTAGAATAATTTAAAAATTGAACATGATGTATGTCATTTATAATAAATGTTGCAGATTTTATGTTGTCTTGACATTCGAGGCTAATTCTAAACATTTCTAAAAAATAAATATTTTCTATCAAATTCAAGCTATTTTCATTCAACACAGCCAAAATAATTTAAAAAAATTAAAATAGTGCAAAATCTTCTAAGGGTCAATCAAATCAAAACAGATCTCTTGGTTAATGAACTCACCTTATCACTTATAAGGTCTGCTTGTAGGGTTTCCTTGAGTTCGTTCATTTGTGGAGCAGCACTCACATGGACCACCAGCATGGAGGAACACAAAGCCACCAGAAGTACCTTCATCTGAGAGCAAAGCATCTTCACTTCAATCAGCACAGACCCAAACTGATGTTCCCTGACCCTGTCCGAAAAGTCAAGTGATGTAGGAGCCGCTGGTTGCTGTGCAGATCGGATAAATAGAGTTCTTCGTCTTCAAATCCTCCTCATCCTCGAGCCAACGGAGGAATGTGATTGGTGGAGACGACTGAATGGGGTGAGGGACGGAGGTCATCTTTGACTGTGACAGCACTAACAAAAAATAAATCTTGAAACATCCAATAAAATCCACAAACATTGAGTTTGGGTGATTTAAACACATACTGTAACGTCTGTAAATTTCACCTTAAAACTACAGAAACTTTAACGAAGTTAGATTAATTATGTTTGTCATAATTAGCAGCCGCAGGAGCTTTGCAGGGGACCCATCACAACATGAGAGCTGCATGCTGTGCAGTGCTGCTATTGACCCATAATGACTCAAATGTTAATGGATGGACATTGTTGACCAGTTTAGCACTCGCCCACCATTCATATTATCACTTTGAATCAGTGGGAAGATGAGATTTAAGGGATTTAACACCTAAATATCATGCTACAAGTACACAACTTGTATTTAAAACTTACATTTAAAAAAATTAAGAAGTTTGTGGAAAGTGGAGAAGCTCAAGGCAGATGCATAGGAGCTCTCTAGTTTTTGTTTTTGAGCTTTGGCAGACAACCTAGAGCGGAGACTCTTGACTTTATACAACACTTTAAACTATCCTAAAGTATCCACAGGGAAAAAATATGTTGTCATAACAAACGTAGCTATAGCTGCTTAAACTGATAAATCTTAGCTTGTGCACATGGTTAAGGTTCACTAAGTTTTATTCTTGAGGGAGTCCATCCTATGTAGGATGGAAGGTGCTTGTGTGTCACACTTAAATGTTCCAGATCATTAAGTAATTTTTAATGTCAAATATAACTTGAGTGAATATTAAGATTAGTTCTCAAAAGATTATTTCATTTATAAGGGGGGAAAGCCACCAATGTCAACTTGACACTGTGAAAAAGCAATTGACCCCACACCATATAACTAGTGGTTCCACTGTTGGCAGCAACAACTACAATCAAGTGTTTGTGAGAACTGGCATAAACTGTGAAGCAATGCTGTTCCACTCTTTTTCGCATAATTGTTTTAATTCAGCCACATTAGAGGGCTTTCCAGAAGGAACATCTTGTTTAAGGTGACACCACACCCCAAACAGGTTCTAGTATGGACTTGGACTAGGCCCCTCCCAAACCCTCCTTTTGGTTATTTCTTTGAGCTATTAAGAGATGGACTTGCTGGTTTTCAGGAAATTATAAAACAACACAGTGCTAAAACTAGCTTCAAATTCAACAGCTTCAAATTAAAGGGCTATTTCACAGTTTATCTTTAGTGTCAACAAATCTGGAGGACACTGGACAATAATATTTTAGTGCTGTCAAAAACTGCAAATTAAATGGGGTTTTTTGGAGGCCAAAAAGCATTAAATTAATTTAAAAAATAAACTGCTGATCTTATTTTAAATAAATCAAATGTGAAAATTTCTCCAAAACAAAAGTCTTATCATTTTTGAAATTCACATCACCGACTAATATCAGAAGTGTATTTTGTAGATCACACTCCATAAATAGATGGTGACCTTTTCTGCCAGTTTCCTCCTTCTTCTCAACAGGACTCTCACTGATGAACCTCAGGTTTTAATCGAAACATGTCTTGACTCGAAGTGGCATTTTCCAGGCAGGCGTCCAGCTGAGCAGCAGTGGACGAAGGAGGAGTGAAGATCAGGTCACAACTGTCTACACTGCCAAGGTGTTTGTCATAACTAGTGAAGATTTATTTAAGTTAATATATTATAATGATTAATGAATGCATTCTTAGCATCCTTCATGTTGGTGTTCATGTCTAATTGATGATTCACGTTGAACTTTATGAAGAAATGGCTTCCTGTGCCTTGTTAACACAGATCATTATAACTGTGGGTAATCAGGCGAATATTTGAACTGACCTCACGGACATCAGCTTAGAGAGTGGAAGGACCCGAACGGTCATCTCAGACACTTTATAACCTAACAGCTGAACTTCAACTCAATAAAAGAGCTCTTCTTCAACTGGTAGTACAATTTTACGTCTGTTTGTGATTTTATCAGGTGCATCCTGAGATTATGGCTACAAAAACGCATGAAGTACTGTGCAAAAGTTTTAAACCACTCTTTATTTGTTTATTTTTTCATTCCAAGCAGGAGGACTTTCTTATCATCTTTTAAAAGTTTCTATATTTATTTTCTTGCTTTTTCACAGATTTTCATGCCAGGCCTGCTTGATCATGATCACACACAGGTGCATCTGTGTAACTTGTAACATTATCCAAAAGTCAGTTTATTCCAGTAATTAAATTCAAAAAGTGAAGCTCATTTAATATGTAGACTCATGACACACAGATTGATATATTTTTAGGCGTTGCTTCAGTTAATTTTGATTATCATGGCTTATTGCTATGAAGACCCCCAAATTCAGCTTCTCAAAAAAATTTGAGAAATTTTGACCTACTGAAATATATATCTATGTACTGTACAATATATGCACTCAATAGTTGGAGCACATTTCGCAGGAATTACTGCATCAATGTGGTGTGGCATGGAGGCTGTGGTTTTGCTGAAGCGGTAAGGAAGCCCAGGTAGCTTTATTAGAGGCCTTCTGCTCGTCTGCATTGTTAGGTCTGGTGTCTCTCCTTTTGCTCTTGACAGTATTTCATAGATTCTCTGTGGGGTTTAGGTCAGTAGGTGAATTTACTGGCCAGTCAAACACAATGATGCCATGGTCATTAAATCGGGTATACTTACTTTGGGCAGTGTGGAGAGGTGCCAAGTCCTGCTGGAGAATAAAATCAGGAATCTCATAGACGACTATGCTGACTTTGGACTTGAGAAAACACAGTGGACCAACACCAACAGATGACATGACACTCCTCAAATCATCACGGACTGTGGAAACTTAAAACTGGACTTCAACCAACATGGACCTTGTACCTCCAGACTCTGAGACCTTGATTTCCAAATGAAATAGACTTTCATCTGAAAAGAGGACTTTGGACCACTGAGCAACAGCCTACCTCTCTTTCTTCTCAGCCTTTGTTAAGATGCATCTGATGTTGTCTCTAGTGGCTTAACAAAGAAATGCAATAATTACTGTCCATGTTTTGGATACATCTGTGTTGTGATTGTTGAAGCGCTGACTCCAGCTACAGTCCACGTCTTCTGAATCTCCTCCCATCTTTTGAATGGGCATTGCTTCTCAATCCTCTGAATGCTATCCTTGTTATTTGAGAACCTTTTCCAATCACACTTTTTTCTTCATTCAGCTTTCCATCAGTCTACTTGGATACAACAATCTTTAGGCATCCAGATTCTGTAGTAATGCCAATTTGTGTCTTACACTGCTTGTGGACTGTGTCAAAGATGCACCTGCAACTAACCTTTCTTTCTTTCTTTCTTTCTTTATTTATTTATTTCACATTTTAACTGACACTTTTCTCCAACACACTGCTGTAGGCCTGGGACAAGTCCAGCTCAGACCACTAGATGTCACTGTATCCCCGTGTTTTCACCTCTAAAATTTAATTTTCTTTACAAAAACCTTTTACCAGTTTATATTCTGGTTTATAAAACACTTTTAATCAAAATAAACAGAACATATAAATAAATGTGGAAACTATGTTACACTTTTTGACCATCTGCTACAGAGCATAAAACAGCGACCAGAACTAATTTGCTAATTAGCTTCTCAATTAACTGGTAGGTTTGGAAAATGGCGACAGCTGAACACAGGATTTGTTCCGAATAACCGGGCCTGGAAGATGACTTTAATTTATACCCTAAGTGGGTAGGTATCAGAATAAAAGAGTTGAAGCGGTTCAGCCGCAGGTTCTGATGTTTCTAAACATGTTTATTTCAGTGTGTTGGTGCAGCTGGGCTTACCTCTCTGTGTTAGCAGTCCACTCACTGCAGGTAAGACCTACATGTTTATCGTCCACCATAATTTCTTCAAAGAAGCAGGGAACCCATTCCTAATGAACCACAAGCTTGAGATTCATAGTTTGAGTCAGGTTTTTAGGTAGCTACTAACTGAATAATTGAAACCCATAAGTACATTCAGTTTGTACAGTAACGGGCAAATACATGTGATTATATTCATAAGAGACACATTTTGAATTTTTATTGCCCCTATTTCAACAGGTGATGGTTGACATTTCTGAAGATAATCTCTGTTTCCTCTAATATAGCTTGGGCTCCATAGAGGTGAAGGATCAGAAGATGCCGTTTTTAATTTTCCTGCAAATGTGGAGGTTTTTCATTTATTTTAAAGGAAAATAAACGTATTAGTCAGTTATAGTTGACAGAAGACTTATGAAGACTCAAGGGTTCAGACCTAAAGTGAGAAAAGATTTAATCAATGGGAAATGGAAAGACAAAAAAAAAAAAAAAAAAAAATACTACAAAAAAAAAATAAAAAAATCCAGAAATGCAAATAATATCTCTTCAAAAAATATTTAACAATATATAATGGACATTAGATTTTAACATCCAATAAAATACGTTACTTATATTCCTTATCTCTGGCACACTGGTCCATATCAATAACTAAATCTGCAACCAAGAAAGCAGCACATGTGAAGTTTATATTTTATTCAATTGTAGCTGTTTTTATACATGTAGCCTTTTTCTAGGGTCTCCAGAAGTTGGTATGATACCTTCTGACACTATGTTTTCACTTATGAATCAAGGAAATGGCACAAAAATCTATGAATAAAACGTATTGGTAGGAACGTTATTTGGACATCAAAATGTATCTAAATATGACCAACTGTCTCCATTAATACTGATAGACATAAAGGAAAGGAATTTCTGATTAAACTGGATTCAAGGTAATTTGATCTGAATCGAACCCATGGCTTGAGAGCACGTTTGTTGCTAATTTATGCTTTATAAATAAAATTGGTTTGTTAACTGAATGAAGTTATTAAACTTTATTCAGTTTGGAGACCAGCACCAAATCATGTCTCAAGGCTCAGGTCCACTTGATACTCATTTTATGATCCCATTCATTCAGATCTATCAAATTTGAGTTTTTATTTAAAATTATAAATAAGATTATTTTTAAAGATTACGAGATTTACTTAATAATTTAACACTTTTCTCCATGACTGATTTTGTTTGTTTGATTATTGGCAGTATTACTTTATTTAGAAGTTTACTAATTTCTCAGTGCTCCTATATGGAGTTATGCTCCCTTATTTTTTCCTGACTATGCAATGACAGAGTCCATCTATTCTACTCCTCTGATCCACAACTATGTAAAGGGTTCATTTCAACCTAATATAATGCAATACTGTCAGACTCAACAGATTAGAAAATATGAATTGGTAAAAAGTTGTCTAATGAAGCTGGAAATTGTGTCAAACCTGCACTTCAGCACCATCACTCATGTTGAGGAAGCATGGGGTGACAGTGGGAAGGAAAAGTCCTTTTTAACTGGAAAAAAAACTCAAGCCTCTCTTATGGTTCTCAAAACCTGTTTTTTTTTTTTTTTTGTTTTGTTTTGTTTGTTTTTTTTTTTTTTTTGGTTTTTTTTTTTTCTAGATTTTGCTAACAAGAAGTGTGCTTCACATATTTCAGGGGAATTTCAGATCAAATGTCTCGAGCGTCACTTCTGGCTTTCAGTTAAGTCCAGCTTTGGTCAGATGGTCCAGTTTAATTTTGAAGGTACAACATGTGTCTGAAGTTCATGACAAAAATGTTTTATTTTTAGTTATTTTAAATTGTGAATGCAAAATGACAAGAATACAAGATGCGTTTTGTTACCTTCTGGTTCTTTTGTCCCCAGACCAGTATGGACTCCACACGCTGTCTCCTCAGGAGGCCGCCCTCTGTGGCTACACCGTCCTGATCTCTGACGCTGGAGATCTGCTCTTCCGAGCCTCATTCTTGGCCTGTCATGTAAGCAGTCAGGTAAGATGCAGCTTCTTGTGGAGCTCCAACATATTCCAGGAATACTAAACTACATGTAATTATGTCTGTCCTGCAGACGGGATCAGACTACTTTCTGCGTGTTTGGCTTACGCATGTTCAAGTAGATGGAACGGTGGCAGCGTTCCCCTTCCATCTCCGCTGCTCTCTGCAGGGGACGTGGAGCCCCAGAGAGTTTGTCTGTGAGGAAAACTACATGGAGGTATCAGCTGAGCAGCTCAGGGTGTTTTCATAGGTCTTATAGGCTTCCAGACAGAGGAACACGAAGTCCAGTAAACCAAAAACTGTAGCTGATTGCAGAAAACTGTGACTTAAAGCCGGTTTATTTGCAGAGGATGTCATTGGAGCATGTGTTTTCTGCAGGTGTCCATTCAGCTGTCTTACCTGCCTGTAAAACCTGGATATGAGGCAGACCTAGCCATCATGTTTCACAAAGACCAGTCAGGGAAGGAAGCTATGGTCCTGTCCCTCAGAGAGGCTGCTGCTTTGGGCTACTACGCCTCCCTGCAGACGCCACGATTCGTTCTTCGCTGTCCGTACTCGTCTCCGTTGTCGTACACTGTCAAGGTGCTGTATGGTCCACCCTCAACATTTCACTCACTCAGCTGGTTTTACATGTTCAAACTGCTTTGTTTTGCTTTGTTTCAGGAAAAAGGAGATGATCTGGAGGTCGTAAGTGCTTCTGTCTTTCACACATTCCCAGACGACTTCCTGGTTGACGCGTCCATTGCCTGTACTCTCAGTTAGTAGAGTGTCTTTAAATGCAGCAGCAGTAGGAAATATGCAATCATTCTGGAATTACCTCCCTTATCCTGTTTCGTCTCGGTTCCCCCTCCAGATAAAGCCAAAGCAGAAGGCTCTGACCTCTTGTGGACTGTCCCTTATCCTCCTCCTCCCCAGCTGGTTCACGGACAGTTAGGAGATGGAGGCGTGAGGGTTGGAGTGAACGGTCAGGCTCTGAGCGAAGCGGATATAAAAGAGAGGGGATACGAGATCAGCCTGCAGGAGGGACACGTAGCGGTTCGGGTTCCTTTCGGAGCTCAGGGTGGACACATCAAGGTAGATGCAGAGCAGAGAAATTTCTGTCTTTGCAATGAGTTTAAAGCTCCTTGTGGCAAATTTTTAAGAAATGTGGTTCAGTTTTAAGTTGATGTGCTCCAATTCTTCCAGAGTGGTGTGGTGAAGGGACAGTACAGTCAGTCCATGTCTGTGGATCTGTTCTTCATGAGTCAGTGGGGGGACCAACGCTGGCCTCTAACACAGCATCGTACCTTCAGGCATCTGAGGACTCCTCTGATCCCACAAAACCTTCTCCTGACCAACAGTAAGGTTTTATTTATTTTTATTTTTTTAAGGTTGAAGGTTGTTTTAAAATTTAAATGGAAAGAAAAAATATATACCTTGAATGTTATCTGCTGTATTTCTCAAAGAGGAATTGGATTAAAAATACATTTAGAATATTTAAGATACAATTATAAATAGCTTACGTATTAATTTTAACGGTTATTTGAGATTTTTTTTTTTTTTTTTTTTTTTTCGTAGTTGTTTTCAGACCATAGATGGTTGAGTAAATGATTTAACCAGGTCATGGATACCCACTGGTTGCAACATCACCCCGCTGCAACCAATATTTAAGCATATTTGAAGCGTTTTTATTGGTTGTTGAACATCACAGAAGGGTTTAAGTGCGGCATGTTTTTAATGGCTTGCACCAGTGAACATCATTATTAGTTATTTCTACAAACATACTAATCATTTTAC
The DNA here is from genome assembly GCA_014839685.1 of Anableps anableps. NCBI lineage: Eukaryota > Metazoa > Chordata > Actinopteri > Cyprinodontiformes > Anablepidae > Anableps > Anableps anableps. Next base: position 14,714,442 of record CM026085.1, read on the forward strand.
GTGATCTTTTGTGTCAGAAATAAAGGCTCAAATTTCAGATCTGTTTCTTTGTAGATAAAGACCCATCAGGGGAGTCATTTTCTGTCTCTTTGGGCCTCTTCACACCTGACGTTCACCTGCAGAAGGTGATGTTTGATGGAGGGGGGGATCTCCTAACGTGGACCCAGAACCAGATTGACAGCAACCTTGTAGTGTCCACGTTGTCTCTCTCCAACGGGAGTCTCTTCTACAGGCTCAATGTCTCCCTGTCACACCCGAAGGTCCTCCCAGAGGTGAGACTGATCAACGCTGAAAGATTTTAACGTGTCGACACGTCTGGTACAAGCTCTCATGTCTGACGCCAGCACATCGGCGGCGGGTCCAAGACGTACAGCTTCACTTTAACCTTTACTCTGTCCGTCACACCCAGTGGCGACGTGTTTTACCATCATGCCACTGTGAAGCATCGGGCTCCATATCCAGGTGAGGTTTCTCACTCTCTAGTTTTTAATCTGCAATAATTCACACAAGTGAAAAGCCCGTTGCTTTAAGATGTTTAATATAAAATTCCTAGATCAAGGAAGTTGTTCGTTTTTATAAAACACTGTCAAACATTTGTATCTGAATCTCTATTTCCAAGCTTTCTTTAGCTACATGTGGTCTACAAAATGTTTCAGTGCAGCACTTGGAATATACTTTTTACATGTGATCTGAGTTACTGCTGTGATCTTGTTTGAAAAGCATTTCAGGTTACCTAGTTTAAGTGATTTTTAAGGAGATGCACCAAGAAATCGACATCCAGCCTCCGTTCTGCCCCTGACTCGACAGGCCTGAATCAGCTGATGTGGGTCAAGGAAGAAACGTATTAAATATGTGACGTGGTAATTTGAAAATGTTTTGTGGGAAGAAAAAAAAAAAATGCTATTTTTATTATTTGTATAGTGTTTGAAATTAATTCAGAGGAAGGACTGAGAATATAAGATACTATTTAAATGATTTTTGTTTTCTATGACATGTCTGAGGTTCATTTGGGCTGTTAGAGAGCCAGATGTCTCGCAGATAACAGGAAGGCTGAACAGAGTAAGTCATGTTGCTCTGTTTTATCCTCTTGAGTTTCTAACCTCTGCCTGTCTTGGAACATCTGGATTTGGAAATGTTGACAGGCTTTTGGAAATCCTCGGGAATACAGAGAAAGACTGCTGTTTCTGTGACGATAATGGGTCTAACTGTGCTAAGAGTTAACATGAAGTAAATACAGTTTAAAGGTGAACTCAGTAATCATATTTTCTGTTTTTAATTATTGAAACCTTGTATTATAACTGCTCACAGGCTGTGTGTGATCTGCAGCCCAGATCTATACTGGTAGGTCAAAGCTGCACAGAACCTTCAGATTAAAAATTAACCACGAAATCTTGAGTTTTAAAATCTCCAACCATGTAAGAATAAATCTTTTTATATATATATATATATATATATATATATATATATATATATATATATATATATATATATATATATATATATATATATATATATATATTTTAGTCACGCTTTTTTATCACTTTTATTTTGAGGCTGTTCGATTGCAGAAGTGATCTCTGTAGACACAAACATGGAACCAATAAAGCAAATGCTTTAGAGAGTCTTTGTTGCATTTGTTTTCATCAGAATTCAGTTGAGATTAGCTCCCGTCAGTGTTTTTGGTCACTGAAATCCAAGTAAATGTCAGCAACTCTTCTTCTGAGCTGTAAATCTGATTAACCTCAGTTGTTTTGCTGTAACGATCCAGAACTAGGATCTCCCAGGCTGGAGGGGAAGTGCACAGAGAGCAGCCTGCTGGTGCTGCTGCTCCACGGGGCCCATTCTGATCTGCAGTGGGAGCTCTTCCTGGGAGCCCGCAGGCTGGACTGGGATCTGGTGGAGATGGGTGGATTCAAAGTAGAGGCCCAGGACGACTACCTAACTGTGAAGATTCCCTTCCACAGCCCAGGGATGATCTATGAGGTCAAGTTTTACACCAGTCTTCATTTTCCTTGAAGCATATTTGATTTTAAGCTTTGCTGGGTTCACTGCTGTATGAGTTGTTGCACTTGACTGAACCAACCAGTGAAGTTTTAATACCTTAAGGATTATCTCTTCATATCTCTTGTGGTAACTGAGATGACTCTATTTTTTTCTTTCTTGGTGTAGACGCTGTCATTGCGGGGCGTCATCGGGGGAGTGAACATATCTGTTGTGGATGCAGAGTCCCTGCAGGAACATGACCATCTCGTCCATAAATGCACGTTTCCTGCCAGAGAACTTCTGGGTACAAGACGGAGGATCTGACAGGAGCAGAAAAACTTTCTCTGTTTTGTGACAGGATTTTTGACTCTCCTGTCTCTGGCAGTGTGTCAGCCTGAGGGAAGGATGGTCGCCATAGTAGATACCACCCACACTGTCCCGCCTGTCCAGCCCAACAGAACCACTCTGCTGGACCCTGGCTGCGGCCCAACAGAGACAGACAGTGCCAGAGCTCTTTTCATATTCAACCTCAGCTCCTGTGGAACGACTGTCACCGTGAGATTAACATTCATTATATTTATTTAGCTTTTGGCTCTCTGATCTGATCTCCTCATTTCTCAGTAGGTTGTGGGGAATGATTTAGTTTATGAAAACCAAATCAGCTACTCTCAAGATTTTCAGCGTTCGGATGATCCTGTCATACACAGAGATGCTCCCTACAGGTGAGATTGTCTGACTGAAAGTGCTTGCCAACATTTATCCTGAGAGCCCCCCCCCCTTACTCATCCCAAACAAGATACACCATCCTCCAATGGTCCTTCTTACTGTCCTTCCACCTTTTACTGGTGGAGTAGATTCCCAGTCATCCAGGACTTGGCAGTCTTTCCTTTCCTTTTCTGTTCCTCCTTTCCACCCCTCTCCTAGCCTTCCTTCCTTCCTTCCTTCCTTCGTTTTTTTTTTTTTTTTCCAGGTACAAAATTTAAAGCCTGCCTACTGTAGAAATATTTACCATTTATTCACAGTGAACTTTAGTATTTCATATTGTAAAATGATTGTAACGAACCGGAAACTCTGAAACAGCGAGTCTGGAAAAGTCTGAATTTTTATGTGAAAAATGTGTGGAATCCTGTGGCTAAATATGTGCTTATATGTATGTAGTACTGAATATAAGAATACCTTAAAGTCCTTTGAAACGGTCCCTTTTTTGATGGCCAGACTCCATATAAACGGCAGAAAAGAGACTTGATTTGCTAATCAGTTGAATATTGCAAACCTGTGTGCCAAGATGCATGCATGAACCCCCGCACCACGCACACTCCAAGTTATAATCCATGGAGTTACTTTGCATCTGGTGCTTTTATAACATTTTGCTGCAATGCTTGAAAATGTGAGATTCAGGGTGCTGCCTCTGCATGTCTGTCCTCTTGTAACTTGTGTAATTCAAGTCCCGTCTTTTGCAGGCTGACGGTCCGGTGCAGCTACCCGACAAATGCACGACTATTTCTGCCGTCCAGCATCGTTCACTTGAAACCATCTCTGAACCTTTCAGTCGTCTGAGTCGAATGAAGACGTAGGGAAGCTGTCAACACAAGTGTTTGTGTGAAACTAATGGAATTAAAGCTTCTTTGTCATTGGTCCACTCCCCTAATTTGCTTATTTATATCTATAGTCCATTTTCAACAAACGAAAGGTGAATTTGGAAGAAAATCAAGTGTTCGTATAATGAATGTTGCTCAGAAAAGCCATATTTTTATGATTCTTTTGTTTTTCTGTCAAGAAGAAAATTAACTTTCAATTATTTTTGTCGGTATAAATCTTAATGGGGCAGTATCGTATTTTCCAGGCACATAGTGCCATTTTATAGCACAATCAAGTAACTATGTTACCTTCAGTTACAAAAATGTTGTATATATCAAATATGACTTAAAAGAAATTTGACTTTGCAATTTGATGCTTTTAAATTGGCCTCTTGTCTCTCTAAGGAGCTCCTGCTCTTTCCGACACTCCACCTTCAGCAGGTCATCGCAACAATGCTCCTCCATTATCCTGTTTACAACCGTTCTTAGGAGCATTGGACTGAGAAGTAGTTTGTATGATGAGCTCAGCAGACACCCAATTCCACCATCCTGCATGTTTTAGTTCTCCCCCTGGTTCAAAGCCCTGGTAGTAAATGCCTCCTCTGCGTGACCTGCTAACGAGCCATCATTTGATTCAGGTGTGTTAAACCAGGGAAAGAACCAAAACATGCAGCAATATTTCATATCAAATTACTTTTTCTTTATTTTTTTTTTTTTTTTAACCATGTTTATAGTTTAAAGCTTAAGAGTTAGGAAAATAGTGTCCATGTTTAACAATAGGATTGTCATGATTTGTGGAGGTGAAAAGACCCAAAGATCTTAAAGTGAAGTTTAATCACAAAACTGCCGACTTACAAAGAACTCAAGGACAACCACAGGGCACCGAGAACACAGGAAGCAAGGTTTCACATGAGGGGGGAATCCAGCACAGAAAGAAACTCTATTAAGTATGTAACATTATCTATAATGTATTATACTAGCACACAATGTTGCACACAATCATACAACGATACATTAATGAAAATCATTTGATAGTAAATATACTCACTTTTGCAGGTTGGTTCTTCCTGTTCATGTGACTGTATCTGCTTTTCACAAAGCAACTAATATGGGACTTAACAAGCTCCTCCTATCTGCACCTAACCAAATCGACGTAAAAGGAAAAAATGAAAGTGACAATTCCTCTAAAATATTTTGACATATGAGAAACCAATACTTAAGAATTGTTTTAAAATATGTGAACTTTAACACTGTATTACATCAAAAGTAATGATTGGATATTGTGTAATAACTGCATCATGCGTGGTGTAATCTTACCAACAGAACTGACTGAAATAACTTAAATAGCAAACAAAGTAGAACAGTCATTTGAAAAAAAAAAATTAGGACACCCAACCCTGTAATAGCTAATCTTGCCCTCTTTTGCTGAAATAAGTTCAGAAGCGCTCTTCTTGTGGCCACCAACCTATCTCTGACATCAGTTGATATCAAGTTTGCCCCTCTTCTGACTTCAAGCTGTAAGATATTGGAGGGGTATATCACATTTACAACATCTAAATGAGATCAAGATCTTGGCTCTGACTTGGCCCAGGAATTATAGTCCAAATCTGTGAAGCATGTAGGTGGAAGTTACATGGTCTGGGGATGCTTTGCTGCAGTAGGACCTGGCCAGCTCACTATCATTTATCAACATGAATTCTGCAGTGTCTCAGAGGGTGCTAGAAAAAATATGGCACCATCTGTGAAAAAAGTAAAGCTGAAACAGAACTGGATCCTGAAATTGATCAGAACACAACTGAATCCACCAAGAACTGGCTGAGAATTAAGAAATGGAAGGTCCTGGGCTGAGAAAAAGCCCAGATCCTGATCTCATTGAGATGCTGTGGGATAACTTGAAACAGGCTGAACATGCAAGAAACTCCTCAAACATCTTACAGGTTAAAGTGAGGAGTGGAGCAAACTTTTCTCAGACAGATGTGAGAGACCGGTAGATGGCTACAGAAGCGTCTCTGAGATTATTTCAGCCACAGAAGGTAGACTAGCTATTTGGGGGTAGGGTGAACTAAGTTTTTCCTCAGCAAGAAAACACGTTTTTGTAGATGAATTTTGTTTATTGGGTAAAACTATGTTAACTTTTGTGTTCTAACTGCAATTAAATCGCTTTTGTTCCAGGGAAATAAAAAGAAAAGTAAATAACACATCAGTATATAAATATTTCTTCATGAAGAACTGAATATTTTTTTCACAATACTGTATGTACAGAGCGCAGTTAATTTGGTATGTTTAAATTGGGGTTCTGTGAAAATATGAACAGTAAACATCTTACTATGGGGGGGCATCAAATAATGATATGGAAGAATCTGTTGGGTGTATGTGTGTTTTCCATTTACACAACTTCGAACCTGGTATTGATTAGTTAATTTCTATGTAAAAAAAAAAAAACTAATAGATGGTGTATTTTGTTCTCGCCATTGCTATCAATATGATTGTCTTCATATAAAACCAAAAGCAATTACAAAGTAAAAGACAAGCATTGGGCTGATAAATGTGAATAATTTGCTAGAGTGGATAAACAAGTTTAACCGGGAACAATTAGCGTTATTCTGTCAAGAACAGTTTCACTCTTTCTTACCGTTGCTGCCCCCTGGTGGCTGCTATTTCTCAGTGGCTCCCGGAAAGGGCTGATACCAACTTGTTTATCTTCACGGTGATGTTTTGTGGCTAAAACATTCATCCAGGGTCATTTTTTCTATCATTCCCTTAAAAAAAGATGTTGGATAGAACAGCACGAAGGCCAAGTCAATGAAGAAATAAGCATAGAGGCAGATGATAAAGAAAGCATGAAAACATTTTTATGTTTAAATGTTTTATGTTTATATGTTTAAAAGAACAGAAAATCGATTACCTTTGAAAAAGTAGGAAAACTAAATATGAAATTTTTACTTTTTTATGATGTATATTTCTTCAAGCATATGTATAGTATATGGGAACAGAAAACAATAATTAAATTTGGCATAGATATCCAGCATTAAAACAGAACTGTGAACATTTGTCTTGAGGTCATATTTCCATATTACTGCAGTAATTAACAAGTGAATAAGGTGTCACATTATGGCCATCCATGTTCTGGCGATTAAACTGAGGATAATTTCTTTCCATTGCTGAGCTTTTAGTGGTAAGATCAACCTCAGGTCCTTTGTGCTCTGGACATTTGTGGCATTGTTGAGACTTAAGAGAGAGGTTTGAAATTTTTTTTTTTTTTTTCATTTAGTGGTATGTTCTAGTCCTTACTACTAAACAAATTCTGCCATTCATATTAGCACCAGCTGTTCTGTCACTTTGACTTGATTCCTGAGAGGCTGCACCTTGGGAGGCAGCTGATTGTTTGTTGCTGTGTGGTGAAACAGAGTCATAAAGAGCTGGAGAGGGGGATGGAGTTTTGTGGTGCATGTTTGGTGAAAAATAAGTGGTTCACTTGTGTTTGTGTTGGTCAGTAGGTGTAGTGTGCTAGCAGCCAAGCTAGTGTTAGACACCAACACATTAGCAGCTATGGCTTTCAAGTTGATGTTCTGGTAGGTTGTGCTTGGTTGCACATCAAGTTTTGTTTTGAGTGGTTTTCTCACTCCCCCTTTTTTTTTTTTTTTTTTTTTTTTTGTAGCTACAGTGTGCCATTACTGCTGTCCTTATGGCCCACTGCAGGATGTGACCTCTTTGTGGAAGGTTGGTAAATCCTTTTTGTTTATCCTTCTGACACTTGCAGACAAGAGTTCTCTGCAGTTTGTATGTTTCCACAGGAGTTCTTCGACTAGAGTGTCGTGATCGTTACTTCATGATAGCTGTCAATCTTGCTGCCAATGGAGAAGTTCCTCGCTTTGAGGCTGTTGGTTAGTATCCCTGTTCAGCCTAAACACATTGAGGCTAGTAATGGATTCAGTGTCCAAATAAGGTGAACAGTTATAATTAACTGCTTACCTCCTTTGTTAACCAATAAAGTATCTTTGCATGATTTCCTTTTTAGATGAAACAGGCACATATGCTATCACTGAGGATTATGCAGCAAGGTGTGGTTACAGTGTCAGTGTTCTCTCTCTCCTGGGCCTTGTAGAGTTCAGGGCATCTTACTTCAGCTGTCACACTGAGGCGGTACTGAAAAATTTATTTATTTATTTTTAATACATAAATACACACACTAACTAATAGTTCCAACTTTGTCTCAGGGTGCTGGATTCTCATTCAGGTTTAACCTGATAACTACCTATGAAGGGGAAGATGCCTATTATGCACTCAATAAGACCTGTTCAACCCCTTTGCCTTGGTCACCTAGAGAGGTTATGTGTGAGGTCAACTACATGGAGGTACATCTTCACTAAATTGGCATGGGTTGGGTTTGGGGGGGGTTAATTATTATATTTAAAATAGGCCCTTTAATCATGTCACCACAGGTATCTGTAAGGAGTGAACTTCCCTGCTCATCTGGGTTAAGTGATGACTGGCGCGCACTCAGACCTGTATGTATTGCTCATATGTGTGTATGGTTCTTCCCCCCCCCCCCCCGGATTAGCAACTTTATAATTGACTGACTGTCTTTACAGCTGTACAGTGCCTCCACCCGAGACTGGCAGGTGGCCTTTCAAAACTCAGATGAGCACTTGCCACTCATGAACCTGTCTCAAGCTCGCCAGGAGGGCTATGTATTTGATCTTGTCAGTGACAGGATTGTGTTTCGTACACCTTATGGTCAACCTGAATCTTATCGCACTGAGGTAGCCCATTGCCAACTACTTGCAAGGCCCTACTCTTAAAGCGGTGTTTAACCAGCATCTCTTCAAAGGTTAATGAGGTTCCAGTAGAGGTGGTCCATGCAACAGTGTTTTCATGGCAAAGCTGGGTTGTTGTCATGGTTGACCTGATTGCTGCTTGTTCCATGGGTGGGTAAATTAGGCTTTTCTGTATTTTAACAAGTTGTGCAGTTTAATAACTGGACTTTATCCAAACAGATGAAGGGTCATATGGGGGTGGCTACATGACCTGGGACACTCCAGAAGCACTCTATCCCAGTCTTGGCAACACACAGATTAGCCTTGGCCTCAATGGTAACCTTGTGGAGGAAGCTGCTGCAGAGCAGAAAGGTTTTATTATGGCAAGGTATAACTCAACAGTCCAAATTAGGATCCCTTATAATGCTGAAGGAGGCTACAGGAAGGTAAAAAGATGCTTGACTGTAAATTTCACATGCACATTTGATTTGAGCTTATAACACTCTTCAATTTCAGAGCTTTGTGAGTAATGGGCTCTTTGAGTTCTACATCTTCAATCTCTATTTGAAACAAACTTCAGTGGCTGAACGCCATGAAGAGACTGTGCTGTGGTTTCATAGGACTCTTGTTACACCCCTCCTGCCATCTTCACTTGTCACTGAAGACCAAACTGATGTGGCAGATGGTGCCTTCACAATCTATCTTGGGAAAGTTCCCACAGATGTTGAACTGATTTCCATCCAGCTGAATGGGCAGGAATTTGCAGTGCCCTTCAGCGACACCATTGCATATACCCTTACAGAAGTCAGTCACTCAAACAAGAGTCACAGCTACACTCTGAGAGTGCCATTGCATGACCCAGTTGTCATCCAGAAGGTAAGTGCCTCTTTAAGAGCGTTGTCCAATGGAGTTTTAACTGCAAACCTCATGCTAACATATTTGCCTTTTAGTTCTCCAAAGAAAATGCAGCCATGTTGCACAAACTGGACACAAACTACACCCTGATTGCCTTGCCTGGAAATGACCCATACTACCATGCCATCTCAGCCACAGCACTAATGGCTGTCTGTAAGTCGTATCTTAAAACAGTTCTGACTTTAATGTTGGGTTGGCTAATCTCTGTGTTCGGCAGCTCTTCCATCTTTTGATGCCATCTGTACGGAGTCTGGGATTGACTTCAAGTTGACCCATCGCTCTTTTGACTACCTGTGGGACATCAGCATTGGCTCAGACCGACTGACACCAGCGCTGGCATCCAAGCGTGGCTACACCATGAGTAATGACAGCCAGAGTTTGCTGCTCAGTGTGCCGCTATTCACACATGGCTACAAATACAAGGTAACATTAGCAACTGTGTGTGGGGGAGGGGTGTTTAATTAAAAAAAAAAAAAAAAAAAAAAAAAGTTCTTAAGGCTGAGCTTGAAACTCCTTTCCTTCAAGGATATTGGTCTGAAAGGATTTCTTGGGACATTTACAATCCTTGTGAGGGATCATGAAACTTCTGACATCCAGACTTCCACCATCAAGACGTGCTTGTTTAATACTACAGAGCTCATTAGTAAGAATGCATTACTATAATGGGCAGGGGGGTCTAGCTTGTGAATATAAACTTGAGCTTTATTTCTCTGCAGTGTGTTCAACAAATGGGTGGATGATTGTGGTGGCTGATCTGTCTGTCCCCACAAATGAGATACCACCACACGTTCATCTCATGAACAGCCAGTGTGTGCCCAAAGAAGTAGATGGCACACGAGTGCTCTTCTCATTCCCACTTCACAGTTGTGGTTCCATAGTTCAGGTAAAGATTACCTGTTTTTGTCATTAGCGTGTTATTTTAAAGTGTTAAACTTTTTGTTCCTCCTTAGCTGGCAAAGGGAACTGTAACCTATCAAAACAAGATTTACTTGGCCCTTTCTGAGAACGTCACTGAAGGGTATGTCTGTGCCACCCTGCCCCAAGCTGCAATTCATAGTACCACATAGGTGTCTGTTAATTTCAGTTTCAACCTTCCACAGGATGACTGTGCAGTGCATGTACCCTCTAGCTAGTCTCCATCGACTCTTCTTGGTTCACAAATTTGAATCTGACAAAGAAGGAGTTGGCAGCATGATTCCTTTTGTGGAACCTATAAAAGGTATGTTGGCTTGGTCAAGAGTTGGGACTAGGTTAAAGGAACATCCCTTAAACTCCATCTTTCTCTATCTCTAGCTGTACCAACACATACTAGTAGTACTACTATTGCAACAACCACAGTTGCTCCCCAAAGAACCAGAAGTCCCACTTTGCACCTACCTTCTTTCTACCCTACTGCTCGGTACATCAAAGTTTACAGGGTTCAGAATCAACTTGGCCAGTTTGGTAAAAGTAAGTGGAGCGGGGGGAATTCTGGAACTCAAATTTATGCATGACTTATCTAATGTTTCCTCCTTCCAGGGACTAAAGAACCCATGCAAGTAAAACAGATTCCTCAGGGTGTTTAAGGAATATTGTGTAATTTTAAATGTTTGACTTCAATAAAGAGGCTCTTAAAACATGGACTGGGTCTGTTTTTAGTCAATTGACATTTGTCTCACTGAAGTGATGTTTAAGAGATATCATGCATTACCATGATCTGAATGGGCTGTAGCTAGCTAATCTGATGGTGGGAAGATGCTGTTTAAAAACTGATGCCATGCTGCTGGGATTGAAACATTAACCCTTCATAGGCTTGGAGCATGTGGTCTTAAATGTCTTCTGTCAAACTTCCTATGCAGCAAAATGCATTTCTTTGTGTTTAAGGGGGGGAGGGGTGTTTTTAAAAACTCCCAAGAAAATCATAGTATCAGCTGTTTCATGTGTTCTTTAACCTGACACAGAATAGTCAGCCACCACACAATGTACACCAATACATTGTGCTCATTCATATAGTACTGATACACAAGCTTGAAAGCTTTTATCAGCTGTTAGATCAGAGTACCCCATGTAATTCTGGTACACCACATACTTATGTAAAAATATGACACATTGCTGGGGAAATATACTCTGGCAGTTGTCTGTAAATGTTTGATATGAACAAATGTAGTTAGAATTACAGCAGCATTTCCTGTTCACACTTCAGAACAAGAACCCTTCAAACTCCTGAGAGATATATATATATATATATATATATATATATATATATATATATATATATATCTTCTACATTTGTTCATGTCAAACACTTACAGACAACTGAACTGCCAGAGTGAAACTATGGAGCGACCTCAGATTTGGAGTAGATTGGGAAAAGAGAAATGGAGGTAATTGACAGTTTCTGATGAATATCATAAGAAATAAAAACATCTTCAGCAGATCATTGTTGCTCATCAGGTTCAGATAAGATCTTAAGGTAGCACTGTGTAGCTTTTTGACTTTTTAAAAATCTCTTTCTAACTTGTTTTGATTCAGTTTGTAGCCCTTGTGAAACAGAGGTTGATAGTGTTGTAGCATAAGCACAAAATGTAAATTGCAACTTCTGCAAATCAGATGTAGTGCAGTTCAATGTTGCTTTGCTACCTTTGTTCCAGACTATTAGCTATTTTAATCATGAACAAGCATCTCCCAGAGCTTGCTTTTATATAAATAGTACCTAAAATGCATTAAAGAATATATTTTGTTTAATTTTTAAATTTTGTTCAAGGCCAGTGATCCAGTCTAGCTTGGTGAGGAATGGGACAATGCTGCAGAACAGACAGGGACCTCACCACCATCAGCACTGGAGAAGAGACTCCCCACTTGAGCATCACCACCACCCTCAACGCCTTCACCTGTGGTTACTGCCAAATCCATTAAGACTTATATAGGCAAGCAATGCCTACATATGTGTGTGTGTGTGTGTGCTAACCCTCCTGGAAGACATTAAGGAGACTCAGAGGGTTCACAGTCTCTCCTGAAACATGATGGACCAGTCGCTGTGGAATCACCCAAGGGTCCTGTTTTTCCCCCTCTGGACAGTTGCAGAAGCACTCGAACAAAAGCTGGCAGAGCCTGTCTCCCTGAAAGAATTGGTAAATGATAATGATATAACTGTTTTCATTGATTGAGGCATAAATCGATCTGTTTCATACTGCTGGCTATGATCAAGAAAAGTTGCTGTTTGTTCAAACATGGTAAATGAAATGATTTTAATTATAGCATACTTGCATCAAGGTTATGCTGAGTTAAATATTGGTGAATGGGCAGCTTTGATAACATTTCAATGCATAACATTTTGGTGCTTGTGGTCCAAACCACATTGAACTCATGAGAACCAAGTCCCATCGTAAACCTCTCTGGGCAAACACACATGGGGTCACCATGGAAACCAAGGAGAAAAATGACTGGGTCCCAGGTGGGTAACTCAAGTGGGCCCCAAGTATCAGACCCGTTTCTAACCCATCTGAGTCTCACACATGTTTGCTGTATGGTCCTGATTTGGGACAAATCTGTATGTTGCCTAGGTTTAAATATTGTTGCCATGTTCAGATGGGTTTTTTTTTTCTGGTTCTAAATAGAAATAACTTGTTCTTTTTTGGTCAAATATATTTGTCTTAGATGTCTTGATTTATAGCTGCAAGTTTATTTTAGTATGGAGTCGTCCTACAAATAAGATTAACACGTGACGACATCTATGGACATATTCATCCCTTGGACATTTAAACAAGGGTTTTACATTCGGTTCCATTCCAGTTCTTTTTCAGTGGCCTGTTCTTTACACTGCGTTGCCAATGTTATAATGTGAGTTCAGATGTTATTGAAACTGTTCGATGGACTCAAATAAAGCACCTGAATCTATTTATGACACAAATTTTTGTAATATTTTTTTACTTTGCATTAAAAGTGGAGTTGAAGTAAAATTCAATTCAGTTCAAAAAGGTAAGTAAAATTAGAAGGTAAATTGAGGTATATTTGAAAATGTATTTTTAAGCACCATGCAGTGGACTATAAGTGTATTATCAGTGCACTTATAGCAAACCTAAAAGGTTACTTTCAGTATATTTCAATGTGTACTTGAACTAAAAAGCGCACTAGAAGTCTACCGCAAGAAAACTAATAGTATACCTAGAAGATTACTTTCAGTATATTTGAAAGTGTACTTTCTAGAAGTAAAAGTAAGCTTGAAGTTTTAGTACAAGTAAACTAAAAGTATACCTGGAAGAACACTATACTTCAAAATATACTTTCATCAACTTAAAGTGGGCCAATTTAGAACCAAGAAGTACACTTGATAGTATACTCCTCATACACTTGTATCAGTGTATTGGTAAATAAAAGTACACTTGGGGAAATATACTTGAGTAGACTTAATGACATGCACTTGAAGTATACTTCTTTTAGGTAAGGGATAGTACATCAGCTAACATCCTATCCGTCGCTCAGGACACGTAGAGAAATAACCAGACACTGCTGCTGGCGCCACATTATCAGGGTAACATAAATATTTTGTCAACAGGATCTAACGGCTTCTTATTTCATTTTTCTTGAGCTTTTAAAGCCGAGGTCTCCAACCCTACTCAAGAGCTGCTGTCCTGCTCCCACACACCTGAATCAAATTAATGGCTCCTTACCAGGCCTTTGCCACACCTGATGGGATGCTGAAGAGGTAATTCAATCTGGTTCAGCTGTGTTGGAGCAGGGATGCATCTAAAACCTGCAAGGCAGCAGCTCTCCAGGACTAGGGTTGGACACCTGCTTTCACGCGTTGAGACAAATGGCAACTTTAATGCGCTCTGTAATCGAATGTAGTTTCGTCACCTGACCAGCAGGTGTCACCAGTGGAAACGTAACAAACCAGAGCTTGTTTACTTTTGACTGTCTTCTGAAACCACGAGTCCGTTTGCGTTTCTTTGAAGCAAACCATTAGACGACCATGAGCTACACAGAATCACGTTTATTGGTGAGTTTTCTATCAGACTTTAATGCTCCAGTCAAGTTCTGTGAATTTAATCAGCCGTTCGTCCTGAAACAGAGAGCCAGGCAGACCGTCCTGACATCCATCTCCAACAGGACCCTGCAGCACCCCTCCTTCCTGCCTCTGTACATGCCTGCAAGTTTCCATCACACCTTTCATGGAGACGCTCACCCAGGTGAGTCACTTCTATATTAATGTAAGTGTTTGAATGAAGCAACATTTAGTGAGCTCATTTTCTTTTCAGGTTATCCACTGAGTCCTGTAGAGTTCTTCTACACAGACCACACTCTGCCCTGCGGGAGGAGGATCTATAATAGTCTGAGAAGGAAGATGGTGAGTCAGTCCACACTTAAAGATGTAGAAGAGCTCAGAAAATTAGAGTATTACGGAAGACGAATTTTAAAAAGCACAGAAATATGGTGTAGCCTGCACAATCATTGGGAAGACTTCTGAGTTGACAGCTGCCCAGCAGACAGCTACTGAAACCCTCTCCAAGAAAAAGGAGTAAGTCATAAAAAGTCACTGCTAAAGAAGCTGAATGTTCACCTTCTGTATCCAAGCATATTCATGGGAAACTAAGTGGAAAGAAAGTGATTGAAATAGGGTACACAAGCAACAGGGATAACTGCAGCTTTGATGGAAATGTGTTCAGCTGCTGAAATCAAGGTCCTAAAGTCTACAAAAGGCACAGAATCCAAGTTCCTTGAGGTCCAGTTTGAAACTGGTACACTCAATGGTGATTTAAGGCGACATATCTTATGCTGGTGTTGGTCTACTCTTAACCCCGCAGAGAAGAGTATTTTCAAAAGAAAGATGAGACGGCAGAACCAACAATGCAGATATCTGCTATCAAAGAAACCTGGAATTCCATTTGGCCTCAGCACAGCTGATCGCCTCCATACCACAGCACATTGATGCAGTAACTCATGCAAAAGGAGCCCCAACCAAATAATGAGTGCAAATACTTTACAGAACATGGAGAAAATATGTAATAGGCTGATATTTCTGTATTTAAAAATCTATTTTAATTGGTCAGATGTAATATAGATGTAACCTGTGAAAGTTAATTTTAGGTTTTCGGTAGCTGTAAGTGTAATTATCAATATACAAACACTTGAAGTATATCATTATGTTGGTATTTAGTCCATATTAGTTTATTACTTTTTGAACTGAGTTACAGAAAGTGTTTATGTATAAAAGATCAAGAAGCCAAATGGATCGAAGGGGTGACCCTCAAAAAATATGACTAATGGCTGCTTGTTTGCTATAGAAAATATCTTTAATCATTTAAAAGTAGTTTAGCATATTAAGCTTGGTGCGTCTTCAAAAAAAAGGTGACATTGAGTTTTATATATAAAAAAACAAAAATCAACTAGTTAATTGTTTTCTCTCTTCCAATCAGGTGTTTGATTGCTCCCACCTCAACTCTCCTGTCCCCATCATGTCCGCCTGCATCGCCCCTCCCAACCGCCCAGACCCATTCTGGGCCGGCCCACACCTCACGACCAGCCTGGGCAGCCCAAGATGGAGACTCCAGAGCATCCACCCTCCTCAGGTGCAGCCACGGTTGGTCGTCATCCAGCTCACTCAGCAGGAGGACCAGGTTATTACCAACCTGTTGAAACTCCACCACCAGCAGGTGCCCCAATGCAAGGAGAGGACCACTGCTGCACACCTTGACATCCCAGGTGCTGTAAAGTCAAATCCCAGACATGTCGGCACAGCTTCACTTGAGGAAGCAAATAAGGTTATCGGCATCAATGCGCTGGAGGAGGGACAGAGATGGTCAGACGCAGAGTATGAAGCCGCCAGCACTCTCTTGAGCAGCTTTCACCAGGCGGGTGACTTGATAGGAAAAACAGCGACACCTCCTGATCATCTGCCGTCCCAAACCTCAGAAACGGAGCGAGAATGCCAGACATCATTACCATCATTAGTTACCAGTTCACGAGACGGAAGCTGCATCAAGGAGAGTGGAGATGTCAGGTCTGAGGAGGACATGACCACATGCCCACCGGTTTTTGAGAGCGACCTGGAACCGGAGAATTCAAAGATGGAGAGCAGGTCAGAGGAGCGGATGCTGACAGATCTGGAAGGGGATGCTGTCCAGGTTCTGCTTAGCCTCGGGGAGGTGATGACTCTCAATGTCATGCAGTGATTGTATCAAACCGAAGGATCTTTTTTTTTGGAATGAGTCTTTGTTTTGGTTATGGAAGCAAAAAAAATGGGGCAATTTATCCTCTGAAAAACTGCTAAAAACTTCCATTCATTTTTCTTATTTATTTATTTTTTTTAACCTAGTTTTAAAATATCTTAAATATATGTTCACATTTGTACTGTAACATTAATATGTTATGTTCAATAAAAATGTTCCCTTTACAAACACAAGACTAATAGGATTTTTTTTTTTTATTAAAAGTACATCCGCTGGTTCAAACAGACCACTGTTTTACAATTTACATTTTAACATATTTACATTTTTTTTTTTTTTTCTACAAAGTTAAAAGGTTTACTGACTTAAAAACTGTAGGAGGAGCTGTAGGATTCCAGCACAAACGGTTTGAAATATCCTGAGGTGATCAGCAGATCTTCCTTCTGGTGGGTTCACAGCTCAGACTCCTGAAAACTTGGCCTCCTCAGTGACGATCAGCAGGATGTTTGACGTGGCAGAAACAGGAGAATGTGGATGACTCAACATTAACTAGTATCTTACAATAACCCCACGTTATCTGCTCAAGAAATGTCTAGAATGACTGGCATCTACAGTTTCCCAGACATTATTAACATGCATGCTCCGTTTGTTTTAGCATCTGCAGTAAAGGATCTAATCGAAGTTCTGCGTTGCTTCAGCGGTATAAGTTAGGGGATTATATACAAGATGTTTGCTGATAAACAGCATTTGTTGGTGTTTTCCGTCTTGTTGTCCTTCAAGCGTTTATTCGGCGTAAACGTACTCAGTGGGCCTTGCCGTGTTTCACCATCCTCGTAGCCTGAGAGACCCTGTAGCGCTCCTTGATGTTTCTTCTCCTGACGTGCTCGTTGGTGATCTCGATGACGTTTGCATCGGGGAACCAGCCCTTCTGACCGTCAGACAAACGCATTCCTTCGTACCAGCCTGGAGGGGGGAAAAAAAGAAAAAAAAACGAGGAGGGGAAAGGAGGTGGGCGAAAAACAAGGGAAGATTGAAGGTTTTTCTCTTCATGCAAAAAAAGTCAAAAATTAATAAACTGCTAAATGAAGGTTTGAGGATTGAAGGGGGTATGTACAGTCGAGGAAGGGAGCAGATCAGTGAAACAAAGGTAAATTTGTTCGCTTTAGGATACAATTATTACCTATATTTGAGTATCATATTTGCAAAAAAAAAAAAAAATAGAAAAAGGGAATTGAAACTTTCTATGAGGCAAATTTTGCAGGTTTTTTTTTTTTTACCCTCGTTGGTTTTGCGGATGACGTTGACGATCTCAGTGGGGTCCAGGCTGAGTTCGTCCGCTTGCTGGGCGACGTACCGCTCCACACACTGCACCTGAGGACAATCTGACACACACATAACCGTAAGAACGCACCAAGACCAAACACGCAGGATCTGTCAGTGGCGACGCCGTGCGTCGTTCTCACCCCAGTCCTCATAGATCACTTCTTCATCTACGTCTTCTTTGGTGGTGCTGGGGAAAGCTGCCAGCCATCTCTGCATGTCCGACCTGTTGACACGAATGAGCGTCGACTCGACTGAAGCAGAGCCTCACATTCATGACCTCCTAATGCAAAGGCGAGCGCTTCCAATATTCTAACGCGCAGCTTGTCGGGGTTTACTACGGCTTCTTTTTTGGGTTAAAGGACTGACAATTTGCACAAATTGGATTATATGTTTTTAAGGTTTTAGGTCAGGATTATCAAATTTCTCAAATATAAATTGAGAAGTTTACATTTCCTTAGGTGAAACTGTCTTTTAAACTGTATGACTTGTGTTGAATGTTTCCTTCATTAAGCTTCCCACGATAGTTTGCAGGGGTTCTGGCCCATTCCTCCTGACAGAACTGGTGGAACTGAGTCAGGTCTGTAGGCCGCCTCTCTTGAACACACCTTTTCAGCTCTGCCTAGATATTTTATGAGCATTCACTAAACATTTACTTTATTGTCCTTAAGCAGTTTTATAATAAATTTTATTATATCCTTAGGGTCATTGTCCAAGATTGAAACATCCTGGCTGATATCTTGATATTTCTCCAATATTTCCACATAGTACTCTTTCCTCATGATGGCATCTGCTACTTCTTCTCTGCTTCTTGATTAATTTTTTATTAAGTGATACATTCGGCCATTGCAGAAGTTTTATTGTCTCTTTCTGAAACTTAAACTTAAAGTTTCCTTGGCTGTGTGTGGGATTATTGTCTTCCCGAAAATCGCTCCCTTTGTTTCATCTTCAGGTTTGTATCAACAATGTGTTGAGTTCTGCTGGAAAATAAAAGCAACTCCATAAAACCTGTTGCCCTGCTTTCATCTAAAAAGAGGACTTTGGACCACTGAGAAACAGTCCAGTTCTTTTTGTCTCTAAAGAGACCTCTGACATGGTTTCTGCTTCAGGAGCAGTTTAAACCAAGCAATGCAACCATTGTAGCCCATGTTCTGACTGTGTCTGTGTGTTGCGTCTTAAAGCCCTGACTCCAGCTGCAGTCAGTGCCTTGTGCATCTCCCTTTAACTTTTGAATGGGCTTTTCCCTCCACTCAACTTTCCACTAATATGATTGGATAGCAGCAAATTTCTTTAGCAATGACCTTCTGCGGATAGGTCATAATGTAACGTGTGTATTAAAAAAATCTCTATGAAGGGTCTTATATTTTATTCATATTTTCTGAGAATCATGGCTTTTCATTAGCTGTACGACCTAATCATTAAAATTAAGAGAAACACTTGTAATCCATGCTTTTCTGTGATGAATATAAATAATATATGAGTTGCTGTTCTTGAATATCATAACTAAAATAAATCAACTTTTTGATTTGATTTTATTGAGATTAGCTTTTATACACAAATACTCACTTGGATGGGGCTTTGAGGAGCCGCTCCATCATGCGTCCCTGGTGGTTTTCCAGCATGACGAGGTTGAAGCAGTTCTCATAGGTTGCGCCACCAAAACATTGATCTAAAGGCTGAGCCTGCACCAGAGATCGATGAGTGTAGTCCACCACCACGTAACGGTCCGAGCTGTTCGGCACAAACCAAACCAGACAGCAGAACTCAGTCAAAGGCAAACACGCAGCTGGAAGGAGGTTTAACTTGTTACACTAAAATGTACCTGGAGGCATTCCAAAAAAAAAGACAATAAACAAACAAAAGCAAGCAGATGTGTCACGTGTATGTACTGTACAAGTATATCTTCTCTTAAACGCTTAAATTCCTTTGACATTTCCCATCACATTTGAGGAAGTGGCGAATCATTTCATGAGTGGTGACAGAAAATCAAAGGCCCGCATTGGTTCGTAGTCACACTTTTCACAGGTGACGTGTTTAGCTATGACTGCTGCATGACGAGGCGAAAACAGCAGCAGAAATCTCCCAACTAAGCATACTGAGGCTGAGCTAAAGAAAAAACAAGCGATCAGACCAGTTTCAGCCTCATGTTACTGAAGACCAGCAGCATCACAATAAAGGTGGTAACACATTGCTTAGTTCGTTAAGCTCGAAATGAAAATTAGCTAGGATGACGTGTTGAAGACAGTTTGTTTCACTCAGATGGCTGCATACACTGTATTTAAGAGCAAAACAATTACAAAAATAGTTTGATATTAAATTGTACAAAGTCAGGATCAACTCAATTATTAATATTTTGCTACAGTACAGAATAATTTCAGAGATTGTTTTTATAAAAAAAAAAAAAAAAAAAAAAAAAATCTTCAAATTCAGAAATTTAAACTGATTTTGATAGTACTGGCTAGGATTTCTGTTTAAACTGTATGACCTGCATCAAATGTTATGGATTTAGTAATTACTGCAGGGGTTTTGGCCCATTCCTTCTGACAGAACTGATGTGACTTAGTCAGGCTAATAGGTCACCTTTTTCACACACCTTTTCAGATCTGCCCAGCTATTCGCAGCAGGACTGAAATCAGCTTAGTGATGACGTTGTTGTCCTTAAGTCCCGGTGAGGTGAAAACCCCACAACATGAGTGCATTTACAAACTGTAATCTAGTTTTTTTGTCCTTTTGGAAATAATGGCTTCTTCCTTTCAGAGTGACCTTTCAGCCCATTTTGGTACAGGACTTGCTTCAATTTGGGTAATGGCACTCACCAGCTTCAGCAGCATCTTCATAAAGTCTTTTATCTGTGTTCAGTGGTTGATACACACATTTCACTTGTTAATTTCTAGGACACAGGACCTGTCTTCTTCCTGAATGGTGTGATGGCTGAACATATCCATGCTTTTATACTTATAATTATGTGAACAGACAAATAGGGCACCTCCAGGCAACTGGGAAGCGTATTCAAGGTTGAACCAGACAGTTCTCTTCCTGATTTCTTTTGATTTTTTCACATGATTTCACAAAAGGAAGCAGTGTGTTTGAGGTGTTGGCTTAAAATACATTACCTTGCAAAGACATGAATGACATCATAAAGGACTTTCCCCAGATTTTTTGAGGTCATTCTGGTTTCAGTAGTAAGTTATACTGTTTTAATGAATCATAATGTTTATTCTCAAGGTTTTCTGCCTTACCTTTTCTTGATGGTAATTAGTAGGCGATCGTTAAAAAGGAAGAGGTAAACCGCTGAGAACTTGGCCCTCATGTTGACAAAGGTTTTTGATTTTGACATTTCTTGGAGCTCTCCCCTCTTCTCCAGGACTCGAGTCCCAGAGATGATCGGGAGGGCCTGGTAAGGACAGAAAACAAGCCGTCAATGTTTAACCCCTTAATAAACAATAGACGGACATATTGATGGCGTTCCTGTCTGGGCTTACCTTGAGCTTATCAAACTCCAGTATCTTTGAGATTTCAATTAGCTCTTCCATCTGTCTCATCTTTCCCACATCTCTGTTACAATGATCAATGATCTGTGTGCGATCAAGAGGGGTGGGGGGGGAGTCAAATTATTTATTTTGATTTAAAAAACTTCCTCTGTCACTTTAAATCAGTGGGACTATCAAACCTGATAGTCCCAGTGGGACTGAAATCAGTCTGACGCATTCCTCACTCAGCAGGAAATCCGTCCCCAACACAATAGCTCTCCATCAAGTCTCCAGTTATGTAAAGCAGTGGACATTTATGCGGAGGGGAAAGTGAAGAGTGAGGGTTGTTTACCTTAGAGACAGAGGCCAAAGCCTTAGAGGCGGTCTGCTCCTCTGGCGTCCCCTCCTTTGTTCTCTTCAAGATGTTCTGAAACAACAAACAACCTTTTATTTAAGCAGGTCGTTCTTTTCCATGCGGATCCTAAACAGGTCACGGAGAGGTGGTAAGGCGAGCCCACGTGTGTCAGGAGGTAGTGAGGACTGATTGGGAAGGATTACTCGGGAGTGATGGCATTCCACAGTCAAACAGCATGAAGAACTCAGATTACTGGCTGTTAAAGGAAATAAAGAGAAACCGAGAAGGGTCACTCGCTCTCAATGAAATGACGGAAAGTAGTTAAAGCTTTTAAAATCTAATTGTTTGAATTTTTCAGTTCCACATTAATGAGGTGAACCACCTAAACCAGAGTAGAACAAGCGTATTCAAACTCCCATAAATAGCACCTCAAATCGTCATGATCAGACTTAACACATTTGGCACATATATATGACAGCTATATGCCAGAGGGAGTAGAATATGTTGGGGTTTTTCGTAACTTTTTCCACAAATCCTGTTAACACTGTGCAAATGTTTTAAACCATCCATCGTTTTTCTATGTTGTGAACCTAAGGAACAAGACTTCTTTCTAATGTTTTAAGATAGATAGATAGATAGATAGATAGATCAGCAGTTCTTCAGGAGTTCAGGAGACTTTTTTGTGACTTTTGTTGCTAAATCACTTTTTGACAACATGAAAACATGTCAGGCCTCATAAACTACCAACATCAGATAAATGAGAAGTCATATCTTTAAAAACGAAGGGAACAACATCCAGCAAACAGCTGACACAGGACCTGAAATCTTATATTACTTTATCCTCTACTGTAAACTCATCAATCAGATTATCATCTACCGTAGCTAACAGCCCTGGGTTATCTTTGGTATTTTTTTTATAGATTTAGCTACATAAATCAAACCAGAATGAGTTTTTGTGACAAGCAACTAAGCATGGGCCAGTATGACAAAAATAGTTGTACGATATCACAGAAACTTTAAACCTAAATGTATTTTCCTATTCTAATTTATTCAAAACAGAAAAAACATCAATTAATCCTTCTGCTGCTAATATATTGGAACATTGTAATTATTAATGGTAATGTTATCTGTAATGGCTTGTTTCCAATGAACATTCCTGCACGGTTTGGTGCCTGCTGTCAGCTGCTTAACAGAAATGCTGCCCCTAATTTGCTAACTTTAGCTTTAAAACAGCGTTTCCCCAATAAGAGTGACGGGTGATGTCTATTTAGTTTCCACACCATGACTGTCTGTGTTTTTATACCCAGAAATATTTCAAAATGTCTCTTTCCAGTAAGGAAGAGGAAACTGGGGTGCCCTCTTTCAGCCAGCTGACCGTTAGTGCACAGCTACTGATGGGGGAGGGGTAGCGCTTTTATGATCCACACAGCTGGAATATAGATCTAATTGGCATCTAATCAAAAGGATTTTAAACCAGAGTGGTTTTAAAACCTCAACTTTTTACAAAAAATTTCAAACACTATTAAACAGTTAGCTGTGTAAAAGCAGAGCCCATTGGTTTTTTTTGATTAATATAAAAATACTACAATGCAAATGTGAGAACAGAAGTTTCAAGCCTGAAAGGGTTCTACCACACGGTCTTCTGTTACATAGTATTTCCTTAGGACAAAGGTTTAGAATAGCAACCATAATGTAGCAGAACCTGTTGTTGGTGTGTTATTAAATAAGTGAATGCCTCTCTAACTAGTGTGTCGTACGCAACATTAAGCACCCGACAGCAGAAGAGCATGATTTGCAGGTTTCTATTATGTGCTCCAGCCTCAGCGGAGGACCCTGCTCAGTTGCCATCTTTACTTTAAATTGGAGACAAAGCTCTAAGGCGTAGGGAATTTGAGAGACAGCTCCAGGTACGGCTCTTTGCGGTCGAGAAAAACGTTTAAACTGTGATTACCTTATGGTGCTTATATTGCTAAAACATGAGGAGCTTAAAGTGTGAGCAGAGCTTAGTCTTCCACCTTTTTTTCTGCTTTTAAAATTCTAACCAACGTGATGCTGCTGACCTCGATGAGCATCTTGATGCGCGTTATCCGCTGGAAGGGCAGCAGCAGGAAGGAGATGAAGGGCAACCGTTGGCACTGAGGTCGCTCCTGAAGGCGGTTGATAACTGTGGCGAACTGTTCATTCGTCTTCCTGCAGGTATGCAGAGGGTCAGATTACATAGCATCAGTTTTAGTATTCCTGCAAGTGAGTCACAGCTAAGAAGAAGCCAGGGTGATTTCCTGGCAGCTGCTGATCATTTCTGACAATGTGAAAGTTGGTTCTCACATGAGTCGGCTGTAGGTCTTTTCTTGGTAGGTCTGGTTGCGGACATAGTCAATGTAGGTGGAGAAGTTGTGCTGGGCGTGATAGTGGAGGATGTTGCATATGTCTGGGAACACGATCTCCTTGAATATGTGGTCTTCCAGGTCTTTCAGGAACCTGCCGCACACAGTTTCATTAAACACCCCCAGATCCTCCAGATAACAGCTCCAGCTGCATTCTGCTGTTACCATCAGGAATCACTTTCCCCTTTAACTCCTTTTATCTCCCGCCGTATGATCTCTCACCTCTCGCTGACCTCGCGAACTTTCAGGATGTTGGAAAAGAGGGTTTTCTTGTCACTGATGATGATTGTCTCTGTCAGCTCCCTGCTGTCCATGAAGTGCTCGATCAGAACGCGGAGGGACCGCAGGTAGGAGGCCTCGGAGGTCAGGACCTCAAACATGCTCTACCAAGGAAAATCCAAATCAAAGACTGAAAATTAGAACAGAGCTGCATTACTTCTTCAGTCCTTGTTTGTTATGTTTCCCAGCCCTGCCAAA
This sequence comes from Anableps anableps, assembly GCA_014839685.1. Classification (NCBI taxonomy): domain Eukaryota; kingdom Metazoa; phylum Chordata; class Actinopteri; order Cyprinodontiformes; family Anablepidae; genus Anableps; species Anableps anableps. The sequence goes on from CM026085.1 coordinate 14,738,825, forward strand.
CGCCCTGCACTTAAGCTGATCCCTCCACTGAAATGTCACTAATAACTGAACAAAGTATCTTAATAAATTACAACATCATATCAGCGCCTCAATTCATAAAGTGAAACTCATGTTTTATATAGATTTATTACACATAAAGTGCTGTTTCAAATGCAATGTTACGATCTTAACTGTAGTGGGAAAGACAGCTTACTTGACAGTTGTCGAGGAGCGAAAGAAGCTAGCTGGTCACAGCATGCAAGCATATTAATAGAAAGTTGAGTGGAAGGAGAAAGTGTGGTGAAACAAGTGCACAAGCCTTAAAAATCCTCTTGTTTTTGGTCTTGTGTATTATTCTCATTTACTGAGAAACTGACTTGACTGACTGACCTGGAAGCCATAATAATTGAAAATAAGAGAAATAAAAGCAAGAAATATAACACGTCTTGTGTAATGACTCTATATAATACATGAGTATCACTTTTTGAACTACTGAAATAAATGAAATTTATAATAATATTCTAACTTGAGATGTGTCTCTATATATAAAGTAAGATTATCACTTGTGGATAGTATTTTGTCTCCTTTCAGCTTTTTTCGTAATGCCACAGCTTCTTCTAGTTCGTCCTCCTCACCTCCTGGTACTTAATTTGTTCAGGAGTGAGCTGGTCCAGCAGTCCACTGTCCCGTACGGCTGGGAGATCTTGCCACAAGGTGCTTTGACTCACTGCGGGCACGTGGCTACTTTTGGCTACAACGCTTTCATTTGACCTTCCAGAAATACTCTCGCTGCGGCGTGCCGCCCAGTCCATAGCATAGTCCGTGCTAGTTTTGCTGATGTTGCGAATAACGGTCTGTCGACGCAGCTCCTTTTTGATTGCGAAGTCGCTGTACGTTTGGTACAGAGGCTCTGAGGTGAGAGAAATTCACATGTTTTGGAAAGAATTCAGTTTGTCTCCAGGATACATTGTTACAATGACAAGATTAAGAAAACATGAATCCCTTCAGATAAAAAGCAACAATTAATCTCCTTTATATTCAAACACAAAGCAGGTGGTAGATAAGTGTATTACCATCTACAATCAGACTGCAAAATATAAACAAAAATAAAACAAACGGATAAACTTCCCTTTGATATTTAATAACTATTGTTCAATGTGCATGCAGGTAATATTCTGTATGTAGCTTGTAAAATATAATATCGTTTCCATTCAGCTGAAATTTAATGAATCAACAGGTCAAACTCAGTCAGATTGGAAGGAGAGCATCTGTGAACAGCAGTTTTCAAGTCTCGTTGCGGATTCTATACTGGATTTAGGTCTGGACTTTGACTAGGCCTTTCTATCATATGAAAAAGCTTTGATATAAACTATTTCAAACACTGAAACCTTCTACAGGTTTTCTCTTTGGCCTGCCCTCTACCTCTATTCATCATTTCATCAAATTTGACCAACTTCTTCCTGTCGTAGTACAACATGCAGCATGATTCTGCCACCGCCATGTTTCACTGTGAGGAGGTTTGTGTTCAGGGTGATACGTATTGTTAGTTTTCCATCACACAAAGCATTTTGTTTGTGACCAGAGGATCTTCTACCACAAAGGTTTTCATAGCTTGCATCCTACCATGGCTTCCATCTTTTCACTTTTCCGTAAAGACCAGATTTGTGAAGTATACAACTATAGTCTTACCATCTGATAGGTAGGACTCCCACTTGAATGAAAACGTCCTTCTGACTGGAGACCTGAAACAGGAAATACAGAGTGAGACGTGAACTGACGTCCACAGGTGCTTTTCCTTTTGTAGCGAACACTGTTAACTGTAGATTAGTGATGTCATGCGTTGTCATAATGACCGCTGATGTTTAGAAAAATGACGATGCAGGTCAGAAAGTAGTTGTTACTGACTGTCGTCTGTCAACGTTGACTTGTTAACAACAGGATATTACAAAACAGGAACACAGTAACTTACCGCTCCGAATCTTCTTTCTCTCCATTGCTTTTATTTTCTTCCTCTATTATAAAAAAAAAAAAAAAACAACAACAAGCATTTGTTCAGATAATGAGTAATTCAGCACAGGAAGAGACTCTGATGTTGCTTAGGAACAAACCAAACAGGTTGATGGACTGCGTCGGGACATTACTGGTCCTCCTGGAATCTGTCTTCGGTGGAGTAGGTGGGGGTCTGCAAGGAACCAGAGGGCTGCTTGGAGGAGATGTTTTGGGGGGTGGTGGTCTGACCCAGATGGATGAGGGGTTGCTGCCATTGGAGAGCAGAGAACCATTCAAAGGAGCCCTCGGTGGTATGGCAGGTGGTTCTGCTGTGTCCTCCAGCTCAGGTGTAGAGTCTGAGGTGCTGTGGGGAGATTTATCCCGAGGAACTGGTTTGTGGATTTTTATCTTAGGAACATCCCGGAGCTCCTTCCTTGGAGATGAGAGTTTTTTAGCGCCGTGGCCAGCCTCGGGAAGCTGGATCTCGTAAATACTCTCCTCCTCGTCTTCTAGGGGTTGATTTTGGACCGGTGGCGGCTGAGGATTTTTTCGAGATACAACAGGACAGCGAGCGAGGGCACCCTGAGGACCCTGGTCTGAAAGTCTCCTCGGACCCCCAGCCAGCAAAATTTCCAAAGACTGATGGAACTGTGATTTCGTCGTTTTCTCATTTACCACTGGAGCCCCGTCTTTCTCATCTTCTGCATCACTCTTCTCTTCCCTCCCATGTTCTCCCTCTTCTCGATGATCTTCCATCTCTTTCTCAGCTACATTCACTTCCATCTCTTTCTCCGCTATCTGCATTTTCATCTCATTCTCTGCTTTCTGCTGTTCAGTTTCTGTCTCTTCTCTCTGCACTTGCCCCTTTCTCTCTGCTCCCTTCAGTTCCCCTTCTATCTCCACTTCCAACCGATTCTCTGCTTTCTGATGTTCTACTTCCTTCTCTTCTCCGTGTACATCCCTCTTATTCTCTGAGTCCTTCTTGTCCACCTCCTCTTCAAACTCATGCTCTGCTCTCTGTCCTCCAACTTCCTTCTTTTCTCTCCGCTCTTCCACCTTCTTCCTGTTCTCCCCACCTGGATACTTGTTTTCATGCTCATCCACAGGCACCCATATGAGCATCATGCCGGGTCTCTTTCGATGGCACATGCAGGTGCAGGTTTTATTGTAGCAGCAACTGAGAGGAGAGTATAGCGGGTCCTCTGTGTTTGCTTCAGCTGCTCCTGTCCCCTCAGCCTCCACCTCCTTTCCATCAGGTGCTGGAGACACACAAGCACAAATGCATTTATGCCACTTCCAGGCCAACTTGTCTCCCTTATATTTTACAACCACAAACATCGATGTATTTTACCAGAATTTTATTAAACAGACCAAAACAAAGTAGTGCATAATTGACAAGTGGAAGGAAATTTGTTCACGGTTAAGTGTCTTATCTATTTAACTTCAGCCCTCTGAGTCAATCCCTTGCAGGAAAAGCTTTTCGTGTATTTACACCTGCAGGTCTTTAGGGGGAGCGTCTCAAGTCTCGACCTGCTTTGCACATCTAGACATCAATTTTAAAGTCTTGCCACAGATTCTAAACGGGATTTAGCTCTAGAAAAGCATCCCCACAGCATAATGTTGCCACCACCGTGTTTTATTGTTTTACCATCATGTTTATATAGTGTACAGAGTGCAGTGATATGCATGGTCAGTTTTCTGCCACACGTAACATTTTCATATAGGCCTAAAAAAAATTCTATTCTGGTCTCATCTGACCAAAGCACCTGGGTCCACATATTTGCTGAATCCCCTGCTTAGCTCATGGCAAACTGCGATTAGGACTTCTTTTGGCTTCCTTCATGCCACTCTTCCACAAAGGCCTGTCAGCTGCTTCTCTGACTGATGCTCTTGGCAGGCCAGGTTGGGTAGAAAGAGCACTCTTTTTATTTTAAGATGATTTATTGAACAGTGCTCTGAGTTGTTTGAAGCTTGGGATGTTGTTAACCACAACCTAACCCTGTTCTAGACTTCTCCAGAGCTTTATTTCTGACCTGCTTGAAGAGTTCTTTGGCCTTCATGATGCTACGTGATGCACTGATGTTCTCTAACAAACCTCTCAGGCCTTCACAGAACAGCTGGATTTATACAGATAATAAATTGCACAAAACTGACTTCTGGTTGGACTGGATTTTATTCAGGAGTATCAGAGTAGAGGGGGTTGAATAGAAATCACCGGCACACCTTTTAAGTCTTTATTTGAAAAATAAAACCATGCATTCTCCTTCCGCTTCCCAATTCTGCACAGATTTGTGTTGGTCTACCACTCAATTTAATATGCATTGAGGTCTGTGCTTGTAATGTGACAAAAAGTGAAAATGTTAAAGGGTATGAATACATTTGCAAGACGCTGTATGCAAATATAACAAGTGTACGTGATTTTCTTTAACTGGAATAATTGGTACATTCCAGGAAAAAAGTCTAATATGGGTCAGCAAGTCAACATGAAAACAACAATAAGAGGAAAAAAATTATAAAAAGCTGATAGCTTTTCATCTCTCTGGCCACTTTCCACAGTTCCTGCAAGGAGACAATGAGATATTTTGAAGCCAGTGGAGCCAGAAGCTTCAGGTCTGCCCTGAAGCTTCCTCCCAGTGGGACATGTTTGCAACACCGCCCCTGGAAGGCATCCAGAAGGCACCTAGGGATGTCCAAACCCATTAAACTTGTTCATTTAAAAAGATAAGAGCAGCAGCTCCTCTATAAACTCCCACCAAACAGCTGAGCTCTTTCATGTACAACTCGCACAAAAAAAAAAAACGTAGGCGAGGGCTGGAATGTGGATCAACAGTTTTTCCTGTTTTAGCTACTTAGCTACTTCTATGCATCTATGGAGCCTCCACCTGAGACAGCAACTTGTTCCCAACCCTGAATTGGTTGGCCACCTTTTTGTAAATTAAGACCATGTTAGATCCAAAATCTCATCCATTAGTGCAGAAACACTTTCAACATAAAACAACTGTATGTAGTTTGAAAATAAAGCTACATGAAGAGCTCCAGAAAGATCTAAAAAAAAATAAAAAATAACTATGAGCTGCAACTTTAGTACTCATTAGGAGAATATATTGATTAATGCAGTCACTAAACTTGAGTCAAGAAACCAAAGGTCTTCATATTGTACTTTTTAACATTTATCAATGGTTCTCCAGGTTTTCGAGAGGTCTTTCAAAGACGTCACTGGACTGACTGGTCGTCACTCATTTCTAGTCTAGCACTTTCAGCTGATCTGAACATTTTGGCTGTGAATGCTTTAAAATGACGAACAAGAACATGTGGAGGACAAAGGAAAAGCTTTCCAACCTAAAAATACAGATGAACAGAACGTAAAAGTTATGACTTTAGGAAAAGGACCCAACAGAGAGGGATCATCCTTCAGCTACTGTTTTATAAATTCACCTAAAGAAATGGGAACGGGAAAGTGCCTGAAGATCCGTCTTAAAATAGGTTCTTGCAGTAAGAGTTGTCTGTCTAAGCATCCACTGCATTTATTCAATTCAATTCAATTCAGAAATACTTTTTTTATTCCACAAGGGAAATTAAATGCCCTAAATTCATCCAAGGAACTGCAAAGTGTTCTTGTGGATCATGATGCTGCAGGGTAGGAAGGATCTCTGGTAGCAGTAAGTCTTTCAACGACTCTTGAGAGGCTTCTGACTGAAGACACTGTTGCTGCATGACGGTCTCATGACTGTCCTAACTAATTTCTCGATTTCTGGGCACCAGAGATGATATATTCCACAGTAACATGTCCTGGATGACACCATCAGTTGTTGGCAAGTGCTGCTAATCCACCTCATTTGCTTTTGCCACTCGTCTTTAAATCTCTCTCTGGCCATATGGTTAGAGAGACGGAGAGAGAGTTGCCCATTATGATTCATGAAAGAGGTGGTTTGGACTTCCTCCTTCTCTCTCTGCTCTTTGGTCCTTCTCTGCATCCATGTAGCCTCCTTTTCAACTCCTCTGGGATTTAGGGTCATAGTTCAGGTATTATTTGAGCTTCTGAGATACTAATAAGCTGCTGCCAGTTGTAAAAACAACGAAAACTAAAAAAAATATCAACTAAAGTCTACAAAAGGAACAAATCTGAACTAAGAGCCACTCCAACATGCTGCCACCATGAGCAGTGCAATTCTACAATTTATTCACACATTTAGTAATAAATAAATTTACTCCATGGGTTGTCCTTTGAGTTAAGGAGCCTTTATTTGTCTAAATGATTCAGAACAGTTAAGGGGCTTATAAAAAAAATCCTGCCCAAATGGTCTGGTAGTTGATTGAAAATGAGAGATAATGAAGCCAATCATTAATAAAATTATTTGAAAGGCCTTAAGAAAACTTGAAGAATTGTTGATTATGACCCTCTAAGAAAACAAAAAAGTCAAGATGGCTTGAGACCTTTTCTCAGTTATGCATTTTGGCACAGAACTTCAGATTCTTCTAAAAAAAATTTCTTTTTTTTTTTACAGTCAGTGAATAAAACATGACATGAGATCCTTTTGTTATATCAGGGCAAAGGTGATCATAGCACGTGACCTTTTAATAGAGAAAATATGATGATTATCTATCACCTTATCAAGGTTAGATCATTAAATATGTATCTTACACTGCATCATGTCCTGCACTGTCACTGGAATATGTCTAAATGTAGCAGGAAGACTGACTCAGTAGTAGGTATTTCACTAAATCTTATGTGCCAAGATCCCCGTTCTTGAATGTTTGTAATTCTTAAGGCTGTGAGGAGACTCAGCTCTTCCTTGTTTCACATCAGTCAATCAGGCTGACACACAACAGCTTAGCTGAGCTGAGCTGTCCGGGCAGAAAAGCGGAGGGTGCCAAACCTGTCTGGGTGTCTTAAACTCCCTGACTCTGTTGTACATTTTAAATTTGAAAACAATTCATACCAGACTGCTAACTCCTCCTCCATGCTGCATGTGTATAAAGAACTACAACCTGGCCACACTGTACATCCCATCACCTCCTCTTCAGCTGGTTCTTGTGCATTTTATTTTATATTTCAGCCTATTTCACTTTTTTCAGTATTAAAAGTTTAAAAAAACAAAACAATAAATAGTGTTGCATGTTATCAGGCAAATCTAAAAGCTCTAAAAGACACTAAGGATAAAATCTCAGATATCTTGCAAGAGTAAATTAAACTTTTTTTTGTCAAATTTATAATGCACATGGGTCTAAAACTAGATTTAGTTCAGTATTCAGTGTGAAACCGCTACCAGTTCAGGCTGAACTGCAGGTTGTGGGTGAAACAGTTAGAAGATAGAGGAACTGAGAATCACATGGGGGCATCACATGAAGATAAAATACAGTTTTTGAGGTCTAATCCTTGTGTTAAAGACCAAATGTTTGGTGATTATAACTGCAAGGTAAAAGCCTATATCCTCCATCGTTTTTGATGTTTTAGATTAGTGCAGCTTGTTGCATGGAGGAAAAGTTTGTTGGTTAAGAATATAGAGGAAGAGTCTAAACCAAAGGAAATGGTTTTTTTTTTTTTTTTTTTTTTTTTTAGAACAGGTGACCTGGATGCCCTGGAACAAAACTAAACGTGGAATTGATTTGCTTTAGCTCACTAACAAATTCATTTCAGTCTTCAGGTATTTCCCAGACAGAAAGAAGTACTAACCTCCCTACCAGAGCAACAGATTTCTAGCTTGTTAATCTGGTGTGACTTTGGTTCCTGCACTGAAAAAGACGGGGTTAAAATAAAATGACCCTCCAGAAAAATACTCAAATTCCCAGAAAATGACGCAGAATGCACCAAGACACTTCCTACCATCCTGAACCACAGATCTGAGTGGCTGCCGTACCTGATCGTCGTCTGTCCATGTTCATGCCTTCGCTCTCCTCTCCTATGCTCTCCTTTTGTTTATTCAGGAAGCGGCTCCTCTTCTTAGGCAGCGGTGGCGCCTGCTCTGTTCTCACCTGAGGCTGTGGGACAATGTTCTCTGGTTTGGGTTTTGTCTCGGGTGGTTTTTTCACCTGTTTACTTGGCGAGAGTTCTGCAGCACCATTCACCAACTGCTCTCCTACTTCACTGGAGTCCTGCTTGGTAAACCTTTTTGCTATTTTCTTGACCTTTCCGTGCATGGTGCCTGAGCTGCAGCCACCGCCCACGGGAGACGGGGAGTTACTGTGTATTGATCTAGGAGGGATCTCTGGTTTTGGTTTGACCTCCGGTTTGAGGGGCGACGTAGGCCGTTCCTGGACTGACATCGCAGCTGGTGGTTGTCTTCTCTTTTAGGAAAGAGTCAGCGTGGGAATTTCATCATGACCTAATGAAAAGAAAAGGCAAAAAGAAAAGGAAGATTTAATGAGTGTCTTAAGCAACTTTTTACAACAGGGGAATAAACTAGCTCAGTGTTAGCATCAGCATGTCATCCTTGAGTGAGACTTTGAGCTCTGAGCTATAAATCTACCTAAGGAAAGGCTCAGGCTCTGCTCTGCATTGCATGAGGTTCACTCCTTTCACTGAGCACACATTTACACGATTTAAACCCAAGATAATGTCAAACCAGTTCAACTGGGTATTGATTAGTGTGTTTGCAGCACTACTGATAAAAATCTTGGGATGTTTTTCTTGTCCCATTCGGTTTCCTTTATATTCTTCTGAAACTTCTTACAATGTTAATGGTTTACAGCCATCAGCACAACATGAATTATTCATTTACTATTTTACAGCCCTTTAGCTTCAGCAGCAACAGGGCAACGATACTGATCAATAATAGTGCTCACATTTCAGTCAGTCTCCGCAAAACCAAAGCAGAGCAGAAGTTTACATCCTGTGAAAGAAGTATTTGCTTCCCAAAGATTTCTTCAGCTTTTTTGTCACAGCTGAATGTTTTGAGATCATTAAATACGTGAAATACATACAATATGAGACTAAGACAACCAGAGTAAATACAAAATGCTGTTTTAAAATTAAAAAAGCCATCCAATCAACCTGATGCTATGTGAACGTATGACTTCCTTCTAAGCCTAATAACTCACCTTTCCAGATGCCATCAAGGATTTACGAAAACTGGTGATGAGTCTTTGACAGTGCTGAGGAATTTCAGCCCCTTTCCTTTTTGCAGAATTATTTTAATTCAAACATCTTGGGGGGTTTTCAAACATGAAAATCCTGCTTAAGATCCTACCACGGCATCTCAACTGGACTTTTACTAGGCCATTCCAAAACATACATTTTTGCAGCTATTCAGAGGTGGACTTGCTTGTATGCATGAGATCATTGTCCTACTGTTTACAGTAATCAGCAAATTAGAATATATGTTCTGATGAGGTTTGTTCGTCAGATTAAAAGCACCTTTTGAAAATAACAAGCTTCAAGCAGGTGTTAAACACACTTTTTTTTAATCAAACCTACATTCTGTATTAAGTATGTTTTTTATTGGTCTGATATATTCTAATCTTAAACCTCATGTTTTCATTAGCAGTAATTGAGAAATCAGCAAAATTAACAAAGAAATAAAGGCTTGAAAACATCAGTCTCTGTGTAATCAAGTGAGACGGTCTTTTGTGTCCTTTTTGGTTTGCATTTGTGACTTGAAACTCTTCCGTGGGAAGGTTCACCACAAAATCACAGTTAATTTGTGATTCACCAAAGGATATTTACTTTTCCACATTGAGACAGGTTGGTTAGGGTAGATTTTTTTCCCTAACTATTGAAATTATAATTTAAAAACTGATTTTGTATTTAATCAGGTTACCTTTGATAGTAAATGTAGTTTGAAGATATTCATGTGCCACAAAAAGCATAAACAAAACTTATAAGGAAGCTGATTCTTTTTACATTTGATAGAAACACAATGTTATTATTAGTGCGGTGGTAACCCCATTTGTTGTGGATGATTGGGGACTTTCTGCATCACATTTGCCTCTGTAGGGTTTCTCCATATACCTCGAACAATTTACAGACTACACAGAATATATGAATGGATCAACTGAACAAGGTAGTATCTTTCATGTATAGGCAGAGTTAAATCAAGGGCAAATTATCAGGATTTTCTAGCACTTCCCAATGACAATCAGCACTTATTAGCTAAGATATATACCGGTATCTCTAAATATCTAAGTTTCCTTGAGGACAGGTCAGAATTTTATCTTGTAAAACAAAAGCTCAGGATCTTTGGAGCCTGAAAGGCTCTTGACCTGCTCTCAAACTTTAAGCAGGTAAGATGTCCAGATTGGCTTCCACTGGAGCGTGGAATGAAGGCAGCATATACTGCCATATATTTAACCTTTTAATTTTTACGCACCCACAGCAACACTGCGCTAAACACAGATGTTCCTCCTTGGCTGATAAGATGATGTTATGCGGATATCTAATATTTAAAAACGGTAAATATTGACCTAATTTATCAGCAGGGCAATGTGCTAAGCTAAAGGTCTCACTGGACTGACTTTACAATGCACCTGGCTCAGGATCTAACTTCTGTACTCCAGTAATATTACTGATCAAATTTTAACAAAACCTAATGATCATTAAGCAACAAAGAATCATTAAAACAAGAAAACTGCTTAGAAGGAAGAAGATACTAAATTATTATGCAGAATACTGTTTGTACAGACAAGATCACATTATAAAGCCAGCTACTTTTAAACACTATAAGAAACCTCAGAATGTTTAAGTAATATTGCCTATATATGTTTAAAATCAGAAGCCAAAGTTAGCAAAAATGTCTGTTCAACTCTAAATGGGAATACGGTTTCACAAAACCATAACACTGAACATAAGAAGGCTTAAAGCCTGTGATTTTATACCGTAAGTCCAGCAGGAAAGCAAGGCTTGTTCTCTTTTATCTACGTTTAGGTGAAGTTGTTTTTCTGGGTTTAGAGCACATTGATAACAAAGCCTGAATACCAGAGTTGATATCTGTATTTAAAAGCTAGTTGAAAATGATAAAAACAGACATTTGAGTCTGGATATTCTTTATATTCAGATGTTATTCCCCCAGTATGACTTTATGGTTGAAACTAAAAGTTTACATACACCGAATAAAAAGAAAAATACACATTTTTTCCTCACTGTCTGAAGTTAAATCAGACCAAACTTCTCTTGTTTTAGGTCAGTTAGAATTATTTCTATTTGCTTATGTCAGAGATTTATTTAATAATGTCTACAAATTCAGAAGTTTACATATATTTCCTCAATATTTAGTAGCATTGCTTTTGAACTGTACTGTAACCTTTAGGGTTTCCTTTGAATTGTTGGGAATTTGTTCTCCTTAAGCCACTTTACTTGGAAGACCCATTTACCCCCAAGCTTTAACTTCCTTGCTGATGTCTTAAGATGTTGCTTCATTATTTCCGCATAATGTTCTTTCCTCATGATGCCATCTATTTTGTGAAGTGCATCAATTCCTGCTGCAGCAAATCAGCCCCACAACATGCTGCTGCCACCCCCATACTTCACAGTTGGGGTGGTGTCCCCAGGCTTACAGGCATCCCCGTTTTTCCTCCAAATGTAATGACTGTCATTGTGGCCAAACACTTTAGTTTCATCAGATCACAGGAAATGTCTCCAGAAATGACGTTTTTTGTTTCTGTGTGCATTTGCAAACTGCAACCATGTTTTTTATGTTTCTTTTGGCGCAATGGCTTCCTCCTCACTGAGTGGCCTTTTAGCCCATGTCGGTATCTGTTACTAGGCTTACATCCAGACTGTTTGGAGCAGGTTGGTCATGTGGCCATGGCATGGGAAATATATATAGGGAAATATATGTAATATTTATAATGTCTGTAAATACTGGTTATTGGCCATAACAGCAGTATTAATATCAGGGATCGATATCGGACAAAAATTTCATATAAGTCAATTCTGAATATTTTATAAGGAATTGGACCAACAACAAGTAGCACACACTTGAAAAGTGAAAGGATACATGATTTTCAACATTTTTAACATTTTATTCTGAAATGTTGACCAGCTTCCCTGCCTGTGCTGAAGAAAAACATTCCCACCGCATGATGCTGCCACCACCATGTTACATGGTTTGGTATGTTGCTTGGTCTTCATGATGATGCTTGTTCTCTAATGTTCTCTAACAAAACTTAAAGAACAGCTAGACTTATACTGAGGTTAAATTACACACAGCTGGACTCCAGTTATGCTGTATAGGTATCGCCTGAAAGCAATCTGTTGCTCTGGGTTTTATTTAATGACATCAGATTTAAGGGGGCTAAATAAATATGCATTCCACAATTTTCAGACTTTGATTGTCCAAAATTGAGAAAACCTTGTATATCTTTCACTTTACAATTATGTAGTGTTTTGTGTTGTTCCATCACATAAAATTCCAATGACAAACATTAAAATTTGCAGATGTCACATGAAAAAATGTGAAAAGTTCAATGGATAGGAATAATTTTGCAAGGCACGGTTATTAATAAAGGTCTAAAGTTAGAAAGATGATGACACTGAAATGAAATTTATTTAATCTACATGACCAAATGTCCACGCTACAGATTCTCCTCACCATATGTTTATTTGATGTGAGCACAACAGCTGATAAATAAAAAAAAATCAAACAGGGCTTAGTCATCCTCTGAATCATGCTACAACATGATGCTTCAGTGCTGCTTTGTAAGACAGACCAAAAAACATACATATTTAACACATGGTTGCAGAAATACGGCGTTACATCAAATGGAGTAATAGGACAAGTTAATTACATTTAAGAGGTACTGATTAACTAAAAATAGTGAATAATCCCAGAGGAACACAGATTAATTGATTCATTTGGTTCAGACTGAAAAATCCACACAAAATTTGTTCAAACAACTTGTCTGCTAAATCCATTTAGGTAAAAGAACGGAGATTATGTAACATTATCCATTATTTGACCATTTGAGTGCATCAATTAGAGTAATTTTAATGAGTGAGGATAATGAGTCAGGATTGTGATGACTGGAAACTGTGTCAGTTTTATTGGTGCTTTGAGTTTGAAAGGCGCACCGTCAGTGATTGGATATGGCCAAAATGCTTGACTGTTGATCACAAAAATCAAAGCTGAACAATCAAATTTCTTTTTATGTCCATTAAATGCATCAAAACTAAAACGCTAAAATTTTCAGTCAAATAGCATGCTCTTTGATTCCCATTAAAGGGTTGGATTAAAACAACGATTTCAAGAATTATAGTCAGAATCGACAGGTCAGACCTCAAAGAAAATCTAAACTCGGTATCAGCCAGTAAATAGCCTGATCGGAGCATCTGTAAAATTAGAGATTGTGTGTAAAATTTCAGTTAAAAAAATGGTTTAAGACGAACTGAAAGGTTCAATGGTTTTAGTTTTTTCCAACAAATTGCAGCTAAAATATATTTGAATCTCAGGCAGAGTGAAACAACAGAATGTTAAAGACATTCATGCAAAATGATTAACACTCTACTCCAAATACAATCATTGCAGTCAAAAAAACTATTACACAGGATTCTTAAACTAAAAGCTTATGTCGCTGAGGTGCAACCAGCAGCTAAGAAAAGTAAACCATCCAGTCAAACCAGTTCAGAGAGGATGTGTTAACTGCTAATAAGGAGACAGTTTCATGTTTCAATCACACTGAAAAGGCACAAACTGCAGAGTTATTATGATACGATTATTGTGCAATTTACAACAATGATCAGATACAGTTTCAGATTTAACATAAGGTTATGAAGCACCACAGCAGCAGGTTTGAGTAGGGGTGTAACTACGTCTTTCCCAGGTTTCAGATTGGACCTCTGGTTATTTTCAGCCCACAGAGTGACATATCAACTTTAAACTGAAGGTTGTGTTTAATACAGACAGAAGGACTAACACATTATGATTGTGTTTTAATGGGCTGAAGGATAAAACCACTCTCCTTACTCTCTGTTTTAGGCAGACTCTACCCCTTTTGTCTCCCTTTGCCCTAATGACCCAGTTAGTTTAATAGCCGAATCCAGCAGTTTACTGGTTTCTGGACGTACTCAGGGCGGGTCAGCGGGCTTTACTGTAATAGCATTTGTCTTGTTAAATCCAATATGAATGGTGTGATGCCTTAAAGCACCTCGGTTTGAGTACAAGAGGGCAGATTTTGACACAATTCCTTTTGTGTGTGATGGACACAGTTTGCCATCTGGTCTGAAGGCCTAAGGATGAGCATGTTAAATGAAGTGGTTGGGGGGACTGCAGTACATGTGAAGAGTGGCTCCACGCTGGCCAGGGAAAACGGAAAAGGTGTTTCAGGAAGGAGGGCAGATACATGTGGAGATGAGATGAGAATGCAGGAAAAACATGGAAACTCTCCTGGTGACATGTTGTCTGTCGATACTATGAGAAAAGGATTCCTGCACGTAATTAATGTGAGATAACATGCAAATTCTGTTTACCATAAGAATAAGCTGCTAAATAGTTCAAAAAGCTAAACCTAGTGATAACGAAATAGCGATAAAAACCAGCCTAATTTGCAGAATAGCATAGGAATTACTGTGTTGTTACGTTCATATTTTTTAAATTTAAAAAAAAAAAAAAAACACCACAAAATTCCTTTACTAACTGGAATAAACACTTCTTTTGAGTAAAGCAAGATTATAATATCATGTAAAGTTACAACAAGTAGCGGGTTTTCTGTAGGGGAACAGGTGCTCCCCCAATTTACACGAGCTGAACAACCAAAAATTAACTTCATCTCATTTAAACTACTCAAACACATAAAATAAACACTTACCAAAACAGGGTTTTCGCTGTTCCGCTTTAGTTTTTCTGGTCTACTTTGAGTCGAGCATCTTGAACTACTTCTCTTTGGAAAGTCAGAAACTCCGCTCCCGTCACGAGGAAAATTCAGAGAAAAACAGTCGTTGAAAAGGACAGAAAAAAATGTCCGGTGAAAGAAATTCAATTCAGTTCATTATTGTCTGTCTGTCAGCCGTGCTGTGTGAGCTCCCATCACCCCCTTGTCTCGTCTTTGTTACAAGAAGCGTGTATGAGAGTATCGGACGGGAAGGAGGAGAGGAGAGGAGCTGGAGAGCAGCCCCCACCCGCTCCTCCTGAGGTTTAAACCGACAAGTCACGCGCAGTGAAACTCACGGTTTCCGGTGAAGCATTTCAAAATAAAACAAAGTGGTTTCAAAATAAAATGTCTCACGAATAAGATACACCACATATTACAAACCGTACTGCTTTGGTGAACAAAAACGGAATTGTATTTCTCCACTCAGTGTTTGATTTTATCTAGTAACTATATTATTTGCACACAAGCGGGAAGAGCAGTGTCAGGAGCAAGGTAATTACTTTCTCTCTACCTTGTCTTCAGGTAGAGAGAGAGGTATGATTAGTGTCAGCTAGACTGCTTTTCTTTGCCTCAGTTTGTTTGCTCAGTTTTGCAACAACAGAGATGCTTTTGATCTGAATGTTTTACTTACTTTTTGTAAATTACCAAGAAAACTGTAAACTAATTTGTTAGATTGTACTTTTTTTTTCTCCTGCAAGATTGTGAGCATAAATATTTGTTACATTAAGATGTTGCAGTTAAAATCACAAGTTAATGTAAGTATTTGATAACTTTTGAGGTTATTAAATGTGTTGACTGAAGCAAGAATTTGCATTTAATTTATTTATCTTTGTTTACAGTTTAAGGCTATAAGCCTATGAATCATCAAGCAACAAGAGAAAATAAAAAGACAAAATGAGAGGAGTTGTCCAGCGTCCTCTGTTGAGTGACATGCCTAGTCAAGTTTAGGCAAAGAGAAAGAGTAACTTGCCACACACCCTTTTTAACAAATACATTCATTATGAAACATTCACAGTTATATGTTTTGACTGATATTTTTATGTTTACATTTACTTTACTGCTGTGCTCAAATTTGTAAATCATGTTGCAAAGTTGATTCAATGTGCAGAACATACCATACGCTCATTTATTTTTTTTTTTTTATACATATACCAGAATGCATAGTTATTATGTAATAATGGCCCACACTGGCACTTGAGTACAAACAGCTCCAAACACAGAAACATGAAACTAGAGCGTAACAATACAGTACATTGAATCTCAGTTATCACAGCAGTATCATTGTGTGCCATTTTGCAATCAGAAATAACCGCTTACATGCAATATATTGCATCATAGCATTCCCAGCTCTGCTGGATATTTGGCCAATATCTTCTTATCAGAATTGGTAAATATAATTTAAACTAGTTGGATTCCTAGCACAGACTTGACTCTTAAGTAAACAGCACACATTTTAAATAAGTTAAGTTTAGGGAAATTCCAGGAGCTTAATATTACCTTACTTTAAACATTTTAAAACCATTTTTGATATGTGTATGGGATGATTCCCCTGCTAGAACACCAAACTGATCACAATAAGAATTATAATGCACTTCAGCAAGTGAGTTTTTGTACTTCATATTGCTGTGATGTCATAACAAAGAGACACCTAACTTCAGTTGTGTCCCTGCTTACGTTTGTGTATCGTGTTGTCTGATACTCCCACCTGGTGTCTGAGTACAGAACATACTACAGAGCATAACAAATGAAAAACCATTCCAGTGTATTTACTTTAATTATATAACTTCATATTATTGTAAAAATGTACATGTAAAAATGGTAGCATAACTGCTATTTGCAATGGTTCGGAAAACAAACATTTAGTAATATTTATAATGTTCAAATCCAGCAAGCTCACCATGCAGACTTACAATGTTGCATTTCAAATATTCTCCTTTCAGTTTTCTTTAATTTAGGACACTTGATCGAGATGGGTTTTTGCAGTAAATAGAAATTGCAGTGTAACTTTGTAATAAATACTAGGAACTTGTATGTTTCAATGTGAAATGGTGGTTCCAACATAGAGTCTTCCTAGCATGTTGAAACAAAGTAAACACAAAAACACATATCTTTATTTTGACCAAAATTTCATACATAAATTTGACTTCCAAAGTCACAGATTAACACCTAACATCCTTTAATTTTTTTTTCTAATCAAACAATTTTTTTTGATATATCACAATCTTAAAGGTTAGATTTAACAAGTAAATGTCTCTTTTTATCATCCTCTCCGATTCAAATCAGTATTTTACCTAGCTAAACATATTTGTTATTTTGCGTACACTATTACTGAGCATAGGCTCACAAAAAGTAATAAAAGAGGGAGGTATAATAATTTAAGTTATCATAATATTATATATAACATATTTATTATTACCTTAAAAGCACCCTCAGTTCTCTGTACCAGCAACTAATCTTTGGATCTTCGAAAAACATGATTGGGAGATTTTAGTAGATAGTAGTAGGTTTAGTTATAATAATAATAATAATAATAATAATAATAATAATAATAATAATAATAATAATAATAATAATAATTTTCTTCTATTTTTTTCTCATTGTCCTGAATGCTCGCTGTAGTAGCCCTCCCTTGCACCATAGGTTCAGTGAGGAGTGCATCAAATAAGGAGGCAATCATGAATGAGAAGTAGACCCGGTCAGTTTGGTGGACGTGAAAATCTACAACAGTTTACAGTTCCACCGCATTATTTAAAATATGGATATTAGATTATTAATCCGCACTTATGCCCTTTATCACTGTAAAAAAAAACGCACACTGTTTAACTTGGTTGCGTTTGCGCGCATAGATACTGCGGCATTCGCTTTCTACTTGGGGACCGCAGTGCCCGCTCGTATCGTTCCGCAGAGAGAGGAAGTGCTCGTAGACCAATCACATCTGTGTTTACACCGTCACCTGTCAAACACCTCTGCTACATTTCTCTCTGAAAGGTAGGATTTCCCTGCTTATTTTTAGGAACTTATCTTACTGAAATGTGTGCGAAATGAATAAGGTCTGAGTGTAGTTATGCCTTAGTAATAAACCGGCCCGTCTGTTCACGACAAAGATGTGGGGATAGCGAGGTTGCGCCCCCAGAGCTAGCTAGCTGGAGCTGGTTATCTCTCCGCGCCAGGCTTGGGTTTTTAGCCGATTATCGGAAAGTCCTTGTATCTAATCATCTCTCTCTGAGGTCAGCTCAGTGTGGTGCGTGTTAGCATAGCAGACCGATCGGTCTGATCTAAGAAATCTTCAGCCTGGGTTTTCCCGTGTGAACAAAGGTTATCTTAGCCGAGTGGCTAACAGGGACCAACCATGCAGATGCAGCGTCGTGGTGCGTCTCGCTGCTCAGTCAGGATTAATGGTTCTTATTCATCTGGAGGGAACTGATGGCACGCTGCTTCTGACAGTCTCCACTGAGCTAATGATAGCTGTGCTCTGTTTGTCCTTTTACTTTGTGCTTCAGTCTTTATACCCCAGCAAGTCATTAATCACAATCAGTGAGGTTCTTCGTTATGTTCGACACAGTTACTAACAGAGGTCGAGTGACTGGGTTATTTTAATGCCCAGCACCGATCTATAGACATCTGTGCTGTCATGGGCCGATTAATAAAGCATAATAATTTGTCTTTGACCAACATGTTTTACAGGCTAATAGAAATACACATTACAGTGTAATAGTGCTTTAAAACATAACCTATTTGTTTTAGCAATTCAGCTGTGCTATAGATTATCAAAGGCTGGCAATAAATGCACTTCGAAGCACAAAGTTATCCTTATTTTTTTCTTGAAACTATAATTTCCTAAAGAAAAGATAAATTTGGTGTCTTATGATATTCCTTGGTAAATTCCAGATGAATATTTTAAATGTGCACATACAGCACGTCAGGTAAAGATGTGTAAAAAGCTTTAAAATAAAACTAGTCTTTAATTGGAGTTGCTACAGTTGGTAGCACTGCTGCGTTGCAGTAAGACGGTCCTGTGTTCAAATAGGGCCTGGGGTCTTTCTGTGTGGAGTTTGCATGTTTTCCCTGTGCATGCGTGGGTTCTCTCCGGGTACTCCGGCTTCATCAAAACACAACTGTTAGGTTAATTTTTCTCTCTAACTTGCCCCTAGGTGTGAGTGTGTGTGTGTGTGTGTGTGTGTGTGTGTGTGTGTGTGTGGTTGTTGTCCCGTGTGTTTCTGTGTTGCCCTGTAACGGACTGGTGACCTGTCCAGGGTGTAGTCCTCCTCTCGCCCAGTGACCGCTGGAAATGGGCACCAGCCCGACTGCAAGGATAAGCGGGTATAGACAATAGATGGATGGATTATCTCACACAGGAAAAAACAGAACTATTCAACCTTCAATATGAGGATATTTATTCAGTGGATGAAAAAAAAAAAAGTAAATAAAAACAGTTTTCAACATCAAAATAAAGTATTTCTTTGTAATTCATGCTTTTAAATTGATCAGAGTTCATCTTTCGTGTTTTCATTGTGAATGAATATGGCATTATATTGAGGCCCATTCCATCCATCCATCCATCCATCCATCCATCCATCATAATTGGATAAAGGAAGGTTCTTTGCAGTTCAGTTCTAAAGGAAATCATTTAGGTCTGCAGCTAATGGTTATTTTAGTAATCAAGTATTCTGTCAATTATTCTGACGACTAATCAAGTCATCGGTTAAAAAAAATTGGTACATTCTTCAGATTTTTCATTTAACCTCTTAAGCTTATTTTATACAATATCAGAAATACATAAGAAAATGCAAATAATCAAACAATTCCTTTTTTAAATGACAAAATAAACATTTTATTGCCTAAATGTGCAATAACATAGCATTCCTTTAGTTTATGACTGATCATTTTTAGATGAAGGATGCGTCTGCAGCTAAAATGATTCTTTTAGCATCAGCATGTGAAAAGCTCAGTCCTTTCTGCTGGACCTAACATCAATACAGTGTAGGACTGATCTGTTGATTATTTTTGCATTAACTGATTAATAATTGGACAGCAAAAGGTCCTTAATGTGAGCCAGGTGAAGCTAAACTATGACACTTGAGGAGATCTGGGTAGAGCATATTCACAGACAAAGAATGTTTTTCATCTTTAATGCAAAATGTGTATATTTTTTGTTCAGTATTGGCTTAATTACAGCTCTGAGGCTGTTCTTTCAGCAAATCGCATGTTTTAGAGACTGTATACTCCAGTTAATGATTATTTGATTACTAAATTAGTTGAAGGTTATTTCAATAATCGATCAGTCCGATCTTTTCAGCCCTATAATGAATGGTTCAAATAAATTATTTATTTCACACATTTCCTAAAATAGGCTTTAGTTGGAGATGAGCAAGCTCTGAGGTAGCTGATGTCATTTCCTTCTTGCAGGTTGAAGTTATTCCCCTTGCACTTCAGGTTATGGTTCAAGCCCTAAAGATGCTGCCGGGTTGAGGTTCTGTCTTTTTCACCCAAACTCGAATTAGCCTTCAGGGTATTGTCCAGCTCTCAAAGATGGCATAAAACACTAAAGGTCCAGCAAAGCGTGACAAGATAGTTACATCCATGTTGCTTTAAAATCAGCTCGAGACTTGAAGACTTGTCTTTTTTGTCTTTCTGACAGTATTTTCAGCCGTTCTGGTGAATCCTACATGGACTGCTCTGGTGAAATTTGTTTGGTTTTGGGATGGGCTTTCTGTTCTGAAACTTCTTCCTGATGCTGCTTCCTGCCAGTCTCATTTAGTCAGGCTGTCAGATGAGACACAGTTCACCATCTATCATGCAGCGTAGACACATGGAGAAACTTTATCTCTGCTGAGGAAGTTACCCAGGCCTGCTCGTTGGGGACAGGTCACAGCGAAGCAGAGTCAGTGCCTTGTTGTTTGCGTCCGCTGATATTTATGATCCCTCTGTGGGATTATTCTTCATGCTTTTCTTGAAAATTAGACATAAAAATCAATATTTTATTGATTCCTGATCGTCTTTCAGAATAAGCCTCTGCAGCATGTTTTTTTGTGTCAGTTTTGAAGCTTTTCAATATTACTGTCTCAATTTAAAACATAAATCTATACTTTAAAACCTTTCAGGTTCATTAAATAAGGATGCCTTTTTGAGCAGCCAAATATATCAGATTTTTTTGTTTACTGTTTTTTTTTTTGTTTGTTTGTCTTTTAATAAATTGTACACAAACTAACTGTTCATGCAGCTGACCGGGATACAACTGCAAGATTTTCAATAATGCCTTGCAGAAGTATTCATACTCATTAAACTTTTCCACCTTAATCACATTACAGCCACAAAGCTCTATGTATTTTATTAGAACGTCATGTGATTGTCTGTTGGGGTACATCTCTACCAGGTTTGCACATCTAGAGGCTGACCTTTCTATCAGTTCTTCTTTGCATTTGCCAGCAAGTTTCTGCTGAATAAAGCATCTTCACAGCATGATGCTGCCACCGCCATGTTTCATCAAGGAGTTGGTGTGTTCCTGGTGATGTGCAACGTTAGTTTTCCTTCACACACATAGTTTTGCATATAGTCAGAAAAGAGCATCTTCTTCCATGTTTGCTGTTTCTCCTGTATGACTTGAGTCAAACATTAAACTGGACTTCTTGTTGCTTTCCTTTGCCATCCTTTCGTAAAAGCCAGATATGTGAAGTGCACAGCTAATATTCAGTGTGTCAACAGATTCTCCAACCTGAGCTGTGGATCTCTGCAGCTCCTCCAGAGTTGCCATGGGCCTCTTGGCTGCTTCTCTGATTAACACTACCTGTCAGTTTAGGCACATCACAGTTTAGACACATCATTTTGGCCTTTTGCAATAAAATTAGATAAATTATCTCAAATCTTGTCCTTTTTTGGTGTAAAATCTGTGTGTTTTTTTTTTTTAATAATTGCTAAGATATTTTTAAAACAAACATACCTCATAATGTCATTGGACCTTTTAATGGTGGTATGTAGGAAGGAGCCAGCTGCTTACTGTACTTTTCACCTTTTTATTTGCGAAACATTTTTGAAAACCATGAATCATTTTCCTTCCTCATCACAACTATGCTTTATTTTATGTTGGTCCATCACTTAAAATCCCAATAAAACACACGGAGGTTTGTGGTTGCAATGTGACAAAAAGTGAAAGACAACTGAATACTTACGCAGGGCTCTGCATATGTGGAGGTCCGGAGGGTCTTGCAGAGACGCCTTTACAGGAGAAAAACTTAAGAGTTGTTGCAGTGCAGTACTTTGCAGCATCCCCCTCCCCTGAAATTTCCTGGGCTTGTGTTAGTTTAAATCACACAGAAAGAGGGAGGGAGGGAGAGAGGGGGGGAGTGTCAGAGAGGTTCTGAAGCAAGTAATGAAGGAAGGAGGAGAGTGAATCATATCCAGCCAGCGTAAGGTGCAGTGCAGTGGGGCTGTTTACAACAGCAACCCGCCATTCATGCTGAAGCTCTATCTGATATACGGTGTTCACTTTCAGCCTCTTTGTTTTCCTCCCCGTTCACCCAGGAGCTGAAACACACACTCACACTGAAGCGCCTTCGGTAGCCGCTAACTGGACGGACTCTCTGGCAATTGACCTTTTGCAGGTAAGCCTGTGTTCGCCTCGCTGCTTCAGCTAATACTGACACAGCTTTAACCGACAACTTCATCCCTTCAACTTTGCATGCACATTTCTTTAAATGTGCATGCAAAGTTATGGGTTTTCTCTGCAGAAATATATTCCAGTTCATATTTTTTGATGAAAATAATATTATTTCAGGGTAATGTTAGGTTAGGTAATAATAAAAGGACACTGTTGAGCTTTGGTATGATGACACAGTGAAGGATTCAAGTTTTTTTTTTTTTTTTTTTTTTTTTTTTTTAAATGAAACATCCTGCACAGTTTGGTAAATACTTTTGTGGAAAAAAGGGGTCCAGATCAGTTTTTTTTTGGGAGGGGATTTAGGAAGCAGAAAATCAAATTAGTTGTAATTAATGGTGTGTTGGTGGATCGAATGTTTAGTTTTACTTTACTTTAACATGTAAACCATGAAATATGGCAATTTTACAGGATTATTATAAGTGTTTCCTTGTTAATGTGGACTATCCCTTAAAAATGAACAGTGTCCTGATGATATGCACTTCTATTTTTCAATGCATTTGGTTGTCCTGGCTGGAGCCAGTAGCCAAAAAATGTGCAATACTAACTCTAGATCACCAGACCGTATTTACACACACAAACCAGTCCGTCACATGCAGTCGGTCTAGCCCTGCAAGGATCTGCAGATCTGAGCTCCTCAAGGGAAACATGAGCGCAGGTAGTGATCATGCATCACAAGAATGTCAGCAGCACTTGTTTTTAGCCACTGATGCACTCTTTTGACTCGTGATAACCCTATCCCCGAGGCAGTGAGGGAGCGTGTTTGTCTGAGGCTTGTAGAGGCGCTAATTGGAGAATCTCAGGTGGAGATGCAGCCACAGGGGCAGTGGAGGGTGGTGGTGGTGGTGGGGTCTTCTGAGGTTTGCGTATAGCAATCCTCGAGTGGTCCTCGGAGCACTCATCAGACACTGAAGGAGTTGTGAGACAAGTTGTTCTTCGAAATTAACCTTCTTTTTGGGTGCTTGTTGCAGGTTGTGTTTGCATTTGATAATTTTTTAATTCGTACCCGTTGGACCTTATTTTGTGTCTGTTTTAGTGGAAAAGTGGAATAAGTCTTGAACCATGAGCTCAGTTGCTGTGTTGACCCCGGAGAGCTTCGCCGAGCATCGCAGTGGTCTCAAAGATCAGGAGATTACAGGTAACCTCCTTCTGTCTTCGACTTTTTAGCATCCACCGCTCCAAGTGGAGGTTTCTCCTCTTATCTCCTGCTTAGTGTTTTATAGTGTAGTTTTTTGCCCCCTCCCTGTCTCCGTGCTGACTGTGTTTATGCTGGCCTCACTGGGCCAGGTTGTGTCCCGGAGGATGAGGCCTACATTCCCACCTATCTGGAGGCCTTCCCTCCGCTGCCGGAGAAAGGGGCTCCGGGGGAAAAGACGGGGGAGCCGGCTCCAGCATGGGGGAGCAAGATCCGCCCCATCAAGGCCTCTGTTATCACCCAGGTGAGGATATTCCTGCGGTATAAACACACAAAGATTTAGATGAGTCGCTGCTGTTCAAAGAAGCGTAATGACACGTGAACCTGCTTCCGTTCAGGTGTTCCATGTCCCCCTGGAGGAGCGGCGCTACAAGGACAACAGCCAGTTTGGGGAAGGCGAGGAGGCCAAGGTGTGCCTGGACATCATGCAGAGGACTGGAGCACACATTGAGCTGTCCCTGGCCAAGGACCAGGGTCTGTCCATCATGGTTACTGGCAAACTGGATTCGGTTATGAAGGCTCGCAAGGAAATCGTAGCCCGCCTGCAGACGCAGGTAAACTCATAACCGACCCCTACACTGTTGGTTTTCTTAATTAATTTGCGGGAAAACAAAATAAAAGTTAAATCCTTTTAGGTGGAGTAAGCAACCATGTCATGGGCTTGTTTCAAATGTATGTGTAGTAAAAAGTGTGTACAAGACACATGCAACACAAATTTCAGGTCTTGCCACAGATACTGCACTGGATTCAGGTCTGGACTTTGACTGGACCATTCTAACACATGAACGTGCTTTGATCAGATGTTTTCTCTTAAAAATTGTATAAAATATTTGGGCTCTAGAGGTCTACCTGACTAAATCAGAGGGAAAACTAACAACAGATACTGGGAGGTGAGTTTTTGTCAGTGCTACCCAATAAACCTTGATAAGCTAAGCTAAGCTGTTACCTGAGATCATATCAGTCCAGCTGTAGGAGGAGGCATGAGAAAAAACTGAAGTTTTCAAAGTGGTGATGAAACTGGGGGTTAAAGGAGCACAGCAGGTGCGAGTAAGATCAAAAAAGAATATAAGTCACAACTTTTGCAAAACCGCTTCTGTTACATTGCTTATTCTTTCAGTTTCATTATTTGGTGTTTTGTTAAGTTTGATATAATTAAGCTGTGGCTTGAGAAGGGAAGGGAAAGATAAGAAGAGTAAATGGAAGTAACAAATGTTTGTATCCTGTTTCATCTTGGGTTGTTTTATTCTAACCCATTAAATCAGTCTACTGTGCTTTTTTGTTTTGTTTTGTTTAAGCAGCTTTGGACTGGAGTTTTCAGCTTTTTAATGTCTTGAACACAGCAAAAATAGAAAAACAAAGGGAGAATATAAGCAGAGGAAAACACCACTCTGCTCGTTAAAAGGTCCATAAAGCTCAAAGGAGGTGAATTTCTGTTGTAGTTGTTTTTTTTAATATATTGTTTAGTGCTGATTTAAAATGGATCAGCATTTGAATATTTCATTTTAAAAATGATTATGATGTCTTCACCCATGTCTACTCTCTGCTCTTTTGATGCAGTCTTTACCTTTCTATAAATATGTTACCTTCTGATGCTTAGTCTGTGCTTGCAGACAATTTAAACATTTAAACTCAGCTCTTGTGTCAGCCTCTGAGGTGCAATCCAACCACAGTGTTGCAAAAATAAGATCTCAGATGCCACTGATGGGCTTCACAGCGCCTAAACCTCAACAGTATCTCGGTCTTGAGGTGCTCAGAGTTAGTAAGCATGAGGAGCTTTAACAGAGACAAAGAACCAAAACTCCTGTCTCTGCAGGTTGTCTAAGGACAAAAAGTGGATTTGAAAATTGACCGTCAGCTCCCAGGGCCCTTTCAAGGCTTCAGCAGCAAACATGCTGATTTCCACTTCAGCTGCTGCATTGAAGTTCACCTGTTTAGCTGAGCTGTGGTTATTGAGGCAACATTTCAAGAAAACATTTTGTCCTCTTTGCACACTCATTTTTTGGTTAAGAGCTCACATGTTCACTGATCTTTATTTTACATTGTTATATCTAAACTCTGACTCATTGTTGAGGTTTATACAATGCTTATCAATCATAACATTTTCCTCCTACCTGGTTCCCTGCTGTTTTTTCTTCACTGTGGAGCATTTCTAATCTACTTCTCTTCTCCCGCTGCTCCTGCAGGCGTCCGCTACAGTCGCCATTCCCAAGGAGCACCACCGTTTTGTCATCGGTAAGAATGGTGAGAAGCTGCAGGAGCTGGAGCTGAAGACTGCCACCAAGATCGCTATTCCACGACCCGACGACCCCAGCGCCAACATCCGTATCACCGGCACCAAGGAGGGCATCGAGAAGGCTCGCCACGAGATCCTTCTGATCTCAGCTGAGCAGGTCAGTGGGAGGGATGCTTGGATTCATAAAAACCAGTTCTGGGTTATTTAGGTTATGCTTTACTGGCAAAGGTTTAAGACTTCAATACAAACCATTTATTGTTTGCATAAACTGATGGTCTCAGTTGGTAAAATGAACACAGGCAATTTCTGCATCCAGGTCTGGAAAAATATGAATAAAGACAATAAAGCATCTAAAGAAGATATGAACAAAAGCTTAAGCCATCTCTGTTTGGATTCTTGAAGTTGGATTTAAAAAATAATTTTATGAAAATAAACTCACGAAGAATCACTCAGGAAAGTTTAAAGTTTCTTTAAAACAGGGTTTCCCTCAGTGTATTATAAGCCTGGCGGCCCACCAGGCTTTACTTGCCCCCATCAGGGTAAGCGTCACGCACCTCATAATTCTTGTAATTTGGCACAGATCGTGCGCGCCGCCTTTTTACTCAAACTGGACGATTTGGAAGGTGCTCTTGCAGACACAGACAGGCTTTTTTCCATTCAAAGTATTTCTCGTAAATGCTGCATTCACTTTGATAAATAAAAAAAACCAACAACAACCTGCAAATCAAAACACTGCACCAAGCTGCAGACTTTACGATTGTCTGCCTTTTTTAGAACTCTATAGCTGGTGTTTAAGTATTATCAATAATGTCTTCCAATAACATCATTACCTAGCCATATTTTATTAAAATTTGTCAACTTTTAACATTTTTTTTAACACAAAAACACGTTGGACCGCTGGTGAACTGCTATAGCACCCAAACCACCAGGCTTAACAAGTTTTCTGGGAGAAACTCTGGTAAAAATGTTGTCCATCCACCAACCAAGATCTCAACTACCTGATCTTTCAGGTTCAGTCAGATCCTCAAAAATTTCAACTATTTCAGTTTCTGTGAAGTTTCTTTTTTCTGTTTTATCCCCCACTAGCAATAGTGAAATCATTTACCTCCCCTACTGTCCTCCTCACTACATTGTGGAAAAATAAACTTGGATCCTGGTCCGACATGTTTTTCGCAGTTTTATTGTTTTCAACTTTTTATTTTTTTATAATTTCTCTGACTGCAAATACAAGCAGGTTTAGATGAGTAGCCATGTCCAGCCTTTCTTTCATGCCATGTTCTCATGTCTTTCCTATTTTATACATGTATATATGCCAGGAAACAGGAAGTCATGGATTAGTAGTCCCCAGACACTCTGAGCAACTAAAAACTAAAGTATAAAAAAATAAGTGCTTAAGTTCCATTTATTTTTATAAAACTTGATAGGAGTCACCTAATTTATCTCAGATTGAGGAAAAAGTTGTTTTTTGCTTTGATTTGTTGAAACAAACTTTTTTAAACAGCTATAATTTGGAGTTTAAAAATATCTCCTAAATATTGAATAACCTGGTTTGTATTAATTTCTAGAGGTTTTACTGAAAAAGAAAGAGAAAGCTCTGTAACCTGGAGCTGTTGGGAGTTTTATTTACTGTAAATATTAGAAAACAGGTAGAAATGGAAAGAAATATAAAGAACAGAAAAATATTTGCTTGTTGTTAATTTGTGCAAACATGAGTCAGCGGCTCAGGAATTAGAACTGGCCTGGAAAACTGAAATCTGTGCGTCTGCAGCTGATTCTACTCTGAACTGACCCTGTCCTTATTTTTAAGGTTTATAAAATACCATCAGTTAGTATTTTCATTCAGCCATGACTGAATTACAAAATATTTGACGATTGTTCCCATCTGATGGTTCAATATATTATTTCTTATTCCCCATCCTCTTTGTTCTCACCTCCTCTGCAGGACAAACGTGCAGTGGAGCGCCTTTCTCTGGAGAAAGCCTTCCACCCATTCATCGCCGGCGCCCACAACAGGCTGGTGCAGGAACTGAGCCAGGAGACGGGCGCTCGCATCAGCATCCCGCCGCCGAGCCTGCCGAAGGACGAGATCGTCATCACTGGAGAGAAGGAAGCGGTCGCTCTGGCCGTCAATCGCATTCGAGCCATCTATGAAGACAAGGTGAGGGGAAAAAACTGTGAGCCTTCTGTTTTACAGCCGGCTTCTGGGTCTCACCTCAGCCACTGAGCCGTCCCTCTGAAATAAACATGTTATTTGATTGCATGTTGTTGTTATTGTGCATGTTTTGCCACTTCTCCCTAAAAGAAGTGTATTAGAGGAATGGTCCAACATGGACAGGAAGGGTTTGTTCATGTGCAGTAGATGAGCCCCTTTGATAAGTGGGATGGAGAGGATGTGGAGAGAAAATTAGAGCTCAGCAGAAAACAGGACGAGAACGCTGAAACCATTTAGTGCACAAATATGAGAGGTGAAAACAAACATGTTTCCTGTTGCCTGAACTCTTTCAGCTCCTCTTTTCATCTGCTTCTGTTCCCTGCTCCTTTCCATTTCACGCTGTGCTCCCCAGACCTCTTTCCGTTCAGATCCTCAGTTCTAATCTTGTCGTTTTACGGCCCGCAGAAGAGGAAGACCACGACCATCTCGGTGGAGGTGAAGAAGTCCCAGCACAAGTACATTATCGGTCCAAAGGGCAACACTCTGCAGGAGATCCTGGAGGCCACCGGGGTGTCGGTGGAGATGCCGCCTCTGGACTCTGCCTCAGAGACCATCATCCTCAGAGGGGAGCCGGACAAACTGGGACCAGCACTCACACAGGTCTACGCCAAGGTGAGGAACAAACAAACAGATGGTGCTGCTGTGACATCAGAGAAGCACCAACAGAATCCTTCGGACCAGTTTCCAACACTAATTATAATCAAGCCTATTTTCTCTTGAGGAACATTGATATAAGAAAAGCATTCAAGATATGCGAGGCCTTTCTGCCTTGAGCGATCATTAATTATTGTGTATATTAGGGTCAGAGGCGTCACTGTGTGTATACGGCAACAGTCTCTTTAAAAGAGGTTTTTATAAAGGGCCCACATTCTCTAAAATACACACAGAGAAGGTGGTTTTAGTCATGCTAGCCATGCTAACTGTGATAATCCAGCTCATAAGGTGCTAAAGTTTTAAATGATTAAAACGCTGATTTAAAGCTTCTGCGCTCTGCAACAAACCACCTCTGGGCCTAATATAAGTAATAAATGACCACTTAAGGCTTTAAGGCAAGAATAAAAAGTATTCTGAATGTTCTTCTTATATCTTTTTATATTACAGTTCGTAAACAGAAATTGAACTTGGCTGATATCAGCAAAGCTTCACAAAAGCAAGAGGTCTACAAGATCTCTCAAGATGTGTTTTCCTACTGCTTATTTAATAAACAATGTGAAGTGACTAATGTGAGGGCCAGGTGAAATTTGGTAAGCAACAGTCTCAAAATATTTGTTGGTTTACAAGTAAACCATGAAACTAGGGATCTTAAATGCCCAAATAAACAATAATAGTGGTGCTGCGGGGCGTTAAAGGCTCATCTGGAAGTCAGTTTCTGTACGGGGCTCGATAAAATCTTTGGCTGGTGCTGAATTAAAAAGAATCAATCATCTTTATCTCTGTGCCTTTTGGAAATTATATCTAAATTTTCAAAACATGAGCACAGTAGACGTTTTTCAGACACTTATCCATGTATTTATCCTTTCATAACAGGCTGTCTGTCTACAGAAAGTGTGGAAATATCCATGTTTATGTGAACTTTCTCTGTGTAGTCTTTCACCTGCAGACCTCCTTCCATTACAAACAGTAATGTGATCCTCTGTTGTTACAAGCTGCTACTGGCCAGTGTGTGAAACAGGTTGGACTTGTGTTTGGTGTTGGAACCATGTTTTATCTGTGCCATACGTGCAGGCAAAGAGCGTGATGGTGGTGGAGGTCAGTGCTCCAGCTTGGCTCCATCGCTTCATCATCGGCAAGAAAGGGCAGAACATCGGGCGGATCACGCAGCAGCTGCCGCGGGTAAGGAGGCGGCATTCAGGTGTCTCTGCTCAGCGATAAACGTTGCGCGAAGAGGAGATAAACTATTTAACATTGACTGTAACACAAGGTGGCGCTGTAGAGGAGGGTCTTTCAGCAGGTCATGTTTGATTCCTTGCACAGGTTCACATCGAGTTCACAGATGGCGAGGAGCGAATCAGTCTGGAGGGTCCGACGGAGGAGGTGGAGCAAGCTCAGTCTCAGATACAAGAGATCATCAAGGACCTGGTTAGTACACACACACACACACACACACACACACACACACACACACAGAATTTCAGATTTATTTCATAACAGGATGTTTAGTAGTAATTGAGGAAAAAAAATGACCGAAAAATGAAGTTCAAGTTTTTTTGTTTACAAAAAGAGTAAAAACTGTTTTATCTTCCTGTCCATGTGCGCTCTCCAGCTGGTGAGGATGGACTACACTGAAGTCAACATCGATCAGCGTTTCCACAGACACCTCATTGGGAAGAACGGAGCAAACAGTGAGTTTTTTTCTGAAAACTGTGAAAAGCTGCCTGAAGGGCAGATCCTTTAGTTTTTGAGAATCATGGAGGAAATCCACAGGTGCATCTCACTAAATTAAAATATCATCAAAACAGTAACGGGATTCAAAAAGTAAAACTCAATACAGATTTGTTACTTACAGAATGATGTATTCTGTTGCTTGTGGATTTTTCTACCACACTTTTTCCTTCCACTTAACTTTCTGTTATTCTGTTTGGATAAAGCACTCTGAGAACAACCAGCTTATTAAGCGATGACATTTTGTGACTTACTGTTCTTCAGCTAACATTCCTGCAGGAAGTTCACTTCTTTTATTGGTCTGATGTAATATTGGACTTGTCACCGAATTTGGGGTTTTCATTACTTGCAATCCATAATTTCTACATTTACAGAAATAATGCCTCCAAGTATATCGTTCTGTGTGCAATGAATCTATGCAATATGAGTTTCACCTTTTGATTTGAAGTGCTGAAATAAATCTTTATTGAGATGTACCTGTATAGCAGTGTTAATGCCAGTCAAAGCGGCTGGTTTTATTAAATAGTGTTCATATAGTAACTATCAGCAACACAGATTCTGCTGTTGGGAAAAACTTACAATCTATATATGTTTAATGCAAATGTGATGTCACAAATAATTTGAGTAATAATGTTGGATTCCTTTGCAAGTTGTGTTGCTACTCTCAGTCCCCTAAATGGAGGCTGCTGAGACCAACATGTTAAAGGACAGATCAGATCCGTTTCTTTATTTTCGTCATTTAATCACATAACTCTCTCTCCTTCACCCTCCCTGCAGTCAATCGGATCAAGGAGCAGTACAAAGTGTCGGTGAGAATCCCACAGGACTCGGAGAGAAGCAACCTGGTCCGCATCGAAGGAGACCCTAAAGGAGTGCAGATGGCACGCAGAGAGCTCATCGAGATGGTCCAGAGAATGGTGGGAGCTGGCTGAAGGTTTAGGCTGCTTCATTCATTTGTTTGAACGTGAACTAAAGAAAGCTTTCCACGTTTCCAGGAAAACGAGCGCACCAAAGACCTGATAGTGGAGCAGAAGTTCCATCGGACAATCATCGGACAGAAGGGAGAGAAGATCAAGGAAGTTCGAGATAAGTTTCCTGAGGTGAGAGTCTTCTCTGAGCTCACTTTATTAAACTCTTTAATGGGATTTCTTTAACTTGGCTCTTATTTAATTTGAATTTTAGGTCATTATTACGTTTCCCGACCCGTCGCAGAAGAGCGACATCGTCCAGCTGAGAGGGCCGAAGAACGAGGTGGAGAAATGTGCAAAGTTCCTGCAGAAAATCATCGCGGACCTGGTACGACCCGCACCTCCCTGAACCTCTGCCCGCTAATGCCCCGCCCTCACAGAGACTTTCTGTCTCCTGTTTCTAGATTGAGAACAGCTTCTCGCTCTCCGTCCCCATCTTCAAACAGTTCCACAAAAACATCATCGGAAAGGGCGGCGCCAACATCAAAAAGGTGAAAACAGACGGTTATGATGCAGCTCAGGTTTGACGCGTTAATGTCACACGGCGTAAAGGACGCGGGATGTTTATGTCATCAGATCCGCGAGGAGACCAACACTAAGATCGACCTGCCGACGGAGAACAGCAACTCTGAGATGATCGTCATCACGGGGAAGAAGAACAACTGTGAGGCCGCCAGAGATCGAATCCTCGCCATCCAGAGAGACCTGGTGAGACGATGAACACGACCGAACTCTTTCTGTATCTGTAGCGCAGCGCTCACCTACTGCCTGCTGGCGCCATTGGGAAAAATGTGTAGAAAGCATCAAAATGATTAAAGTTAGACTCTGTCAACAAGGAAGCATTTTCTGTCCTACCATCACAAATGTAAACATGCAGAACTTTAGGGAGACTTTCACTGCATCCGTGTGCTTTGGTCAGATGTGACCAAGGCCTGATTCATACCTCCGAGTCTGATCTGTTGTCCGCCATCATCAGCCGTCTGGACTCTCTGCAGATCTCTGCAGATTTCTGTCACCCCACCGGGAGCATCCAAACTCAGGGGCTGCGTCCTTAGAAGGCTGATTACGTCACAGTGATACGAATGTAAATATAAATAAATCAGAGCTATATAAATAAATTGAACTAAACTGAGCTGAACTTTGAATGAGATTGTGTTAAGAGGGACGGTCAAAGAGCTCTCCCAGTCTGCTCCAAACTCTTGAACTGTAATCAGAGAAGACTGGGCTGTCCTGTTGGCAAGAAATGGGTTGTGCAAAGTAAAAAGAGTTAAAAAACAAACAGAAAAACGAAATTATTTTTATTATAATGACTTTTACGAGTGTGGAAAAGTTTTTTCCTTCATTGAATGACTGTTCTCAAATCCAATGTTGGATATTTATAAAATTCTCAGTGTGAGATGCTGCTGTATTAAAAACTACATATTGTTTTTAAGGCTTTTATTAAGCTCTAACTTGGACCGTTTTATATCAGAGTTAGAACAGCTTTCATCACGCAGCAATGTGAAACGTGTGATGTTGTGGGATGTAATAAAACACGGATGCTTCGAGATTCTGTGAAACGTGTTGCTGAAGCATTCGATCTGCAGCACTGGTTGACCTTTGTCTCCTCCATGTGTCGAAGAAAGACACAAAATCCTCCAAATTAATTATATACAAATAGATAAACTTGTAGGCAAACTTTAAGTTTTGAAGTTGCTGTTTAAAGGCTAAACTAAACATCCCAGCTCTTGATAAAACATTTCATGCTGGCGCTTCTCAAAATAAGAGCTTACAGATGTATTATAAAAGGCGAAGAACAGAGAAGTTTGATGTCGAGAGCAAGCTGCAAGGACGCCAGGATGTTTTGGCCTCAAACAGGAAGAAGCTAATTTATTGACAGTATGTTCAAACAAACTGAAATGTTCTCCTCCTTCAATCTAAGTAGTTTGTGATCTTGAATCTGTTTTCAGGCCAACATTAAGGAGACAGAAGTCACCATCCCAGCCAAGCTGCACAACTCTCTGATTGGCTCCAAAGGCTGCCTCGTGCGCTCCATCATGGAGGACTGCGGAGGCGTCCACATCCACTTCCCTTCTGAGGGCTCTGGCTCAGATAAGGTCACCATCCGGGGGCCCGCCGGCGAAGTGGAGAAGGCCAAGAAACAGCTGCTGCAGCTGGCAGAAGAGAAGGTCGGTGTAGGCAAAACACAAAGAGAGTAAAAATCGGGTGGATTCGAACAGAAGACTGAGATGAGTTAAGTGTCTCTTATTTTGTTTTCTTGCTCCCCTTCCAGCAAGTCAACAACTTCACCGTGGAGCTGCAGGCCAAACCGGAGTACCACAAGTTCCTGATCGGACGAGGCGGGGCCAACATCCGCCGCGTCAGGGACAGGACGGGGGCCCGCATCATCTTCCCGTCGCCCGACGACACCGAGCAGGAGCTGATCACCATCGTGGGGAAGGAGGAAGCTGTACGTCAGGCCCAGAAAGAGCTGGAAATTCTGGTCAAAAACCTGGTAATCGCTTCCCAGAGCTCTCTGCTTGCTTTCAAACATAAGACAACATTTCTTGGCTGCTTGAATGTTTAGGATTTCCTTCTGCAGTGACGCTCAAGATTTTGTTACGGTCTTTTTAAAGTTTTAACCACATGTAAACGTTTGGAGCCTGTTTTCTTTGCCTCAGTTCTCTGCTCTCACTGCACTCTCCTCCCAGGACGACGTGGTGGAGGACAGCATGGAGGTGGACGTTCGCCACCATCGCCACTTCGTGTGTCGCAGAGGTCAGGTCCTGCGGGAGCTGGCGGAGGAGTACGGCGGTGTGGCCGTGAGCTTCCCTCGCACAGGCTCCAACAGCCAGAAGGTCACTCTGAAGGGAGCGAAGGACTGCGTGGAGGCAGCAAAGAAACGCATTCAGGAGATCATCGAGGACCTGGTAGGGCACAGAAATGAGATTTTTGCTTTGTTTAGAGGATATTTTGTCAAGAGATCCCTTTACAGAATAGCATATGTGCTCAGACTAAAGCCAAATTCAAACGCTGAATATTTGTCTGAATTATTTTGCCAAGAGTCCAAGAAAACTAGTAGAAGTCGTTGCAGTTTGCCACAAGTCATGCAGGGAACACAGTGGAACACTGTGGATGTAGGCGATCTGGTCAGATGGGGAACAATCTGTGTTCAATCACCGTGTTTCAATCTGAGCACATTGAAACACGGTGGTGGCAGCATCATCCTATGGGTTGATGGGAAGACGGATGGAGATAAATACAGGGCGATCCTGAAAGGCTGCAAAAGACTAGAGACTTGGACAGAGGTTCACCTTCAAAGCAATGGCCTAGTCAAAGTCTCGGCATAAACACAATTAAGAATTGCTGACAAGACTTGAAAATGTACCTACATATGCGCTCCCCATACTATCGGACTGAGCTTGAGTGATTTTTCAGCACCGAGTGCCTCAGTAAGTTTGAGAAAGCTGCCAAAGAAAAGCAAACGGGAAGAATCCTAAAGAATAAGCCAGGATTCTGCAACCTTTGGACTTTCCGCGTTGGCTCGTACTAACTTTGGCTAAAAATGATAAAGAACCAACTAATGTTTTACTTATAGATGTCATAACAAATGCAGGTTTTAGAAGTTTTTCGGGTTTTTTCTTGGAAAAAAAAATGACTCTAAAAGTATCAGTAATATTTTTCCACAGATATCAACATCCCATAAGAGAAAATGTATCCACCCTGTTTTCTGCAAAAGTTTTATGTTTTTCTTTATTTTAAAACCTTAAATTAGAAATAAAATGCTTGTTCTTTGAAAAAGTTCAACAAATTTGCTGTAGTAGATGTTTATCAAAAATCTAGTCTTTTTTTCTTTTCTTCAAAAGGTCACTTTTGCGGCTCAAAAATGGCTTTATGGATTGTAAAGGTTGCACACCGCTGGAATAAACCATCAGTTGTCTTCTTCATCTCACGTTCAACACATGCTCTCATGTATCTGTGGCTGTTTTCTTGTCTTTTTAGCTGTTTGAGCTTGACAAACAAAAGGAATCGGGACTATAAATAGCTTATTTTTTCTCTTTCTTGTTGTGTTGCAGGAGTCGCAGGTGAGCGTGGAGGTAGCCATCCCTCAGCGGCACCACCGCGCCATCATGGGGCCCAAAGGCAGCCGCATCCAGCACATCACCAGGGAGCACGAGGTCCAAATCAAGTTCCCCGAGAGAGACGACAGCGCTGCAGGTTAGAAACGCAGCCTCTCTAGCTACTGTTGTTCTAATGCCTTCCAGTTAAATCAGGCCAAGCCCAATCAGAGACGGTAAAAAGGAGACGGGTGGGGAGGGGCATTGCTGTTTTTGATCAGCTTTCTGTGCTAAACTCAGGTCAGGACGCCTCGCCGCAGGAGAACGGCGACGTCAGTCCAGAGGCGGAGTTCGTCCCGCGCAAGTGTGACATCATCACAATCTCTGGTCGGGCGGAGAAGTGTGAGCTGGCCAAAGCGGCCCTGCTGGTGAGCGTGGCTTTAGTTCAGCTGGACTGTCGGATCGTGCGTCTCTCTCCCTCAACACACAGGCTGAGCTGATTTCTCACACTGTGAATGGCTGAACGTTTCCTCTCATCTCGTCTCTGTGGATTTCTTCCTCCTGCAGGCGCTGGTGCCCATAACGGAGGATGTTGAAGTGTCTTACGATCTGCACCGCTACATCATCGGCCAGAAGGGCAGCGGCATCAGGAAGCTGATGGAAGAATACGAGGTTAGACCATATGCAGAGTCCAGGCTCTTTTTAAATCGAAGGTAATTTTTTTAAAAAGCGCCACGAGTGAGTGTGGTATGCCGCTTTTGATGCGCAGGTGAACATCTGGGTGCCGCAGCCTGAAAAACAGCTGGATGTGATCAAGGTGACGGGTCTGGCAGCCAACGTGGAGCGTGCCAAACTGGGCCTCCTGGAGAGGGTCAAAGAGCTTCAAGCCGAGCAGGAGGACAGGGTACAAAACACGCATCAGCAGTTGCTCACCGTGCTCTTTGATCAGTCTGAGCGGCCATGCTGCGCATCATCGACACACAGAGCCCCCAAAATGTTTCTGTATGTACAAAACTGTACAGACAGTCATCGTCCGTATCGAATTTGTTTAAACTGGTGGGTTTGCTGGCGCAGCACCAGCTTTTAGAGAGATCAGGGTCCATTCCAGAAGGTTCTGTGGAAACCCCAAGTCTCAACCATCTACCTGCTGATTACGGGCCCAGCTGAAGATTTCAGAGGTCGTCCTTTTTCCTCATCACTCCGCCCACTTTGTGCCAGCAGTAGTCCCACAGCATGATGCTGCCACCCCTGTGTTTGTCAGCCGTCGCGGTGTCATGGTGGTCGAACAGCTCAAGCTTTGTCTTGTGTGACCATAAAACTTTTTTCCCAGGAGGCGTTCGGCGTGTCCATGAGGACGGGTGCGGGGGGCGTCGTTACTGGTCAGCAGCAGTGAGGCAGGGACACTGGTTTTGCAGCATCTTCTAGTTTACGATAGCAGGGTCGCACAGTCTTGACAGTCTGAAAATTATGGAATTATCATTTTGCAGTTCTGGATAAGATTGGAAAAATGTTCAATTTTCCAGGTTTTTTGTTTTTTTTTTTATAAATGCAATGATTTTACATGTTTATACGATATCTTTGATTCATGAACATTTTTCCTATCAGTGATTTGTTTTTTCACTTCCTGACTAAATACACACTCATTCAAAATCCATAAAAGGGGCATTTTACGACCTGTTAGGTCTCTCGACAACATCACATTAAGGCTGAGAAGGACCTGGGCTTCTTAAATTGGGTCTAAATGCCATCAAAGCACCGAAACTGCATTTTTTAAAATAAATATCTACAAATAAATAAAGCCTCTACAGTTCACAAACTCTGGTTTATAAATAGTCCACATTTTATCTAGGATGCCCAGTTTCTTCTTTGTTTTTTGTTCAGTTTTTTCTTCTCAGGAGTTAAAGATTTTGAAACAGAGTTGATCTCAGGTGGTTTAGATGCCTCAAAAGCAGTCGAATGTAATGTCAGTTTCATCATTGTGTTGTTTTATTGTCACTGGGACCTACAGATTAGAAGAAAAATGACTCAAGCAGGTTCACAGTTTGTGCTTAGATGTTCAAAATGTTACTTAATTTTGTGTCATTTTGTTTTCCAAAATGTGTCAGAACCCTGTGAGGTTGTTCTGCCAGACGTTGGGACTCGTCTGAGGAAGCGTCACTTCGGCGCCTTTGTTTGAACTGATGATCAGTTCAGAAATGTTTCCCAGTGTGTGTAAAGCCCTAATTCTTCGATCCTCACGCGAGCTCAACCGAATCCTTTTTTTTTTTTTTTTTTTTTTTTTTTTTATGCCGGCGAGGAGAAACTTCCAGCAGCGGATGGTCTCGATAACCACTGAGAAGTTAATAGGCTCCGGCTTCGCCGAGTTAAGAGATTTTATAACCATCAGCACATTTTAAAAGCTTCAGCTGAGCCTGTAGGCATCATTTTACGCACAATAAACCCTTAACTGATCCTAAATGAATCTAACATACGCGTGTGCAGGCTTTGCAGCACATGTTGGGTCTTGTCACCATCACAAGCTGATTGGATAAAACCAATCAGGATGATTATTAATCAGAAAAGGTGATGTGTGCCTTGATTTTTTTTTTTTTCTTTTCTCTCTATAAAGTAAAGATTACATCTCCGTCTCCTCTCAGGCCCTGCGCAGCTTTAAGGTCACCATGTCTGTAGATCCCAAGTTTCATCCCAAGATCATCGGCCGGAAGGGCGCGGTCATCTCCCAGATCAGGAAGGACCACGACGTCAGCATCCAGTTCCCCGACAAAGGAGACGAGCAGCAGGTCTGGGTGGCCTTCAGAAACTGAACGGGCCGTTTTGCCTTTCTCTGACTCGCCTGACCGTTCCTCGTTTTCCTTTGTTTTCCGCGCTCCCAGGATCTGATCGTCATCTGCGGGTACGAGCGGAACGTGGAGGAGGCTCGTCAGGCCATCCAGCAGCTGGTGTCGGAGCTACAGGAGATGGTGAGCCAGGACGTTCACCTGGACCCGAGGACTCACGCTCGCATCATCGGCGCCCGGGGCAAAGCCATCCGCAAGCTGATGGAGGAGTTCAAGGTGAGGGAAGACGACGAGAGAGAGGTGAGGAGATATTTACCCAGACGGACCTTATCAGACTGACCTGGTTGTTTCCCAGGTGGACATCCGGTTCCCTCAGCCAGGCTCTGATGAGCCCGACAAGGTGACGGTCACAGGCCTTCCTGACACGGTGGACGCAGCCATAGATCACCTGCTCAATCTGGAGGAGGAATACGTGAGTTTACAGCGTTAGAAGTGAGAGCAGGTGGCAGAGTCAGTCTGTCCCTTGGGCTGATGAACTGATTTGTCTTTAAGTGTTTGTTGCTTTGACCCACTCCCCCTTTCGTGCGTGCCTCAGCTCCTCAGTGTGACGGAGACGGAGACCTTGGCGGCGTACATGAAGCCGCCGTCTCGCTACGGAGGGGGCGGTGGAGCAGGAGGATTGGATGACAGCAGCGGGGGTCCGGCTAAGGGCTTTGTGGTGCGGGACGCCCCCTGGAACGCAGCAGGGAACAAGGTGGGTTGCAGCTGTGGGCTGATTTTTTTTTTTTTTTTTTTTTTTTTTTGTGTGTGGAAAAATAATGGCGTTATGAACTTTTTCCACATTTTATGTAACAGCAA
Organism: Anableps anableps; assembly: GCA_014839685.1. Lineage (NCBI taxonomy): Eukaryota > Metazoa > Chordata > Actinopteri > Cyprinodontiformes > Anablepidae > Anableps > Anableps anableps. The sequence continues at coordinate 14,777,907 of CM026085.1, forward strand.
CAAACTTCAGTATATCTTACAGGAACTTTCTGTGACAAAGCAACACAAAGTGGTGCATAAATAGGAGGGCTACATGATTTTCAACATTTTTTACAAATAAAATTAAATAGTGTGCATTTGTAATTAATCCCCTGCATCTGTTATCCCTAAATATTGCTTTCAAAAGTCACAACTGCAGACACCATCGACCTAAACCAGGAGTAGAAAGGCTTTCTAATCCAAAGAGCCAGTTATGAACGTGGTTTGATAAATAAACTCTCTCGATCTACAAAAGCTGCGTGGCCTTTCCAAGAAAGATCACTTACCAGTTTTTCTAAAAATAAACTTTATAAAAGTTAAAATAAAGAACAACAATTTAATTTTAAAATTGATTTTAGAACAAAGCAAAACTTTAAATATGATGTACAGAAAAACACATTTATTATCCAGTGACAAAAAAAAAAAAAAACCCCAACCGTTATTCCCTGGATGGTGAGTGCCTTTTTATGGTGGAAAAACTCTGCAGCTATTGCATGAAAACAGAAATGCATAAAAACTCTTTTTAATAGCTTTTGTTAAAACAGCAGAGAGTTCTTGTTGTCTCTTAAGAGCCACGGTTGAGCGCTTAAAGAGCCCCATGGGGTTCTGCAGCCAGAGATTGCCGGCCCCTGACCCAAACTGACTGGCAGGGCAGTGAGAAACTACTGTTGAGAGAAAACCACCGTGTGGCATTAAGATAACTCTGCATGTCACGCTGGCCACATTCCCATTGTTAAACATGGCGGTGGCAGCATCATGGTGTGGGGTTGCTTTTGTTCAGCAGTGCAGCTGAACCTGGGGTTGCAGTGGTTTGGATGAAAACATTGTTTTACCTCTCTCACAACCTCTGTCTTGCTGATGAATCGTCGAACAGCTTCTCTCTGTGACCGCGCTATCCCCAGTGTGAAACCTTGTGTGTTTGTTTCAGGCTCCTGATATGAGCAGCGCTGAGGACTTCCCCACGTTTGGGACCGGCGTGGCCCCGAAGCAAACGTCCGCCTGGGGCCCCAAGAAGTTCTGAAGCTGCTCACGTGAAGGAAAACAACAACGAAACTTGTGTACAGTAAAGTACGAGAGACAAAACAAATTCCAAGTCAACTTGCTGCTCGCCTTCCCTCTTTTACTCCTCGTCTCTCTAGTGTCCCCTTCTCGCACCCGTCTCCCACAACCAGCCACAGTGAATTCTGGGAGAACGAGTCCTATTTGTTTCTCCTAATGTAGTTCAATCCACTGCTCCTTCCTGGAAGACGGAAAAGGGGAAAAACGCTCTCGTCATAATTTTGCTATCCTGCTCTGCTTCTCCCTGAAACATTTCAGACTGTTGTCTTCTTCTCCCTCTCAGACTGCCGAACACCCCCCCCCCAGTGAAGACCCTTCACTGCAGCGCAGAGAGGAAGTACCCTCACACTTCCTAAGCAGGACTTTTTTCAGGAAGTTGAGCGGTTTGTCCAGCTAAATCTTGGATTTTTCAGTCTTAAAAATAAAGTAAACGGGAGTCCGTTTTTTAGCGTGAAAACAGTTTTTAACGAAAAACAATGTTTTATGGGTTTTTTTTCCTATGGTTTCTCATTTGCTCAGTAATGTGGGGCAGCAGGTGAAGCGTTGAGGTCCGTGCATGTGCTGGTAATTAGATTTTCTCTTCAGAAACCAGCAATCAATGGGTGGACAGAAATTGGAGTTTGGTTTGATTTTCTAGTCAGTTTTCTCACATCCCGAACCTCCACATCGCCACTTGCTCCAGCATTACGCTTCACCCCCTGACATCACTGCCCATATATGGTAGAAACTCCCTGTTCGAGCCATTTGGCTCACATTGATTTAAAAAGATATGACAAAAATATTAGGTGTGTTGAAGCTCTAGGTAATGTTTATCAATGTTTGTTCTGAGGGGGGAAACAGTGCGCCCTTGAGGCGCACAAAAGAAACATCGCCCCCTACAGTCACACTTTATGATTGTCGAGCCAGTCTTGCAATATACCGTAATGTAGGAGTATAAGCATTTTTTTTTTTCCTCTTTGCAAACGATTTCAAATACACTTAAATATGAAAAGAAAATTGAACCCAACATACATTTCTGCTCATCTGTTCTCTCCACAAAAAAAAAAAAAACAAACAAAAAAAAAAAAAAACTGGTTTAATTTTGCTAAATAGGAGCTTTTTTCTTTTGTCTGACTATTGTACTGGATACTTTCTCTTTGCTGGTGATTTTATGTTTTTATTATTTTAAATAAGAAAACAAAACCAAATATTTTTTTTTTTTACCATATAAAATAAATAAAAAACAGAGATTTATTAAATTTTCTTTTTTTTTTGTGGTCAAAAGTGGTGAAACAAATTTTAACTTGGGATTATTTTCTCAATTTAAATATAAAATCAAAAAAACAAAAACTCCCATTTTAAAACACTTAGTGTCAGAATATGAAAAAAACAGGCAATGTTTTGTTTCTCTTGACCACTCATTCAGTTTTGTATTTTAAATATAAAAAATTATTTTTTTTACTTGTTTGACAGCAAATAAAAGAAAAAAAAAGGTCATATTTCAAAAAATGTGGAATGTTTTTCTTTTTTGTAGTCATAATATAAAATCATTACAAAGAGAAACTGAATATTTTTTCACAAGTTCTATTTGCTGTTGGTTTTATTAAATTTATTATGGATAGAAATTCAAACAAAACAAATTTCTGTTCATCTGTTTTTTTAACCAAATCAGCTAGGATACTGTTTGCTTTTTTTTTTTTTTTTTTTTTTTTTTTTTAATGGATGAGCAGAAACTTAATTAAAAACATAAAATCACTGGCAAACTGGACCAAATAAATTAGCCCATATTTATCACACATCATTCTTTAATTAGTAATTTTAAGTTTTTATCACTTAGATTAGAGAAAGAAAATCAAACCAAATTTCTATTTCTGCCGTTCAAAATGTTTAATTTTAATGCAACAGCCTGCATTAAATTAAACATTCATTTTAGAAAAATGCAATCAAATAACTTTAAAAAAAAATTATTATTGGTGATTTCTGACAGAAACATCCAGCAACCAAACCATGCATGCACCTGTTAGCTCTGTATTTGTGTGGGTTTGGGAGGTTATACACCCAGTCCTGTTGTGTTGTTCCTGTTTTATTTCTCTGTATTTATTTTCATCTAGGACTAAAAACCGCTGCTGTTCTCCTTGATTCTCTTCGTATTGACTCAAAGTCCTGTAAATAAATGCTGTTTTATTTATTTTAAAAAAGGAACCATTTTATTTGAACTACTGTGATCATCTGTTTTTATATATATATATATATATATATATATATATATATATATATATATATATATATATATATATATATATATATATAAAAAGAAAAAAAAAGCACTCACTGTAGCTTGCAACCTCACGTCTGAGAGTGGATTATGTGCGTCAGGGTTTGAGAACATGTTACCAGTTGTGTCCAAGTGTACAAAGATCTTTTCGCTATTTTTTTAAAAATTGTGTGGACTTTTTCTTTTTGTTGTTGGTTTCTGGGATATTTGAAGGACTGTATGTATGTGCGTGTGGAAGTTAAGATGTATATTTGAATGACGCCGAACCAAACCTTTTACTTTTCGTTTGTTTTGGGAACTGCCCTTAAAGCTTATTTGAAGGTTTTTAAACCCTCGGCTTTTCTTTCAAACTTGCTGCATAACTCTGATCTTCCCTCTCAAAGGGAGGGGGGGGGAAACACTCTTCTTTTTTTTTTTTTTTTTTTTCATCCTCCAAGCCTGATTATTTTTAGCAAAACAATTTGAAGTCCCCCTACCTCTTTTTCTGGTTTAGAAATGTTACTCAAGTCCTGTTGCTCAGATAAGCAAAGGTCTGAGTCAGTTTATCTAAAGCTGCGTTGTGACTGAAAGATTTAAGGAAATATCTAAACTATTTGGAGTCTGAGAATTAGATGGGAGGATCAATCAAAGGAGCTGGGGCTAGCTTCGTGAGTTTAAGCTGCTGCATTTGAATACAGGTTTTATGGGGGTCTAAATGTGAAGAAAAGTGCATTCTGTGAATCATTATGTCCTGCCATGCATTTAAGTACCGTATATTTATTTGCCATAAGGTACATGTGTTTTATAGTGCATGTACAGCAGGATGAAGGGTGTAGAATTACTTTTTGACAGTTGTTTTATTCCTTCCTTAATCGCCATCTGGGCTGAAAGTTCAAAGCTCTACACGTCGTTATTAAACACCCCCATGTAGTCAAACAATAATTAACTGAATTATGTGTAAAATAGGGCCAACTCCTCGCCTGTTAGTCACTTTAACCATTCAGCATGCCGATGTGCGTGAATCTTCATCAGTGCTGACAGAGCTTCTAGTTAGTGTAGCATGAGATTAGGTGAGGTAATTATTGGGCAATTGCTACAACAAAATGTATTTACAGAAATTGCCAATCACTGGAGCTTATGAGCAGTAAATAGGGCATTTCTGAGTTATGAGACTCATGGTGGGGGGGATTATAGCCGCATGGCTTACAACAATGTTCCTACACCAAATGAAATGACAATTGTAATTTCTTATTCATACAATGAGGTCTAAATGCTGTTTCCTTCCTTCCTTTCTTCTTTATAATGTTCTTCTCTTCTTTGTTCTTCCATGTCCCTAACTTACATCTCACCTTGTGTCCTTTACTTTCTTTCTTGGAATAGTAACTTCTTCCCTCCCATGTGTTTTCCTTATTTTGCTCGGTTTTATTATTTCCCACCATGTAACCCTCCTTTCTCTTGCCCCTTCTTTCCTTGTGCCCTTTCCACCTTTTTTATCTCTTATCCCTTACAATCTTTTTTTTTTTTTTTTTTTTTTGCAGTTTTTGTGAAATCTAAAGATTTTTCGTGAAATGTGAAATCTTTGTTGCAGATTTCATATTTAAAGCCTATCCAGTGCAGCCTGCCATAAAGTCATAATAAACCTCAGTATTTTATATTTTATGGTAAACATTAAAGACTGAGAAAAGTTACACAACATGTAGGAAGCCAGTTACTTGGAGATCATATTGCAAATGCAACAGTTTTAGATGCTTAGAAAGGGGAAGCTGTAACATTATTAACTTGAAACTACTCAAAGTCAAACAATAGTGTAACAGCTGAGAACTTTGTGGCCTTTTTTTTGTCCCCTAATATACGTCACAATTTGTGAAACTATTAGTTCTTCTGCTTTGATATGATTCGTGGGGTTTACAGATGTTGGTAGGAGTAAATGCTTTTAACTCACAGCAGGGCAACTGATCTTCCTCATCCCATTATGACTTCTCCAACTTCTCTCCCACCACCTAAATTTGTGAGAAAGGCAGGTCAGAGGAACAGCTCTGTTAGGAAATGCCAAAACTCAGGGTCTAATTTAAAAAAATAAATAAATAAATAAATCCAAGCTGGAGCAAAAATGACTCCATTATGTTAGAGCCCTCTATGCAACCCAGCAAGATCAAAGAGCAGATGATTTGTTAGTGATGCGTCGATCAAGTCAGCAAACGGTCATGAGTGAAGTCTCAGCAGGTAAACGTCCAAGTCTGCTTCTTTTTTTATTTAATGTTAAATTTGTGTTGATGTGTATGTCAAATCGGACAGAGCTGCCACTACTTCTGTAAAAAGCTATGAAAAAGATCCCACTATTGGCCTTAAGAGGAGTCATTTTAGTCCACAACATTTTGGACCAGTTGTGATGGGAGTGTAACACTGCAATAACATGTCAGTGACCAGAACTTTTTTTTTTTTTTCCTACTTTAAATAAAAGCTAAAAGAAAAAACACACAAAATGGCCCCAGCAGGTTTTTTTTTTTTTTAGCCCAATCCACACCAACACATTAACCATGCTTGAGAGAATACTGTTCGTCAGGTCATTTATTTATTTTTTTATAAATCATGAAGATATGATTTATTATGTAACAGCCTGTACAACACAACATACAGAAAAAACAAAAATACAAATTAAAGTGTACAAAGCAGCACTGGGCTTTAAATAACCCATGTAATATCTTTTCACATTTTTTTATTTTTCTCTCGCTCATCAGTGAGAAGATGATCGAGCTTCTCTGACTGTACTTTTAGTGTTTGACACATCAGCTATAAACCTTTTATTTTCTATGGATGCAAGTCGGCAAAACAACAAAAAGCTGACTGTAAACGATCCAAGCGGGTGTTTAGGATCATAAACATCTGACAAATGTAAATCAGTTATGGTGTGAAATAAATGCCGAGCCCTAATTAAAAACATTCATATGTAAACACCAGTTTATGGGACGCCAACATCTCAAACGCCGGAGTCACTGTTGCGCCCTGCAGGAGGAGGTGGCGGCCGGGTAAACGGTGTCAGGCGTGGCGGATGGGTTTACATGGAGTGTAAACGGTAGCGGGGAGCGAGACTGTGATGTTGCACCTTTTGGCTTTATCTGACTTCAGGTGGGAGGTTAAACAGTTTTGGGGTTGGAATAAAGACCAGAATTTAACCATAGGTATAAGCTTAGCTTAGCATGGGCACAAATAGACAAGCATGTGGTTCCCTTAATACATGACCCAACACTTGAATAAAGAACTAGTTCACTGCTTTTTTAAATCAGCTCGACTTCGGAAACCTGGACCAAAGAAATGTCTGATTCTAAACTATTTTACAGTGTTTTTTTTTCCTCTGAGATCAAAAAATGTTTACATTTCAAAATGAAATGAAATGCAAACTGTTGTAGTGAAGCAATCTAAATCTGAAATTTGTTTTGAGTCGTTGACTGTAGGCAGAGATAACTTTACAGCCAGAAAAACTGCAGTTAACTTAAAATTCAATCTTATAAATACAAATGTCCTGATACAATTTTTAAAACATTTATAAGTCTGACTGTAACTCAGATTTCTTAAAAACAGTGAAACAGCCCTGTATTGAAGTGCTGAATGCCAATGTTAGCACATTAGCATCAAGTTTTTCTAAGCTAGCTAATAGCTTTGGCGATAGTCACTTTTTTAAAAAAAGACAAACAAGTATTTGTAATTTTTCACTTACACGTCAACTATGTCTTAGTTCATTCAAGTACATCAAACTTTTCTTAGAACCTTCTGGAAGAACTGGAGCGTAGCTAGCTGCCCTTAGCTTACTCTTCATGTATAAATGTAAGAATTGTAAAATACCTCACCAAAACAAAACGGGTCGTGATGAATCATAAATATTCAAACTCAACCAGAATTTAACTTTTGACATTTTCCATAACTCATAATGTTCAGTTTGCAGGGCTGGAGCACAAATTAGCATCTGGTGAGATTTTCTTTTAATCCCAAAAGGTGCAGCAGTGATTATGAAATATCTGTTTCTGACACTCATTTTATTTCCATTTAAAGCTTGTGAGTGATTTTTTCCTTTAAAAATAAAAGAAAAAAGAAAAAGTCGAGCCATGTTTGGCCCAAAAATGAACAACAATCAGAACTTGAGATCGGTTCTGTTCACCTCAAAGTCTGAGCTCAGGTGTGGGAATGACTGAATTTAAACAGCAATTCCTTAAAAAAAAAAAAAAAAAAAAAAAAAAAAAAAAAAGGTGGAATTTATGGATTGAAACCATAATGTTCAGAATTGGTACAAACTGTGGCTCATTTAACAGCAATAAACAGTTCATCACTGCCACTTTCACTGGGTTTACACACTTGACAGCCATGTTGGATTTAAACTCTTGAGACCTTCCAAGTTGAAATTGTTCCATTTGTATTTAGAAGTCAGATTTTCAAGTTCCCATCTGGAAATGCAACAAAACGGTCCCTCAAGCCCAGTTGGAAAGTTCTCAGACCAGCCCCAAGGTTATTAATATCCAATATGGCTGCCAGGTGAATAAAAGGGTGAGTTGCTGTAATAAACTATTAGCACTTTAGACAGTTTGTTTCTCACTGAACCAGTGGAATACATAAAATGGATCTAAAACGCCTTGTATTGCTAGGAGTGGTCAGCACCACAACAACTGGGAAATCCCACTGGTTTCGCAACAGGTGACTAGAATGTGCTGGATGTCACTTCAAGATCTGAATAAAATGCAGCGCTTCATTTGTTTCTGTGATTCAGATTTTGGTTGGGAGTACCACATAAATGAGCCCTGAAGTTAGAGGTTTCAGAGCAGCCAAGAGATCAATTTGAACTATGGCTGCCTCGCGCATAAAAGTCTCATTTATAAACTTTTATTTCATTTTAAACCGTGGCACAGAGTGCTGTACAACCTGTTTGTAACCACCGCGACAACGGCTAAATCCCACTGGTTTTTCCAAGTTGTGACTAGACCGCGTTGAGCTTTGGTGTGAAGTCTTCAGTCCCAAAACGGAGAACCAATTTCCAAGATGAGTGGAATGCAGCACGTTGCTGATAGTGTGAAATTGGATCTGGGAATGACGTCACCCTGATTTTTAACCCTGTTCCAGTTGCAAATTGGAAAACCTGTGAGATTTACAGATTCAAGCACTTGCGAACATTATTTCTGCAGGTTTCATTACGTTTTGTGCGTGCAGCAGCCATGTTGCGTTTGATGAACGAAACACGACTTTCAGACGGAGACATGACCAGCACAGAAACGCGCAGTTTCCACTTGATTTTTCAAACGCTGAACTCAGAAATTCAGATTTGTGAGTCAAAGAAGTCGCAAAATTAGATGGTTAAATGTCATTCCCATATCTGAGTCCTGTGTAAACCAATGGTTGGCAGCAATATTAACGTCTGCTCATATGGAGTCATAAAGAGGACAGAAACACAGTGAGACAGGTGTGTAAACATATTAATCCCTCCCTCCAGTTTTAAAGTCTCCCTGCTACCAAGATCAATCAGGATGAGGATGCTCTCGGGCTCATATTCAGATTCAAGTGTTTCGTTATTTTTCTACATTGCTGTTAAAACACCGCCCCTCTTTTTTTTTCCTTTTTTTAAAATCGAACCTACCTTTCAGTCATTTTCTGTGAAAAGTTCGGAGATCAAAAGTGTTAAACTAAGTGCCAAACTAAAGAAAGCTACTCGAGGATGGAAGAACAAACTGATGGGAGAATGAGAAAAAAAAAAAAAGAAATGAAGCTCATAAACAAACATGTTGTGTCGATGAGAAGTTTAAAAATCGCCCACTAGTGTCCAAAACATAAAGTGCAGGCAGTGTCTGTTCTTGGTAACGGCCGCTGCTCTCAGCCAGTAAAAGAGCGGAAGAGCGATCGACTCAAACAAAACTAAAAATGCTGAGTTGTCGATGATCCGCTGTGGGACCAGCTGGATTCCAGAGTAACGTCTTGCTCAAGGCAGGGCTTGGATTTGGTTGTCTGTTTATCAAAAATAACCAGAAGTGGCCCTCAGACCTTCACGGCCGCTTCGTTCACTCCACCCGAATCAGCAGTCCGTAGAGAAGCGTGCCGCCTTGCTCCTTCGTGATCCACTCGATCTCCGAGTTGCTGAAGCGGGGATCCAGAGGCTCGCTGTGGCTTAGTGTTTGAGGTCCCACCTTGTAGGAGCCCGGCCGCACGCACACCTGGAAACCCACCTGAGCCTGGTGGCAGCGGTGAGAACGGGGGTCCTGAAATCTGCACGAGGACGAGAAGAGCCGTCATTTCCTGCTCTCTCCGGGTTTCAATCATCTGGATGTTTTCATCCGCAAGATGCACAACAAACTTACTGCACTTTGGGAGCAAACGTCTCCATGCCAGAGTAGCGCATGGTCGGGGAGAGCCGCACTCTGGGAACCTCCCTGCCGGGGGCGCTGTTCTCCTCTGGTTCGGTGTAGTCGTTTGGACCCTCCGCCTTTATTGGAGACACCAAAAAAATGGACGATGTTCCTGCAAAGCAAAACGAAAAGGCTCGATTTTTTTCAGCCACAGGCATCAAAAATGATTCATGACAAAGGATACATGAAAATCCCCCAATATGGTTTAAAAAAAAAAGGCTTTTCAATGATAATAAAAAAGGCACGAGAGAGTATTATACCAGGCAGCAGCTGACCGTGGTCCAGTGTGCGTCTCAGGGCTCCTACGCTGGTACCGTGATACGCTATGTGCCACTTCTTTAGTGCATTAGAAACCTCACAGTGGGACTTGATCCTGGAAAAGCAGGCAGAGTGTAAGTAACAGCTAAAATCTAATAAAAACAGACACAGGGAGCATGAAGAGAAGCTAATATGATATGCAATACAGCAAAAACATCCATTTTCAACACAAATGATCATATTTAAGGCACTTCGCTGCCATCTAGTGGTTAGAGTTATGGCCAATCATGCCTAATTTAGCTCATTTGCAAACTACCTAAATTTATATTTGTTGTATGTGCTAGAGTCAATTAAATAAACTAACTTAGAATACATTTCACAGCAAAACACTATTTATTGTGCATACATCTAAATAAATTTAGGCAGCAAGAGGTTAAATTAGAGGATAAATATACAGAACAATATTCAGACAGATGGCCTCCCATATGACAGTAGAATAATCTGGTTTAAATAAGAATCCATGATCAATTCAGGGACTACAACGTCCCCAGATCCCATGGCTGCAAAACAAGCCCAAACCATCACCCCTCCGCCACCATGCTTAACAGCTGATATGAAGTGTTTGTGCCGATATGTTGAGTTTGGTTTTCTGAAATAAATGGCCACTGTTCGTTTGATCATCATTAATCAAACATCTCCTATTTGGTTTCTGAGTTCAAATGCAACTTTGCAAACCTAAGTCATGCAGCCATGTTGTTTATAAATAGAAGGTTTCTCCTGGCAACCCTTCCAAACAAGAAATACTTGTTCAGTGTTTTTCTAATTATTCTAATTGTTGCAGCAAGTTACTGCTAATTTCCACACCCAACACATCTATGCACTGGGTGTGTTTTTGTACGATTGTGGTTATTATTTTAAATAATTTCTGATCCTGGTAAACAAATCTCTTTTTTTATTAGTATTATTTCCTGACACCTTGCTTTTTACGCCAATATTTCACACATTTTAGAGATTTCAAGAGTTACCAAAATAGCTTGAATCGGTATTTCAGTTTTTTGAAGAAAAAAAAAAAAAAAAAAAAAAAAAAAAAAAAAAAAAAAAAAAAAAAAAAAAGAAAAGCCTTTTTGTTCCTCTCCTCGAGTCAGGATTGTGCTGATTAGAACGTGGCTAATGTTCAACCCCTCACTGTTACGCTGCATACGTGGCTGAGAGAGCAATCTACAGCCTGACAGACCTGAGGGCGAAGCGGCACCAGCCAAATGGCAGGGCGTAGTCTCGAGGCGGCTCTCCTCGCTTGTAGTACGCCTCGTCCCCCCGCAGCTTGTGGCAGGACTCACAGTAGCACAGGTTGTACTTTGCATCTTCATTGAAGTAGCCATCTTGATGTACGACAGCAACGAGACGCATCATTTTACATGTTGGGGGAGAGAATTTGGACGGAAATAATTATAAAAAGTTAAAGAGATGAAGGCAAACCTGGTAAAGTGAGCAAGTCCTTGAAGCGGGAGCAAAGAGCCTGGTACTCGCAGGTCTTGTTAGGGTTGGCTTCTGGAGGGGGTGTCCAGCACACGCTCTCTTTGATGCCTGCATGCACAAACAGAGAGCTGCTGAGGAGGCCGAAGGCAGCAGCAAAGTTGCAAAATGAAAACGGAGTCGCTTTGTACCGTCAACCATGTCTGCCTTCTCCATGTCTCCCTGGAAGCGCGTCTCGCCGCTCTCTGCACCCACAGCTGGCACGTTGTTGGTTACTATCGTGACCTGTCGTCACGAATGCGTCGGTTAGAGCAGTAAAGGTCTCGCTTCCTCAGCTGCTGCTGCACACAACTCTGCTACAAACCCCACACAGCGCCTTGCTAAAGCATTTACATCCGTTGAACCTTTCCACATTTTGAACAACAAACTTCAACGGGTTTACTAACGACTATCTTAGTGTGGCGTGCATTTGAATTCAGCCCCCTTCACGCTGATACCCCGAACAAAATTAAGCAGAACTAACCAAGTTTAAAGAGGGGGTTGGTTTTTACACAATATCCCAAGCTTTGAACATCTCACAGAGCAAAAAGAAGAGAAAGACAAAGAAGAAGTTTGAAGTTTGCCATGCACAATTTAAAGAGGCATAGCAAACATCTGGTCAGATAAGACCAAAACTGACACCGTGTGGCAGAATACTATCATTGCACATCAATGTGAACACAACATCCCCTTTAAACATGGGGTGCTGGCAGCATGTTGCGATGATGCTTTTCTTCAACAGGGAGAGGGAAGCTGGTCAGAGTTGATGGGAAGATGGATGGAGCTAAATGGAGGAAAATCCTGTTTGAAAACCTCGTTAGAGGCTCACCAAGGCTTGAAATCTGGCCAGATGTTCACCTTCAAGCAGGACAACGACAATAAACACACAATCAGAGTAACAATAGAGTAGTTTAGATCAAAACATGTTCAGATGTTAGAACGGCTCAGTCAGACCTTGCTGATGTGCACCGATGCTCTTGATCCAATCTGATGTAGCTTGAGCTATTTTACAGTGAAGAATGGGCAAAATGTCTCCAGATGTGCAAAGCTCAAAGACTTGCAGCTGCAAGCGCAGAAAAACATGGTTCTACAAAGCTGGAACTTAGAAGGGCTGAACACAAATGTACACCACAATCTGACAACCATGTTTAATTTTCACCTTCCACTTCCCAGTTAAGCACAACTTTGCGTTGGTCGATCATATGAAGTCCCAATAAAATACACTTGAGGTTCGTGGTTGTAATGAGACAAAATGTAAAAAAAAAAAAAAAAAAAAAAAAAATTCCAATGAATACTTTCGCAAGGCGCGGTAAAGTTCCCCTGCATCTCTGCAAACCTGTTCGCACTGTCCATAGAGGTCAATGAAGGGGTAGCAGGGTGAAGGGATGTCCTGCGCCGCCACGCCCTGGTCCATGCTGTTCACGTAGAGATGGAGACAGTTGTTGGTGTCCACCAGCAGACCCAACACCGTCCCCTCTGGACAGGTATCCAGGTTAGGACCATAGTTCTCACATATCTGAAGGTGGAAGCAGAAAGATGACTCAAATGACGGACGAATGAAAGGATGTTGTCTCCTAACGCAGGCTTGTGTTGCTGTGAAGATAGTTTGCAAAAAGGTGTTGAGTGTTTACCTTTAGGGAGTTGTGGAAGACAGAGTCTCGCTGCAGCAGCCAGGTAGATCGTTTCAGGCAGCAGGCCGTGGAGGGGAAGTTTAGCCGGTCGGGGGAGTGGCCTATCACCCCTAACGACAGAGACGACGTCCACGACGGGTTCAGACGATCAATCTGAAACTGGTACCAAAAAAAAAACAAAAAAACGAACAATTTACTCAAGCTACGAATTAAAATCTAGATAACTGTATTTATTTGACGACATCACGGCTACCTGGAAGAGCTGCTGACGTGCCAGAGGCTGGGCGGTGACCAGCAGGCCCTGGTTGTAGCTGGAAACCCTGGCTGCTGTCAGATTCTGGTTGGACAGTTGGATGTTTTTGCCGTGGTTTTCCAGAAACATCATGACCGTGGGCACCAGAGAACATGTTTCACTCTCAACCTTGATCAAAGAAGAGGCGACATGAAAAGATTCTCTCTACAAAATCCAATTCTGGTTCATAGAGGTCTTGTTTTGTTGTCTCTTTCCAGTCTCTAACCTCTCTAACAGGGCTGCTGTCCTCCTCCCCTTCGCTGCAGCTATCCGAGGTGAGCGAAGGCGCCTTAATGCTCTCTGAATCCTCCATCAGAGAGGAGCTGACGATGGAAACCGCCGTGATCCTCCCGTACAGGTCCAAAACTGCGTATACATTCTGCAAGACGCCAGAAGCCACTGCTGAGTGCTCTTTTTCAGATTTCTATTTTCTTAAGGGAAAGTGGGAGACTCTGTTTGTACCTTGGGGACTGCAGTAGCAGCAGGCCCCATGTCCTCGCCGTCAACAAAGATGTGCATCGTGTCATCGTTGCACCTCTTCACGCCCACGCGGTTCCCCACCTGGAAACACATCCAGACTTAATCTCCTCCGCTTCAAGTCGGATCTACTGTGTTCAGGAAGAAAACAAACGAGGCAGAGAGCGATGCTCACCGTCAGCCGGTCCAGCGAGTAGCCGTAATTCTGCCGCTGCAGGACGCCGTTGCGCCGGACCTCGGAGCCACAGAGCAGCCAGGTGACCTTGGTGCGGAGCTGCGGGAGGGAGGGGGAGAGGCCAGACAGCGGACAGGACGGTAGCTCCGGAGGCGCCAGCGTGGTCAGGCCCATATGCAGAGAGCCGCACCACTGATCGTCCACTTCGTCGATTCTCACCTGCGGCAGGGCGGAGACGAAAAAGAGGTGAAGAAGACTCAACACGCTGGGTGCGCGAATCCCCACCTGTCAGGTTGATCGTGAGCAAACCTCAAACAGCTCGTCTGCTTTGAGCTCCTTGGCGCTGAACACGATGCCGTGAGAGTAACCGCCGACTCTGATGGCCTGGCAGCCCTCGCCCAGCAGCACCACGTTCTTTCCGTGCTTACTGTGGAGCCGATGGGCAACGCCTGCGACTGCAAACGCAGGATGGAAAATATAAGGAAGCAGCTCCGAAGGACTGCACAATGCAGCATCAAGTAAGAACCTGCTGAGCACCTGGAGAGTGGATGGGGAAGCTCTTCTCAGTGATGTTACTGGTGCAGAGACTGTTGTCCAGCGGGCCGGAGGAGCTGGTGATGGACACCTGAACGCACTGACCGTACAGATCGATCACAGCGTACACCTCTGAAACAGACACACAAAAACATGCGAGTCTGTTCCAGCGGCAAACAGTTAACATCCTTCGATTTCACTTAAGCAGGTAGCGGTTGCTTTCTACCTGCCGGCAGACCAGAGCAGGCGACGCCCTGATCCACGCCGTTGATGTAATAATGGAGGTCCCCGTTGGCTGTGCGCATCATGCCGATCCGTGAGCCTGTGGTCAGGGAGTCCAGGTCACAGCCGTAGTTGTTGCGCATCGTGTTGCCGTCCTGCATGATGGCGGTTCCACTGGTGAAGGAAAAGAAAAACAAACGAATAAAGATCGAGATGATGTTTAGAACAGGTGTCCGGATCAAATTTGTAATTTTAACCATTTGTAACACATTCTGACGAAGCCTCAATACCTCAGCATCCAGGTGTCATAGTCTATGTCGGTCATCGTGTTTGGAAACTCCAGCTCCTCCGGCCTGATGGCGGTCACTCCTGGTAGCAGAGGAACACAGTCACAGATGAACGCGAGGCAGCAGACCGAGTCAGACCGGCCTGATTAATCTGGGGAAACTACAACAACTCGTTAACACGCAGAGGAAGATCCCACCTGCTTCTATTGAACCTGACCAGCGGTCCACCATCTTCTGAATAACAATTTCAAAGAGCTCTCCATCCCGAAGGCACCTGCAACACAGAAATTACAGGAACAACCCTCTGAGTGTGTTAATAACGCAACTCAATCCGAACTTCAAGCTATACCGTACATTTTTACAACAAAGGCATTCTAAGTATTTTGGCCATTAGGGAGTCATTTAATCAAGTTATTGGACCAATTAAAATAAAGAAAAATGAACCGGGTTAACTTTAAAACTGTGCTCATACATTCTTAGCATCTTCATTCAACAGCTGGGTTAAAGGAAACTAAATACAACAACAGAGAGTTCCCTGATTAGCGTATCTGAGAAACACAACAGTGATCTGAGTTATGAAATTATTAAATCCTGATAAGATGCAGCATTAAAACCTCTCCTTCATGGTTTGATTATTTTATCTCATGAAGTTTCAGAATCGTCTCAGCTTCAAACATCCCTGCCCCTTCAAAGATCTCTGAGCCAAGCTTGTCTGAAGATGTTTTCAGCATCGCTAAGTTTCTGATGGGCGTTACCTGTTGGAAATAACGATAGCGTCGTTAAACTCGCTGCGGCAGTTCTGACGCAGCGCTGTGCGCCCCCCGTTGGTTATGACAGCGTTGGTGCCATGCAGCTGGTGGAAACGCAGGTCAGTGGTTGTGGAAGTCCCTGCTACAGAGCAGGGGCTCCCAGGAGACATGGCGGTGGGGCCGTCTGAGCTGTCCTCTGGTAGAGGAGGCAGGTCCACTGAAACGGCGGAAGGACACAGCAGGTCAGGCTTTCCTCCAAGCTACAATCTCAGATAAATTCTTACCGTCCTGCTCCTCCGGTTCTCACCCATGTCATCCATGATGGTGGCCTGGGCGGCCTGGCCATACAGGTCGACCACAGCGTAGACGTTTGGGGGGACGTTCCAGGCCGCCGGGCCCTGCGCCACACCGTTCACGAAGAAGTGCAGGCTACCGTCTTCCTTCCGAACAACTCCGACCGTGTCCCCTGCCTGCAGGCAGAAGATGAAGTTGTATCAAATCAGGCATCACGTAACAGGAAGCCGACCGATTAAAGACGCTCCTCTTACTTTGAGTCGATCCAGGTTGTGTCCGTACTCATCCAGAATCGTGGTTCCATTGTGCATCACGCCATTACCAGTCATCATCCACGTCCCTGAAAAACACCCCACATGAAACGGATCAGGCGTCTCTGCTCCGAAAATCGCTCGACTTACAGCTGAACATAATCACATAAATACAGATAATTATATACAATATTACTAATAATAAAAAAAAAAACATGAACAACTGAGTTATCTTCTATTGAGTTGGCAAAATCTCACACTGAAGAATTAAGAAACACTCAACCTTTATTTTAAGAGTCGTTCAGTGGGGTGAGGATCCATTTTTAAGAGATAATTATACATAACTCCACATAAATTACAACCACAGTCTGTTCCCCATACACTGATATTAACGTGAAGTTTGCCCAACGCTCCTGGGACTGTGCACTTAATCTGGAAGCTCAAAAGATTTTGGACGACACTTTAGCACGGAGTACCAACGGTTGTTTTCAGTTATCTCACCTGACCGCAAGTTCGTCATGGTGGACGGCAGCTGCAGGTAGGCGGGGTTGTGTGTCGTGACACCAATTTCGATGGAGCCCGCCCACTTGTCCACCATCTTGTCGATGCGGACCTGGAACACCTCGTTGGAGCGCAGCGGCCGGATGCTCAGCACCACACCGTGGTTGAAGTCATCAGTTGCACTACAAACGGCAGCAGAACACATGTTAAAATAAAATACTTGGCGCGAAGACGACGCCGGTGTAAACCAGAAGTAGGAGGACTAACTGCGGTCGCAGCGCCGTCCTGCCATCACAGATGATGGCCGCCTTCTGCCCGCAGTTGGGGTGAAACAGCAGACGGTCGGGTGCTTCCGGGTCCGGACTGACGGCCAAAGCCTGTCGCGGCCGCCCGACGTCGGGCGACAGGGCCCTCATGATGGCGTTGTTGCGCCTGAGGCGGTCGCTATGGTTGTGGTTGTGGACAATGGTGACTTTGACGGCCATGCCGTAGAGGTCCACCACACCGTAAACCACGCTGGGTGTCTGGGCCGCTGCCACGCCTGGACAGCAGCAACGCAAGGGAGTTAATTGGTTCTCCTCGCTTTCAGATTGCCGACATGCTGGAACATGATGAGACTTGCCTTGATCAATGCCATTGATGTAGAAATGGAGAGCGCCGCTGGCTTTCCGCATCAGCCCGATGTGATCCCCCTCCTGCAATGACATTTAGCAGCATGTTATAAAAAAAAAAAAAAAAACAAAAAAAAAACAAAAAAAACAGGAGGTCCATTTCAGCTTCAAGAACCACGGAGGTTTTCCGAGGCCATTCTTTTAGTCACTCATCATAAAACAGACACTTCAGTTTCAAGTGACCTTTCCTAAATTATAAAAAGTAATAACTTTGATCATCACTCATAGTTTTACTGCTGAAAATCTTAGCTTTTTAATGTCACAATAGCTGCGTTTCCATTAACCTTGAAATTACGAAAATAAATTCGCTTAATAGAAACACGCCATTTTTCAAAAGGATGAGGTGGTTTTTCGTCCGTATCAAAATTGGCTTATTCCGCAAAACTGCAATAGAAACACTTTTTTTTTTCGCCTGACAAGAGTCACATGATCAACAACCGGATGTTGCGACTGGCGCAAACCATGAAGAAGATGACAACAGGAAGTAGTTGGAGGATCGTGGCGCGGCATGCTTTTAATGACTTAACGCGTGAATAAGCTTATTCACGTGTGATTTTAATTTAATTTTTTATTTAATGGTAACACAGCAATTGCGAAATTCTGTTTTTCTGACATTAACAGAAAATCGACAACGATTTGCGCACCTTTGTAATGGAAACTCAGCAACTGAACGCCAGTTTTTCCTCTCATAGGTTAAACAGGATTTCTTAATCTGCACAATCCTAAAATCCATTGCAGTCACAGATTTCCACATAGTTAGGAATGACTTTACCTGGCATATAAACTGTAACCACTGTGACACAGTTTGAGTTTAACACTGTATAGGTTTGATTTCTCCATCTTTTGTAAAACCTGGGACTGACTGCCTCTCTCCAAATCACTAAAGCTGCAGCGGAGACAAAGTTTAAATGTTGTGTTTCCAACTAATAAGTATTTCTTCTGTATACCTGTAAGTTAACAGGTTATTCTGGGTGAAAAATGCTCAGAGCGATAAACAGAGACGCATGTTGCCACTGACCTGAAGTTCATCCAGGCTGAATTCACAGTATTCCCTACGAGTTCCTTTCCCATTTGTTAAAATCCCACAGCCACTCATCATGATTGTACCTGATAAAGATGAAAAAAGTTTAAAATGTTACGATAAGCATCTCTTGTTCAGTACTGATTCTGAAAGTTGGGATGTTACCTGAACGCAGATTGGTCATAGTTGCAGGATAGTCCAGGTTGTTGGGGTTGTGCGTGGTCACTCCGATCTCAATGGAGCCCGACCACTTGTCCACCAGCTTATCAATGCGGATCTGACAGCACAGACAAAGGTTAGTTGGGCAGCCTAAAGGGAGATGAAGGCAACGGAGGACTGGGTCGTACCTCAAACATCTCGTTGTGTCGGAGCGGCCGGTTGGTCATCACCACACCGTTGTTGAACTCGTCCAGAGGTCTCCGTCGCTCCGCCGTCTTGTTGTTGTTGCTCAGCTTGATCAGCGTGCCGCACTTCTCATGGAACAGCAGCGCATCGTTGGTCATCACCCCACCCGTCCCAGAGCCCAGTGCTGCCCCTCCATTACTGGCCGGGCTGTTGTTAAAGTTCCCACAGTCTCCTCCGCCCCCCCCTCCTCCAGTTGTCCCTGTGCTGCTGTCACTATTGGCTGGAGCGCCTCCTCCACTGCTACTCCCCCTGTCAGTTCTGGAAGAAGAGTCAGTTCCTGTCTCTCCTCCACCTCCAGCATCCCCTCCTCCACCACCTCCACCGTCCTCCCCTCCTCCCTCGTCTTCAGAGCGATAAAATGAAACTATTGCATTGTTAAACACGTCGAAGAGCTGGTGCTCTGTGAGAACTGAACAGAGACAAGAAAATAACGGTTATCAGAGCAGCTACAAAACCCTGAATCAGAGGGGGCTCTACTTACCAGCGTCAGGCTCCAGGTTGTTGGGAAACTTATCTGGTCGACTGTTGCTGCAGCTGAGCTCAGGCACTGAAGGAAAATGGTTGAAACAGGAGATGGAAACGAGCCCAGATCATGGCTGCAGTAAGAAGATGTTTAAAAACAGGCTTACCTTCATCTCCATTCACCATTCCATTCATTGCTGCCACATTCATCAGCGCTGCAATTCCCCCATCGTCCCGACCCCCACGTACAACCACCTCCTCCTCCTCTTCTTCCTCCTCCTCCTCCTCTTCCTCCTGCTCTATCGTCTCTCTCTCCCTCTCTGCAGAGGGCGGCGGCGGCTCGCAGCTCACCACCGTCACTTGAGTGCACTTCCCGTAAAGATCCACCACGGCCCACAGCTTGGGCGGCAGGCCGCTGGCGGCCGCGCCACAGTCCTGCCCGTTCACCCAGAGGTGGAGCTCCCCGCGGGAGCTGCGCTGGATGCCCACGCGGTCGCCCTCGGCCAGCTGGTCCAGGTCGCGGCCGTACTCCTCCAGGACGGAGCGGCCGTCGCGCAGCACCGAGCAGCCCGATACGATCCAGGAGCCACCCTTGAGGCCGGTGGCGCTGCTGGGGAAGTCCAGCGAGGCCGGGTCCAGAGCTGTCACGCCGATTTCAATCGAGCCGCTCCAGGAGTTCACCTGGCGGGGGGAAAAACAGAAAACGTTATTCACAGACTACTGATCAGCTATGTGTTTGCTTTACAATTTAAATGAAAATACTATTGAGGAGTCTGGCTTGAAAACAGCTTAAACCTTTAGGGAAAATAATCCTGTAGAGATTCAATAAAATTTAGAAACAGCGTCTACACCACACGAGAAGAGCGGAAAGAAGAGGAAAACATCTGTCAGCAGTTTTTATTCTGGTCATAAAATATCTCCTGTCAAGCTTGTTATTTTTAGCAGCTCTGCTCCGGAAACAGTCCTTTGAAAACCAAGCAGGTAGATATGAAGATGCAGCTAAATATAGGATCCGTTTGGAAAAGTCTGGAAGTGGCTTCCTGAATTTTCCAGGTCTGAATACATTCATATACATTTCTTCACGTAACAATTCCCTATTTTTCCAGACAACTTCCCAGAGTTTATGATCCTTCGTGTCCGGGTTAAAGTATAAAACAATGATGTTCAGAATGAATTTATCAGACAGATGTCCACAGCAGAAAGGCTCAAGAGTGGTTTCAGCAGAGAGAAGCAGAGGAATGGTGCTAAGACACAAGAAAGTAAAGAAAGAGAAAGAGGTAAGAAACAAAGAAATAAGAAAAGGAAGGACAGAAGGAAATGGGAAAGTGAAAAGGAAGGTAGGGCACAAAGAAGGAAGAAAGGAAGGACAAAACCAAGATAGGTACTGTACAAGGAAAGAAGGAAAGAAACAAGGGAGGAAAGAAGTGAGGGGGGATATTGCACAAGTGAGGAACGAAGGACAAGGAAAGGGGAAAGAAACTAGGAAGGACAGAAGGAAGGAATTGTGGTAGGACACAATGAAGGAAGAAAGGACAGGGAAAAGGAAAGTAGGGAACAAGAAAGAAAGGAAGGATACTGAGGGAGAAAGAATGGGGTAGAAAACAAGAAAGGAACAACACAAGGAGGAAAAGAAGTAAGGGCAGAGGGAAGAAAAGAGAGGAAAGACAAAAGGACACAAGGAAGGAAACAACATTTAGACAGTGGGATACAGAAGAAACTCTAGAAAAAGAAATATTTTATACTCTTTCTCTTCCATACCTATCCAGATCTGGCTTCCTCCACAAGCAGACTGTGGATATTACAGAACTGAGAGTAAGGTTGGAAGCTGATTAAAACGACCAGTTGTCAGCTCCTCTGACAACATGATGCACACCAGAAGGCTGACTGCTCACTCCACAGTCAGGAGTGATAGTGGGGCGGAGAGATGGACTGGGGTCTATCTGCAGTAAAGTGGGGACTGCTACTGGTGTGGTGAAGGAAGACCTGAGCCAAAAAGCAAAGCTCTCCATTTATCCGTCTGTCTGAGCTCCGACCCTCACCTGAGCTCATGAGGTGAATCAGGACAGAAGAATGAGATCCTGGAAACAAGCAGCTGAAATGAGCTTCCCATATGGGAAGTCTGGACACCAGAATGAGCTGGAGAGTGTCACTGAGGGAAAGACCAAACAGGGTTTCTACACAGTTTCCAAGTCAAAATTCCATCCTTCCCCCAACTCAAATTTCCACAGGTCTCACAGTCCATTACTTGACATTCTTAAAGGGGCAGTATTATGTATAATCAACATTTTTGAACTTTACATGATGTTATAATGTTTTTCCCTCATTAAAAACATACCTGGAGTGTTGCTTTGATTCTTTCATACATGCTTGAGAAATCTTTTAATCTCCCGTGGTAACCATTCAGTTGTGCAAAACGCCTGGATTGACCTAGCTCCGCCTTTGAGACCCAGCTCCTCCTAAGAGCTGCAGTTTCTAAGCTTCCGAGCTTCAGCAACACAGAGCACCCCTCCCCAGTGATTCCCCACTCAGCTCCTTCAGACTAGCCAGCAGCAATTAGCAAACACCTGGTGGAACTGCACATCTACTGAGCTCATTATACTAGCTACTTCTCAGTGCAACGCTGGTAAAAACGTTGTTACAGGGTTAGGGTTAGCTGTTGTGATGACTTCCTGAAGGCGGAGCTTCAGAAAGAGCAGGACTTTCTTAAAGAGACAGAGGCCCAATTTCAAGGTGTTTGTTTTAAGTCATTTTTGATATATGCAGCATTTTTACAACAACTGAAGGAAACATAGTTACTTGACTGTGCTATGAAATGATTCTATGTGCCTGGAAAAGACATAATACTGCCCCTTTAAGTCTAAATTAATAGAAATAGAATCTACTGTATATTTTGACAGTGGTCAAACTTGAAACACAGGACCCATAGCTGGACGGACGCAACCTTTAGAGAACTTATTTTCCACCAACAGGAATTTGACTTTGAACTCACATCACAGTCTTATACAAACCAGAATCCATTTCTCTGCAGAAACACTAAACTCATCCTAAGCTGGAAATAATGTGATACTATTGATATCTGGGGGGTTATATTTCACTTTCTCATTACTCCACAGTTGTCGCTGAGACGCAGCAGCCTCGGCATTCACATGCTCACACCGGTGGAAACACATGGATGAACCTCTACAAGCTTCAGGGACATTTCTCTGCAGCTTGTAGAGGAGACCACTGGAAACAAGATAAAACTTTCCTTTCAATCATTACTGCTGAGCTTTTTTTTCTGCTCACAGAGAGCTGGTATGTAAGGCAGTGGTGCTACTACAATGAGGTCAGATCTGAGTTAAAAAAAACCATGTAGAAGCTGCTGACCGGGTCACCGACATCTCCTTCACCAGTTTATGTTTATGTAAGACACTACCCTGTGGGCGTCTTCAGTCTCTCTCTTTCTCTCTCTCACCACTCAGATAAATAACTCTAGGGACCTGATGCTGAGATGCCAAGCAGGGATATACCGGGCAGCTTTTAAAACAATGAAAAATTCATGGGGTGTAAATTTCTAAGAAGCACGGCTAAGATTAAACAGTGGACAGCCGAGCTAAACAAACAGAATTACTGCCAGTCTGGACTAAAGAAAATCTGACTCATTGCTAATCTACCAGACTCATCACTCCTATTAATAACAAACACCTTTATTGCATTTAAATATTGATATTGCATAGGAAGATTCAAATACGTCTTTGCGCTGATTTAATCCGACTTTATCTGCAAATAAAATGACCTTTTTGCTGCAGAGCAGTAAAACTACGGCGTCTCACAAACAACCTCATACTCTTAACATTTTCACATTTTAATCTCAAACTTCAATGTGTTCCACTGGGATTGAGACCAACACAAAGTAGTGCATGAATGAGGTGGATGGAAATGGAAACATGGTTTTTGTTTTTTTCACGAACAAAAAATATGAGATGTAAAGCGTGTGAACCACTTTTTGCTGCCGTTACACTACGGCAACTCTTTCAGTTTCAACACGCTTTAAACATCTGAACACCTAAATTCTCACCAGCCTCCCTGTTCCTGCAAAAGCAAATCATTACCACAGCATAATGTTGCCACCACCGGGTTTTACAGTGGGGTTTGTAACAAACTGCAAGTAAGTCTTCCTAATGCTTCTCATCAACAATAGCTAAAGGACAAATCTGTGGAGTACATGACTAATAGCATCCTCCAGAGCCACCATGGGTCCTCTTGCTACATCTCTAATTATTGCTGTGGGTCTGGGTGGACAGCCATGTCTTGGTAGGTTTGCAGCTGTGCCACATTACTTCCATTGCTAGATGGTGCATTGAACAGAGCACTGTGAGATGTTCAAAGCTTGGGATACTGATTTATAAGCTAACTGTGGTTTAAATCTCCCCCCAACCTCCTCTTTTTTGTGTTGGTCTGTCAGATAAAATCCATCATCGTTTGTGGATGCAACACGGCAAAAACATAGAAAAGACTCATGGAATGCGAATACTTCTGCAAGGCGTTGCAACTGTCAATTCTCTCTAATGGACATCTAAGATTTTATACACCATAGTCACTTTCTAGATCACTGTCAAACTAATTTTCACATAATAATGCCAAAAATTTCACTGTGTCCAACTCACACTACGCTGTTTATATGTACCCCCCCCATCTTTCCCTGCTGCTTGTTCAGTGGATCCCAGTACAGAGTTTTCAGTCACGCAGTGGGTGCTTCGTGATGGAAGAAGAATCGATTTTTATCCAGTCATGAGGCCGATAACGAGAGCTTGTATCAGGCAGAGCATGCCATGAGGGATGAATAATGATTTACACGCAGCTAAGCAGGTGCCATTAGGCCAGATGTTTTCTTTTTATGGGCATGCAGATGGCACCCTGCAGAAGCTCTGAAAAAAAAAAAAACCCTCTCTGTATATGCAGCAAGGCTGGACGCACGCTGTCACTGTAAAGAGGGATCATTGTCACTCGTTCAGAGCTAATGTGTTGTTAAAAAGCTCTGCTGCAGAGACAGAAGCTGTTACTGCTCCAGCCAAAATTAAAACAATGTCACTGATATAGAAATAATAGCACAGAAAGAAGGTCAAATGCATGATCAACATCTGCTCTTATGAAAAGATTTACAGGTTTTAAAGATACGATCTAGTAGTCATTTTTTTCTCCAACAAATATATAGTGATGATATAAAAAAGCTGAGTAATGAAGTATGGATTTCACAAAATGCAACATTTCAAAGTGAGGTGGGAAAAAAAAGAAAGAAGAGAAAAGGGACAGCACATTCTGCTTGGTGTCCATCTGGGTCGATGTCGTCACAAGAGGCACAAGAAGGGAGCCAATCGGCAAGCATCATGCTGGACAAGCAACTTCTGAGAGATTTCAACATGGATTGTGTGTGTGTAGGGGGATTAAGTATAATGTCATTCCTTCATCAAAAACATACCTGGACTGTTGCTCTGATTCTTTCATGCATGTTTGAGGAGTCCTTGAATCGCTTGTGGCAGCCATTCAGGGTGCCGAAATGCTTGCTCTCACAAAGCTCCTCCTTGGAGCTGCAGTCTCCACCCGAGCTTCTGCTTCAAAGAGCAGAAGTACCTCCTCCGTACCTTCCCCACTCAGCCCCACCAGACTAGCGGCAATTTGCAAACACCCAGTGAAACATTGCATCTGCTGAGCTTATCATACGAACTACTTCTCAATCCAACGTTACTAAGAATGATTGTAAGGGGCAAAATGTAGAAAGACAGCTGTGATGACATGCTGAAGACGGAGTGTTGGAAAGAGCAGGAGATTCTTAAAGAGACAGAAGCCAATTTCAAGCCCTCAAATGGCAAAGTCAAATTTCTTTTAAGTTATGTTTAATTCATACAGCATTTTTATAACAACTGAATGTAACATAGTTACTTGATTGTGCTATAAAATGGCACTGTGTGCCTGGAAAATACATAATACCATCCCTGTAAGGTGTTTACATGACTCAACCAGAGTTTGTCTCCAGTGATCCTCAAGTCACTGTGGATACTGAAGCTGAAGGAAGCAATGACTAGGGCTGTCTCCAGAACTTCAGCTGGTATAAATCTGTTTATACTCCAGTCTGACTGACTGGTTTGGGGTGCAAAATTCTAAACTCGTAAACAAGTGAGGACAGAGAACCCCTGGTATCTGCAGGGTTTGGGACCACAGCTGTTCTCGAACAGCTTAAATCTACAAATACTTAAGATGCCCCCTAAAAATGTTTATAGCTGCCTATTGTAATTGCTCAAACACCAAATATACATTAATACACACAGTGGAAACCATCTTAGCACTACCACAGAAGCTAATATTTACAGTATTATCTTCGCTCTTGGGGCTACAGCCAATCAGCGCCGAAGAAAATGAACACCGCTTCTGGATTGGCTGCTTTGCAAACACCAGACAATATTGTGTCAAGTAGCATAACTCCAAGGTATTTCAGCTTCCCAAACTTCATTTTCTTTCTTAAAGAAAGCTTCATTTTCGACAAGCTCTATGAAAAAAAAAAACAGTCGTGAGTCACGTTCTATAGAAAAATCCATGAATACTGAACTGCGAATAGCTGGGCGTCCGCTGTATTCTACTGTGGTTCTATCAACTTAAATAGCTAATTTGCCAGGACACAACTCATAGTATTTTAGCTCATCCAAACAAACACTGTCAGCCAATATGATATTTTTCTACTGGACTGATATGTTGGTGAGGTTATAGACCAAGAAGGTCCTACTCCAGTCCTCCTGCATGTTTTGGATGTGTCCCTCCTCGAGCACAGCTTATTCAAATAATTTAATTCTTTCAACAGCAGGTTACCACGTTCTTCAGGGTCCTGGTACTCAACCATCATTTGAACCTGAGAAGTGGGTAGATTTTATGTTGATTCATTGATTTACAACAAAAATAGTAAAACTAATAGAAAACGTGACCAGGACATATGGCTCTATAGGTGACAAACAGATCTTAGCAAAATATATGTGATGCTATTGTTAAAAACTGAGATGACGCTTTCCTTGATGCACATTTTTATGACTCATTTTCTTTCTTTGCTTTTTGAAGGAAAATCAATGGCAAGTAGATTTAATGGAGTTAGTGTTTAAAATGCTGTATTTTGAGATATTATAGGTTTTTAAATAACAACAAGTAAATTATCAGAGATGCACCTGTCAAGTGGCCTGAGATCAAAATTGGCAGAGTTTCCCTTGGTTGCCTCAGATCCGTGGGTCAAATACTTATACAGACTTAAAATCTGATTGTTGGTTTCATCCCAATTTATAAAAAGAATAAAACTAACTTTCAGTCTGGAAAGACTGACATAAACTCCCAAAGGAATCCATGTGCTTTGGGAACCATATACAATATATAGAGGCTGAAAAGCAAACGTAACCTGTGAAAAGCAGGGTAGTTTTCATATTTCCAATAATTTGTTTTATTTTACAATCCTGCATTTTATTAGTAGGTAAGAAGTGAATGCTGAAAGAATGTGTGTGTATTTGATTGACTTGGTTGATTTGCACCAATGTTAGTATGGTAAGAATAAATATATACATACATCACCCAATATCATGTAATCTGATGCCATTTTTTAAGGTTAATATAAGTCAGATCAAGGTTAGGGACTTGAAGCAAAAATGGGAATAGTCTTGTAAATCTTTCAGTTTCAGTTGGATTTAAAACTGCTACCTTCAGAAAAGAAGCTCCTGTACACCCAATACGGTACTTAGAGTAAAAATCCTAATGGGAATGTCAGATCACAAAAAAGTACATTTAAAAAAAAAAACTGGAAATGTGAATCAGCCACAAAAGAACAAAGCCTGACCATGACGTTGTTCCACAGGCGACAAACTGTATCTAAAGTGATTGATTTTACAGAAAAGCACGGCTTTAACAGAATGTGTATTTTAAGATTTAGGATTTCTGATCATTTTATGCTGTGGTTTCAAATCAAGAACATATTTCAATAATAGAGCTGCAAAATAATAGAAGATTTTTGTAACCATGATGATAATAGTTGCATTAAAGCCTCCCTTTCCTCACTTCTCTGATTCTCACTGCAATGCTTGGAACTGTCTCTGTGACCTTTAGCATCTCGGGCACCATCCTCTGGGTCAGGGCTGGGACTCTGCTGCAGAGAGACTCCATCCAACAGGCTGGTTATGTCATTGTCATGAAAAGAGGAAATTCCTGACATTTGGAAAACAACAGCATACAAATATGCATTGTCCTTTTTGATATAACCACAGAATACACTAGTTTTGCAAAGATAATTTACAGGGCACATGTTGTGCGACCCTAATAAATAACAACTGACTTTCAAATGAGAGAAATCATTATTTTCTCTAGAAAATATTAACAGAACAGACTGTTAGGAAAACAAACAGAAAGCGATGAGTATAGGCAGCAGTAATTAATGAGTAATAGCAGGAGGTGGTGTGAAACCGACCAGGCTCAGTCATTAACAACAATTCGCCCGTCGGTGTCGGTTCAGACAGCCTCGGTGTTACAGTGATGATAACCCGGTCTGAGATAAGCCCCGCAGAGCCACCAGGACACACCGACTCCACCAGAACAAAGCTGTTTACCAGCCGAACTAAGCTCCTGTCAGGCAGAAATGAAAGCTGTGGCTCTAGGTCGGGCTCCACAAACCCTCTATGGTACCTTCCAGAAAGCCTCTGCAGCTAAGGGTTCGTTAGCGCGGCTAACTGGCGGTACCGAAGCTACACGGGCGAGTTATCGCTCATTTAAGTGATCCGTTTAACGTATCTCCACTCTGAGGCTGCTTATCAAGCCACTGTTCCCCCTCTAAGGGCTCTGATAATGTAGTACGCTGATACAACAACGGTCACTAAGGACTGCGGAGGCTGTCAGGCTGTTTGAACATCGCTGGGGGGCTGAAGCCCCTCACTGCGGCCAGAGACACACATAGAAAGACCCCCCGGCTCTCAGCCGCACCAGCAGCGCTCCCACTCCGCTTCGGACAGCCAGCGGCGGGCCTGCACTTGTTTACCTTCTTGTCAATGCGGACGGTGAAGACATCCCGGTCCCTTAGGGGCTCCTTGCTGAGCACCAGGCCGTGGTTGAACTCCTGGACTGGCTGGTTGCGCCGGGCTGTTCGGTTTGAGTTGGACAGGCCGATCAGCTTTCCGCTCCGCGGATGCAGCTCCGCCGCCATCTTCAAGGGGCGGTCAGGATTCACGACACTTCGGCTTTGCGACAGCACCCTTATCTTAGCGGTTGTGGAGTTGTCATGGTAATACTGTTTGAATTAATTGAGCCATCGACAGTGCAGAAAGTAGCTCTGGTATTTGGTAACGGTAATCGACGGCCAAAAACGCCACAGTGTTAAAAGGCAAATAATATGTTAAATAAATGTGTTTACATGTGTGAACTTTTGGATTAAAACCACATTTACTAATACTATACTAATTAACATGTTTCTATAGTCATGCTTTAAAGTCACCATTTTTTAGATTGTGTACAGTGTGCTTTAATCCAATCTAATAAGGTACATCTATTTTCTTAGTTAGTTAGTGGGCGCAGCGTGTTCTGCTATAGTCAAGCTGATTGGTCGACAGGTGAACACGGCCTATTTCACGTGACATAATATGGCGAGTTTAAATTATTTCATGAAAATGTGTGATACAGGAAATATAAGATAATTAGACAGTGAAATTATTTTTTGATGGATAATTTGAAATAAATTCAAGTTTTAATCCATACACCTTCAATTATCTTTAATTGATTCAACATTTTTACTTAAACCATCACATAGAAGGTTTAATATTTGACAAATTAATTGCTGGGTTTGTGGTACTTTTTCTTAAGTTTAGGCTCTGTGACTCAAAATACTGGTTGAAATTTTATCTTTTACCATATTTATGAATAAATAATTGAAATGTTAGTTTTACAAAAGCAAACTGCCTTACAAATCACACAAAATATGACTGCCATCACTGACCACTAGGCAACATCAGGCCACTGGTTTTTGACACCACCTATCATCCACAGTGTTGTCACTTCTTTGGACAAACTTGCCCAAATCCACCAAATTAAACACACAGAGGGTTTTAAACTGTTTATACCAAATATCTTCTCAGTAAATACCAAGAGCCATCTTCATGATATACGTTTTAAAGCTGTAGAAAGGCAGTATTTTGTGTTGACTGTCATTGAAGAATATGGTGTAATTATGCCCTCCATATTTACGGAGTAAAAATATCTTTGTTTGAAGATGTGGTAATGTTGACAGTGCATTTTTATTTACTTTTTGTCATATTTTTTGACTGAAATGTGATTCTTTTTTGGTCACAATATTGTTTTAGTTTAAATCAAATCCATTTTACTATATTACAGTCAACTAATTTACTTTAAATTTCTTTGACAAAAACATGAAGTAAAGGAGAATTGAATTTTTAAGGACCTTTACATCTGGTGAAAATACTTTTTTAAAAAAAATCTAGGTAAATTATTTGTTATAGAATAAATTAATACATACATTTGAATCTGATTGGCTATTTTTCCTATCAACACAACTAAAATTAGATTCAATTTAATTTCACCTACCTTCAGTATTTTCCTTTAGCTTTTATTCTTTAAAGAAAATATCTGTCATTCATGGTATAGTTTTGGTCATTGTGTATTTCTTTTTATTTAGTTTTTCTCATTTTTGTCTGGGAGAAGTGATCAGTGAAAAATTTTATAATGATTTTTCATTACCAAATTAATACTGTTTTGCAAGAAAAAAGGTCTCCAGAATGTATAACTGAGTTAGAAAGTAGAAGGTTTCTCACCCATCCCAACCTTAAAAGTCAATCTGACCCCTTGTAAATAAAGCTTAGCAATAGCTGAAATGAAAACTGTTTCTTTGGACTCCTGATTTGTATCTCATTAAATCTTCCTCAGACCCACAGAACTGTGCAACCTACTTCAGATGACATCAGAGAAAAGCTTTTAGCTTGTATTGCTAATAATAATTAGAATAATTGGAATTGGATGGTTAGGTTAAATTTGATGTCATATTCAGATCCAAGTTCAGAGGTAATGACTGGAATAAGAAACCACAGGTACTTATTCCTGGTTCACTGTTGTCCAATTCATCACGTAACTTGTTCGTATATTGGAAAAAAATATTTTAAAAGTGTCTTTAGTACCTCAGGAGGCAGCCTGTGTACCCTCAGAGGTACTTGTGCCACAGTTTGAGAACCATGGCCCTGTGTACAAGGGATTTAATACTCCTAACAATTTTTGGTGAACCATAACCATTTAGTTTCTTCTTCACTCTGTTTTATTGTCTTGCTTTTTAATGAAAAGGAATGTTTTTTAGTCCCCAAAAATTAATTGAGTTAAACTAGGAGGCAGATCTGCACCAGGTTAGCAACATGCTGCAAAGCAAATAATGGCACAGATATGGTTAGCATTAACAACACTGTGGAGGTCTCATATCTTGTGCAGCATTACAAAGACACACTTTTAGACTTCGGTAAGTCCATATCTTTGATTTCCAGTTAATCAGTGAATTGTGAACAGTTTCTCTCGTTTGTCTTGCTGGGGGGAAAAAAAACTATCAGAGGAACAACAACAGTGACAGCCGAACCACTGACCAAAACTGTCCAGGACCCTGGATCAAGACAAAATTATTTTCTTCTAATCTCCTTCTCCCTCTACCACAACAGGAACATTTTCATGTTGTGAAGAGCTGACACTCGTGAAAAAAGTCCCCACTGTTACCTGCCATTAAGTTTTGATGATGAGGACCAAGTTTATTTCTAAATAAACGGTTTGCAATGGTCTTGTTTCTGTGTGATATCATTGAAAAGCCAGACATTGTCTATAGATAGTTCTCATGTCCACATTCATTAGGCACACTGTTGGTGACTGTAAGGTGTGTTATAGAGAAACGTAGGAACCTATTATCACTTCACTTCACAGCACCTTCCACAAAACAGCAAGCTCCCTATAGTACCTGCAGAAAAAAAAAAAAAAATCTGGTGCTGCCCCTGTCTCACAATGACATTCTTTTTTTTTTATGTTCATGTTGTTTAATCGGGGCAGTGACGACTTTAACACTAACTTCATTGGACCCCTAGAGGGCGCAACATAATCATTCATGCAAGGCTCTTATTCTGAAATCGAAAACACCCAGCATCATTTCCCTTTCATTTAGCTTTAAACGCACCAGCATAATTATTATTCACTCGTGATCATTTAAAAGAGGATCATGTTTTATTCATAGCTACACATGAAGATTATTTGTACCATGATCAGAAAAAAATCTCATGTCTGAGGTTAATCTCAGATGAAAAAAAAAAACACATCTAGTTATATTTTTAATTATTAAAGATTTCAAAGAAAATTATTTAGCCATATATTAAGGTTACCTGGTACAAGAACTGAGTATTTGATGAGAAAACGTCAGTGCTCTGAGTGTTGTGTAGAGTGGAAAAATACTGAAAAATGCCATGGACAGGTTATAAAACAACCGGCTCCTGAGACTGGAGGAGACACTAAACAACCAGAAGTTATGCACAAATAATTTGTGAATTTATTTTGCACCTCTGTCTGCCAAAGTTTATTACAGGTAAGTTTTTTTTAGTACCACTTTTAAGTACTTTTGCACATTTTGTAATTTAATTTAATTTTTTCAAAATTATGTCCCATTTGATCAATTTGGCTTATAGACCTAATAACTTAAATGTTTGTGTTGTTATTTACATCCAGCTTTGATTAGATTTCATCTCATATTAATAATTTATATTTGAGAATCTCATTTTATTTGCTTTTTTTGTTTTGGTTATTCAGTGGTATTGTAGTCGCTGCATGCCATAGCTTGTTAAATAATGTGCATCTCTTTGCAGCCACAAATTGCTTCTCAGAGTTGAGTTTTGTATCCGGCACGAGACCGATAGTCGACAAGTACCTTCAGGGAAAGTTGAAAAGAACTTTGAAGAGAGAGTTCAAGAGGGCGTGAAACCGTAATTTAATTATGTCATGTTGATTTTTTTATTTCCACATTATTTATGTACTCTCTGTATGTTATTCTGGTTTCTTCTAAAACATAATTTTTTTTTAGCATACAGTATATCACGTTATTATGGAAGTACCTAACAATTATCTTATTTTTATGAATTTTGGACCCATGAATTCCTTGACAGCCAACATCCTGTCCACTTCCAGTTCACGCATGCTTTTATGGTCTATGCTGGGCAGCTGTGAGAAGAAGCTGACATGTCTTTGATAGCTGAATCCAGATCCAAATCCTTCCCTTGGACTTTGATCCTCTCCAGACAGCCTTTCAGGAAATGGGAGCCAACCATATCTTTATAACCACCTGAGGAGTGAAAAATGAAAAGACGTTATTACAGTGGACTTCACTGCCCTAAGCGATTAGTTCATTGTTTTTTCCCCCTTTCTTGCTTCAACACCAACCACTGACAGCTTGTTTCACTCTAAGTTTTGTCTTTATGAACAATGACACAGGGTCTAAAGCTGTAAAGATATAAAGTAAAATCTTTAAAATCTGTTCATATTCACCCAGAAGACCTCCAATAGAAAAACGCCCCTCTCGCAACTCTGTCAGATATCCAGGGGGACTCATTGGATCAAAAGAATACAATGCATTTGATTCATCCAGAAATGTAGCCACTTTGACAACATCCTCAAAAAAAATAATCAGTAGCCTCTTGAAATCAATTGTCAGAATATGTTTTTGCTTCTTGATTGTGAAATGAATCTCCTGCAACCCAGAAACAGAGACAAGGAAATAATTTTATCACAGATCTCTAATATATTCATAAATCATATAATCTTATGAGATCTTAGAGGATGTTTAAAGTAATCTGACAAACTGAGAGAATTTATGTACACACATTTGTGTTATTACTGGCAACCATAGCTCCCATCAGCTCTTCTTTTGAGGACATGATGCTCAGAATGGTTCCTTCCATCTGAGTGAAGTCCCCCCAAATTTCAACTCTGAAGCCCTGCTCTTTGGTCAAGGCGAAAGCTGCAAACAAACAAGGAAAATCACACTTGGAACATAAGCATCACTGAAACACTTTTGGAGTTATCAGCACATATTGCTACCTAACATCTTGTATTGCGTGTAAAACCCAGACTAAGCTGAGCATGTCATCGCTTGAGTGGGTGTTTGAACTCATCTGCATGTTATATAATTCAGTGCAGCGTTACCACCTGAGGTGTTGAAAATGGTAAATCCTTCGCCAGCAAAGAAGCTGCCAGGTTGAATGTTCTGATGGCAAAGCCAGAGCTCATCTGCGTCGGCCTCCCAGGGCATGCTGAGGTTTAACCAGTGGCCTTCTCGCACGCAGCCGTCCATCTGTGGCTCAAACTGCAAATAAACAATCAACAGGGCCTTTAGAGGAATACAGCGCCTTGCAAAAATTATTTAAACCTGTTGAAACTTTTTCATGTTTTGTCACATTACAACCACAAACTTCAGTCTATTTTATTCAGATTTTACGTTATATACCACAGAAAGCAGGGTAAGTAAAATAAAACATGGTTTAATTTGTAACAAAGTCTGAAAAGTGTGGCCTGCATTTTTATTTCATCCTGTTCATTCTGAAGCCCTTACATAAAATTCAGTGAAACCACTTCAGAAGTCATCTATTTAGTAAATAGACTCCAGTTGTGTGTAATTTAACCTCAGTATGAATCTGGCTGTTCTGTGAAGGCCTCAGAGGTTCGTGAGAGAACATTAGAGAACAAACAGCATCATGAAGACCAAGGAACACAGCAGATAGGTCAAGGAGAAAGTTATGGGGAACTTTAAAACAGTTTTGTTTTTGAAAAGCATCCCAGGGCATGAGCACCGCATAGAGCTCTGTTTAATCTCTGATCCAACAACTGAAATAGTATGGCACAACTGCAAATGTACCAGGACAGAGCTCTGGAGGAGATGCAGAGATTCACAGCCTGGATGAGTCTGTTGACACAGCTGTTTAAACCATCCATTTTTATTGATCTTATGTAATATTCTAAAATTCTTGACACAAAATGAGCTTCAATTTCTGAAATGAGTGTGAAAAATATTTAACTTTTTTGCAATACTGCGTTGTATAGTCATATGCATGGTTAACATCATGCACACTAATGTGTTAGAATAGCCTAGTCAAAGTCCAGGCCTACAGTACATTCAACTGAAAATCTGTTACATTACTTGAAAATTGATGCTCTCCATCCAGTCTGACAGAACTTATGATATTTTGCAAAAAAGAATTGGCAAAAACTTAAGTTTCTACATGTTTAAAGCTGGAAGACACATTGACGCAGGGAGGTTGAATACAAATTATTGCAAAACTTTGCAGAATGTACTTGTAAAAAATATATATATATATTTTTTTTATAAAATATATATATATATATATATATATATATATATATATATATATATATATATATATATATATATATATATATATATATATATATATATATATATATATATATATATATATATAAACCCATCTTCTTCTCCACAATATGCTTTACTTGTGTTCTATCACATCAAATCCCAATAAAACACACTGCAGAGGTGGTTGTGAAAACTTTTGGAAAGCACTCCTTATTAGTCGAAAAACAGGAAGAAATGTGCAAGAATCTTTTTATGATTTTTTTCAGGATTCTGCTGTTTAGGCTTAAATGTAAAATAAGTCTAAGTGTAAAAGTCTCAGGGGGAGATAAATATAAAGCACCTCAACAATCAGCTTGTCCTTGCTGATCAGGATCCCACCGAGGGCCAATCGAAGTTGCCCAGAAATGACCTCCTTTGTCTGTTTGGAGTGCATTCCCACCACCAGTCCAGGTGCGCCGTCCACTTCCAGAACGACAAACTTTTCCTTGTTGCTCACGTCCAACTTGAAAGAAAGAAAAGGTCATGAAACTGATGCCAAGAATGAATCTCTTGATTCCCAGTAAGCCCTCACTGGAAACTCACCGTGTGCCACTTCCCATCATTGAGCTTTGGACCACCTGTCACGCTGACCTGTACGTCTTCCTTGCTGATCTGCATGAGGGGGAACCCTTCTTTCAGGGACAAAACAAACCAGTCCTCTCCATTTTTAGTGTCGCCATAGAAAATCATTCCTTCAGGGTCAAAGGTCCGAAACTGAAAGGTCGACTTGATGCTGCGCGGTGCGGATAAAAATATAACAGGAGAAGAACGTGGAAAGACTGAAAAACAAGATGGCCTAATTCAAATGTCACAGCTGTGTTTAAGTGGTACCGAGGGAAGCGTTTTAAATCTATTTATAATACCGTGATAATGTCCTGCTCACCTGCTGATCTCAGTGAGGTTGGCTGTGGTGCGGATCAGTGGCCTCCAGGGGTTTCTCTCCTGACCGAGGTAGATGATTGAATCTCCTGATACCTCTTTCTGGGAGGCACAAGCATGATGATAAGGCTCACTGCTCAATTAACGCTAATGCATTCGCTCTGTTATGCACCGTGAATGTTCATTGTGTTTTCCAATCAGATATGTTGATCGATTAGTGGTTAAAAGCGTGTCGCTCAAACCCAAAGCATAATCACTTTGTAACAAAGGACGTGAGGGCAAATTCTTAATAAGGTCCATGAATAAGGTGCTTAAACAATGTTGATGAAATTTATACATACAAGTGAAGTTGAAACAAACAGAGGAAAAACTTGAAGGAACACAACAAAAACATCAACAACCAAAATAATTAGTTGTTTAATTACTTCAAATAAAAATGTTTGAATAAAATATCTGGAGACTGGCTTTATTAAATGATCTATTCTTGGTGTTGGTTAGTAAATACTATTCCTAAATATGAAAATGTGTTAGCTTCTGTTAGAAAAAGACAGTTGTGTTGTTCAGGACGACACGCTGACTACTTTTCCAAATTGTTGTTTTTTTTCTATTACTCTCCATTTAAGAATGACAACAATTACTACCATCAACTCTCTTTTTTTTCAATAGAAGCTGCACCTGGCCAAGTTACTCTGTTTCTTTGTGTCTTTCCCTAGATGGAGCCACCAACAGAATTTTTGCTGCTATTAGCTTCATTTTTCTTTCCTTTAGAAAGTACCCCTCTGTTCTGTGTTATTCAGTGTCCACTTTCTTCACTGAAATATTGACAGATACTGCTGCAGTAGCTTTGTGAACTCTTTTTTTAAATGTAGAAAGTACCTCTGGATCAAGGTTTCTGTACTTACCTGTGTTTCTTTGCTTGACCAAGCCACTGACAGAGAAATTTTAGCCATTAATAATGTGTACTTTCTTTGTTGCTCCTTCTTATAGAAAATATTGTTGGCTCAGTAATTCTGTTAGCAACTCTCTTCCTGAACAAAGCCATTAATAGTCATTTTGTTCACATTATCTTTATCTATCCATCCATCCATCCATCCATCTATCCATCCATCCATCCATCCATTCATCCATCCTGTATTATTATACACATGCTATTTTCAGGTCTGATCTGAATATTAAACCTCGCTGAAATTAATTAGCCCCAGGCTTAGAAAAAAAGGTTTAAAATCAAGTAAAAAAAAATGTGCTTAAGAGACACAAGTTTGTCAAAATCTTTACATTTGTACTGAAAAGGATGTTTATTCAATATCTTATCTTTCTCACATTTTTTGATGTCAAATGAAGAAGTTGCATTTTTTTTTATTGTACTGCTGACCAAAGTCCTAAGTCTGAACAAATACTTGACTCCCCTCCTTTTAACTAGCCCTAGAACATGAGCACAGTATGAGTGGATTCAAGTGTTTTAGGCCTGTATGGACCATTTTTGATATCATAATTCATGCCAAAACCTGTGGAGGACCATCAATAGTTTATTTTAACTCCAAATTTTAATCTAAGAACTTCTATGTACCTTAACAGCAAGTAAAACTAACACACAATACATGTAAAATACACCTGCAAACAGATTTAAAGACATCATTCTTACACCAAGCCTCTGATACACAAAATCCTCACACTACAGCATTACATACTTTACCATTCCCCTGCCCTTCAACTCGCCATCCCATGAGGCAGACAGCAAACAGCACTCCACCTGACACTACTTTCCAAAACATGACCATCTTTCAGTGCATCCACCCAGTCCTCCCAGCATGCACTCTCTTAAGCCCTAGGGTGGTTTTGGCACTCTGAGCTTTCTCGTGGGATAAATAGCAGAGAGATTGCCACAGTACGTGTGAGTGGAGCGTAGGTGAGTGTTGGCACACTGTCACGGGGTCCAAAGGGCAAATGGAGAGTGGTCAGTGCAAGCAATCGATCCCTTGGAGGACGAGCTTTGGCCGTGACTAATAGGATAGTTGTGAAAAGGTTGGTGGGTGGGAGTGATGCAGTAAGCAGCTGGTACACACAGTATGAACAAAAGAGAAAACTGTTCAAAGAAGATAGTTCTATTGCTTTTCCTGATAAAGCCATGGAGAAAAACATGCATTCAGGTTTGTGTTTCCATCAATCAAATTGATAGAAATTAACTTGAAAGTGTTGAATTCAGGGAAATGAAAGGAACTAAAATCAGCCTCCAACCGCCAGTCAGGGTCAGCGACCTCAGCCCGACGACTGGTGTGTGTTTACCCATGCCGCAGGAACCTTGATTCACCCGCCTCTGGCCCTGATTCATCTATGTGCATGTGAGACAAACTGTGCTTCAAGCCACAATGCTCTGCTGTCTCCTTTCTGCTTGCTGTATTTCCCCTGATACCATCTCCTTCTAGGAAGCCTGTGATAACTGGAAAGTACTGGGAAAAGAGCAACTGACACACACACACGCGCGCGCGCGCACGCACGCACACACACACACACACACACACACACACACACACACACACACACACACACACAAACAGTTACAATCTGCTATTCAGCTTCTCAGGATTAGGAGCTGATCTGAAAATGTCAAATCAAAGCAGAACATGAAATGGTTCCTCCTCTTGGTTGCTTTCATAGTGTGACTCTTCTTAACTTATCTTATATTGATAAAAGTAACAGAAGGTGACAACATTGGTATAAATAATAACATTATTGATTACTGCACTGTTGTTTAAGCCTTTATAACAAATAGACTAAAGACCTTAAATACACCAGTATTTGTAGTCGTAGCATGTGAAGCTGAGCATGTTGCAGTTTTTCTCTGTTGCTTTAGTGCATTTCTCACATCACTATTAACATTTGCACAACAGCAGTTTTCAAAACAGTTACTATAAACTGCAAGACCTAGTTAATAACCTGCAAAAGTGAGTCACTTGCACAAAATGGATAGTTCATTCCTCAAAAGCAAGTATTTATGTCAATGAAAATGTCGATGTCAGCAAAATGAAAAGTCCTGACACCATGTTTATGAAAAAAATTGTCAAATGGCTTTGTCAGGTTTTCATTATAAAAGTTCACTCAGTGTTTTCTAATGTAAAAAAAATCAGATCTTGGTGACACTACCTGAAATGCTCATGAAAGCACTATACACTGTTTGCACAGCAATTTAAAAGCTGAACTACTCAATAAACTCAAACACAGTAAGTTACACATTACTATATTTAATGAGGTAAATGAGTTCATGAAACTGAACAAATATGCTTTACATTTTCACAGCATATCCTCTTTGCAATTCTACAGTTTTTCCCATTTGCTTTAGTACATTTTGGAAATTATCCTCAATATTTGCAAAACAGTAGGCACATTTCTCAAACAATTACCCTAATTTCTCAAAAGTAAATATCAGTCAGTGAACTTGTCAGTGCCATCAGAAAGAAGAGTCCTTGTGTCATTGTGTATTGACAACTCCAGTCAAGTTTATTTGTGTAACACATTTCAGCAAGAAGGCAGTTGAAAGTGCTTTACACCATAAATGATAAATAAGTCATTGCTTAATCATGTTGTCAATATAACAGAGAACTCTGGAGAGATGTTCTGATGTAAACTATGGCTAAAGTTTCGATGACAATTATTCTAAATTGTAATTGTTGGAGATTATTGGCCAGATTCACATTTACATTTTTACTGTAATTTGTTAACAGACCATGTCATTGTGATACAACAAGGAAAAGACAGCACTGCAGAGCACAAAGAAGAAAAACAAAAGTAGAAAACGGAACATAGGACAATTTCCTTAAGGACAACAGCACATGCAATGCTATAGGAATTACAGTGCAGTCTTCCTGCACTTCCTGAATATATATGAATATATATGAATATGAATATCTTCTCTGGTGATGCAGTGTGGAAATAATCTTTTACAGTGTCTTATCCAGCCTCTGCAAGCACCTGCTGTGATGTCATCTGTGTATGTGATCATATACTTTCTATCTCCATGCTGAGAAAAAATCCTCAGTGGGATTAAGGACTGAAGAGGATCCTGTTGTGGGTCACAAACCATTGCCTGGTGATACTGGAGCTATGGAAACTGACATTGTCTCAAACTATCATATACTTTGGCAAGTCATCTCAAATTTGACCCCTCTCTTGTTCAGGGATGAAATCCCTGCAGAGAACATCTAAAAAAAGGTGACAAGATGTTCTGCATTATATGACCTAAAAATGGTAATATGCGTCAGTACACCATTCTCAGAGATAGCGATGCTCATGGTTATGTTCATGGTTATGGTCTAGCACATCAACTGTTGCTCTGTGGCACATGGTTTTTCGACCACGCCTTCTGCGTTTCATGAGGTTGAAGTCAGCCTCATCCATGTAGATGAAAATATACTAATGCAAAACACAAAATTGAGATAGATAAAATGAGAGACTATTCAAAAGAGATTTATTTAATACATTTTGATCAACATGAAATAAGCAATTGATGATGTAGGAAACAGCAGAGAATTGTTAAAAATCACTTGCACTGATGTACCAAAACATTTGCAATTTGTTTAAAGAAATGAGAAACTACTTTTTTGATGTGCACAAGTGAGACAATGATTTGAAGATTTAAGTTTTTCTTAACTGCTTTCATGCAGCTGTCAACTCAAACTCTACATTTTCAAAACAGTTAACACACAGGCCTAAACAGTGTCCCTCATGGTCAAACGACACATTTTGTTTGCAAAGGCACTAACTGTGCCAAAACATTTATAATATGAAACAAAGGCAAATATATCATTCAAACAACTTAACTTGCAACCAAATGCATGAACCTCCTCCATCCATGCCAGTAAAGAACAACACAGACATGGCACCTTTTAAAGAGGGGGGGGGGGAGTAATATATATTTTCCAGGCACATAGTGTAATTTTATTGCAGAATCAAGTAACTATGTTACCTTTAGTTGTTATAAAAATGCTGCATATATCAAAAATAACTTTAAAGAAATTTGATTTCGCAATTTGACACCTTGAAATTGGCCTCTGTCTCTTTAAGAACCTCCTACTCTTTCTGACACTCCGCCTTTAGCACATCATCACAACAACACTCTGCCATTATGCAGTTTACAACCGTTCTTAGGAGCGTTGGACTGAGAAGTAGTTCATATGATAAGCTCAGCAGATACACAGTTCCACCAGGTGTTTGCTAATTGCTGCTCTCTGGAGAGCACTGGAGAGTCAAGGATTTCTCAAACATGCATGAAAGAATCAAAGCAATACTCCAGATACATTTTTGATGAGGAAATAACATTATAACATGATATAAAGCTCAAAAAAAGTCAATTTTACATTATACCCCCCCTTAAAGGCCTGTGAACTGATTGCTAGATGAAAATTTGTGTGAAGGAGTGTAAAACAGGTGTTTCAGTGGTTTCATTCTGATGTATGTGGCTTGTAATAGTTAGGAACAGGTGATTTCTGTTTGGTTACCAAAGTTGGAACATTGGAGTTTGGACTGTTTTAATGACATCTGTGGTAAATGTTTTGCAAAAGGTTGAGGAAAATATGTTAAATCAATTTTTAAAAAAAAATGGTTAACACATTCACAAGAGGTGTCTTTTGCTCAACTGAGATGGTGATGATGACAACTGAGTGCATCCCAGTTACTTTAAGTGGGTGAAAGCAATCAAGAAAAACTGTAATTCTGATCTGTGAAATGTACCAAAGTGACAGAAAAACTGTAATTTGTTCACAGCTTCACCTTTGGGTAAAGCTGTGCAACTTTAGTTCAACAATTTTGTAAGTAATGACTGAAGCAATGAAATGATGGCTATTACTTTTGCAGGGAATAACTATTCAGCATTCAAAAGTACATTTTATTTTGCTAAACATCACATAAGAAAATGATCATGTTTAACAACAACAGAGTATTGTAAGGAACCAAGTAATGCATGTCCAAAAGCATTTGCAATCTGTTGGAAGGAATCAGAACGTGCCGCTATGATGAGCAGAAGTAATGAAATGTTGTGGAGCTAACAGCTATGAGAATTTAAATTCTGATCAGAAATATGGACTTGAGAAAAGGACTTGAGAAAAACTTTAAGACATATTTCCAACTTCAAAAACATTTCCAAATCAGCGTTTTTGAGTGTGAAACTAGTAACTTACCAGACTGGTTGTTCCTGATTAAACCACGGAGTGTCACTAATGGGAAAGATAATTATGTGGAAACCAGGCATCAGAAGATCCTGCAAGGATCAGACTGTTTTGCCTGCCTTCATGTTTAGTAGTCCTGATAAATGCTTACATGTTTTAGATATATTACAGGTTATAGAGTTTCAATATTTTTTCATTTGACAATAAAAAATTATATATATAGTTTAACTGATGCTTTAAACACTGCACTGTTTTAAAAGCAAAATTACAGTTTGTGTAGCAAATACCATTGAAGCAATTTATGGTGTGTCACTGTAGAGTTAGTGGTTTTCACATTAAATCTACTCTGTTCTCACCTGTCCTGTATTTATATTAAGGTAATATAAACTATCTAGAAAACATCTATACATAAATAAAACCAACCAATACTCCATTTTGAAAGAAATCAGGCTACTGTTCTTGACTGAAGAGGAACATTTTTGATTGGTTGTTCTAAAAAAAAAAAAAAAAAAAAAAGAAGGTTTTTAAAAAGTTGTACCTTAGAACCATAATAATTAGCACTTTATATAATATTTCATTCCATAGCAAGTTCAAGAAGGACAGTTTTTCATAAGACATCAAAACCTTTTCTTGTTCTTAATTTAACAGTAGTCTGAATTAGTTTAATATTAATTTTATTTTAAAATTAAAATATTAAAGCAAATGAATAACTGTGACTGAAATGTGAGACTATTGTCAGTAAAGATATTACTGCATAATAATGACCTGTTCGAACACCTGAGTAACACATATCCATACAACAGATCCATGAATCTGACTTTTTATCAAAGACAGTGCTCAGGATTTTTGTTGTTCCTGTCTTAATCAGGCAGGTAGATAAATTAACGCTGTATTTTACTCATGGTGCTGACTACAATTTAGTCTGTGGGCAATGTTGCCATTCAAGCTACAACCACTGATAGGAAGTGGTTCTTTATTTTAACCATGAAAAAAAAATTTGCAAAGGCAGCAACAGTTTTCAGTTCCAGCACAATGGCTTCGGCAAACTGATCAAACAGGCGCTATGAAAGCTTCTCAAAGTAAATTTATCCTTCTTAAAAGAACATCTCAAATTCAAAGGTTTGCTGCAGTTTTCCAATTAGCTTTGGACGTTTATCTAACTTTCTCACCATCCTCACTCGGCTGTTTCAAAATAAATTTGGGTCTTTGTCTTGCCCTTGTTTGTCACAGTTCAGAAAGCCTGAAGGGGACCTATTATGCTTCTATTTAAACTAGTTAGGATAGGTCTATGGGCTGTTCAAAATATCATTCTCAGATAATGAGATTTCACCTGCTTAGCTCTGCCTATTTTGAGCTCGTTTCACTTGGAATGTTTCCAGAAGCAGCTGAGACCCAAATGGAAGAACAAAAGCATGCAAAAAGTGAATTTTGCATAATTGGTCCTCTTTAAACTGTTCTAATTATTGACAGTAAATATGTATATAATGGTAATGAGAAAATAACTATTTTCTCATTACCATTACCTCACTGACATGTTCTCCCAACTTTCCCATTTTGAAGAGTGGCTATGAGAAACAGACTTCTGTGACATGTTTTATTTATACTGAGGGAAACAGGAAGTAAATTACAAATTAAATGTTCCTAAATACTCTGGTTAACTTGAAAAAGTAAAGCACACAAGAAATGCAACAAAATACTGTTGCAATTGAAGTTTTTTCCAATATTGTTGCCAATATCGGAGTACAAAAAAGAAAAGAAAAAAATTCGTTGTCTAGTGCTGAATAAATGTACTTAAAAATAAGGTTTAGTCATGTTTTTACAGTGAGATTATGCTAATGCAATGAAAATGGAATTTATTTCAGGGATTTTTACACATCTTACCAGGACTGCTAATAATTGTGGAGGGCACTACATAATAAAAACACCAAAATAATCCTAAGGAAATTTTGTTGTCAAATGACAAAGTTGTAAACTAGCATTTAATGGTAGAAGTCTTATTTAAGCCATTTCAAAAATGAGTCCAGACAAGCTCATGTTATTGGGTCATCAGGTTAATACTTTATTTTGTTTGATTGCAGCAAAGAGAAAGGAAAGGGAGACAGAAAACAAGGGGAGGGGGGGGAGGAAGGACAAGAAGAATGTCAGAAAAAGGAGACTACAGACTTTGGGAGAGCTGTGGCTACAAGCCTTTGTATCAAATCTAAAGACAAAGTCATCAGGCAACATTAAAACATCTTTTAAAAATAACATTAACATATTCTGTGGGCTCTATATGGCACAGTATTACCCTAGACATGTACACGATACTGAAACAGTTTAGCCACACTCCTACATCTATGAACAGCTTCATAGCAATAAAAGCCATGAACTCTATCTCCAAACCATATCAAGAAAACTCTCATTTACCGTTCAAATTTCTTATGCCATAACAAGGCACCTTAGCAGTTGAAATCTGGCAGATCCACGTCTTACTAT
This sequence comes from Anableps anableps, assembly GCA_014839685.1. Classification (NCBI taxonomy): domain Eukaryota; kingdom Metazoa; phylum Chordata; class Actinopteri; order Cyprinodontiformes; family Anablepidae; genus Anableps; species Anableps anableps. The sequence continues at coordinate 14,822,287 of CM026085.1, forward strand.
AGATAGTTATTTAAATATCAAAGCAGAGGCACATTCATTTGAACTAAAACGTACAGTAAATAGTTGTATATTACCACCAGATTCCAGTCCAGTCATCACGATACGTCAATTTGCATGCTTTTGGTCTGTTTGATAACCATGATGGCAAACTATGGCATAAGAAATGGGCCAAAAACACAAACGTGTCCATCTACAGGAATGGCTTGAGACAGTGTACTGGAGACAGCAAGGCTTTTTATTATCATTTTAGGGTTTTTTTTTTTTTTTTTTTTTTTTTTTTTTGTTGTTGTTTTTTTTTTACAATGAAACTAACTCAGAGAAGAGTCCAAAAGAAATGATAATAATAATAAAAAACAGAAACAGGTGGCCGATAAACTGCCAAGGGATACGCTGCTTAGGCAGATTTATTTTGGTTTTCGTATTTGCACAGTCACACACTCTCGCAAACTCATAAACAAAAAGGCTTGTAACCACACCGGAGGGGATCTGTGATGCTCCCCTGCAGTCGGCCACATTGTGTTATCTAACACCTTTTGTCAGAACCAATAGATGCATACATGCACACACACTGAAGTACATGTAGTTCATTTAGAGGAGGTGCAGCGAGCTAGAATGTGTGCAAGGATGGGGTGGGGCTATTAAAAAAACTTCTAAAAGGGCTATTTTTCTTCTTGTAATGTGGAGTCTAAAGTTTGATAGAGATATGGAAGATTTACAAAAATCCAGGAAATAAGGAATAAAAACAAAGAAAAGCTGTGCACACAAAGCCAATTTGCTGAGGATATAAACAGTTAGGAAGCAAGTGTTGCTCATGCTTTGTGGATAACGAACCCAAGTTTATTGACATGTTCCTAGGACTACTGTATATATGCATACCAGACGTTATACGGTTCTTCAACAGGTTACTTGTGTCAAAACAAACAAAAAAAAAAAAAAAAAGGAACTGAAACCAACTCTACCATTAATGCAGCTGTACTTCATTAACCTCGTGACTAAATTTACATTCATTTAAGTTTACTCCCCTCCCCCCTCCTTTTCACTGAAGCCACTTCCATCTGGTAAGAGGGCTAAACAACAAAAACAACATAGTTTAACAAAACCAACACATTGAGAACTTTACACGTAACAAAAAGGCCCCAGGAGGGCCTCGGGAGAGTTTTGGCCCATCCCTTTCGCTGCTAAGCTCAGCCTTTTCCTACCTCTTAGTAAATGACACAGGATATAGATCAGACCTGTTCCTAATCTACCCTACGGTATTAAGGGTTTGTTTTTAATTCCCAAGCATCATTTCATGTTGGATCCTTCTGATTCAGAGCCCAACAGTTTTGTTCCCATATATATTTGTCTTCCTATAAAGAAATAAGACAATACCCTAAATCCTTCCTGGTTGCAAAGATTGGGCCTTTTCCTCTTACAAGCAAGAGGAAAAAAACTACACAATAAAAAGGCTGACTGGTCTTTATTCTTTTCCTTTTTTAATATCTATTTCAAGGAAATGAGATGAAAAATGGAAGTGCAATGGTCTACCAGCCTTTAATTTTTTTTTACCCAGTGGCCAGCTACATTTCCAAAGCAGCTACATATGTCTCCTTTAAGTGACCACTACTTGTCTATTTTGTGCACATAAAATATAAACTATTGTAAATGCTATACAGATCCTACAGTGCCAACTTGTCACAAAGTAATCAGGTTTGTTGACCCCTAAAAGGATAAATCGGGATTTTTGAAATAAGGTTCTTCTAAAAGGTTATAAGCAGTTATTATCTTGTGGAGCAGATAACTCCCTTGTTGTTTTCATTTAGTATAAATCCAGATTAGCTGATCCCAGAGGCTGAGGCTAATGGCTAGACCTAGAGGGGCCCAGATCAAAGCAGACTTCTAGTACCTTAAAACGACTCCAGTCTCGTGATAGTGGTTTTTGTGAACACTACTTTATGAATCTTTAAACCGTCATCACATATGCATTGGGTGGTTGGCAACACAGAAGATTATGATTCATTACACAGAAAATGTAGGTAGGAAAAAGTTCACCATCAATGCTCTTCCTGTGTGAAACATGTTCCAAGAACAAAACATATAAAGCATTTCCAGTCAAAGTAAATGTTTGATCTGAGAGTAAACTGGTGTAAAAAGCGAATATATTTTAGCAATTTCAGAGAATGCTATATTACAGGTTTTTACACTGCCTTACTTTTCTATTTCGCAGCACTGATGTTACACAGCCTCTAACCTGCATTTCCTGTGTATATTATCATAAGTTATAAATAATTAAACAATGTAAACGTGAAAAAAGGATGAAATATATGAAGTTTGCCCTTTAAAGAATACAGTGTGAATCTTTTGTTCATCCCAGAATGGAGCCACTTTAAATGACGTCAGGGTGAAATGTGCTCCCTTTCAGGTCATGTAAAAAAAAAAAAAAAAGCATTCATGTGAAAGACTGGTACTGATATTCGCTGTGTCCTGTTTTTGTTGGCATATAAATATTGTGAATGAACTGAGAGAAAAGGACAACAACATGAAAAGAGAAGAATGAACATTTTGGGACACCTTTCTATTAGAGTTAAAGGTGAACAATACAAAGACTGTGTTGTGTGTGACAACATGAAGCTCAAAAACAAAATTATTAGACAGTTTTTAGGTAATATTTTAGGTATCATTTTTAGGTATTATTTTATCAAAATAAGAAAGAAAGTGATATTAAACTAGATTAATATTTTAGAGTAATAATCAGGTGGTGAGACGTCGAAAATTTTCTTCCCTGAATAGGTGGGCTCAGACTGAAAGGTTTAGAGGATCACTGAGCTAAATATTAATTTAAAAAAGTGCATAAATGGCTATGTTATTTTTGAGACTGAAAGTTCTTTTGAGATGGAAAAATACTGCTTTGCCTTGGCCCCTCTACAAATAGCTGTCAGCTTCAGATTCTGGGTTCAGATAATCTACATTTATACAAGATGAAGATATCTAGAGAGATATCTACTGCAGGTAAAATATTAAGCGCTCATAACATTTTAACAGAACCCTGTTTCAGAAATCCCAAATTATCCCTTTAAGAAGCTCAGGTGATCTGTTACTGTCATCCACTCCCATCCAACCATATTTTTGACTTCCTAACGATTTGGATATGAAGAATCGCTTCTAAAAGCACTTCTACACACTGACCTACAGTAGCTATCCCAACAAGAGTAGGAATGCTGTGAGAATCTCACATGGAATGGTCTAGATTCATTCATCCACAAGTACTCAGAGATACACGCACACTCATACCTGCTTCAGCCAAACACTGCATGCACAAACTGCCCTACGTATATATGCATGTACGTGCTCGAATACAGCTTTCATGGACAGTATGACAGCAGGATAACCCTGCATTCCCACTCCCTCATACAAAAATACGCAGAGCCGCTTAGTGCTCCGACTGTGTTGAGTTTCATGCCCTATCCGGACCCATACAACGCCTTCCCTGAAGATCCTCATTATGTGGCAACTATAAAGGGAAGTAGACTGGACTAATTCTCCAAGCAACAAACACCCTGTTCGCAGTTTGTATTTTTATTTTATAGATATAATAACGAGTCAGAGAGGAAAATTAATCAAGCTCCAGAACAAAAACACACTACAAGAGAACAGGAGAGGGAGAGGAGCAGGAGTAAAGAGGTGGGGGAGTGATACGTCTCCACCCTGTTTCTTTACTCCGTCTCCACCCCTTCACACAAACTTCTGTAATGCTCAGCTCTGATCTCTGTAGAATAAAGAGAGCCAGTCAGCATGGTCCCCCTTCCCCTCCCAGCCAAACCATACAAGGTTGTCCTGTTTGAGTTATACTCCTTATAGTGCAGCTGTGTCCTACTGTTTACTGCCGTTGCCATCTCGCTGCTTTTTGCCACTGCCGCCGCTGCTGTAGAGGCCGGGATTTGCCACGAGTGGGTGAGGTGCTGCACCCATGTAAGGTCCAGCAGTGGCTGCGTAGTTAAAGATGGTGGGGAGGAACGGCAGAGGCTCCACCTTATCCCCTCCTGGTGCCATCATGTTCAGAGCCACAGGAAGTGCTGCCAAGTTATAGGGGTAGGCTAATAGCTGGGGACCATAAAGCAGCTGGTAAGGGTCCGGGTAGAATGGCAGCTTGCCTAGGTCACCCCCATCAGGTACTATGACCTTCCCCAGTGGGCCAAAGGGCAGTGCTCCAGGTGGATAAGTGGACATGAGCAGGTTTTCTTCCTGCTTCTTAACAGATCTGTAGCTGTCTGGCACAATGAGGGGAAGGGGATAATCCTGGGTGGGGTAGTCAGCTGGGGTTGTGTCCCCCTGCTGTGACTCTCTGGAAGAGAAAGTGTCCTGATGGTCCGGCTCAGGCGGCTGGGAGGCTCTGGGAAGAAGGAGAGCGTGTGCAGAAGGGCGGTCAGTGGCACCAGCTGCTCCGGTGGGCAGCGTCAGCCTGTCGAGTCCTTGTGAACTTGAGTGAACCTGCCGGCTGGCCTGAGCCATCAGTCCAGTAGTTGAAGGGGGCCGGCAGGGGGACTTGGGAGTGTGCCTGCGCAAACAGGGTCCATTTATAGTGGTTTGGGTAGACATATGTTGGGGCGATGCTACAGGGCTCAAAGGCTCTTCTTTAGGAACAATGAGAGCAGTTTGCTCCTGTGGAGGAGGAACGACTCTACAGATTTTCTCTTTCTCAATTTCAATGTTCCTCCTCCGTTCCCTCTGTCTCTCCAGCTCTATCTCTGCCTCTCTTTGCCTCTCAATCTCCCTCTCCCGAGCTAAAATAGAGGACATGGTCAGGTCTTGTGCTTCGTTTGGAGAGGGACTCCGGGACAGGGATTGGACTCTGCGATCTTGGAGCATGGGCGGTTCTTTGTAACCTGTGTGTAAAATTGTACGGCTCCCACTCTGCCTCTCTCTGTCAATAATGACCCCATCCCGTCTTGTGAATCCCCCTTCAGAGTTGGGAGCTGTTGTCATGGAAACAGGAGCAGCAGCAGTGGTTATTCTGGTCTGTGATGTCATGGGCACATTCGGAGAAGTGTTGTTGGAAGTCACAAAGTGCAAAGGGCTGGCTTTTCTGTGGCTCTGACTGTCCAGGCTTTTTTTAATAGGCGTGCGGTAGTCAAGACAGTCGGGTCCGTTCATGACAAGCACACTCTGGAGAGAGGAGGGTGCGGGAGGTGGGACATCAGGTTTGGTGGGTGTGAGGTTAACTGGACTTTCTGATGGAGGATCTGCAGTATGTGGTATGGCCTCTCTCTCTGGAGCAATAAGTGGAAGCTGTGTCAGTTCAGGTCCTTCACTGCAGTCTGATTTCAGGTGTTTGTCTGTAAGTTCACTTGAATGGTTGTCATGCTGCTGTGATGCCAAACAGTCACCACCACTTAGTAGCTCTGGAGGTGAATAGCTGATAACTGAAACAGAAAGAGCAATGGGAGTCTGTCCTTTATCAGTCTCTGGATCTGTGCAACGAGGTTCAGCAACTGTTGGAGGGGGGTTTGCCTCTGAGTTGTTATCTTCTTTTTCTCTTTCTGGAGAACTACTTAAGTCATGACGTCGGATATGACGAGTTAGTGCTGATGATGTCTTGCACACCTTATGGCACTGTGGACAGGTGTGTCTTGATAAGGCTCTTCTGCTTAAACGACTCGGACTAGAATTACTACCTCCTAGTCCAAGTGGTCCCCCTTTATCTTCATCAAACTTTGAGATTTCAGGCATGGATTTGATCCCAACGCCTGCTGCTTGTTCACCACATTTAGTGGCCACAGAGGGTGCCTCAGTGGGCTTAGGATGCTGGGCTTTCTGGTGGTCTTCCAACTTTTCCCTTGAGGGGAAAGTGGCCCGACAGAAGAGGCATACAAACTCTAGCAGATGGCTCAGCTCGTGTTTGTCTCGCTTCCTGGGGCTTGAGAACCAGCGGCCACATGTGCCACACTCTGCTGCATTCCCATTAGTCCAAGGCCTCCTCTTTATTCCTGTGGGAGCCACTGAGGTAGACAGAGGGGGCTTTGGAGAGTGCACAGGGGGGGTGGAAGCTTCATGACATGCCTCTTTAACCTGTTCCTCTACATCCTGTTTTTTCTCCTTAAATGGGGAAGGGAGATTATCCTTCTTTCTTTCCTCTTTAATGTCCTTGTTAGGTTTAGACAGTTTCTCAGCCTCCTCAGTTGTCCTGTCCTCCTCCTCATCTTGTGATTTCTCCGTTTGTTTATTCAGAAGCCTCTTCAGCCTCTCTGCCCTCCTCTTGAGTCGGATGGAGCGCTTGTACTTGAGTTTCCGTTGCCAGTTCTTCACTCTCTGTAGATGTGCTTGGGCCTTTTTCTTAGGCTTGTAGGAGTAGTATGGTCGCCATAAATTATCCTCCATGTCATTGTCACTGTCCTGCTCCCGCACACCCTTACGGAAGAAGTACTCCCTCACCTGATCAGGGGATCTGGACCTTTTATTCCTGCCTTCTTGCTCCTCCATATCCTCCTCATCTTCTCCTGCTTCCTTTCTCTCATCTCCTTCCAGGCTGACTCTACTTTGCGGGCGGTGTTTATGGTGATGGTGGTGTGAGTGGGTTTGCCGTGGGTCCTTGATGGATGATGTTTCACTTCGTTTGATTTTTTGAGGAGAAATGCTCTTGTCTCTTTTAAGATCTGTCTCAGAAATGCTGCGCTTCACTATGGCCTCCTCGCCGATGCGTACAGTTATCTGACAAAGTGGCCCTGATTCTTTGGCCTGTAAGCCTCCAGATGCTGACACCTCCTTTGAAACTGGTATTGTACTCTTATTGTGGGACTTGCGGGATTTGTGAAATGCTCTGCCTGTCTCAGTGTCGTGTCTACCTTTTGAGCACTCGTCAGTTGTATCTGCACTGTCTCTGGACCTCTTTCTGTGATTATCTGTATTATCTCTTTGCTTTTTGATTGGTTTAGGACTGCCCTTGATTAAAGTCTGACTGCTACTTGTTTCGGGAGATGGGCTGGTTACTGGGCTTCTCTCACTTCCAGAAGTAACCTGGTTGCTATGAACAATGACTGAGGATGACACAGCAGCTCCATGAACTATAACAGAGGGTTTAGTATGTCCATATGTTATAACAGAGGGCATGGCTGTTTCTGTGCCTCTACCTGCTTTAAAATTTTTGAGTTTGCTACTATTGGATATTTTGAAACTGCCTCTCTCCTGCTCTAACTCTGGGGCCTCACTTTCATCTGTTCTAATTTGGTGCTCAAGTGCAAGCTCAGATAGATCTCTGTGCTCGGCAGCAAGAGAGATTGGGAAGCCATCAGGGAAAGCATCTGGATCAGGCTTTAGACTCTGAGGGGGGGCTCCTGCAATGATGCTCTGCAGGTCCCCTGGGCCCAAAGCACAGCCAAGGCCAGGCAGGGAGAGGGAGGGGGCATCAGCTGGTGGAAGTAGAAGGCCATTATGTAAGCTGTCACTATAGGTCTTGTAGGGTCTCTTCTGGGAGCGCATGGGGAGAAGGCGGTAGAGCTTGAGGGCATTTGCTTTCTGCTTATAACCCCCATTAGCTGTCTTTTCACTGGAGATCAGGCTTGGATTAATCCCGTGAATGGTCTTCTGGTGTGTCTTGAGATTGTAGTAGGTGGCGAAGGCGTCCCAGCAGAAGATACACTGGTATCGGCGCTCTCCTGTGTGCCAGACCTCATGTTTTGTGCGATACTCAGCCAGGGCAAAGACCTTGTCGCAGTAATGGCAAGGATATTTGCGCCGCCATGAGTGCACATTAGAATGACGCTTCAGGCTGGATAGGGTCATGTAGGAACGCTCACACACAGAGCAGAAGTAGATGACGTTGCCATCCACCACCTTCACAAAATGGTTCTCATCACCCGCCAGCAGCTCTGTGGCTGCTGCATCACCAGCTTGGATACGTGCCAGGAGGCTCCGCACTTTCTTCCCAGGCCGCCCTTTGCTGATGTCTGTCTGTCCCACAATTACTCCCCCCTCCACTCTCACCTCACCATCCTCCAGCGGCTCCTCCTTTGGCTGTACGGTCAGGGAGGGAGGTCGCAGACCTGGCACCCTGCAGGAGGCCTCATGGGATTGCAGTCTTTTGCTGTGGATGAAGACTTTGCCACAGTAGCGGCAGCTTAGGGCGCGGCTGCCACGATGCAGCCTCATGTGGACCGTGAGAGAGGAGGCTGAGCTGAAAAGCCGATGGCACACGCCACAAATCAGCTCCGGCTTCATGCTGTCGGGAGGTGGGTAGGAGGATGAGTGAGGGGGTGCGGTAAGACCCTCGGAAGGTGGGGGAGGCGGTGGAGGTAAGGGTGGAGGGAGGTGGATGGTTGGTGGGTGAAGACTTGGTCTATGGGGACTCCCTGTTTTTCCGACAGGTCTCCCTGTCAGCTTCTCTCTCCTCTCTGCATCCACACCTCTCTGATAGGCTGACGTGCCCAGACTGAAGAGGATCTGAGCAGTCTGAGAGGGCGAGGCTGTTCCATTGGCCACTCTGTGCCTTTCATCCCACCCATCTCCACTAAAACAGCCTCCTAAAGACCCACTGGAAGCTCTTGGAGGTGACCTGTGAATCTGAGTCTCTGAACTGAGTTTGGAGCACTTCAGAGGAGGAGGGGATTTTAGATCCTTCCTGATAAATGTAGCCATGGGAGAGGAGGAGGAGGAAGGGGAGGAGGACGGAGAGCTGTCATGTCTTGGGGGCTTAAAGGGTCTGTGCTTTACATCCATGGTGGCGTCCAGTTTCCACAGCGACCCCTTATCTGAGCTCTTGGATGATAGACGCCGCCGGTGGGGGGAAGGTGAGGATGAGGAAGAGCTGTGACAGTGGTCCGGTGAGGTCAGCGACGTTGGGAGTGGCGCAGCACTAAGCGGAAAGCTTAGGGTGATTTTTGCATTTTTAGGTCCATCACCCATATCCTCCAGCTTGTCATCCAGTGTGGCCTCTACACGATATCCAAGTCGTTTTCCCTTCATGTTCAACTGCTGAGCTTCCTCTTCCTCCTCTTCCTCAGGCTGAGAGACCACACCAAGACTGTGGGCAGGTTTAATTAGCGGTTCAGTCTTACTCACACTGTACAAACTGACAGGTGGATGTTGAACTAGGTAACGGTCACTGACGGTCACCAACGGCGGAGGTGGGGAAGACAAAGGTGACAACTGCCGACTCTGGTGGAGCGCAGTGTCCTTAGCAGCAGTATATGAGGAGTTGCAGAGGGGAGTGAGGCCAGGAGCCAGGCGTTGATCTCTTAGATGTGGCTGAGTAAGACCCGCATGGGGGGGGTCCCATACCTTCGCACTGGACACCATGACCAGTCCCCGAAATCTGAAAACAATGCCAAAGAAAAACCAATATTAAAATAAATGAACCATACGGACATTTGCATCAGCAAGAAGTAAAAAAACTAAGATAGGGTCTCGGCTAATTTTCTGTTTCAAAATTCCTTTTTTTTCCAGCGTAAGATTTCTAGATTTTTTTTCCCTGCAGCTATTTAATATTATTAATAATCAAAAATAAAACATTTACATAAAATTTCACAAATCATTAACACAGTTTGCAAAAAAAAAAAAAAAAAAAAAAAAAAAAAAAAAAAAAAAAAAAAAAAAAAAAAAAAAAAATCAAAAAGGGCAATTTCACAGTTTTTGTCATCTGGACTACCTTAATTTGTAAAAACTGGACAGCATTATTCACACTACATATCGACACAATTTTGTGATGTGAAAAGCCTTTATTTTGTTGTTGAAAAACTTAAAGGTAGAGTGTAAGTATTTTGTTTGTTCAGCATCTAAACCAGACCATCTTAAAGAACCACAAGTCCAGTTTTCAAACCTGATCTAAGAAGGTCTAGAGGTCAAAAATGTGAAGGAAAAAAAAAGCCTTTTTTTTGGGGGGGGAGGGTTTGAATGACCATTATTGTTGTCCAATTTATTGCAATATCAGTGTGCATAATAATAATATCTCATAGGACTGTCTGAAGTGCAGTACTTGTATTCCAGGTTCCATGTGCTTACATTTTGTATGGCAATGTAAAATTAAACCTGTTGGATGGAATTTCATCGTCGTAGATACCCACACCTTACACAGATTAAAGTGGCCAAGATGCTAAAGGTCACAGACAGTGTTGGAAAAACAAGTGACACAAGGAGGAGGGAGAAAAGTGTGGATTTATGGTTACACCAGACTTTTTAAGACTATGTAAGATCCTGCAAAGATGAAACTAAATCTTTTGCAAAAGCAATTCTGACCCTGATGAAGCTTTTTTTGGAAGGCAAACAAAATGATCCATGAATACTCAACTCCAACTGCTCAGCCAGGATTGGTGAGTGAAAAGAGGCAGAGGGTAGGGGGAAGGAATGAATGTGCGGCAGTGCTGGTTTAGATTTCAGCGTGCCAAAGCCAAGCTTTCAGAAACGCATTCCAGAGATCCATCTTTCTCGGGCTGTGACACAACATTCCCTGTGCCTAATTGGAAGATGGTTAGATTTAATCAAGATTCCCCCAGAATAGTATGCTGACTTAGATCTGGGACATTAACACTCATAAAAATAGCCCTGCTCGCTGTTTATTTAAACACATTTCTTGTTAGCAGTGGCTTAATTGTGCTAAGGATGATTCTAAGCATTTATTTGTGAAGGTGGAGAGAAGGACATAAGGGAGGAGGCAAAAGAAAGGTGGCTGGTACAATCTAAATGCACACCAGACTCCTATCATCTCTTTTTTTTTTTATCCAAATGCTGTACTAGTGAAAACAGTTTAGCTACCATTTCCCAAAAGAAGCTGCAGACACACATAAGACTTGTCAGTCTGCTATTGTTATTTGAAAAGGGTGCATACTTTTGGGTGAGCAGATCGAGGAAAAAACAGAAAATATAAGGCCCATAATGATGCGACTAGAATAAAAATCCACAGTCATGCTTTTCTGCCTTCATTTTGAAGCAGCCAAGCTGCCAGGAAGGCAGGCCGCTGTAAAATTCCACAGGCAGCCCTGAACAGGCAGAAACTAGGTCAGCACTGTTATTGCAGAGAAGAGAGGCGAGAGAGAGAGAGAGTGCGGAGAGCTGTGGGGAGAGACAGGGTGAGGATGAGGGAGAGTGCAATGGTGACGGAAAGAGAAGGAGCTGAGGGTTAGAGAGAGAACAGGAGACCTGGGGCATTAAAACAGGAACAGTCAGATTCAGCGCACAACGTCAGACAGACAGGAGCCCAGACAAACACAGGCACGAGCTGCACATACGTGCTCTCTACATACACTTTTGCACACGCTGACTTTCAAAGTATTCATATCCCTTAAACTTTTTTACATTTTCTCACATTACACAAACTTCAGCGCACTGTGTTGCAGTTTTATGTGATAGACCAACACAAAGTACAGCATCACTGAGATGTGGATTTAATTTTTTTTCCAGATAAAAACTTTGCCAATTATCTATTGAATCTTAAAAGCATGATGTGATTTTGTATTCAGCCCGTTGAGTCAATACTTTGAACTCACGTCTTGCTGCTATTACAGTTGCAAGTATTTGGGGGTGTGTCTCTACCAGCTGTGCACATTTAGACACTGAAAATGTTGCAAAACAGCTTAAGGTCAGTCAGACTGTATGAAGAGTCTCTGTGTCACAGAGAAAGTTCCACCAGGTAGTACAAAGCAGAGGGATGTGACAAATGCAGGAGGTCCCCCACCACCTAAATAACAAAAGCTGGACTTCAGTGCAAAACCATGAGAACAAGTATTTATGTTATGTTAAGTGAAGAAAGACAGTTCTCAGGAAACAGTTTTTGAGTTAAACTTGAAAAGTCAGGAGAAACATTGTTGACACTACTGTTAAAAATGCACTTCCAATAAAGTGAGTATGAGCAAGACTGGCTGTCAATTTTAAGTTGAGGCAGTTGGTGGGCAGTGGTGCACCCCCAAAAATTTGTTTAGGAGAGCACAAAAAAACCCATATATATATATATATATATATATATATATATATATATATATATATATATATATATATATATATATATATATATATATATATATAAAACTTTCAGAAGACTGTAAAACTGCTGAAACACTAAGTTCCTTTAAATCAAAGGTTAAAAACCCATTGTTTTAGAGTTGCCTATAATTAATAATAACTGGAAAATAGATTAATTCTGGTCTGAATTACAACCTTGTATTACTTCTCTTTATTCTGCCACTGTAATGTAGTATTACTTTTTTGCTGTTGTTTTGTTTGTTAATTGAAGTATGTCTTTCTCATTTAAACCACTTTAAGCAGCTTTGTTGCTGAAATGTGAAATTTATTTATTGGGCTTTACATTTATGTCTTGATTGAAGACGATGACTCTGTATGGCTTTGCATGTGCTGAACAGGATATCTTATAGCTTTCTTTTAATAATGGCTTTCTTCATGGCTCTCATCTACTAAGGGCAGATTTGTGCAACAACTGTTAGTCGTCCCACTGACAGACTCTCCGACTTGAGCTGTGTATCTCTGCAGCTCCTCCAGTGTTGCCACTGAACTTTTGCAGCTTCTCTGATTAATACTCTCCTTATTAGAGACAGTTAGTTTGGTGGACAGCCATAGATTGGTAGGTTTACAGAAGAGCTGCAAAAAATATGGAATCATAGTCAGTATTACAATTCTTATGGGTCCAATTTTGCAATTGCAAAGCACTGCTTGGATACAAAATCTGGTAAGCTATGATATTTCATGTGCCAGGCACTGAAACTTTCCTTGACATGAATATATTAGATCAGTTGGATGGTTTTTCATTGCCATTTATGCTCACACTTCAAATAGGTCTCAGTATCAAGATACTATAGCTCACAGAGAGTGACAAAGAAACAAAGAAAAACCCCTGGTAACAAAGAAAAACAAAGAAAGAATGGAAGAATTGTTATCTAAATGTTCAACAACAGTACCACAATTTCCTGTTTGTTTGTTTTTTTTTTTTTTTTTAATATTGTGTAGCCCGAGATTCCAATTGTGCCATATTCATTCCATTTTCAGGCGATGGATTGCACGGGTGAGATGTTCAAAGCTTTGGATATTGTTTTATAACCTAACTCTGCTTTGAACCTCTTCACCAGTTCATCCCTGACCTGTCTGTGGTATTCCTCAGTTTTCATGATTCTGTTTGATTAGCAACAAATCTCTGTTGAACGGCTGTATTTATATTTTTATTAAGGTCACCTCTACTGAATATTAAGTGATATCTGAGGGCAACTGGATTTTATTTAGAGGTAACTGAGTGAAAGGGGCTGAATAAAATGCACACCAGATTTTTTAGGTTTTTATTTTAAACTTTAAACCACCTTATAATTATGCATTATTTTGTTTCGTTCTATCATGTAATAACTGAATAATGCCTCAAAACAAACAAACAAACAAAAAAAAAACAAAAAAAAAAATTAAGGGTTTGAATACTTTTGTGAGGTACAGTATCCAGCCTTAATCAAAGTAGTTCCACACAAGAAGAGCTTGTTGTAACTGATATTAAAACTCAAAGGTGAATCTGAGTGCAGCTTGACCTGCTGCTGGACGCTGAAGTGATGTCAACTAAGAAACAAAAAAAAACCAAACAAACAAATGTGTCTTTTAATATAAGTGTATAAACCAGTTCATGTCTATTCAAGCTCTGTGCCTAAAATAGAACAGACGCCCAATCCTGTTTGTCCAGGCCTGCAGCCACATTTTGTCACTCTGTTTTGATACAGGCCTTTATTGTCGCTCACATTTGCTGTGCAATAGATGTCGTGCAGGAAATCCCTTATGGCAAACGCCAGCCGGCTACAAGTAGGCGGACACACTGCGAGACAGCGCTGATGCTAAAAATTTCACCATCTCATCTGATGGCCATGGAGAGGAAAATACGTATGACGCCCCCTCTTTTTTCCCTTTATCTTCTTGTGACGCACATAGTCACTGTAGAGGCAGAGGCTGCACGACACACTGTCTCACTGTGAGAAGGAGCTTTCAGATGTGCTGCCTTCATCCATAGAAATCTGAGCACAACATGAAACCTGCTGGAGACTATTTCTAACCTCTGCTTTATCTGTGAAAATAAGCAGGCACAAACATCGAGGTGCATTAATCCACCAATCCACCTCATGGACAAACCATTAATGTGACCATGAGAACTCGGAAGCCATTTATTTATATATATATATATATATATATATATATATATATATATATATATATATATATATATATATATATATATATATATATATATATATATATATATATATATACATACATACATACATACATACATACATATATATATATATATATATATATATATATATATATATATATATATATATATATATATATACATACATACATACATACATACATACATATATATATATATATATATATATATATATACAAAAACAACAAAAAAAGACAGCTACACTTGTTCCAAACCGCACCACAACAGGATGTTCTGCACAAAATAAACATGCTGCTTGGTTTATGAGAAGTTCATTTATTTCAGCTTGTGGTAGTGCAGAACCGCAGAGCAAAAGTAGGTGCTAAGATTTTGCAAGGGCAAATTATAAACAAGACTCTTAGCACATCATACAAAACATGTAAGCTTTAGCATAACAGTCATCACTGACAGCCAGAAAGACCACCGCCTCGCTTTTAGCATGATCTGATCCAGTTTTTGTTTCTTCTGACCAAGTAACAAACAAGTAGCATCTAATTCAAAGTAATTTTGACCCAGTTTTGGAAAAATAAACAGCTCACAAGTCCAGCTTTAATTTCGGGGTTAATTCAAAACAAAGGCTTTTTAATTGTACTGTGGAAACTGTGACTTAAACAGCCTGTCACCAGGAGCGTTCTCACTCATCACTGGACTTGCATAACAGAAGGCCGGACGGCAGAGGAGCTTGGCTGCTACGTCAACTCAAGGCCTTGAACCAGACGTTGAGCAATCTGTTTATTCCTCACTGAAACTCGTACTTGTGTTGATAGACCAATAGCTGCTAGAATCCAGCAGCCACACTCTCCCCCCTACCTCTCTTTCCTTCATGTTAAAGGAAATCCTGCAAAGCTCAAAACATAAACGATGTAATTTTATTTTTACTTCAAAGAGAAATGCAACAGTCTGATTGCAGAAAATTATATTTTAAGGAGTGAATGGGATAACAATAACGCATGTTAGGATGCCTGGATTCTTTACCAACTCAAAAAGTTAGGGTAAAAAAAAAAACAAAAAACAAAAAAAAACCCTTTCAGTTCTTTGGTTTGCCTACATTTGAAAATATTTCATCCTGTGAGTGGTTCAGATTTGCAGGTAAAAAGTATGTCAAGGTTCAACTTAAGAGTAGAAGAAATTCTGCTTTCAAATCAACTTTCATTCATAAAAAATGCTGGATTCATACTATCTTTTTAGACTTTCTTCTCTAGTTGTAGTATGAGAGTAACAATGTTTTATTTGTTGAAGAAAGCATTATTAATGGAGCCCAAACCATAACAATGTCCCACTATCTTTACTCATAAAGCAGCAACTTTTAACATTAGTTTCTAAAGTTTAAAGAAAACTGTAAGAAAATTTACAGCACAGTGCTCGGTTTGTAAAGCTGATATATGAAGAGTTATAATGTGAGTGTGAGCTGCATGTTAACTAGCTCAACTCAGTCATTACATTTCATTGTGATGTTATCCGGTGTGCTCTCTTCATATCAGACTTTGTTAGTTAGGTCCTAAGACCACCCTGTAGTGTCCATCTGTGATCTCCATAACCCTTTGAATGTGGGTGGATCACAGCAAATTACGGAAAACCTAATTTCACTGTGCCAGCAATCACGACATGTTCTAAGAAGTCACCAAATAAGGTTTTTCCTGCTGCTTTCTTGGCAGTGTTATTGCCACTAGTGTTACACCTGCACTATGATGCTTCTTTGTGGCATTGCATGGGTTTCACAAGCATTTAGGGACATTTTACATGCCTTTTGCAATAGTTTCAGCTTTATTGTCAAGGACAGATTGGCATCAAGACGTTCACTGATTTATCAGCAGGATGGGACGATGTAGGTTTTCTGAGAGTGTCTGAGAGAACAGCGCTCTACTGAACGTGCCATCTTACACAGTAACCTAATTGAAAGCCTTGGTGAGCACAATCTGAAGGAATTATGCACAGTGTAGTTTTTCACTGATCATCCTGACCCTGATGCATGGAGGCTTTAAAGCTTGAAGTTAGTGTTTGAGTTGCGAACCAACTATTGTAAAATTACTCCAAATCCTACGAGCCGCTGCTCATACTTTTCCTGCTCCCTTCCTGCTTAATGCTAGTAAACGTTCCAGGGCCTTATCACTGATATATTTTGCCTTTAAGCTGCAGATGTAAAACTTGGATCTTCCTTCAGTCTCTGAGCTGAGCCTGGGTGCAATTTGGAGGTGTGGGTATCTGTCTACAGATGGAAATCTTACTACAGTGGGGAGTGCATACCAATTTTTATGTGCGAATTATTTTATTGTGGCAGGATCTTCATGGGCTTGGAGAAAATGGATTGTTCATAGCAACTTCCCGGTTTAATCCTTTCGGTTGTCACAATAGGCGCGATGAGATGCAATTTGCATTGCAGAGCAGCACATTAACTTATTGTGTGCTGTGGGTGTGATGAGGTTGCAGTCTTGTGGCCAGTAGGGCCATTCCTGCTCTGAATTCTCTGATGTACAACCCACACCAGTGGGTGCCAGGCCCACCGAATGAATACACTAGCATTGCTGTTACCACACTTCCTCATGCTTCACTCAAACCCTGAATTATGCTGCCACTAAGATAATAGACAACAACGGTCTTCCTGCGGGAGTTCTGTGCATGCTCCAAACAATCACACTTTACAATCACTCATAACGGAGACTCACTGCGCTCCTTATGTGCACCAGAAGACCTTTTCAAGACCCTGCAAAAACCATCCAGACTCTGGCTTTTTAGCACCCAAATCAGGTGTGAAATGGATCGCACGACATCTTCTAAAAATTTGTCTAAATGTTGTATGATAACCAACCATCCAACATGGAACTGCAGAAAGCAAAATGTAAACATAAAACATTGTTTTCTATCGGTTTCAGTCTGATCTCAGCTTGCTATATTCTGCAACTATGCAATCCATAACCTCAACTCTTCAGGATCAAGCCTGGTAGAGGTATATGAATATTTTTTTGAATAAACCATCTAAAACAGAGGACAGGAATGAAATCAGGTACCTCTCAATGAACCCTAAAATTAGCTAAAAAGAAAATATATAAATAAAGTATGCTGTATTGGCTATGATACCGTAATCCTTTTATATTCAGGCCAAAGCATGTTGGAGGCATTTAAGGAACTTGTTTGCGAGCGGGGAAGTGCAATACATCTCCTCTAACACTGGTTTGGATCAAGCATCTGCAACTACCACATGTGGCTTTTTGGCACCTCCAATGTGGCTTTTAGAAAACCAAATAAGAAACGTCTTTAATTATCAAGGCAATGAGAACGGGTTGTTTTAGTAGATCTTCTGTATGATTTATGCAATATCTGCATAGAAAATCTACAAGATAGAGGCAACAATTGTACAAGGTTAATTAAAATAACTTGATGTTTTTTAGATTCAAACTATGTGCTTTATATTTTTAATTGGGCTACTTAACTTTCTTCTTTTCCGTATTTCTGAAAAAGTCTTAATCAGCGCGCTTTATGCAATAAAATAACGTTTTTTTTCTGCTTATAAAAATTAGATTTCTTTTGTTCTAAAATGTGAAAATAGAAATAGCTTTTAGTTTAATTTCCTTTCAAATATTTCAGTACATATTTTTGCGGCTCTGAACAAATTTTATGTTGTAGCAGTGCGGGGGGTTATTCTTTAAATTGAAAAGGTTGCTGACCTCTGGTTTAGATATTTCTAATGTGGTGCACAATGTTTATAGCTAACATTTGCATCTATTGCTTATTAATGTGTTTCAGAGATTGCATTGGTATAATTATTAAAGTTTGTCTACAGTGAACCTACCATTGTCACCATTTTGCAATACAACTAGATCTAATGTAAGGTGTATACATCCTTCTTAGCAACACACTGGGTAAGCTCTAGCAAATAATGACCTAACACAACTGCATGCTGGAATTTCTGATGAACACTGAATTTACTTTTTTTGAGCTAGTTTACAGGTAAATAGCTTAGGTTATGTGAGATTAGCTTGGTTTACCAGCTGGAGAAATCAAAGCCAGTGTATGGGCATCATGCCCTGCCTCCTGAACCGTCTAAACCAGGCAACACCCTCGTCTAAACCAAACAGAGCATTTCCAGTTGTGAGAACATGTCTGATCCAGACAATCACCTGCTGTAAGCTTCATATAAAAAGAAGCACAACTTCAGACCTTCGTTCTCTTGACATGATGCGGGAAAACGTCCACACTGTGAACACACCTGAAATGGCATTAAAAGTATCAGCCTGTGAAGGAAACAAAGCTGCAGGAAAACATTGCTGCAGGTCAGAGAAAAAGTCTGTGACTGTTTCCCATCTTGTTTTCACTATTACTTCTGTTTTAAGATTCTAAAAAGTTTAAATGTTATTACCAATGAAATGACTGATGGTGTCATCTGGTGTTTGTGTGAGTGAAGTGTTAAGGGGAGTGCCTGAAAGCCAGCATGTGGGGGGCCTCGGTGTTCCAGCCGGTGATCCGGCGGTGACGAGCATTATGGACAAGGGAGGAGCTGGCTGGTCTTTCTCCCCACTGAGGGTCAGCCAGAAGGGCCTAACCATCGAAGCAGCAGTTGGTGTGTGAGATGGGGGGGGAGGTGGGGTATTGTTAGCAACAACAGCTACTGAACTCTGCACAACCCCCCGGCCAAGATAGCGTGGTGGAGCCAGCCAGATGGGACGAAGAGGAGGGAGGAGGTGAGGTGAAGTTGGTGCAGCTCAAGGAGTGGTTGTCGTGATTGAGGAAGCATGAGTCGGGGGTTTGTTGGGGCAACTTCAAAGAGGTCTATCTCATGTTAACATTTTATGATTTACTCGTCTTTCACATCCCTCTCAGCATGATCAGCTGTGGCCCCACCTCATATGCCAGACTATGCACCATCAAACATGCCCATGTATGAAGAGGTACACTCTCCATGCTCTGCTAGCTCCCAGCTCAGCATGTAATTCTCCTAATTTATCTCCTTGCAACAGAATCATCAAATCATCACGGGAGGCATTGGGACACGGTAAAAGCAAAAAAAAAAAAAAGAAAAAAAGAACCCCTAGTGAGCAGTGGCACAACACTGGTGACCTTTTTGAGGCAATTTCCCCCTAGATAATTCTTACACATGCAATCACTCCTGAAGGCAGTGTGAAATCCTTGTGGGAGTTCGCAGTTTCAAACAACCAAGAATCATTTTAGAAGATATGCACCAATCAATTGGCAAGAGATCAGAATGAGCTTATTTGCAGGTAAATTGTTTTTTACTTCTCATTATATTACTCCTCACTAAGCAATTAGACTATTTTACACTGCAAAAACACATAATCATACCAATTTTTTATTGGTGTAGTTACTAGTGCAAATATCTTGAAAATGCTTTAAATAAGACAAAATTAGCTTACAAGTAAATTTTTAGCACGATATAGGAGTTTGTTTTAAGTCAATAATTCCTTAATATTGATGAAAAAGTGCTAGTTATGGGTGGAATAATATGCCAGTGGAACAAAACATTTTAACTTATAATATGGGAAAAATGTCTTGTTACAGTGGCAGATTATTTCACTTATAACTAGAACTTTTTCATCAAGATTTAGGAATTACTGACTTAAAACAAGCTCCTGTATCGTGCAGAAAAGTTACTTGTAAATTAGTTTTGTCTTATTCCAAGTGTATTCAAGATATTTGCACTAGAAACTAGACCAAAAACTACTTGGTAACATTTTGTATTTTTGCAGTGTAGGGATATTATCCCTGCATTATCCTGCAGAATGACCTTTACTGACTTTTAATTAGTTTGATAAAAAATTCTGTAAAGGTTATGGAAAATTTGCTTTGATTAGTAGGGAAAATCTTATAATTCCTTCACCTTCTATTGGATTCAAAAGCACTACTTATATCAAAAAACCTGAAGCATATTTTCATGTGCACTTGTAGAAAAATATGAATGGGAATCAGTCAAACTTGGAACTAAAATACGGAAATTGATATTCGCCAAATACTGTGTTGTGCCTCCAGACATGAAGGACTGAACTACAAGAGGCTGTTATAAGAACTATTAATCCCACAATGAACTGCTTTAACTCTTTCAGTTTCACCAGGAAGAGGAGGAATTTTGTTGTCATTAACATGAATGTGACGTCATGTTAATAACAGGGAGTTCCTGAAGGAACTCCTGCCGATCATGAGGGCGACATCGGGGAGACACACATCCACACCCTTCTTTGCTGGTGGAGAAAAGTAAGGTTTCTTACCCACATATGTATGTATGTATATGTATATATATATATATATATATATATATATATATATATATATATATATATATATATATATATATATATATATATATATATATATATATATATATATAGATATAGTCCACTGTCGCCTAAACTACTGCTGTATTTTTGGCGATAGGAATAGCCCTTGAACCTGACTTATTCATAATTCTGCAGAAGGAATCTTTGAAACATGGATTCCCCAAAGGAGACATTGTCTCTGGCTGCCTTTTATCCGAGGGAGAAGACACGAAGCCCACACTCAGCTCCAGTCCAGAGCTGAGAAGAGAAGCGCAGCTTCACCAGTGCTGGCTGCCTGTTCCAGATGAACTGATGCCATCGCAGCCTGATGCCCGTTCCAGACCACAGCTGAGAAGACGCCACATGTTCCAAGCTAACGTCTGCTAGCTGTAATGCTAACTGAACGACATCTGCCTTTGTTTCCACGGCGGGAGAGCAGCCCCGGGGCTGGAATAAGATTCTAGCTGCAGCTGGTTCTTCTCACCAGCACCGCTAATAGGGTGTTAGCTAAGCCTCTCTCGTTCATCAGTTCCTCTGATTCTTAAGGATGACCCAAGTAAGAGGTTGTGTCTGGGCAGAGATAAATTAGCTTAGGATAAAGAATTTATGTATTGTTTTATTTTGTTGTTTTATTTCATTGTGTTTTTGCATTATGATGCTTAAAATGTTCCAAATGGAGCAGGCTTTGGAGCAAGCCAGAGCTAGGGCTAGCAGTGATCCAAACTGTTCAAACATCATTCCAATGAGTGCTTTAATAACTAATGGCCTGGTAAGGTAAGCTTCTCTATTTATGGGTATTTTTGCTTCCCTCTCTTGCCACTAAGCTATATAAAATAGCCCTAAAAATGTCCTAAAATGTCCCGTTTTTCTAAAAGCTAAATGTGAGTTCAAGGTAAAAGCTAGGTGTTACTAAAGCTAAAGGAAGCTCAGTGCTCCAGCATTCCACAAAACATAGCTTTTCCCTGCTCATTCAGTCAACCATCAAAATCAGATAAAGGTTAGGTACATACAGTTGGGCCAAAATTATTCATACTCTTGGCAGCTTTAGATTCAAAATTATTTTCATTTAGCAAAGAACTTTGTTTCTGATAGGAAATGAGACAGAAATCTCTTAAAAGATAAGAGATGTTTGCTAATGAGCTTCAAGTCTTTGAGGTTGGAAGGCCTCCTTGCCATCACCCTAATATTTAGCTCCCACAACAGATTTCCTATCAGATTCAAATCTGTACTCCAGCTGGGCAGCTCCAAAATGTTAATATTACCTCCTGTAAGAGTAAACATGTTAGTAAAAATAAAAGATTACTTTAAACATAAATCTGTAAAGCGTACAAATTATTTTGGGCTCTAATGCATAAATGTGAGTAAGCTTTTACTTCCTTCATTATACGTTAGCTTTAAGACTATTACCTCTAGCAAGGAACCTACATTTTATCTGTTTTATGTGTTTAGTTCCTTAAAAAAAAAATAGGAATCAGCCAAAAATTAATCGGCAGCTCAAACCTTTGAGAAAATCGGAAAACTGTGTCAGATTCATGCATCTTGAGTTTTCAGAATAATCAAAGCTGAGGGTTGCAGTGATCACCAGGAACTGCAACTTCTATGATTGTACAAGAACCAGAGCACTGCTGCAGCTTCCTGAATATGTCCACATCCTTTATGTTTGTGGTATTTGATCAAATTAACTTCTACAGATGGTGAAAATTGTATCTGAGACCTTTTAACGACCCAAAGACAAATTATTTATCAACGTGTCATCCTCACATTAATAACTAAAACATCTTTTTTGGCACATCAAAGCCGTGAGAAACGACTCTTCCTATTGTGCGACCTGTGACCCATCCCAGGTCTGTGGCAGCGTGCATCACATTTTCCATACGTTGAGCACTGGGGCTTGACTTAGCATCCATGGAAACCTGGAATGTGGAGTAGCTGGCAGCAGATGCTGTGTTGTTTTGGAAAAGAAGCAAGGCTCGGGGCTGTAGCAGCAGAGTCAGGGACATCAATGTGCCCTCTGCTGCTCTTCGTGAGAGAAAAAAAAAAAAAAAAAAAACAGCGAAAACACGAGGCTGGTCAAAATGGAGGACTATCTGGGCGGCCCAGAACTGAACCCAGAGACGAGAACCGGTCGGCTGAGCGGCTGATGTTTAATATTATTTACATGGAACTTCCATAACACTTCCTATGATGTTGCTGAGTTTACAGACGGAGATGGGAGATCGGCCCACAGCATTCAGAGCCCCAAAACAAACCTCCCATCATGTTTAACAGCCTCTTCTGGTGTGTACACACCACTGTCACCCCCCCACACACCTCATCTCCCACCTGAGATGAATCACAAACACACAAGAGTCTTCGATAAATTAAAAGTTTCATCGCAGTCTGAAAGCGAGTCATCGCTCTTGAAAAAGAACTGCGTGGTGCGTCAGCAACCGGAGGGGAGGATGAGGGAGACGAGGCCTGTTACTGGCACATACACACGCACACGCGCGCGCACACACACACACACTACACACACACACACACACACACACACACACACACACACGGACAGACCCAGCATAGACACACTCACACACTCTGAAATACGCTTCAAGAAACACACTGCATAAATACACACACCCACCACCCCTCACACCCCGACACACGCACAGTAAAATAAAAACCTTTTCCTCCTCTTCATGCACGGAGCAGAGCCGCCAGCACAGCAGCAGCAGCGGAGTGAACCAGAAAAAAAACAAGCAGGAAAACCACAAAATTCAGCCTCTCTTCCTCTTATTCTCCCTGTCTTTCTCTCAGGAAGGCGACCATAGAAGAGAACGTACCTCGGAAAACCTCCTGCTGCATCTCTGCTGCGATGTGTTCTCTCCCCTTACACTCCCTCTCTCCCCCTCGGTCTGTGAGTGCGCACGCCTGCCTCAGTGTGTGTGTGTGTGTGTGTGTGTGTGTGAGTGTGTGTGTGTGTGAGTTACTGTGTGTGTGTGTGTGTTTGAGAGAGAGAGGGAGAGAGAGAGAAAGAGAGAGAGAGAGGGAGAGTGCAGGGAGAGGCGGTGCACACACACACATACAGCCAGCAGTGTGTGAAGACAGAGGGCAGGAGTGATTCTCACACTCGAACTTGCTTGCTCTCCTTCACTCACTCCCCTTTCCTTGCTTTCTGTCTTTTTCTCCTCTCTCACAGCAGTTTTTGCTTCCTTAAAAAGAGGAATTCTTGCTGGTTTTCTCTGTTTTAAAATTATCCAGCAAGTGAATCCTCCACAGATCTACACACCCTGAACTGACTCTCCCCCCCCTTCTGAATCCAATCTTCTTTTTATTTGGAAGTGTTGTTCACTCTCTCCAACACACACACATAGAGATACTTTATATACACAAAGCCCAGCGATAGGGAGAGGGAGGGAGAGGCAGAGGGAGACAGAGTGGGAGAGCAGGCAAGCAAGAGGACGCCATTTAAGCAGTTTGTTACGAGCACTGCAAGTCCCCAAAATGGCTGAAAACAAACAGGAACCACGCCAACTCCAAAAAACCTGGGCACCAAGGACGGACGGATGGAGGGATGAGAGGACGGAGAGGGGAGTGAGAGAGGAGTGAGCTGGAGAGACAGCAGGAAAGTGAGACAGAGGGAGAGGACGAACTGGCCGCAGTCAAATAGTGGAGGAGAGCAAAACAAGTAAAGTTGAGGGAAAATGGAGGCTTTAAAGGGCCGCTCCTGCTGTCTAGCACTCTGCTTCAATAAAGTTTAGCGACCTGTTGTAGGCGTGTTACAAAAAGAAAGGTGAAAATCAGTGCAGGAAAGGCAGAGACATCCTGGCTCGATGTCTCTGCTTGGGAGGGGTCAAAAACTGTAAAACAAATGCCTGGTGAGACATTTCCAATAACTTTACAGGCAAAAACCTTTGATTTAATTTTCTAATGAGCACCTTTGCACAACCAATGAGAGGTCAGTCAGAAAATGGGAGGGGCTAACGCTGCTGTCAAGCTGGTGTCAGGCTGCAAGCAGGGATTATTTTGAAAGCTCAGCGCTCACATCCACACCAGGATGTGAAAGTTGGAACGGTAGCACATCTGTTGCAAGTTAACATGATATTCAGTTCAGGTAGCTCTTGAGTGACTGACTGGGGGAAATCAAACCCGCTCTCAGAAATTGGTGGGAGTATAAATTAACGACAAATGAAACACTTCAATTATGTTCAGAT
This sequence comes from Anableps anableps, assembly GCA_014839685.1. Taxonomy (NCBI): domain Eukaryota; kingdom Metazoa; phylum Chordata; class Actinopteri; order Cyprinodontiformes; family Anablepidae; genus Anableps; species Anableps anableps. The sequence goes on from CM026085.1 coordinate 14,846,916, forward strand.
GAACCCCACTTGTTTTAGGATGGATGTATACTGGGAAATCTCAGTGAAATAGAACATCACGGAACAGTTCACAGAATAGTGGCTCCAAGAAGGTTGGTGGAAAATTAAGTGGAAGAAAAAAGTGTGTTAGTGAGATGTGCAGAAAAAACACTGTTAAATGCATCCAAATTATTACTGACAGCAAAAACAGCCAGTGATGATTTGAGAATCATCTGCTGGTGTTTGTCTACTGTGTTATATCAAGTCCAATGTCAGCATAGATGTTTACCATGAAATTTGAATGAATTTGTTTCAGTTTCCAGCAGGATCTGGCACATGAACACATGTAAATACCAATACCAGGTTTAAATGCTTGATTGGTCTCAGCAGCTCTTCCAGAGTGACCAGGATCTGCTGGGCTGCTTTCGATTATTGCCCTCATTGGGGGTCTTGTAAATTTAGGTAAATGACCCTGTTTTCACAGGCTTGCAGTCGTCCCATACTCTCCATTTTCAGATATGAACAGAGCTCTGTGAGGTGTTCAAAGCTTGGGATATTGTTTCATAACATAACGTTGGCTTTGATCTGCTCCACAACTTTCTCCCTGACCTGTCTGTTGTGTTCCTCGGTCTTCCCGATGCTGTTTGTTCTCTGACGTTCTCTAACAAACCTCTAAAGCCTTCATAGAAATCCTGGATTTATACTGAGGTTAAATGACACACAAATGGACTCTACTTGCTAATGAAGTGACTTAGGGGGGCGATTAGGTGCACTAGATTGTAACAGAGTAAAGGGGGCTGAATATAAATGCACAACACACTTTTTTTGAGATTTTTATTTGTAAAATGTATGAATTTCCTTTACTAAACAGCTATACACCACTTTATCACAAAACCCCCCAATAAAATACATTAAAGTTTGTTCATCAGGTGATTCATCAGGTGCTTTATCTGCCATGTTTATATGTGTGTGGTTGTCTAACACAGTATGCTAGCTAAAGGTTGTGCAGGGTCTCCAGGCCACTGGTGGGTTGCAGTGAAAAATGTTTAAATTGTATTCAAACCATCCGGGGAGAAACTGGCTCAGGTTGCAAAATTGGGTCAGACAGACTCCAGGCTTGTGTCTTTCCTCAGTGCACGTGCTATTTTGCTAACATACATCAAAACAGTGCGCAGAACTTTACTTTTTCTAAGACTTTGGAGTCTTCCTCCCACAACATATTTTACATCTCCATCAAAGCATTAGTAGCAGTATCCAGGGCAGCCAGTTTTCAAGTGTAAAATCAGTGGAATGCCTGTTAAAAAGAGACAGAGGGGAAAAGTTGGACTGGCATGAACAGAAACTGGGGCACTCATTGACAGTCCATGCCCTCGGCTAAAAGGGTTCAAGTGTTGCCAGAGACAAAGCTGGCCAATTAACTGCTTTTAGAGCTACCTGGGGCTAGACTGGAACGACTGGGAACAAGACACCGTTATGTTTTGTGGCACAAATTTAACACTACCACTCAAACACCACCCAGGCTTGTAAAACCAGGTATCATTTCTGATCCATCTGTAAATATCCAGGCTTGAAGCAGCAACTGTTGCTGGGCTTGGTTTAAATGTTCGGTCTGCATGTTCTTCCTCTGTCCGCCGTGGGCCACTCTGGAGCATTAGATTTTGTCTCGGCTGCAACAAGGGGGCCGAACAGCTCCAGTTGGGGTGGAGGAAAGTTAGAGTCCTGTTCTGCTACAGCACCATCATACCTCCCACTGTCCCTCTGAGTGGAGGCCGCCTGGTCCACACCCCCTCCCCTTCCCCTTCCCGCAACGCTCACACAAGTACACACCATGTGAACCTTGACGCCAACAACCCGCCCTTCTCCTCCTCTACCTCCCTCCCCTCCATGGCCTTTCCCTCTCTCCCTCTCTTTCATCACTCTATCTCAGCCTCATTGTACGCTGCCACACTTGTCTCCATGGAAACCGCTCTGGGACTGGTTGTTGCTCCTGTGACCTCTCTGGCTCATGGAGTTGAACAAACTTTTTTTCCTCGCCTCGACTCCCCCCACTACTTCCATCCTCTCTCATGCGCTCCTGCACGTCTTCAAAGCATTTCCAGGGTGTGTGTGAGAGAGAGAGAGAGAACAAGAAAACTGGATGTGAAATTAAGAAAAGACAAAGCAGAGAGAGCCCTTCTGTGTGTGACGCAAACTGGCCGTTGGCAAAGACAATGTGTGTGTGTGTGTGTGTGTGTGTGTGTGTGTTGGAGCAAGGCAGGCGCTCAGTCCACGCATGTGTCCCGGCATTGTTCTGTGGCCGCAGCCGGTCGCCAGCTTCGTATTCAGAGACACCCCCATCATCCATCTATGCCTATTCATGGCTGTTCGGTCGAACGTGATCACAGCTTTTCATGCTGCGCTATAAAGCGAGACGACTGAATATGCAGAGATGTAACAACTGAGGAAGCCATCTTGGTACAAATTCTGAGCAATTATCACACCAAGGCTTATTTAAATGATTTCTTTTGAGACAAAAACCGACTTTAAATCAGTGCAGATTGGTTTTAATGAACCAGCGCAGCTTCCCATAGAGGCACGCAAACAATACCAGCTCCATTTTGCAGTCAAAATAACTTTTCAGACTGGACTTTTGTTTGTCTGGCATTGTCTACCACAGGGGTGTCAAACTCATTTTCATTTTGTGCCGCTGGTTGTGGCAGAATGTATTGATAAAACTCCCCATTAACAAACTGTTAAAATATTATAGGTCTCTCTGCGTTCAATTAGCACTTCTTAAAATGTAACAATTTTTAACATCTTTCCACATTGATGTAATTTGGTCCTATAAAAATGAAAACTGACTTGATTTGACCGATAAAAAATATTTAACCACACAACTATTATGTTAAAGTTCAATTTATGTGGCCCACTAGAGTCTAGAGGGACACATAAATAGTTATGGCAGGCCGGATTTGGGACACGGGCCTTGAGTTTGACACCTGTGGTCTACCAGCTTGTAAATGAGGAGGAAAAACTAAGTGACATAAAAACTAAAAAACAGATTTTATTCGCTGCCTTTTTCCCCCCAGACAGCTGGTTCTGTTCTGGGGACTGCTCTGGAACCACTGGAGATTATCCTGCAACGAAGGAAATTCATAAAATGAAAACCATTACAGGCAACCCAGAGAATCCTCTTATTTAACAGAGTGTCTTCAGTCAGAGGCGTCTACGTAATACTCACAGCTACAGGAGATCCTTGCTGTCCATGAACAATATAAGTAACAACATCTAATTTCCCTCTGGGATCAATAAAGTATTTTTGACCCCTTGGAACCAGCATGGATGAGTGGGTATCAACAGTGGATGGATGGATATTCAAACTATGAACAATAACATTCCAAGCAATTATATTTTTTTTAGACACACTATTTAGATTGCCCTGGATAAATGTGGAGTTTTGCATATTTTAAATACAAAGACACAGACACTAAAAAAAATGCTTGTTTTCCAGCATGATGCACAGTTTATCAAATTTGTGTTGTCTCTTCTACAGGGCACTAAGCAGCAGTAGGTGGCAGTCAGTCTGAGCCGTGTCATTTAGTGAGGCGGTTTATTTTTTCTGTTTAACCTCATCTTTCATAACTTCTCATCAAGTCCAATTATTTTTGATTACAATGGCTGGAGAAATTACAGCCTATCAGGATTCTGAGTTTAAACTTTACCAGACTGAGCCTCTCCGTAATCCTATTCATAGTCACATCTATCGTTGACTTCTGTGTTCACTGAAGGAGCAATAGCTGGAGCTGATGATGTCGATTTAGCTGGTAAGACATCAGTTTATGTTGCTTTAATTTTATAAACACTTTAAATCCTCTCTGGTGATGTTACGCATATGTAACTGAATTTGAATCTTTCTGTATGATTAGATAGAACTGACTGTAAATTTCTGTGTATAAATTGGATCCGTGCTTTGAGATGACATCTGATCTGAATAGGTGCTATATGAATAATCTGAATCAAGTTTAACTTATCTGTTTGTAAATAAAAGCTGAGAGCAAAAAGGCCCCCATGAAGCTCTCAACCAAAACTGATATTTCTCAGTCTCTAACAAAACTAATATGTAACAAAAAACTAGTTAGGAGGCTAAACAAGCAGTTTTGAATGTGAATTGCTGACTTTTTAATGTATTAAAACATGTTTTTTTTTCAGAGGCCCAATAAATAGATAAACAACAGCACAATAAAATTTAAACTCCAAGGTCAATTTTATGTTCGCCGTTTCTGATAAGAAGTGTAGCAGCATTTAAAAATGTAGATTTAATTACAGTAGCATAATCCCTAAAAGTTAGCTATTAATTTGAAAATAATAATTCAGTGGGGTAAAAACATCTCACACAAGAAAATAAATATTTTTTAAATAAACCTACATAAACTATGCTGCTATTTAGGCACTCCTAGCAATTCCTGTAAAACGAATGTGAGTGAAATGATTTTTCACCCGTACTTTCTTGTGTCTAGAACCTTTTAGTTTGCAGTGAATGACTTCCTCTTTTCTTATTCAAATATGACGTGGGACAATTGTTTTTCTTACACGCTCATGTTTGTGTGAGACGCTCAAGCGTTAGCAAGGCAGCTGGACTACCAGGAATGCAACCGCTCGGAGGATCACTTGGGGAGAGCTTTGGAAGTCAGAGCAAGACTCGAGTTTCTGATCAGGTTGGAGCTTGATGTCCTCCCAAGCCCATCCAGTCTGCATTGCTGGGGGTTTGCAGAATCACCAACATCTCCACTGTGGCTGGGGCGAAGCTCCCTAGAGCATAACCTAAGCTGCTGCCCTAAAGCCCTGGGAGAGGGGCGGTATGCTTTGCACCATGAAGTAATGCTGACGGCATTAGCTGATGCCATCTGTACCGGAATCCAGCAAAGGAAATGCCAGCCCCCAATAAGGAAGAACATCATCTTTGTTAGCGCAGGGGAGAAACCTCAGGCAGCACACAAGGTCTCGATGAGGCCACTAACCACAGCCCATGACTGGCAGTTAAATGTGGATCTGGCAAAGCAGCTAAAGTTCCCAGAACACATAGCAAGGACGTCACTCAGGCCAGATTTGGTCTTAACATCCGAGTCCATGAAGCAAGTAGTGCTGCTGGGGCTTACGGTTCTCTGGGAAGATCGGATGGAGGAGGCCCACGAACCTGGAGTTGGTAGAGACATGCAGGGAGAGCCGCTGGCGGGCCCTCTGTGAGTCAAAGGAGGTGGGTTGCAGGATTTTTTTTAGGGCATTCTGTGCACTGTGCATTTAGGCTCCTTGGCATCAGAGGGTTGCTAGAAAGAACAGTCACCAGAAACATCAGTGAGACTGCTGAAAAAGCCTCCAGGTGGCTGTGGATCAAGAGGGAAGATGTATGGAGTAGCGCACTGCTTGGACAAAAGCTGGGTCACCCAGGTGATGATTCAAGACCCGAAACACCCAGTGATCCTGGGTTCATCACAGACAAGGCGTCCAAGCTGCAACATTAAGGTGTTTCATGGAACTAGGTAAGGTGACTGTATGCTGATTCTCATTAGGCAGTAAATGAAACCAGGAAAACCACTTGGGTCAATATTTAAAGTTAAATAATAATTACAAGGTTTAAAACAACTAAAGCTGTGACATACAAGGCTGGGTGAGGACAATGTTTACCCTGCTACCAGACAGTGAGGCGGACGGTAGGAGAGGGAGAAAAATTAAACTTCCTGCTAAAGAAAATAAGCTTTTAAAAATATTACAAGCAGCTAAATCGATCAGTGAAGGCATACTTTGCCATTGCCTTGTGTTTATGTCACCTGTCTGGTAGATAGAACTACGAAAAGAAGTTCTATCTACCTGATTTTGATTTTTAAAAAAAAATACAAAAAATCATAGCAAAAGCAGACATGAAACCCTGAGCATGATTTTGCAAAGCAAACAGAAACAAAACCAACAGAAAATGTGAGGAGACGTGCACATAAAGAAGTCTATTGATGTTTAGATGAGGTTGAAATGCTGTTTGAAGGCTAACCAGGAGCCACTTTCAATGTTTTTTTTTTCTTTCAACATGACAAAGCTGCACTATATTTGCATATATCTTCATAACAAAATGCATTTAAATGTAGTTATAATAAACTGAGTGAACTGAAATAGCTACAAATAAAATCTCCATGGATGTCCAATGACCGACAGGACTACATTTAAAGAAAGATTTTTACTTTTGTGTTCTTGAGATTTGCGGGTAAAACAAGACTCCATCTGGAGTATTCAGTAATGCTGTGATTCAGGCCTGAAATATGGCCTCCACTGACCTGCAAATTAGGCTTTGTGCTTCCAGTAAAACAGCTGCATGAGTCAGATGTCTTGCATTAGATGAGAAAGTTAAAGTTCTCTGTCTCAGTCGGTCCCAAAATGCACAGTCACACTTGCAGTTCGACTGCTTTTGTTACAGCGTAATAGAAAACTGTGTGTGTTTTGCAAGTTGCTTTTATGTCAGACCTTCAAACTGATGTTTACATCGACGGGAAACAGCTGCAGTATTCACAGCTGCTGCAACACAATCAGAAACATTGCATACATTTATAGCATGTATATATATATAGATAGATATATGCAATTCTTCTTACTTTCAGGCTGTGTTCCTCCTTTCATGGATGTGGTGAAGAAATCCTGAGGCATGTTCAAATGTTAGTAAACATTCCTAGTCATAAGAAGGAAGGGATGACTAACCTGCTCTCCAGCTGACTGAGTCTCAGATCAAAGTCAGGGAGTTCAGATGTCACTGGCTTCTTAAAGAGGAAGCTGCGGCTTTGCAAAGCAGCCAACTCTGCCTCTGCACGGAGAAACACAAGCACAGAAAAAAAGCAATGATGAAACCAAGGCTATTTTCTGCTGGTACAGAAACAGCACAAGGGTTGTTTACTTTTGGAGTTTCACATGAACTGAGATAAAGTGTTGTTTAATCCGACAGCATTGTTTTACAGACGCAGAGGCGGTGTATGGAGTACCCAACCCTCAGCAGACAGAGGCAGAGAGACGAGCGTGCTGGAGCATGCCTTCTGCTAATACTTCTCTGTTTACAGAAGCAGGGCAGCAACATAACCAGAAAATCTGTGCAACAAGTCCACCAGGAAGGACTAAAGCTTGAGGTGAAGCGTTTTCGTGAACGAGTACATGGTTTTAACCGAAACATCTCAACATTTTAAGTCAAAAAATGTATGAAGAGCAGATTAATTATTTAATGTTCATTCAGATTTGATCTTTGAAAGTCAGCAACTCATTAATGGTTAATCCTGAGATTAACCTTTATCTGCATGTATGGTGTCATTTATACTTTTTTAGCACGCTATATTAAGATGTATAAAATGCCTTGAATTATTTCAAAGTTTATTGCAGTAGCATAATCTCACACTGAAACAATTTTTAATTAATTATTTTTAGTACATTTTTAACATTTCCCATGCTTGAAATAACTGTTGTTGACCAAACCATCAGTAGCACAATTACTGGACCCCCTGCTGTTAATACTTTGTTCAATGTCATTTTGCCAATGAAACACCAGTTGGTCTTCAATTATAACATTTCACAAAGTTGGAGTAAACAGAAAGAGTGATCTGTGTCCATTTCTCTAGATCAGGGGTCTCCAACCTTGGTCCTTAAGAGCTACTGTCCTGCAGCTTTTAGATGCGTCTTCGCTCCAACACACCTGAATCACATAAATGGCTCATTACCAGGCTTTTTCCCCGAACTTGAAGGGGTGATTCAATTGTTTGAGTCAGCTGTGTTGGAGCAGGGCTGTATCTAAAAGTTGCAGGGCAGCAGCTCTTGAGGACTGGAGCTGGAGAGTTGATTTGGCTGTAGATCATTACCCTGCTGAAAGACTGACTGACAACTCGTTTTCAGTTTTCTGTCAGAGGATACTTTTTTTTTATTATTTAAAATGCCCTGGTATTTCAAAGAGTATATGATTTCATACCCTCTAAAAAGGTCCCAAAGGTAAAACATGCCCACAACATCATAGATCCTCCACCATACTTTACAAAGGGCAGATACTTTTTTTTTTTTTTTTTTTTTTTTTTTTTTTTTTTTTTTTTTTTTTTTTTTTTTTTTACATATTTATCTTTGTTTTAAATCAACCCCATCCATCCACTCACACCCAATGGTAGTTTATAGAGTATAATTACCCTAATTTTTAACAGATGTTAAAAGACATGGGAGAACATGCAAATTCCATGCAGAAAGAGACCAGGCCAGGATTCACACCTGGAATTTTCTTGCTGCAAGCTAACAAAGCCAACTCTTGCTCCACCATGCAGCCCAGCAGAGTTGAAAAAACTCCAAAGGTTTACGTTTGCAGGTTTCCATCAGGGTCTTTTTCTTGTGTTTTCTTTACCACCCATCCTCCTCACAGTGAATGGTGGCATAAAGCTGGGCCCTCGTCCAGCCAAGTAGCAAGTGTTTGAACCACAGGGAAAGAAAAAGTTGTGGATTACTGATTAAATGTTCCTAAACACTCAATAAAAAAAAGTATAAATTACAAAAATGCTTCAGTTACATTAATTTCATTGCTTTTTTTAGGGGTGCAAATATTAGCAGCCCTAACATCTAAACCTTTTCTGTCGATTTTCAAAAATTTGTGAATTTTGAGATTGTGGTTTTCTTTATCACTGGCAAGTTTTATTCATTAGTTCAATAAGGTTTACTTCAATACTAACCTCATCATTGATTTCCTACATTACTGCATGAGAGCACATTTTACATTTCATAAATATACAAACAACCTGTTTTCTGGTTAAATTCCTTAAGATAACAATAACTGGTCCACCAGGAATCACAATTAAATCACCTTTGGGCTGAAGAGCTACAAAATAGATGATGGAGGTATTTTTAATACTTGTCTTGAGATGTTTTCTTTTTCATAAAGCAGAGGTATTTTCGGTTTTTAAGGCATCAGAGAATTGGGATAATCATAAGCCTCCTTTAGTCTAAGGAGAGGGGTTAGCTGGTTGAACCCTGCACCCCTCCCTCACTGACAGATAACAGTGAAGGATGGAAACACGTGCGCTTTCATCTTGATGACTAGCAGCACTTAAAACTGTTCTGAATGGATCCCAAAGGCCTCATGGAAGCACAGAAAGGGTTTCATTCAGTCACCTGATAAGTGCTGTTAGGCCGTTACAGCTATTCTCGACTTGCCTGATTATAACACAGTAGGCGGATCCATCGACGTATCAAGTGACACACAGGGAGTTTCGTCCATCGGAGGCTGACAGGCCTGCTTTCAGGTCGCCTGAGTCAGTGAACTACAACAAGCATGTTTGTGTGAGCCTGCTGAGCCTCACAAACTAACCCTGGGTAGAGAGGACATAAATGTATCAAAAGCAGGATTTAGACGGACGTGGGGAGTACACGTTCGGTTTAGAAGCAGTCTGGCTGGCTGCAACCTGCTGGCAAAATGTGGTTGTGTAACAGGAAAGAAAACAAGCAGAGGGGAATAGGGACGGGAAGGTTTAGAGAGCGGATGTTGCCAAAGGAGACTAGAAAGGATAGGTGGAAAATTATCTGGGAGGGGACTGGTTGATATGGTGTGGAGGAGGGTGGATGGCTGGTTTTTCCACTGACAGAGAGAAAAAGAGCGAGAGAGAGAGAGAGAGAGAGAGAGAGAGAGAGAGAGAGAGAGAGAGAGAGAGAGAGAGAGAGAGAGTATGGCTAAATCAAATTAATTAGCTCCTTCATCTCCAGGCAGCCACTCAGGCATGCTGTCCTGGCAAAGGGTGACAGTTGGAAAGAGAGGAGGACTGTAGGCTTTGGAGAAAAGGAGAAAGCCACATAGGACACGGTGGAGGGCTGAAAGCCTGCTGTGTATGTGCAGCATTCAGGAGGGACAGGGAGCGGAGAGGAGGGGCGAATAATTCTCTGATAAGCTTCAGGGTTGTTTTGCAGGAGCCACTGCTCAGTCATAAGGAGGAGGAGGAAGTGCTGCGCGTTGGCTGCTGTACTTTGAGGTGATGGTACTTCCTGTTTCTAGACAGCCTGTAGTTTGAAGGCACTGTAAACAAGCCTTGCTTTTCTGCACGCCTCTTTAAATAGCACTTCAGTGACAGCCCTCTGGAAAGAAGGGTAATGTGAGCAAAGCTTACAAAAGGCACAGCGACACAAAGAGACTGTAACTCTGAAATCAAAAATAAAATTGTTAAATTGAGAACTGGCTTCAGAAGAAAAAGGAGAAAAAACTGAAAGCAAGAGGACAAACAAACTGGAGCAGATGTAACAGGCACCATGCCAGGGAAATCAGCAGAGAAACGAAATAAAAACATAAGAAAAAAAAAGACATGCATCCGGAAGAGAGCGACCGGAGACAACATTTCTGAGGTTTACTGATAGGCAAAACAACAAGAAGGGGAAGATTAAAGCATAAAAGGAGAATCAGAGCGAGTACAAAGATGGTTTGAGTTCTGAAAGCAGAGAGGAATTCCTGAATGAGGACAAAAAGCACAAGGTTGGAACAAAAAGGAAGATAAAGCAAGAAGATTCACTAAGACAAGCATAAAAAAAGAAGCTTTCCTACAGCGTGAATGAGAAAAGAATGACAGAGTGGGAGCAGGATAGACAGTGCCAGGGGTCAAAACCTTGGAAAATGAGAACAGAGGAGAGCTCAGTGCAGCAGTGTTGCCCAGACAAGACTTGGCTGCACTGTAAGGGCCCAAGATTAGCACTAAGCTGATTGCAGGGTGAGTTGGGATCAGGAGAAATTAATTTAGCACCCAGATAGTTCCAGGAAACGGCTGAAAGGACTCTAACGAGATAGAGATCTCTCTCTTAAATTTATGGTGAGTCTTCTGCCATAATACAAGCCCGCTCAACGTTCCTTCTGCTGTCTCCTGATTTCTGCAGATGAGCCAACAGAAAGAGAAAAGAGAGGGTCCTGAGAACAAGGAAGGCTTCAAAGAGGCGTTTGGACATTGACGGGGAAGGATGAAAGGAAGAAGAAGACGCTTGGCGGTGGCTGACATCAGCCAAAACAAACACCCAAAGAACAGGACATTCTCTCGTGGGCTCAAATGGGTTGGCCTGTTCCTGCGAGCTCTCACAAACATGCCTCCGATCCTACGTCATGCACTTTTTTTTTTTTTTTTTTTTTTTTAACAAAACAGCAGCCTGGTACGTCACTTAAACAGTGAATACGGGCACAAAAAGTTCATTTTTCAGCATGTGGATGAATTAAAATCTTCACTCTTATGTTACATACCTAAAAGGAAAAATAGGCTTCAAAAAAAAAATTAATATATTAAAATAAAAACAATCCAGAATCCACAATCTGATACGTATTCAAAAACAAACCTCTTTTAATGCTTTTGGAGAAAGTTACATCTACCCACCCCAAAAAAAAAAAAAAAAAAAAAAAAAGTTTGAACTAATAATTGAGCTTTTATTTCTCTGAAGCGAGCAGGTTTCAGCTGCTGCTCTGGTCTTTTCATTCAGAATATATCAGATAATGTATCATTGTGCTCCTCCTCCTTCCATGCTCTGCATCTGACTGTCTCTCCCTCCTTGAACTGGCCCCTCCTTCAGACCCTGAAAACACACACTGGCTGTCAGACCGTCACTTCCAGACAACAGCTCCCCCTAGATATCTGAACCACCACCCCTCGGAGAAACCCTTCCTCTAAAACAGACAGAACCTGCGATGTTGATGCCAGACAAATCAAACTCATTTGTCTTAGGTAGAGCAAAATACATTTATTTGACTCCAGCGCAGCTGAGATGCCGCTGTTGAACGGCAAACCCAGCACAGTCCACATGTTACGTTCATGTTCACGTTACGTCGTAAGATTTTATTCATCAAAACTACCAATTGTTGTTCACATATTTTCAAGATTAATTTACATTTCAAGGCTGTAATTTCTTGGTTTTTCTGGAGACATTTACGTACAAAATCATGTATCTTTTAGAGTTTCTGCAAATTTCAGTACTTCAATTTAAAAAAAAAGCAAAATTTTTTACCTTAATCAGTAATATTATTGTTTAATAGTGAGACCTACATTAATTACAAAAAAGGCCTAATTTAATAAATTGTAATTAAAATAAACACTATAAATTTGCAAGCTGAGTGCTTTCAGACCAGGTAACTTTAATGCCTTCTTACACCATCCAGTAAACTTCACTAACTAAACTAAACTAACTAGTCGCTGGCAACATGTGTTAGTCTGGTATTAAAATTCAAGGAAACATTGTTAAAAACTTTCTCTTGATAAAACTGCTAAAAGTGCCTCAACATGAGAAAGTCACAGCAGCAGAAACTGTTGTAAAAAAAAAAAAGGCAAAGAGTGAAATCTAAATTTATTAAAATGAAAGCAAATATAATTCTGACTTTTGATGGCGAAGAATTAAATTATTACAATAAAAGGTTGTTTTTTTTTTTTGTTTGTTTAGATCCTTCAGTAACCCTGTCTGGAAAATACCTCCACACCTGTTGATTTGTATTATCACCAGGATTCACAAAATACTGCAACATGAATGTGGTTTTCAATTCAGATGTGTATTAAAGCCTATCTCAGTCGTTTAGATCAGCTCTGTATGGAAATCTTACATAGTGGACTGAATTATCTTGGCTCAGATACAGATAATTTAATGCTTATTTGTATATTTTCAGTAAACTCAAATCCTGCAGAAACTTAAGGCTAAATTTACAAATCCAGGTTATAATGTGGCAAATCAAAGATAAACAATCTAATTTATACATAAATAAATGAAAAGGCTTGAAGAAATTCCCTTCTTTATATTTTGGTACACTTGATGAGAATATAAGTGTGAATATTAGTAATATTTTTCTTAACTCATTTTTCTTATGGCATTTTTATCTACCCTGGTAAACAGCACAAATGAATTTACTTATTTTCTAAAAGTTTAAGACAGCAGACAAGAAAATTTGTTTTTACAGTTGTTTAAAAGCAGAAATTATGTTTAATAAAACTCCCCAAAAGAAAAAAAACAGGGCAACCTTAAACAGATTTAAAATCAGCTAGCAGTCTTTATCTGATTTCTAGATGCTTTTTTTTTCACTTGGGGAAAGTATTTTACCATTTCCCCCAGAATTAAAAACATTTGTCTTTAGTTAAGCTGTTTATACTTTAAGTACTTGCTTATGCTTACACTTATAAGCATTGTACTAATATTCCAGCGGTCGTTGTACCTAACAGGAGAGATTTGAACAATTTATCCTTATTGTTTGCAAAAACTTTGAGCAGAACATAAGTTTACCGACTGGAAATGAAAAACACCACTTAAATTAGTTGTTTAGGTGACATTAACTGTTTCAGATCACACAAAACTAGTATAGCTGAGTTTCTGTAAAGATTCATTGTGTGCAAGTAATAAAAAAAAAAATCCCTTGATTTGAATAAATATAATCCCTAATCATACAATCTGTGCAGGTAAGTAACTATTTATGAATTATTGACCATTCAGTAGCATTACAAGCGTATTATTACAAATGCTGAGTACACCTGCATTGATGACTCAAACTGCAAACCTGACACCATAATATGGCTATAGGCAAAAGCGTTCCGGCACCAGCAGAGGGAGCTCGTTTAAAGGCCGTCCGGCTCGCATGTTCACATTTATAATATGGTTGTGAAATATCTTGGCTGTGGCGGCCTTTCTCAGCAAAAGCCGGAGGGGGGAGCCAATAAGGAATCCTTTGTATACTCATGGTATAGCATGGCACATGGTGAACAAAGTGATTTACTGTCAGATATCCCCTTTGCATTCCTGACCAAGTGGATATGCAGATCATTTAGGTTTGTTAGAATAACGGAACTGGAAACAGTAATATATGGGTAAAGCTGATGGGATTTTTGTCTATCTTGGTTTCAGTGGTGCTTTCTTGAGGGACCTGTCAAAAAAGGGGATATAAAAGACAACAAGCAGTAATTTTCACTATTTTCAAGACTAAGAAATGTGCTGTTATTCTGGGCCTTAACATAAATGTAAAATTAACATTAAATTATCCACACATAGTCCATTATGTTGCTTCATTTTTTTTTTTATTTTAATAAGATTTAGCAAGTAATACAACGTGACATGAGATTTTTGCTGGACATCATTACCGTTTAGGCACATTTGGAAAATATTTAATCAGACTGCTATTATGTAATTACACCAGTAAGGAGATTAAGGCACACTTTAGAGCTTGCCTTCACTTATGGCATCAACTTACATATATTTCGACTCACTTTTAAACTTCAATTGAAACGATTTGTTGTCAAATGATCTTACCTGAACACCAATAATCAGTTTCCCTCCCTTCCGAACGCATCTTTGTCCTTTTTACTCTGTTACTATTTATTGTGTAATACACAATAGTTTTTTAAATTATTATTTTATGTGACACACCAACTTAATATCGACTAAATATAATACTTTTACGTCGCGTCTAGCTCGTTATAACAAAGTATTACACAAAACAGTAACCATATTTTTTCAGAAACAGGTAGTAAGCTAACAAAATGGCTTCTACATTGCTCGACTGCTCAAATATTCTGACAAGCTAGCTTCAGGCTTTTAATAACAGCCCTTTTGACGTTTTAATAGCTATTTTCCGAGCTTATCCCCCTTTTATAATCAGTCACAGAGATCGACTGTATTTAGAACGAGTAGCCTGTCTGCGCTCAAGTCAGAGAGAATATTCCAGACTCCATCTTTCCTCACTAACAACAAGAAGTGTATAGCCCATCATCGCCATGTTGGGCGCTAAGAGAGAAGGGTGCTAACTGTTGTATTAACGGTCCTTAAACTTAACGTTAGCGAAAGTATCTACGTTTTTCCGTCAAGCACACGACTAATAATTACTTAAATGAGTAGTAAAAGCAGTTGTTTGTACGGCTAAAAACAAAACGTTAACGTGACGTTGAACACGAAGCGAAATCGTCGAGTCTACCTAACAAAATTACTGTAAACCTCACACATCAACAGCGACCTAATATTCCTAATGTAAAAGTAGCGAGGCTAAGTCTGATAGGACGAATACATTTAATATGTAGGAGAAAAATGCTTTGTTAGGCTAGTTTAAACTATTCGGATAAATCGTTTTGTTAAGACGAGAAAGATATGTTATTAATATAAACATATATATATATATTACCTGCAAAGGTATAGATGAATCATAAACATAACATTTTTGAGCAATTTCAGTTGTTATGCGATGACACGAACCATTAAATTAAGTAACACAAGCGCCAAAACTATTGCTTTTCAGTTTGCACCCCTGAAACGTGGCCTACGAGAAAGCGGTCAGTTCATACAAAAACATATGAAACCCAACGACAAGAAACCAATAAAATCTGAAATACAACAAATTCATAACACCAATTTGTCAAAATCATCCAGTTCTGTCAAAAAATAAGCCTCAAATAAACAGTTTAGGCTTCCCCCGGGGTTTCCTAAGGGGTTCGCCGAAATTCTCCCTTCCACACGGCTATCCGTCGTAGTCAAGTCCGATGCTTGCGGTTAGGTCCCAAATATCCAAAAAGGTACTGAAAGAAAAAAGAAAAACTTAACAGGCCCCTAAAATAACTCCAAAAATGATCCGCTGTACAATGTTTTAAGGTTAAAATTTTTATGTTTTTTAACTATCTTTCCTAGTTTCATTAAAGACATTAACAGGCCTTAGCTCTGAGCCTCTTTTCTTAGAGCCCAGGCTGATCCAGAGCGAGACGAACGAGAGAACAGAGATTTTTTTTAGTTTTGCTCAGAGGGAAGAAAGTCCAATCGGCAATCCTCGGCAAATATCGGAAAATGGGTGGTTTTTGATTAAATTATTTCACAAAGGTAAATTTCCTCATCGTCATTGGGCTTCCCTTTCTTACTGCTAAATATTAATGACAAAAATGACCAATCCAGAGACTGTTGTCTAAATATTTATAGCTTTCATGCAAAGTACAATATGGGCCACCCTTTCTCAAAAAGAAAGCCAATACGAATGAGCTCCCACAAAATCAATACCCTCCTTCGATTGTGATTTGCTGGCGAAATTAACGTATGCTCTTATTGGCTGTGCGTGAAATCTCATTAATTATTCATAAAGCTGCCTTCAAAAGCCAATGAGCGTGTTACTACAGAGTTACATGTCCCACCTTCTCAGCAAACGAGCCTTGTTTTTTTGACTGGGAAACCCCGTTTTGTGCTCTCTGTCTATATAACAAGCCGTTGAGCCGCTCAACGTTCAGAAGCGCTTAGAGCGCTCCAGTTAGTAGATCGGAAAAGGGGAGGGAGCGGTAGCTGGTCTGTGTTGGCAGGAACTGAACGTAAATTACTCAGCTCCAAAGGCAGCCGACAACAAAGGCACCTGGAATATTGCCTTCGGAGACTTTCCGGTCACCGTTGGCGGCCTGACCGGAGTCGAGGTGACAATTTACAGGCTGTTCCTGCTCACAAAGCGGCGTGCCGAGGAAGGACGCGTCTCTTTGAATAGACAGGATGCACGGACCGCCCTCCGGTGACAGCGCATGCCCATTGCGCACGATCAAGAGAGTTCAGTTCGGCGTCATCAGCCCAGATGAACTTGTAGGTTTTCTGTTTTGGGGTGGGATTTATTTCCTTATTAATGAACTGTTTAAGAGTTGACACATTAAATTATACCATTTTATCGTTTTAACGAAGTAATTGGCACTTAAGTCAAAGACATGGTTCTATTCGCAACTGGAAAGTCTTGCTATTAGCCTAGCCTAGCTAACTGTTTCAGGCTGGAGCTTGAGCTAACGAGCATGTTGCAGGAAGTTTAAAAAAATAACTTAAAGCACAACACTTTAAAGCGATCCATGAATTAAAGCCCCTTTTAAAACGTCCAACGTTGTGTTTAGGGCCATCGTAGATACGTTTTATGAATTAATATGTAGGGATTTTATTTTATTTTTTGCACTACTTAGCAGTGTACTTATGATCTGTTATCATTATAAATAATAAAAAAAAAAAGTTCTAAAACACGAGTTATATGTATTGTACTGTTTTTTTTTTTTTAATATGCTGTGGTGTGTTGTATAAATAAGAAAATTGTTTTGTTAAATTATTGTTACACAAGCTTTGCTGTGTTTGCATTTTGGACAATTCAGTCTGTTCTGAAGAAGTTGTAGCTCTTTTATGAAATAAATTACTTTATTTACAATGACAGATTCAAATTTAAATGTGTGTATTGTGGTATCTATGAAAATATGATTGCAGTTATTCTAGCTTCACCATGTGTTGTCTTCATCAGAAACGGATGTCAGTTACCGAAGGGGGTATTAAGTACCCTGAAACCACAGAAGGAGGACGTCCTAAACTTGGTGGCCTTATGGATCCAAGACAAGGAGTCATAGAACGCAGTGGGAGATGTCAGACATGTGCAGGTAAAGTGTTGTCATAGCTGGATTTCATGCTTTAAAAAAAAAAAAAAAAAAAAAAAAAAAAAAAAATGTAACTGGAGGTCATCACTGTCCTAGTGGAGTCATAAACCTATTATTTACATTTGTTCTTTCAGGCAACATGACTGAATGTCCGGGCCACTTCGGGCACATAGAACTGGCAAAGCCAGTTTTCCACGTCGGCTTCATATCAAAAATAATGAAGATTCTTCGATGTGTTTGCTTCTTTTGCTCCAAACTGTTGGTGGATTCAGTAAGTGCTCCATGTTACTGTAAATCTTGATTAAAAGCCAATATTTTGTTGTTCAAGTTCAATGGTCCAAGTCTAATTTCTAGTTGAAGACCATGGTCCACAACATATGGTAAAGAGCAAATCCCCTTTTAATAAATTTGCTTGCAGTTTACAAGCAAAAGAAATGGCACTGTATGCTTGCAGCTCTTTCTGACACTGAACTGCTCTTCTTTTTGTCAGGAACATGTAATTAGAACTTTATTTTCATTTAAAAAATAGTTGATCCAAGCAAATAAACAAACAACAAATAAAGTGCTTTTTTGTACACACAAGAATGAAGAAAATTAACCCACTGTGGTGTGCATCAAGACACTGACATTTAAACCACAGAAGTAAAAGTTTCATTTTATCAGTCACACATGGTATATAATGGTATCCTGATACCAATAATTTTTTTTTTTTTTTTTTTTTTTTTTTAATCAGTATTTTTTATTTTATTTATTTATTTTTTTTGGACCATCCTCTTTGCTGTGTTTTAGAAAGCTGCTCTGATAGTTTAACACTTTTACCTAAAAATCCTTTTAAATTTAGCATTTATTACTAAAGGACTATCAGACTCGCCACATGCAGGAGAAGTTTACTCAAGTGGCAGGCCGATATTAGCCACTCTGATTTTGTATGACCTATTAATAATTTCTTACGCTCTTATATTTGCCATTTTAATTTCTGTTTTTGCTTTTCTTTCTAGAACAATCCAAAGATCAAAGAAATCCTTGCGAAATCCAAAGGCCAGCCGAGGAAGCGTTTAACCCACGTGTATGAGCTGTGCAAAGGCAAAAACATCTGTGAAGGAGGGGAAGAAATGGACAACAAATTTGGAATGGAGCCACAGGAGACAGAGGAGGACATTACCAAGGAGAAGGTATTTGAAAGAGTCTTTTATTGACTTATTTCAGCTATTCTCAACCTATTTTCCTGCCACTCATCTGTTGAATTTATCGCAGGGTCACGGCGGCTGTGGGCGCTACCAACCACGCATCAGACGCTCCGGCTTGGAGCTGTATGCTGAGTGGAAGCACGTTAACGAGGATTCCCAGGAGAAGAAAATTTTGCTGAGTCCCGAACGTGTGCACGAGATCTTCAAGCGCATCTCTGATGAAGAAGACATCATCTTGGGCATGGATCCCAAGTTTGCGCGTCCAGAATGGATGATTGTAACCGTGCTGCCTGTGCCTCCGCTGGCTGTGAGGCCTGCCGTTGTTATGCAGGGCTCTGCTCGCAACCAGGTGAACTAAAATGATTCTCGGCTGATGTGTTTGTTTCTGTGATGTTATACCTTATGCTGTTGTAAAGGGAAGTTACCTAACAACAAATGAAAAATTCTGTTTTTAAAAGGACGATTTGACCCATAAGCTGGCGGACATTGTGAAGATCAACAACCAGCTGAGAAGAAACGAGCAAAGCGGTGCGGCTGCTCACGTCATTGCTGAGGATGTGAAGCTCCTTCAGTTTCATGTGGCCACAATGGTCGACAACGAGTTACCAGGCCTGCCAAGGGTATGTATGCATACAGCTGGATTTTAGCTTCTAGTATGGAGCTGATCATTGTGTTTTTGTTGCTTGGCTAAAACCAGATCCGCCCTTTTTTTTTTTTTTTTCCTCAGGCAATGCAAAAGTCTGGCCGCCCTCTCAAATCCATAAAGCAGCGTCTAAAGGGAAAAGAGGGGCGAGTGAGGGGTAATCTGATGGGCAAACGTGTGGACTTCTCAGCCCGAACTGTCATCACCCCAGACCCCAACCTACAGATCGACCAAGTGGGTGTACCACGATCCATCGCAGCCAACATGACTTTCCCAGAGATCGTCACACCCTTTAACATTGACAGGTACAGCCGAGAGGCTCCAGAATTCATCCTGCATCATCATAACTGAGTGTAATGCCAGCTAATTTGTTTCTGATTGCTTTTATTAGATTGCAAGAGCTGGTACGAAGAGGCAACAGCCAGTACCCTGGAGCCAAGTACATTATTCGAGACAACGGAGACAGAATCGACCTGCGATTCCACCCTAAACCAAGTGACCTTCATCTGCAAATCGGCTACAAGGCAAGATGAACAAATATATGAAACGTGTTCACAAGCAGAGATGCACCAGTGGGAATGTTGGCCAATGATCCATCTTTGATTTTAGGACGCTTTGACCTGCTAATTCCAACTTTAATTAATTCTGATTTCTCTTTAAGAGCGATGTAAGAAGACAATTTAAGAACCGCTTTCAAATCACAAATGTCTTGACCTGTTAAAGAAAAGAGTTTCTTACACCTTTTGTTCTTCTGAAAATATTTAACTTTAAGTTTTCCTCTCTCAGCAACAACTTCCACATCCAAGAACGCATGGATCATGGTTGTGGAAGTTTCTTATAGTACTGTATGGTGCGTTCACTGATTGCAAAAAAGATTAGATTTTTAGATTCCCAACTTTGACGATGTCCAGTCAGGGTCAGTCTTAATATCCGCTCATTATGGTCACCAGCTGATTTCTCTGGGCATATCTGTTCATGACAAACATGTTACCAGTATGGGTTCTAGTAAATTTAATTCCTAATTGTAATTGGTCTTAATCGTTTTAGGTGGAAAGACACATGTGCGATGGTGACATCGTCATCTTCAACCGGCAGCCCACACTACATAAAATGTCTATGATGGGGCACAGAGTTCGGATCCTGCCTTGGTCCACATTCCGACTCAACCTCAGGTATCAACACAGATCAAATCTGAACAGCTCTTACAAATCGAGGACTATCCCAGTCAGGATTTCTGTCGTCCCTGACATCAACTTAAGTCATGCATGATTCTACATTTGCTGATCGAGTCCAAGTATTGACTTGATTTGTTTGATTAACATAATCAGCTGACAACATGGGTTTGCAAGCCATGCACATAAATAAAGGCAGTGAATTGTTTCTGTAAAACATTGCTGCAACTGATGTTACCCGGCAACAGATATTAGGAGTTGAATTTTGCAGGCGACTCCTATGTTGATCACTTAAAACAAAGAAATTGGGATTAGATCGGAATATCAACAGTGAATTTCTGTAGATTCTTTACAAACATTATTTATAGTGATAATTTTTTTTTTTGTTGTAGCAACTAATGATCAAAGTCCTACTTTTGTGGTTTCTTGTAGTGTAGCTTAGCGACTTTTGAATTGCTCTTGCTGATGTCCGTGGTTCACCTCTGCAGTGTCACCACCCCTTACAATGCTGACTTTGACGGGGACGAGATGAACCTCCACCTCCCTCAGTCGCTGGAGACGAGAGCGGAGATTCAGGAGCTGGCCATGGTGCCGCGTATGATCGTCACGCCCCAGTCCAACAGGCCCGTCATGGGTATCGTGCAGGACACCCTCACAGCTGTTCGCAAGTTCACTAAAAGAGACGTGTTCCTGGAGAGGGTGAGTGGATTGTTGCGGGACCTCCCAACAGATGCACTGTAAGATGCTTGGTGCTCATTGCAGGTTTCTCTCCACCCCCTCCCCCCACCACCCCTCTCAGGGTGAAGTGATGAATCTCCTCATGTTCCTGTCCACCTGGGATGGGAAGATGCCTCAGCCGGCTATTCTTAAACCCCGTCCCCTGTGGACGGGCAAGCAGATCTTCAGCCTCATCATTCCAGGACACATCAATGTGATCCGCACCCACAGCACGCATCCCGACGATGAAGACAGCGGCCCTTACAAACACATCTCACCTGGTGACACCAAGGTACAAGGCAGATGTTTTTATCTACCAATTTTTAAAAAAAAAAAAAAAAAAAAAAAAAACAAAGGAACCCGCAGAAGATTGCTTAAGTTATGGAATTAATTTTCGAACAGGTCATAGTGGAGAACGGGGAGTTGATCATGGGCATCCTGTGTAAGAAGTCTCTGGGAACCTCAGCTGGTTCCCTCGTCCACATCTCCTACCTGGAGATGGGCCACGACATCACCAGACTCTTCTACTCCAACATTCAGACGGTGGTCAACAACTGGCTGCTCATCGAGGGTAAGAAATGCAGCCACGGTGAATAGCTGCAAGGCTCCTCCATAGTCAAGAAGCTTAATATATTTGATTTAAGAAGGCTCCAGTTTAGGATAAATATTCAACAAATGTTTATTTCCAGATTTTATTTTCTGTCCCATTATCTAAATGCTTCCAGTTTAAATTCCATCTGTTCTTCGGTTCCTCCATCTATCAATCCATCCTTTAATTCATTCATCCATTTGTCCTTCAGACTGTTGATTTCTGTCCATCAAATCTTCTAGCATTTGTCCCTCTATCCAGTTTTCCATCTTTTGTCCATGTGTCCATGAAAATGTCTGCAGTAAGTTTTTAAAATAAATGCGTCAAAACAGGACTTAATTCTGTTAAACTGGTTTTGGAAAGTTGGGAATTTGGACATGACAAATGTGTAGGAACTTTAAAACGGAACACTTTATAAGTTCTGTCTAATTTTGACTTAAAGGGGACTTTTCTTGATACCAATATCTTTGTAACATCAACAGGTCATTCCATTGGTATTGGAGACTCCATTGCTGATGCCAAGACATACCTCGACATCCAGAACACCATCAAAAAGGCCAAACAAGATGTGATAGAAGTGAGGAAAAGTCACAGTCATGTTTTCAGCACTCAGAATAACTTTTAATTAGCTGTTTAGGAGGCAATAGAAATGTGGCACTGCAGAGTTTCATTTCTCTCCTTTTTATGTGCCAGGTTATTGAAAAAGCTCACAACAATGAGCTGGAACCGACACCCGGTAACACGCTGAGGCAAACCTTCGAGAACCAGGTGAACCGTATCCTGAACGACGCTCGTGACAAAACGGGATCCTCTGCTCAGAAGTCCTTGTCTGAATATAACAACTTCAAGTCCATGGTGGTGGCTGGCTCCAAGGGCTCAAAGATTAACATCTCACAGGTAACGCCTCTGCCCGCCTGTTATCAGAGAAGACGGCTCAGGTTTGAGCAGAGCTGAGTGTAATCCTGCTTCTCTTTCAGGTTATTGCTGTGGTGGGCCAACAGAACGTGGAGGGTAAACGAATCCCCTTCGGGTTCAAGCACCGCACGCTGCCTCACTTCATCAAGGATGACTACGGTCCTGAGAGCAGAGGCTTTGTGGAGAACTCCTACCTGGCTGGGCTGACACCGACTGAGTTCTTCTTCCACGCCATGGGAGGCAGAGAGGGTCTGATCGACACGGCTGTCAAGACAGCCGAGACGGGTACGTTCAGAGAGCAGCAACATGGCTAAAACGCAGCTAGAGATTTTTAGGTTCGTCAGCTAAAGGGCATCTTCTCGCTTTACTTCCAGGTTATATTCAGCGTCGTCTGATCAAATCTATGGAGTCTGTGATGGTGAAGTACGACGCCACGGTGCGAAACTCCATCAACCAGGTGGTGCAGCTGCGCTATGGCGAAGACGGCTTAGCAGGAGAGAACGTCGAGTTCCAAAATCTGGCGACGTTGAAGCCCTCCAACAAGGCATTCGAGAAGAAGTACGCGTGCAAAAATCCCGCACCGACTCAGTCCCCGTTAATTCTTCCCTAACCTGGGATTCACCTGCCTACTTTTTATCCCTACAGGTTTCGGTTTGATTGCACCAATGAGCGCGCGCTGAGAAGGGTGCTGCAGGAAGACGTGGTGAAAGATGTGCTGACAAATGCTCATGTGCAGAGCGTCTTGGAGAAGGAGTTTGAGAAGATGAGGGAGGACAGGGAGATCCTGCGGGCGATTTTCCCTACTGGTGACAGTAAGGTGTGTGATCATATGGTCTGCAACAAGACAGCAAAACATCATTGTTCCCCCCAGGATAAATGACTCTTAAAATCTCTTCTGACTGCAGATTAAATCAGTAGCAGTTACACATGATGAACAGTCAGCAATCTAACGCTGAAGAAAAATTTCTAAATGTAAAAAAGTGTACAGAAATAGGAATAATAAACTATTTAAATCAGGCATTGCAGGTAAAAACAGAAGCAGGAATACTGACGCAGGGCAATTGCTTGCTCTCAGTTTTATTTGCTTGAATTTATTCATTGAGATCAGATTTAATGGTTTGCGGTCTGATCTAAGCAAATGTTGCGTGTTTTTAAATCCTGTTCTCAGATCTTAAAAATGTGTTTTTGAGTTACATCTTCAATATTTGGAATAAACCTCAACTCTATGATGAATGTCTAGCAGCCTAAGAAGCCTCAAGGCGCTGTCATTGATAAATAACTGTATGAAGATCTCATCTTCTGCATTGTGTCTCTCTGCCTGTAGGTGGTGCTGCCGTGCAACCTGGCCAGAATGATCTGGAACGCTCAGAAGATCTTCCGAATCAACACTCGAACGCCAACAGACCTAAATCCTCTGCGAGTGGTGGAGGGTAAAGTTGAAAAATAAAAACTTTAAATGTCTTTAAACTTGAGAGCTGATAAATCGCATGAAATAATTACAAGTTGGCCACAAATGCCATGAAAAGCTGTCTGAAAAACACCCCAAGTTGTTATATAACCAGTTTAACAAATTGGATGAAATAATTTTGTCACCAAGTTGTCTCCTTATTTCAATCCTTATACATGTTTATCCTCCTCAGGTGTTCAGGAGCTGAGCAAGAAGCTGGTCATCGTCAACGGTGACGATCCTTTAAGCAGGCAGGCCCAGGAAAACGCCACGCTGCTCTTCAACATCCACCTGCGGTCCACGCTCTGCTCCAAACGCATGACAGAGGAGTTCCGCCTGTCCACCGAGGCTTACGACTGGCTGCTGGGAGAGATAGAGACAAAGTTCAACCAATCCATTGTATGTTCAGCAGACGTGGTTAGGAGCTGTCTGAGCTCCCATTTTCACCTGACATCTGAAAGCGTGAAATGATCCATCCTCTCTTCCCCCTCCAGGCCCACCCTGGTGAAATGGTCGGTGCTCTGGCTGCTCAGTCGCTGGGAGAGCCGGCCACCCAGATGACATTGAACACTTTCCACTACGCCGGAGTGTCGGCCAAGAACGTCACACTTGGAGTGCCTCGTCTCAAAGAGTTGATCAACATCTCGAAAAGGCCCAAGACGCCCTCGCTGACGGTTTTCCTGCTGGGTCAGGCGGCACGTGACGCAGAGAGGGCCAAGGACATCCTGTGTCGACTGGAACATACAACGCTGAGGAAGGTAAGACATCTGAAGCTGTTTTTTTTTTTTTTTTTTTTTTCTACCATTTTATATTTGATGGCATTTAAAACAAGTGTTGTCTTTCAGGTGACTGCCAACACCGCCATTTACTACGACCCCAACCCACAGAACACTGTGGTGGCCGAAGATCAGGAGTGGGTGAACGTCTACTACGAGATGCCAGACTTTGATGTGACTCGTATTTCCCCGTGGTTGCTGCGCATCGAGCTCGACCGGAAGCACATGACCGACCGCAAACTGACCATGGAGCAGATCGCAGAGAAGATCAATGCAGGTGGGTTCAGTAACGGCTCACTCAAGGTTTTACATCTAAAAGAAAACTTGGTTACGCTGCGGTTTCCTCCTCTTAGGTTTTGGTGACGACCTTAACTGCATCTTCAACGATGACAACGCTGAAAAACTGGTGCTGCGGATTCGAATCATGAACAGCGACGAGAACAAGTTTCAAGAGGTGAGCTTTGTTTAACAATAAAAGTAAGAGAATCCAATGTTGGTTTAGATCCTAAGAATCTGCTCTGCTTGTCCAGGACGAGGAGGTTGTGGACAAAATGGACGACGATGTGTTCCTGAGGTGCATCGAGTCCAACATGCTGACGGACATGACTCTGCAGGGCATCGAGCAGATCAGCAAGGTCAGTTCATCATGATTTATTCATTTTGTTTTGTTTCTGTAATGTAAAATAAAAGTAAAAACTTAAATTGGTTAAATTACAAATGTATGTTCGCTCCTCTCTTTCAGGTGTACATGCATCTGCCTCAGACTGACAATAAGAAGAAGATCATCATTACGGAGGACGGAGAGTTCAAGGCCCTGCAGGAGTGGATCCTCGAGACGGACGGAGTGAGCCTCATGAGGGTGCTCAGTGAGAAGGACGTGGATCCCGTTAGGACCACCTCCAATGACATCGTGGAGATCTTCACGGTATAAAAACGCTTCTATTCTTTTATAGCTTTAAGATTCGTTATTTTATTGGGATCTTCGCTGAAAATTGTTTGTTGTTGAAAAGGTTTTGGGTATCGAAGCTGTCCGAAAAGCTCTGGAGAGGGAGTTGTACCACGTCATCTCCTTTGATGGTTCCTATGTCAACTACCGCCACTTGGCTCTGCTTTGTGACACTATGACCTGCCGTGGTCACCTGATGGCCATCACGCGTCACGGCATCAACCGTCAAGACACTGGACCGCTCATGAAGTGTTCCTTTGAGGAGACGGTACAAGGATTTTTTTTTTTTTTTCTTTTTGGAACTCCATCAATCCTCACTTTCATTTTTTAGCATTTCTTAACAAATCTTGTTTCCTTTTCTGCTGCAGGTGGATGTGCTGATGGAGGCGTCATCTCACGGAGAGTGCGACCCGATGAAGGGTGTGTCGGAGAACATCATGCTCGGCCAGCTCGCCCCAGCAGGGACCGGCTGCTTCGACCTGCTGCTGGATGCTGAGAAGTGCAAGTACGGCATGGAGATCCCGACAAACATCCCTGGCATCAGCGTGGCGGGACGTAAGTGGAGGAAGTGTTCTTGTTTTTGTTGTGTTAGGGTAGTACTTATGTTCTTTATCTTTGTTTCCAGCCACTGGAATGTTCTTTGGCTCCGTGCCGAGTCCCATGAGCGGAATGTCTCCTGCCATGACACCCTGGAACACTGGAGCCACCCCAGCCTACGGAGCATGGTCCCCTAGTGTTGGTAGGTTCAAATACATGCACTGCTTTGGCCATTATCTTTGTTTTAGATCTTCGCTCGCTGACTCTTTATTCGGTCACTTAGGAAGCGGCATGACTCCTGGAGCAGCAGGTTTCTCTCCCAGCGCAGCGTCAGACGCAAGTGGCTTCTCTCCAGGTTACTCACCAGCCTGGTCTCCCACGCCGGGGTCACCAGGGTCTCCAGGACCAGTCAGTCCATACATCCCATCTCCAGGTTAGACACATAAGAAAATGTGCTTTTATAGTATTTACATATTTTTACACCTTCAAAAACTTGCTTAGAAAGTTGACTTTTTCCAACCAAACTCAAACTCTAATAAAGCGTCCTCTCATGAAACTTGTGATTACTGCAGAAATAACCAGTTTATTTGACTCACTGCCAATTTGTATCCCCCTAAAACAGCTGCACAAACGCTACTCTTTCACCATCTGTTAAGGAAAGTGTTGCTACAGTGTTTGAAATCGTAAAATATAAAGCAGCAGAATATTTCTCATGTTCATCGCTGTCATAATAAAACTCATATTAGTTACTCATCTGTACTTTTAAATAATTGGTTGTTGATTTTTCTTCCTCAGGTGGAGCCATGTCACCAAATTACTCCCCCACTTCCCCCGCCTACGAGCCTCGTTCACCGGGGGGCTACACCCCGCAGAGCCCAGGCTACTCCCCAACATCGCCTTCCTACTCCCCCACTTCTCCCTCTTACTCCCCCACCAGTCCCAACTACAGCCCAACGTCTCCTTCATACTCCCCCACTTCACCCAGTTACTCTCCGACGTCTCCTTCCTACTCTCCAACGTCTCCATCGTATTCTCCGACATCTCCCTCCTACTCCCCCACCTCCCCCTCGTACTCCCCGACGTCTCCTTCGTATTCTCCAACCTCTCCAAGCTACAGCCCGACATCGCCGAGCTACAGCCCGACATCACCCAGCTACAGCCCGACGTCGCCCAGCTACTCGCCAACCTCGCCCTCTTACTCTCCTACGTCTCCATCCTACTCCCCCACCTCCCCCTCCTACTCCCCTACCTCACCTTCCTACTCGCCGACCAGTCCGAGCTACAGCCCCACATCGCCGAACTACACCCCAACATCCCCCAGTTACTCTCCCACCTCCCCTTCATACTCTCCGACATCGCCTTCTTACTCCCCAACCTCCCCCAACTACACACCAACCAGTCCAAACTACTCCCCCACTTCTCCCTCCTATTCCCCCACGTCTCCATCCTACTCCCCCTCCAGTCCACGTTACACCCCTCAGTCTCCCACTTACACACCCAGCTCGCCATCGTACAGCCCCAGCTCGCCATCATACTCTCCAACCTCCCCGAAATACACCCCAACCTCCCCCTCGTACAGCCCCAGCTCCCCGGAGTACACCCCCACCTCTCCGAAATACTCCCCAACGTCACCGAAGTACTCTCCTACATCACCGAAGTACTCTCCCACCTCTCCCACCTATTCCCCAACAACTCCGAAATACAGCCCCACCTCCCCCACCTACTCCCCCACCTCCCCCACCTACACCCCCACCAGTCCCAAGTACTCCCCCACCTCCCCCACTTATTCCCCGACCTCACCCAAGTACTCACCCACATCTCCTACGTACTCGCCTACTAGCCCCAAAGGCTCCACTTACAGCCCCACCTCCCCCGGCTACAGCCCCACCTCCCCTACCTACAGCCCCGCCATCAGCCCCGACGACAGCGACGAGGAGAACAACTGAGCTGCGGAGGCGGCAGGGGGGAATCTGAAGGACTGCAGCTTTGGGTTGAGAAGGCGTCACTGTGGGACCTGTGAATCCACCAGGAAGCCCCCCCCCCCAGGATGTTAAAAACTATTTGTGAAAGACTTGAGCTGCTTTACCTGATGAGGGGTGAAAATGTTGCCTTTTGAAGTAGTTTCTTTCTTCTTTAATTTCAAGACGGGGTGTGAAGAAAAACTGATACTCCCCCAGAGGGAATGAAACGGGGAGGAAGATGTGAACATTTAAGTCCCTTTTTAACTTTGGTGTCCTGCATCCAGTCCCTCTCTCGCTTTCTCGCAGTCTATAAACGCTGGTTGTGTAGTCGATGGTGTACATGTTGCCAAAAGCCTGAGAAGTAAAGATTGTATTCACCATTTAAACATAAACCATGATGATTTCACAGAAACTGTTAAGCATTTAGAAAGTTTTTTTTTTTTTTTTTTTTTTTTTTTTTTTTTTTTTTTTTTTTTTTTTTTTTTGGGCGGAGTTTTAAGTGAAAACATTTGTATCATCTGCATAAATGCAAAATTTAAAAAAAAAAAAAAAAAAAAATAAGAGAGAAAAGAGGACATTAAAGTCTAAACTTACATAGACATATGTACCCATCACCCCATCTTCTTCCTCCTTCACACCCCAAAAACCTGAAAGATGTCACAAAACTACCCACCAGCATTCTTTTGTCTCCCATTTTAGAGACTCGTACATCAAAAGCAGACAAAAAAAAAAACAAAACACTTTTCCAGATGCGGATCTTCCCTAGAAACTGGGAATTTCAGATTTCAAATAAGAAATTGTAAAAATTAAACTGATTTTTGATTTTGAATCGATGACAAAATGGAGATCAGAATAGATGAGGGATAATAGTTTTGGTCTTGCTGCTTTTGTCCTTGTTTTCAGAAGTAGTGCACGTCTAAACATTTTTAAAAAATCCCTCCTACATTTTGCAGATTTTTGTCCTATTTCTAATAGCTGAAGTGTACTTGCGTTCTATTCAGTTTATTTATGAAGTTAACTACTACTCTGTATGAATATGAATAGAGAAAATAAGAGTTTCATTTTTTTCTCTTGTTTTACTTTTGGTGACTTTCCTAGTCCTGTTTGCAGGAAGTTCATCTGCTCTGGATGAAGAGGCAGGGGACAGATCTTAATTGCCTGCTGCCTTCTCCTCATTTAAAGTTGTTTTTTTTTTTCCTTTAGTTAAAACAGCCTGAAAGCTTAAAGACTTCAGAGGGAAACACTTTCTGTCCCGTTTTCTACACAAGTTGTAGACGGTATATTTGAACTTTATTTTTAACAAGAAATGGTCCAAAGAAACTGCACTGTTAGCCTTTCTGTTTTTAAAAACCTCACTACAGTAGTGTGAACTTCTTTTTTTACATCTTCAGTTTGTACCCGCTGCCGGCCTGATAAATTGGGATAAATTTTGAAATGACTGGTTTCCCTACCTCTTCATCCTGGAGTGATCCTCGTTTCTGAAATCAGTGTTTCCTTGTATATATTTTTTATTTTTTTTATTTTATTTTTTTTTTTTCCCTCCATTGTATTTTACCTGTGCTGAGGGGAAATCATGGGGAGGAGGTGGGTTAGGCATTGGCTCCGAATGGGAGTCCCGCTTAGCTAAAATGCATTCTTGTAATATTTTAGGTTCGGGAAATCTTAATGCAATGTAATTTTGTGGGGGGAAAAAAACCTGCTTCATATTTAGTCTCGGCTTGAATGAGCGGTGTTTTCTGGCCTTAGACACAAAGCAGGTGCGATGGACATAAATTCCACAAAGTGTTGCATTTCGTCCACTACGTTTGCATCCAACACTGTTTTCTTAACTGTGCTGTTCTGTCAGTCCACAACAACAGGACTCCCATGTAGAATGAATGAATGAATGTGTGTACGTTTGGGTGAATCGTGCGTCTGAAGGCGATGCAGGGTCTCAAGCTGAGGAAAGAATTCATCTGTCCAGTTTAAAGGAAGGTTTAACTTAACGTTGCCACTGTATAAAAATCAAGTCATGGTCTCATTCTCTGTATCATTCTCTGTTCTGTTTGTTTTTTGACTTGGAAAAAAAATGAATAAAAGTTTTACTATAATGTTGTCTTTGTTTTTTTTACTTTTTTAAATGTCTTTTTTACATAATAAAGACTGGTTTAACAAGGTTGTTTGCAGTTTTTAAGAGAAATAACATGAAATGTACATATTTATTAGGAGTTGTGGTTTGAAATGAAAACCAGAGTTTTCAGTAAAGTCTGTTAGGATGGTTTTAGTGCAACTACTTATTCAAACTCAGATTTTTTTTGTAGAATGTCCTTTACTTAAAAAAAAAAAAAAAGTACAACAGGAAAATTAGTACGAGTATCCATGATTTGCTCATATTGATTAGTAGTTCATGTCATTTGTTGATGAGCATCCAGTGTAGCTTAAATGTGCAATTAAGATAAAATAACTAGTCTTGGTTTTAGGGTTTTACATATCAGGACACAATTCTGAGCTTTACCAAATTCTTAAATATTAAACCAAGTGTAAAGAAGGATACTTATTATTTATCCTAGAATTGCACCACTCAGGGTGGCAATACGTTAACTTTGAGAATTGTTTTACACAAATGTCAAGGATTCATATATTTCCAAAGCAAGACCTCCTCTTGGTAAATCAGATCACAACCTTGTTTTTCTCTGCTCAGAATGTAAACCCCTTGTCCAGAGACTGACTACCTGTAACAAAAAGACCGTGAGAAAGTGCTCACAGGAAGGAGAAGAAGCCCAACAGGGTTGTTTTGATGCAACTGATGGGGTTTCTCTTTGCAAGCCACATTTAATTTCCCTTTGGGATAAAGTATTTTTGAACTGAATTGAGAGGACATGAATGCCGTGACTGAGTGTGTGACCGACTATATAAACTTCTGTGTGGACAACACCATCCCCACCAGAACAGTGAGATGCTTCCCTAATAACAGACCCTGGATCACCAGTGAGCTAAAGGAACTATTAAACAGGAAAATAAAGCCTTTAGGGAGCAAGACAGAGAGTTATTGAGGAGTATACAGAAGCAGCTCAAAGTCAAGATCAGAGACAGCAAGGAGGTGTACAGGAAGAAGCTGGAGAGTAAACTGCAGATGAACACTATCAAAGATGTGTGGTCTGGGATGAAGAAGATCACAGGCTTCAAGCAGAAGGAGGATCGGATAGATGGAGGTTTGGACAGAGCAAATGAGCTGAACACATTCTTCAACAGGTTCAGTTCAGGAACAAGCTCACTATCCTCCCCTCACCCAAACAGACATTCCACCCTCCTTTGACCCACAGCTTTACTGTCACACCTAAGGTGTTTTATCCTCTACCTCGGTCATCGACTCTTCTGCTTCCACTAGTTTGTCTTCAACCAAATCAGGAGATGCTGCTGCTCCCTTTGTCTCCCCCTCCTGCTTTTCTGTGTCTAGAAGTCAGGTGAAGAGGCAGCTGAAGAGACTGAACCAGAACAAACCTGCAGGTCCAGATGGTGTCAGCCCCAGAGTCCTGAAGGCCTGTGCAGAGCAGCTTTGTGGGATTCTGCAACACCTCATCAACCTTAGCTTGACCCAAGAGAAGAGTCCACTGTTATGGAAAACACCCTGTCTAGTTCAGTACCAAAGAAGACTCACCCAGTCAGTCATTAATGACTATAGACCTGTTTCCCTGACATCCCACATCATGAAGGTCCTGGAGAGAGTCCTGTTGATCCACCTAAGCAAGCAAACCAGCACATCAGGACCCCCTGCAGTTTGCTTATCGCCATGTCGTTGGAGATGAAGACACCATTATACACCTGCTATAACAAACCCACTGTCATCTGGACAAAGCAGGCAGCACTGTGAGGATCATATTCTTTGATTTCTCCAGTCCATTTAATACAATTCAGCCTGCTCTGCTTCGTCTGAAACTCAAGAAGACTCAGGTGGAGGCCTCAACAATTGCGTGGATCAATGACTACTTGAAAAACAGATCACAGTTTGAGGGACTGAAGTACTGTGTGTCAGCAGCACAGGAGCACCACATGGGACTGTACTCTCACCATTTCTTTTCACTCTGTACACTTCAGACTTCCAGCACAAGTCAGACTACTGTCATCTACAGAAATACTCAGACGACTTTGCAGTGGATGGGTGTATCAGAGATGGACAAGAAGCTGAGTACAGAGAGCTGGTGGACCGCTTTGTGGCATGGTGTGGAAACAATCATTTTGAATGTGAACAAAACAAAGGAGATGATTGTAGATTTCAGGGGAAACAGGACTAGATGAATCCCTGTTTCCATTATGGGAGAAGAAGTGGAGGTGGTTGAGAAATATAAATACCTCGGTGTTCGTCTTGACAACAGACTGGACTGGAGACTCAACAGTGAAGCTGTCTACAAAAAGGGACAGAGCACACTGTACTTCTTGAGGAAGCTAAGATCCTTCAAACTTTGTCTCAAGATGTTGTAGATCTACTATAAGTCTGTTGTTTTCTAGCGTCATCTCCTCTGCCATCATCTGTTGGAGCAGCAGCATCAGAGTCAGAGACCTAAAAAGGCTCAACAACCTGATAAAGAAGGCTGGTTCTGTTCTGGGGACGACTGTGGAACCTCTGGAGTTGATGCAAGAAGGATTCTGCATAAAATTAAGAAAATTATGAACAACCCTGGACATCCTCTTCATGAGACTGTCGTTGGAAAACAGTCTCTTCAGTCAGAGGCTTCTTCAGACTGGTTGTAAAATGGACCGCTACAGGAGACCTTTCCTGCCCACAGCCATCACCATCTATAATAACTCCTTAATTAAACGAGTTGCATCAACATTTAATTTCCCTTTAGGATATATAAACTATTTTTGAACTGAATTGAATTTGAACAACCCCTGGGTTGTCTGTTCCTTACAACAGCTCCAATCCATTGAGATTTGGAGCCGATCGTTCCTGCTCTGTTACGGTCCGATCACAGTGTTTCAGTCAGGCTGTTGTCTGTACTTTGGAATATTGCACCAGATTAATTTTGTTTTTCAGCTTTTCTGTTGTGGATTTGCCGATGTGTTTGGAGGTATTGGTACAGTTTTGGACCATCTTTAGCTGTGGGACAGTTTGCTACACATCTAACTCTAGAATACTTTGGTACACAGAGGAGTTCCTGGCTGACCCAATGCCTGCAAGGTGCCCAGGTTTAGTGGCTACAAACCAAGAACAATTCATTACCATGCTTGACAGTTGGTATGAGCATGCTGCTGTTCATTATGATTAATCTTCTTTACTTTGATCTCAGCTGTCCGAAAGAGATGTTTTTCAGTTTTGGGGTTCATTCAGATGCAACTTTAAACCTAGAGACTTTCATCTGACATCCCTTACAAATCAGCCATGCTGATTCAGTATTTCTTTAGTTGTACTGAGACATTTAACCTGCTGACTGAAGCCTAATAGCTGTAATGGTGTCTGAGATTCATTTTTGTCATTGAAGTACAGTGAAGCAAGGTCAGCTGAGGTCCCTGGGTTTGTTTACTAATGTGATCATTTCAGAATGTTTGTAGTTTCAAACTGGTTCTCAAGCCATGCATGCTCCTAGGTGTTTCCTGTACCATTAAAATTACAAACCTTCATTTTTCTTTTTGACAATAATTACATAAAATTGCAAGTTTCAAGTCTTACTTAATTTCTGATCAGCAGAAATTATTTTTCTAAATCAAAATGCACAAAGATCTTTGCATTCAAATCCATACAGAGTATGCACAAATAACATTTCGCTCTGTAGGCTTCAAATTGTTTGGAAGTGCCCATATAACCTTTTCATGACTGATGGAACCAGGCCATTTCAATGTCATTTTTCTTTCCATTTTGGCATCGAGTAAATTAAATTAAGCTAATCAAATGTATTGATTCAATTATACAATGACTATAAGGAAACATGTGCCTATTTTTTTCATATTACTGGCAGGTAAACGTTGCTCACTTTCAGGTGTAGTCATTATTTTACTGTTATCATTTATTAAAATATAAAAAAATATTCACTTTAGTTTTATTTGGGTAACAAAACACACTGCACCTATCTTCCTCAAGGGGGCGCTCTCACCTCGCTGTGAGCTCACCTTCTGCCTGACATCAATTTATCTCTTCAAATAGCGAGTCATGGTTCTGAGACTTTTTAGTGGTAAGCTGTGAAAGCTGTTGGCAAATCGAACCTCCTCACTAATTTATAGGCTGTTCATGACTAGGTTTGCTGTTGTTGCCACCTGTATTGTTTGTATTGTTGCATCAGCTGTTGAACACCTTCAGACCAGACTTTCTTTTTCAGCTGAGCAAAAATTTTTAAGCAGCTGATTTTTCCTTCCCTTCAGCATAGAAAATAGAGAATTTTTTTAAAGCCAAATTCATGTTTTTATTTGTATTTTTTCATGTTCATTGCAATGGACTGCACGACTAAATGAGCATAAGTCATTAAAAAAATGGCCACCTTTTTAAAAATGGAGTCATGTAAAACCAAATCTATAGTTACCTTTGTAAGATCATCGTTAACATTTTGACTGGAATCTGAAAAAATCTGTGAAGGGAGCTAAACATTAGGGTGATGACAAAGAGGCTTTCCAACCTTATATACTTGGAGCTCATCACCACAGATAAATTGTCAAAACACCAGAGGAGACCTACAAAAACCTGATCAGCAGTTTCAAGAGGGATTTGGCTGCTTTAATGCTAGTAAAGATGTTTCCATTGACTATTGGTAAGGGTATTAGCAGTTGTCTACATGCCATTTTTTGAATTGTTATTGCAATTTTAAGCAATATTGTTGCATATAACGTGTTTTCCTAATATCTTGCAGCGCTATTACACATCCCTCACTTGGGATGGTAAATGCAAAGCTAAGTAAAACTACAATTACTATGAAAAACCCCACAAGACCTCTAGAACATAGTCTGTTGGTCAGATTAGACAAAGTTGTTTGGAGAAATGTTGCTCATTAGAACAAAACCTTATACCAGCTGTTAAGCACGATGGCGGAGGGATGATGACTTGGGCTTGTTTTTGCAGCACCTTGCACTCACTGACTTTACCATAAACTCCTCTGTATACCAAAGAATCATAGAGTGAAGTGCAATGCTATCTACCTTTCCAAACCGGGATCATTGTTCATCAACAGGACAATGATCCCCCAAACTCAGCAGCAGATCTTGACCATAATGGCTGAGAAAAGATTCAAAATGTTGCAGTGACCTGGTTAAAGTCCAGACCTCAGTCTGAGTGAAATGCTGTGGTGGGATCTTAAGAGAACTGTGCAGAAACACAAGCCAGCAAACCTCAATGATCTGAAGCAACACTGCAAAGAAGACTGGGTCTACTTAGTTGCTACTTTACTTTTGTTTCATGAACAATGTTTTTTAGTACATTTGAGGTTAGATTTTAATCATTCAAAAACCTAGACCCCATCGTATGTATGACACCCTGCTACATAAACCTAAGTTTCTTTTTACTGTAACCAGTTAAAGTACAACCATGGGGACTCTCTCAGGCTGACTTTAAGGAAGTGTATTTCCCAGCAGCGAGGTGTCACTACACTCTTAACTACTAAGGCTGCACCCTTTCACACATGAGCTGATGGTTGTCAGAAAGGAGTTATAAAGGGTGGAGCTGCTCAAAGGGACCTCACCAGTAGAGAAGCAGGGTTACAAATATATAGTCAGCTGAAACCAGAAATTTAAATACACTGTTAAAACAAAAAAGACACATAACTGCTTTCCTTGCTGTCTGACATTAAATTAGACTAAACTTTTCCTATTTTATAATATAATTTCTATTTGCAGAATAATGCAGAGATTTTAAGAATTTTTCATTGCTTTCTTTAAATTCAAAAGCTTACTTACACTGAATAATAGATTTTCTGGTGCTTAATGTACGAAGCAATCCCAGA
The DNA here is from genome assembly GCA_014839685.1 of Anableps anableps. Lineage (NCBI taxonomy): Eukaryota > Metazoa > Chordata > Actinopteri > Cyprinodontiformes > Anablepidae > Anableps > Anableps anableps. Next base: position 14,883,055 of record CM026085.1, read on the forward strand.
AGAGCAGGTCACTGACAGGCCACTCAGAGAGGTAGAAGCCAGTACTCCAAAAGTGACATAAAAAGACAAATTACAGTTTGCCAGTGCACTCAGAGACCAAGATCTTATTTTTTGGGACATTTCCTGTGGTCGAATGAAACTAAATTAGTTTGGCCCTAAATGACTGATTTACATTTAATGAAAAAGGGAAAGCTTGCAAACCTGAAAACACGAACCCAGCTGTAGGTACAGGGTTGACAATATCATGTTGTTTGGCTGTTTTGCTGCAGGAGTTATTGGTGCACTTCACCAAATAGATGGCATCATGAAGAGAGAACTTTATGTGGAAATACTTAAACATCTAAAGACAAGAAAGTTAAAGCTTTCTGGCTTTAACTTTCTGGCTGATGGGGTGCATATGAGTCTTCCAAACAGACAATGACCCTAAACATACCGCCAAAGTGGTTGCAAAGTGATTTAAGCTGAAAAAGAGAGCTGAAACGGTGTGTGTAAGCAAGGTGACCAATAATCCTGACTCAGTTGCAATAGTTCTGTCAGGAGGAATGGGCCAAATATCCAGCAGTAATTGTGAGAAACTGACATAAAACAGGAAAAGTTTTGTCTGATTTAATGTTCAACAGAAATAATCTGTCTTTTTACAGTGTATGTAAATATCTGGTATTAATTGTGTGGTATATGATAAAAATAAAGTAGTAGCCAAATGAACACACAAAATAAACTGACAGAAATGGCAAAAACTACGTTGAAATTTGAATAACTAACATATAATGTGTCCATTTCTTTAATATTTGTAAAGCAAAAAACAAATAAAAGTATAATGGATTCAGGTGACTTGAATAACTGTATTACAACTTTTTAGTAAACAAACTCATAATACTTGATTGAACAGAAAAAAAGAAATAGAACTGCTATTATGAAGCTGTAACTTGGCTTCAAAATGGACTGAATCTTAAGTTAGTTGCCCTTTTCAGTATCAGATTCTGGAGTTTCAGCAACAAAGTCAAAGGCATTAATATCCACACATTTTACAAGTAAAAATAGATAAGAGGCCACTCCTGGTTATAAGAGAATCCTTCTGCTTCTGCCTCTAGTAATTTTTCCCAGAGAAAAAGGCTGAATCAGATTTTCTGTGTGAACTCACACAGATAAAGCTGTGCAAGGGGGAATGCAGTAAAATCCTAGATGAATCCCTGCAGACTGCACTGGGTGTGTTCTCAGTATGTGTCAAGGCCTGGGTGATGTGATGCATGACTAATATCTGTTTGGACTTGTTTCTATGGTGAAATTTACCAACAGCAGAGACACTGAATCTGAGTCTTTTCATAATTTCATGTGTAATTTTCAAGTGTAAGAAGAAAGATGCAGATTTTTCACGTTATCCTCCAAAAATGTTCCACAAAAGGCTTTTTTTTTTAAATTAAAACTTGAACATTGTTACATCTGCTTGTCCTTTTTGTTTCTCTGGATGGTGATTTTCCAAAAGAAATCTAGTTTGCATGTCAGTACTTCTCTCAGTTTAGCCTCTGATTCAATCAGGTTTCCGCTGTTTCATATAGCTTCTGTGGTTGCCTCAGAGGGCCGGGCTTTAGACGACCACAGACTGAGGCAGGAAATATTTGGTGAATGTGTGTGTATGTGTTAAAGACTTTGTGTGTTTAAGTTCAAGTTTCTCCTCGCATCGCTGCATTTCCTCCCTGTTCTCTGTTCAGACGTGTTTGGTCCCAGCACCGTCTTCTCTGTCCAAGGTAAGTCTGACATTTCTATTCTTTTCATTCTTTGTTGTTTGATCCTCCGGGTTCATTTTGTTTCCTTTCCCACTTTTTCTTCTCCTTCAGTTTCCGAGCTGCTGTCCTTTTCCCTCTCTGTTTGCTCATCACATTCCTTCTCCTGAAAGCAGCTGAGGAATCTCAGACCAGGACAATGAAGCTTCAGTTTTGTTTCAGTCTGGATTTGCTCTCTTTCCACCCGTCCTTATTTCCTGCAAAGCTCCTGTTATCAGCTGGGGAAAACCCTCGTCTATGTGCTCCATTTTCCCTGACTCATTTGCTACATGTCATCAAATGTGTAAGCTGTTTTACAGCTTTTTTAAAGCTAGCTGACGTATTTAATCAGACAATAGCAGGAAGTTTGGTTATCACTTATTAATTTGTGGTTTTTAACAATATTCCAATTTTACCTATTTTTTTCTCTGTCTTGTAGATTTAAATCTTAATCAAACCCAGCGTGTTTTTCATTTCAGTGCTCACTCTCATTGTCTGTCCACGCCTGCTGCTCTCACATTGTCTGCTCTCATATTGCTGTTTGCTTAGCAGAGCATGAATGACTGATTGGGTCAAAGACCCCAGCAGTCTTGCCGCTCCCTCGGGTCTTCACCTGAATGGTTTCCCCGTCCTTCATCTTACCAGACACCACTTAAGACTCCATCAGACAAGTTCAAGAGGCCACATCTTTTTTTAATTAGCTGAACTTTTTGTTTGTTTCGTTCGCCATTATCAAAATTCACATTAGTAGCCATTGTTCCTGCCATGTCAGCTGATTGATTGAGTTACAGACATGAATTGGACTAAGGATTAATTTACCTTCAGATCACAATGGAGTGAAAAGGATGTCAAGTGGAAGATATTTTCCTAAATTTACTTACAGTGCATTGCAAATCTATTGCCATTCCTTAACTTTTCAACAGTTGTTCTATCAGACTTTTAGGTGGTAGACCAACACAAAGTAGTTTCAAATTGTGTAAAGGAAGATAAATGATACCTTGGTCTGAAAATGTCTTACAAATAGAAATCTGAGCCCCTAAATATAATCCAGTGGCAAACATAACATCCCCGACTCCAACATCTCTCTGCCCGGCTTTCTGACCATATGGCCAGACAGAGATTTAAAGAGGAGCGGCAAAATCCTCTTTAAATCTCTAAAATGAGGTGGATTAGCAGTGCTTACCAACAACTGATGGTGTCATCCAGAACATGTTACTGTGAAAAATCGTCTCTGCTGCTCGGATATCAAGCTGTTAGCATGTCATGACAGTCGTCAGAGTGTCTTAGAGCAACAGTGTCTTCAGTCAGAGGCCTGTACAGATTCATTGCAAGACTGACTGCTACTGGAGGTCCTTCCTGCCCACAGCATCTCCATTCACAATGACTCTTCGAAGATACTTGGATGATATGAGTTGCGGCAACATTTAATTTCCTTTTGGGACAGTCTAAAGTATTTTTGAATTGAATTAAATTGAACGTTGAAGCAATCCCTCATCCAGAGCAAGCATGTGGCAACAGTGGAACCAAACCACTGCCTTTGGTCCTCTGGTGGATAAATTAGTCCAAAGGATCTAGTGCCAGATTGTGCACATGCCTGCTTTGTCAATCTTGATTCTAAACTTTGGAAAACACATATTTGCACTCAAAGCATATACCTCGATGTTTATGGATGATCTAGAAATGAAGCAGTGTTTGTCTGGAAAGAGGAGTCCTGATACTTGTGAGAACAGCCATGTGACCTGCAATTATGGCTATGAAACACAGCTTTTATCCTTTAAAAAAATACAGATGCTTGGGTGTAATTATGTAAAAGTAGCAAATTCCTTGAAAATCCAACTTTAGAATGTAAATCTTTTGTTCTCTCCACTCCTGTTCTACTGAACTGGAAACCAGTTCTAGGCCATTCCTAGAAAGGCCTGTAACTCCCTACAGCTAAGCTGTGGAGAAGCAAAAGGATAAAAAAAGACAGATGAGCTTGCTCTTACAGTAATTATCAGCCTTGGTGCCTAGCTTTAGCCAGGATCCAGGAATCCGATTCTACTCCCCCCTTTCTCTGCGTGCTTGGCGCCCTATCCACAGGCTGCAGGTAGGCTTTCATCACCGCAGCTCCAGTTTCCTCCCGCATATAAGCTAACCGGGCCAGGTGAGCTCAAACACTCCTCCTCGGCAGGCCGCTCGATACCTCACAGCTTCGCACATACAACAAACACACAGTCCAGCGGGCACACAGAATGGAGCCGGAGGCAGACAGCATGCCGGAGGCACCGGAGGAGATCATACAGTTAAGTGGAGTGGGGCCTTCTTTCTTTACTCTTAGAGCAGCTCTTCCAGCACTGTAACCTTAACCCCAGGGCCTTTGTATGCGCCGCTTTGGGTCCTCTCTGTTTCCCTGCTCTCTTTGCTCCTCTGCTCCTTTGCTGCCATACTTTATGCCTTCATATATTCACTTCACTGCACTGTCTTGCTCTCCTGTTTGGTTGTTTCGGCCAGTAATAAGCCAGGGGGGTGGAGCTGCACTGGCATCCTGTTTGTCAGACCACAAAACTGATAACCAGTTCTGAGTAATTTCACTATTCCATCTAATGAGATGTCCTAAAATATAAAAGAGAGTTTGTTTCCTTGTTTTAACATGACTCTAAACATCAATATTAAATTAAATATTTACTTTCAGTCCTTTATCTTTTTATGGTAGATGCCTGGCGCCTTTTTGGTGGAAAACATGAGCCATAAAGTTCTGACTTTTATAGTGACAGATATTGTGACTGCTCCACTTACAAGATGTTTATTTTAATCCAAGCTGTATAAAACTGTCTAAAGATGTCCATAGATCTGCAGAGGAGCTCTGACTTCAGCAGCGGTTGCTGTATGCTCCATTCATAAGTGTCTGATTTTGTTCTGTAGAAGAAAAACTGTGGAACATTTATTTGGCAATCCTGGTAAAAAGAAAGTGTATTATTTTTTTGCCGTTCACAGAACAAAGTTTAGAAGAGCACAAAAAAAAAAAAAATCTGTTAAAATTATTTTTCACAAAATCACCAATGCCACATTTATTGGCACCTCAAAAACACTTTGAAAATAAATATTAATGAAACCATTTTAATGTATATTTTACCTGCTGAAGCTTTAATTACAAATCTAAAACCTTCTGTTTCCTTGGGGTAAAAATATGATGACTGTCTGTCTTGACTTATCTTCAAAATGTTAAAAACATTTGCAACATGCAGTTCAAGTAAAGTAGAAAGGCTACAAGAAAAAGCTTCAGGGCTAAACTTGTTCATATCTTCTGTCAGAGCAATAATTAAACTGTGACAAACAAGATCAAAGTTTATCTTGGTGTCACACAAATTATGGATGATGGTAACAGAGAAAATAAAAGCTCACATTTGGAGAACTGCAGCATAGAGCGGCATCTTGGGCTCATCAAGTCTCCACCTTGTTTGTGAGGGATGCCAGTAAGCCTTTTCTGTCCTAACATCACAAATGCAAACTTGTTGAGTTTGGTAAATACTGAGACTTTAATTGGAACCACGGTTCCAGTTAAAGCTTTGGTTGAATAGGACCAATATTGAGCTTATTAGTAACAAACAATTCAGGTGATAAAGCAGTGTTAAACCATGGGTACATGGAAAAGCATTTGATAATCACCGTTATGTATTGTGGGAGATCTGTGATGCTGTGGATCTGTTTCTCTTCCTCTTCCAAATGCCTTTGAAAATGTGTTACAGTCCATGGCATCATGAACGCTTTAAAATACCAAGATTTAACTAAAAATTCAGGTAGACTTTGGGTATTTCAGCAACATAATGATCTAAAATCTTCAAATCAACACAGAAATGGTTCAAGAGTCAAAATCACCCCTCTTGAAGAGTTGTGGCAAGAGAAATCCAATTAAAAATAAATTTTCTTAGACCACTGTCAATAGTTGTGTCCCTGGTCTGTTTTTACTCTTTTTTTCTAAATCATTGTCATTTTGAAAGCAGAAGCTACACTGTTCTAATGAAATTCTAATTCTATTTAATCACATAATTCGACCAAACCTTTTTGGTCTGTGCTGAGATTTTGATTATGATAATATGTACAATGATCAGACAGAAATGTTAGAAATAGCAGAATGTGTTCGAGTATTTCCTTTACCTCTTCTGTGCACTTTACTTCTCTCTGCCATGACTCTTGGGAAGTTCGTCCAACCCCAACTTAATACAAGCTTTCAATTTTGATTGTGAAACCAATAGATTTTGTTCTTATGATAAAATGTCTGTTTGCATTTGTAATATTTGCATATACACTATATTGCAAAATGTATTTACTCATCAATCCAAGTTATTGAATTTAACCCGATACAACACCTTTGGGATGGATTAGCACAGAGATTGTAAGATCGGCCTTCCTGTCCAACATCAGTGTCTAACCTCATAAATTTACTTGTGGAAGAATGGTCAAAATTTTTCATAAGCACACTCCTAAACCCTGTGCAAAGGCTTCCCAGAAGAGCTGAAGCTGCAGTAGCTGCAGCATTGTGGACCTTGTGGACTGAGAAAAGGACGTCATTCCAGTTGATGAGTGTGTGAAGGCAGATGAGCAAATTCATTTGGTGATGTGGATGTTAACAGCCTGACTGAGCAGCATTTACACAGGAGACGTTAGGAGTCTTGATGACTGTTTTTAAAGTGAAGTTCCAAAGTTTCAGAAGATATGCATGGTGATCGTAAACAAGCTCATTTGAATCAGTGGCATCAGTATGAGAGGCTGGATGTTTCAGTCAGTTTGGTGTTCCTTAAGTTGTTTGCCTGAAACTCAGATTTTAAAAGCCTGAAGAACCAGTTTAAACCAAACCAACTGCAGTCTAGTCACGGTTTGCCTGTGGCTTGATTTTGCAGTCAAAAAGAGAACATTGTCATGGAACAGTGAAAATGTACGTTCGGCAGCATCAACACTCTCTCTGTTCACCTGGAGGTTCACATGCAGATCGATGACGACTGAACAGTTCTCCTCCTTTGAATCTCAAATGATCAAAGTTGTCTCTTCTATCACTTTTCACTGTATTTTGATTTATCATACCCCTGGCCCTGCAGGTGTCTTCTTAAATGATTTTAATGACTTTTTATCTTCTTTATTATAACTGGAAAAGGTTTTAATTCTTGGGGATTTCAACCTTCATGTAGATGACGATGCATTTGGACCAGCTGTGGATTTCTTTCAATAACTGAAGTTTTTAATTCTAAGCTGCAGGTAAATGGACCCACCCACATCAAAAGTCACATTCGCATCAAGGCTTCCATGTTGCTGATCTCTGTATTGAGGATGTTCAGATGAGTGACTATTGTGCTGTGCTTTTTGACCTCATTGCACACACAGATACTGCCTTTAAAGACAAGCTCACAAAGGCATATTGTCGCTGCGAGTGCTGCAGAAAGATTTTGTGGCATTTCAACTCAAGTCCTTTGAATGATTTCTTTGATGTCGACAGCTGAATGCATTGCTTTGATAGCCGTTGTGCATCTATTTTAGATCAGGTGGCACCACTCAAGTCTAATAGGGTGTCCCATAAAACGTCCCATCGCTGGATCAGTGAGAGCATTTTGAAATGCTGGAAAACTGAGCGCCTATGGAAAAGCATTAAACTCGAGGCCTATAGATTATACTTGAAAGAGTTGATGTCTTCCCTAAACAGCTAAAGCTGTCAGCTGATTGCATCATATTAATTCTACTGTCTTTTTCTGTTCGGGATGCCCCTGTGCTCTATGAAGTCAACTACAATGAGTTTTCACAGTTTTTTTTTATTGTTTTACTGTCTTATCTTGAGTCTTTGACTTGATTGGACCTTGAGTTACCAAAGTGTTTAGCCTGTCTATCCCTGTCATCTGGTCTATTCCCTACCTCACTGAAGCATTATTGTGAAACCAAAACTTTAAAAAAATATCCCTTGACCCAACAGATTTAAAGATCTGTAGCCCTATTTCTGGCTGCTGACTCAGGAAGATGTACTGTTCTAACCCTGCTGGACCTCTCCTGTGCCTTTATACAGTCAATCACTCCATCCTGATAAACACACTGAGGGGTATGGTTGGGATGACTGGTGTCATGTTGAAGTGGTTCCCTTTATATCTGACTGGCAGGAGCTTCTGTGTCTCAGCAAATATCACAACATCTGACCCCATAAAACTTCCTTGTGGTCTACCTCAGGGTTCTGTCCTGGAACCAATTTTATTTATGTTGTGCCACCCTTAGGTAGAATTATATAGCACTTTAGTGATGTCTCTTACCACCTGTTTGCTTTGATGTTCAAATTTATTGCTCCTTTAAAATGTCTGAGGCCCACAAATTGAGCTACTTGAAAACATTCTTTACACATAAACCACTGGCTGAGCAATTATTGTCTACAACTGAACTCAAATAAAACTCAGACTCTTATTATTTCCCCAGACTGTGCCATTCCTGGCATTAAACATTACCCAGGCAATCTTAGCCAGGCATTGAAACCTAACATGACAAATCTAGGAGTCATTTTTGATGAAGCCATGTCTGTAGAGCAGGGTTCCTCAGATCCAGTCCTTGAGGGGCAGTGTCCTGCCGCTTGTACATGTCTCCCTGGTCCAACAGGTGTGAATCAAACTGCCGAATCATCTCCTCAGTATCCAGTCAACTTTTCCAGAGTCCTGCTGATGGCCTTATTATTTGACTCAGGTGTGTTGAAGAAGAGACACATCTAAAAGTCGCAGGACATCGGCCTTCCAAGAACTGGAGTTGAAGACCACTGCTCTAGAGCAACATATCTGCAGATCTGCTTCTTCCAGCTGTGTCACATCAGCAAACTCTGAACAATCATCTCCAAAAATGAGCTTGAGATGTTGATACATGTTTTTGTTTCATCACGTTTAGACGATTGCAATAGCCTGTTCACTTGTTGAAACAGAAAGGGTCTGGCCCAGCTACAGCTGATAAAAAAAACTCTGCTGGGAGGATCCTGACGCGCACTAACAGAAGAGCCTCCATTACCCCTCTCTTAAAATCTCTTGGACTCCATTGATCCTTTTAAAAAGCAACCTAGGACATTTTCTAAACTAGCATTTTAGCCTCAGTAGTCTCTGGGCTGCTAAGTTAAGATGTATTTCCTAAAAGCTTCTTTCATTGTGTTTTTACTGTTTTTTACTGGGTTTTTTTTTTCACTGTGAAGCACTTTGTGACTGCTGCCTGAGAAAGGTGCTATATAAATAAAATTTATTTACATAAATTTAATGTCTTTATAAACTAGTGTGAAGTTTTTGTCACCATTATTGACTAAATTCAGCCAAGAAATTTGAGAACAGGAAGGATGTATCAACAGTTCAAACATAATCATCCAGGACTGTTGACTGTAAGCAAAGCAGCTATATAGCTTTGTATTGTTTTCAGCAACTCCTTTTCTAAGTATAATATTCATCTGGTAGATAGAGAGGGATGTGTAGAAGGAAGTGAAGATAATTTATTATCTAATCATCCATAACATGAACATAAACATCCTGGTACATTTATGTCCATCATCTGAGGAGGGCCATAGGATGCAGTTAGGAGAAACAGAGCTGGACCCTCATATTAATTTAACAAGCAAGTCATCCAAGAATAAAGTGAAACAGTTATTTGTGTTGTTGCTCCTGATGAAGAAAATCTCATCCACATATTCCCACGTTGCTGTCACACATTGTCACATTGGGGTTTTATGTGACAGACCAACCCAAATTAGTGAAGTGAAAGGAAAATGATGCATGGAATCAGATTTTTTTTTTTTTTTTTTTTTTTTACAAATAAACATCTGAAAAGTGTGGCCTGCATTTGCATTCAATCCCTCTGAGTCGATACTTTGTCAAACCACCTTTATGGAAAGCGAACCTTGGCCTAAATCTCAATTATTTTGCAGTGTCTGACAGATTTTCCTCCAGGATTGCTGTGCATTTAGCTCCATACAACTTCATGATGCCCTCATCACCATGTTTCATGGTGTGTTCAGGCCAGGGTGATGGACAGTGTTAGTTTTCTTCCACATGTTTTACATTTAGACTGAAAAGCTAAATTTGGTTCTTATCTGAGCACCTCCTTCTATAGGTTTGCTGTGTCTCCTACACAAGTTCTGAGTTTGCAGCTTGGTTGGAAAGGAGGTATTAAAGGAGCATGATTCCAGATGCACAGCATAGTTCATAGACTTTTATTATAAAAGAAAAAAAATGAAAACCATGCAACACTTTACTTCCTCTTTTATACACTGATTCATGTTGTTCTGTCATATGAAAACCCATAAGATATCTTGATCTTTGTGGTTTTACATGACAAAATGTGAAAAAAGTTTTTTTTAAAAACTGACTCCTTCAACTTTTTAGGAGATCAAAATTGCTGCTTTTCACTCTTCTAATGAACTGTAAAGAAAATATCGCTGCTTGCAGCATTAGCTTGTATTGGTTTTGAACCGACAGCAGTCCTAGAGTTTCACCACATCCTGACAAATTAATCATTAAATTTAAAACACACAAAACTTTGCATCCTGCACACTGGCACCTGTTTCTTTATCACAGACCCCTGCAATCAGCCTGTTTTTTGGGGCTGTAACGTTCAGCTGGTGTTGAAACCAGGTTAGAGAAGCAGAACCATTTTCACTCTCTGCACCAGGTGAGGTGCCTTCTTTAATAAAACACCAAACATTGTTCTTGTTTCTATGAAAGGCGCCTCGGTTCCAACTTGACATTTTTTTCGGCGCAAAGAGGAGAAGCGAGATTTGAAGAGTAATATGTACTGATTCTGTTGTACCAATAAAATAAACCACCAGCAAACAGGAAAAGGGTAGGCTTGTGGTTATTTGCCCCAGTTTTAGTTTCAGCATCTCAAAGTGTTACTGTTATTTTTTTTTTTCTTTGAACAGAGTTAAAAGGTGTATGAGTGACATATCTGTCTATGAACTGGAGCTGTCGTTACTGCACCAACATTTCATTTTATATCCGGTCTACTCTGTTTATCTAAAACAGAATTGCATGAATAAGATAGATTAACATCAACACCTCCTTCATCTATATCTGAATAATTCTCGTGTTTTTTGCCTTCTGTTAGTGGGTGTTTGGTAACTCTAGGTTTAGCTTCTTCTTTCGCTTCCTCCTTTTCAACATTTTTCCTAACAGAAACAGTGACTCAAAACAACGTATTTAAAACTTCCCCTTCAGGTTACCAACAATGTGTGAATCACTCATCAGATGAGCATCACATGAAGCTTCACTTAAATGCCTCTTTTCCATTTTTTTACCTCACCAGTCTGGTTTCTTCTCTCCCAGCAGAATGTTCCCGCTCAGGCCAGCACCGGGTCAGTTTGGCCCAGAGGCCCGGAACCCCGGTCTTAGGGTGTGGAGGGTGGAGAAGATGAAAGCGGTGCCGCTGGATCCCTCCGAGGTCGGAGCCTTTTATAACGGAGACTCCTACCTGGTGCTGGAGAACCGGGGCGAGCAGGGAGCTGACCTCCACATGTGGATCGGTGAGAGTCTGGATGGGACTCATCTTGCTTTTATTCCATGCATCAGTCAGTTGAAGTCAACATAGAGTTGCAGCAATGTGCAAAAGTTTTAAACCATACCCAGACTTTGCTGGAATCTCTTGAGGGGGTGATCAGAATGTTTCCAGGTGTTGTCAGTGTTTTATAAATAGTTTTTTTGGACTTTGATTTTTGCACACACTTGATCTGACCAAGACACTGTCTATACTAACAGCAGTAGTCCTGCTTCAGATTATGCATTAAAGGGATAGTTTCAGATTTTTCGGCGCAAAGTTCTGTTAAAACCTGTCGACCTGCAGTAGAAAGATGTAACATTTCAGAGAGTTTGAAGAAAAACTAAGAAATCTTCAGAAAGCTTGCAACATGTCAGACGAACTCACTCAACCCCCATTTTTGGAAACAATTTAAAATCAGTAAAACTCAAAATAGAAATACCCACGAAAAACAAAGCTATACTAGAAGATATTAACCATCTACAACATTGTTAAATGTTTATCATTAAATTTTAGACTCAGAACACATAAAAATCTTTAGAGTGAAACATAAATTGCTCTCAACCTTTCCATTTGTTTTCAAAATGAATTTTTCTGAAACCAAAAAGCTCCAAAACAGGAAGCACCATCGTATATGGATGATGACATAGTGTTTATGAAGGATTATTTGCTGTTGGTGAAACAGTTGTTTAGTGAAAAGAATGGGCCAACACCCGAACTCATCAGGATAACTGGAGCTGGTCAGAACCACAGGAGGAATCAACACATCCATCCTTGAAGTCGGCAGTGTTTTGATGTTCAGTTTTTTTCCCAAGCAGTAATCACTCTGGTGAATTACAGGCAGACTGGGTACAACAAACATTTGTAAAACCATTGGAAGGTGCCGGTTTGTTAGGTCTCAGCGATACTGGTCAAAGACAACAGTTCTCCTTACATCCTTCTCTTCACTGGATATTATTTCGAGGTCAGTCTTAACTTCCTGAACTCAAGCTGGAGACTTTATCTATCACTCCTTTTTTCTTGGGTGGACTTTATGCTATGAATTATGAGTTCGATGTTCCATACTTGTGCTGGCATTTTTGTTTTGTCATATTTTTTAGAACAAATTTCTTGATTTTCACTTGGGAGTTAAAGTTGAGGCTGATGACTGCATCAATCCGCCTCGTCAGCTGCTATCAGCCTGCTCCAAATCTACAAAGAAGTTGGAGAGTAAATTTATGGATTTATTGACAAGCTATTTATGTTTTCATATGTGCAAAGCCATCATAGAGAGACCACTCCTATTGTTTTCCAGGTCTTGTAGTTAACATAATTTTGGCTGAGAAAACCACAACAAACTTAACTAAAGTCTGTTGTGAAACTAACCGGTTAATTATTAGCAATGAATCCCAAGCACATTAAAATTTTCCGTTTGAGTTGTTTTATATCTTTTTGTTCCAGGTAATGGATTTATTTGTAATATATTCACAGAACCTTACATCCAAGTATGTGAGCAATCTTTTTGATGTCTTTATAGGTTGCAGCGCTAACAATTTTATTCAGCAAAAAGATACAAATCAAACAGAACGTTTTTGTTTTATGTTAAAAATGTGAGATGCCTGAATTAAAAAAAAATTAGATAAGATACATTTTTGTAATTTTAAAATATAAAACAACAAACTAATTCTTTATTATGTTATATCACAAAACCAATGTTATTTTGCCAAAGAAAATAAAGAACCAAGGAAGTCATTGCAGCTTAGAACATGGTATTTTATGTAGTTTAGTCCAAAATAATTCATACCTCTGGCAGATTCTGACTGGTGGACAGCTTCATACTTCAGACAGTTACTGTGGTGCAGGTGGGTCCATTGTAATATGGTTAGAAACCCCCACTCTGTGGGGACACCGGCTGCTCAGTCCTTGTTTCAGCTGCTTTTAAACCACAGCCTTTACAGCTTTGATTCATAGAAATATTTTGCCCAAACTGCTGATATCTACAAATTAAGCCCCAAATTATTATTTTTTTTCTGGTTCTCGTAATCCTGATATTGTATATCCTGTTGTTTCTTCTTGTTTCACAACCTGAGGATAAATCATCAAAGCAGCAGCAAAAACATGAAAAAAATCTGGTCAGCAAACAATTAAAGAAACAATTAAAAGAATAATATTCCTTTTGATTTGTTTTATTGTCTTTTGAAAGCTTATTTTACTTTCTATCAGAAACAAACATTTTGTTGAATAAATAATAATTTTAAGTTTAGATCTGCCAGGGGTATGAATAATTTTGGCCTTAACTTTTCTGGGGGGAGTTTCTTTGTTTGAAAGGAAGCAGGATCCAACAAAAATCTAATAACAAGTACACACAGGCAAATATGACAAACAAAGCTGCTGAAATCAAGGCTTTTTCACCAACGCCATGCCACATATAAATTTCCTTCACCTCTCATCTTTTTTAAATGCATCAGTCTGAATAATTTTGAACAGATTTGCAGGAGCTGTATGAGAGTACAAACATTTGCACCTGGTTGCAGTTCCTTCTCCAGTTTCTGTTTTACTCCATCCTACAAAAGAGCTAACCTTGTGCTGTGCTTACTGCACACCTCAGCCTGCTCCAAGTGCTGCGGCTGAATAACCGATGACCCCTGGCAGTGCTGGTGATGACACATGAGCTACAGTGCTGACCCGCCGCAGCGTTTGGGCTTCATGGACAGGGACAATGGGAGGGAGAGAAGGATGAGAAACAAGTCCCGAAGGAAGAGGGGGGCCAGGGAAGGTTTTTTGAGCGGCTCTCATGAAAAATGCAGGAGGGATGTTACAGTACTCAAATGTGGCCATTGTTTCCAGCATGTATCCGGTGCTTAGGTAACACTAAGCTGCCTGTCACGACTTAGATAACGCTCTGTTTGCTCAAGCATGTGTTTCTGTTTGAACTGCCCTCCTCCGCTTGTTTACAGATAAACACTGAAGTTTCTCAACCATTGATCTGCATAACCAGCAACAGATCTGCAATTTCTTGGAGCGACGTTACCATGTCTAAGTAAACCTCTTCTGTCACTGGATCTTTGGAGCAAGTGCTTATTCAGTTCACAGAGATAAAAAGAATATTATCCCCTTAAAACAAACTGCATAAACAAGTATAACAAGGTTCATACTAAGTCTACCTGCATGATGATATATGCAATGACACAGTTCATAAGATACCACATTACCTATTTCTGCTTTTTGCTGGGTATAAAAATATGGATTTCGGCCAGGGTTAGCTTCTGATATTTTCTGAGAAAATCTGACTCTACCGTAACATGTTTACAGCTTTAATTTATTTTAAACTAAAAAGACAGTCATAAGCATACTTAACTAATTATATATATTAACACACAAAGGCAACATTGGAGAAGAAAAATGCAGTTTCATTGAATCTGTTTGGCCCGTTTACATGATGGACTGAATGTATATGTTAACCATCTGTTATTGTCCTATTTAACATAAGTGAATACATGTTAAAACTATGATAAACTATGTCATTTTTGCCACAAACCTTATATATTGACATGCAATGATATAACATTTCCCAGGGTCGAAGCCTGCAGAGAATTGAATTTTTTTTCCTGCATTTTTAGTTTTCTAGCTTGTGTTTGAAGTGATGTGCTCAAGTAAATGTCATTGGGCCTTTTGAAGACAAATAGGCCCATAGCACCACAGATCCTCTGCTGTGCTTAGCATATGCATGAGGAGTCTTTTCACATCATACTTTGTTTCAAACCAAACCAACTGAGTACTTGTTGCTAAAAAGCTCAATCTTAGTCTCATCTGCTGAAAGTACAATTAAGATGCCAGTATGGTTTAACTAACTCCACCCGTTTATATTTGCAATAGCAGTTCAGAAAAGGTTTTTCCTGTCATCTCTCAGAAACACTGGGTAGCAACATAGGCAGCATCTTTTTTTTTTTCTTTTTTTTTTTATGACCCCAAGATGCTTTGCTGCAATTCTGCATGTCATGATGTTTGTGATTGTGGTGACCAGCTTAACCAACTTTCAGTTATTACTCAGAGTGTAGATGTGGTAAAATTTAAGAGAGAAGTCGTTTCCTGACTTATGAAGATAAGCACAAGCATGCTTTACTTGAATGTAAATGTATGTTCTCTTGTCTTTCCCATTTTATGAAGGGGCCTTCGTTTTGCATCATTTTTAAGCAGCGGTAAAACAAGATGACGAATTAAAGTGTCCCAGACCATCTGAATAAAGTTAAAAATAGAAGTATGAGTTAAATTGTGGTTCTGGTGATGCTTTAATAACAACACATTGGCTTCTTTTCCACACTACACAACTAAAGGTTGAGTTTTTCAGTTTTTAGTATTAGATTTTTTTTTTTTTTTTTTAATGTTTTGCTGTTTTCCTTCTACAGATAAAAATCAGACATATAATCAAACTTTAAACCTTATCATAAGCTTGCTGCTGATGCTTTTAACTGTTTAACTTTCTTCTCTAGATAAGAGGTCACATGCAAATTTAAAGATATGGAGACATATAGTCAACTGAGTTTAAACATTACAGGTTCAAATAAACAT
The DNA here is from genome assembly GCA_014839685.1 of Anableps anableps. Lineage (NCBI taxonomy): Eukaryota > Metazoa > Chordata > Actinopteri > Cyprinodontiformes > Anablepidae > Anableps > Anableps anableps. The sequence goes on from CM026085.1 coordinate 14,898,861, forward strand.
GTCAGAGGTGGAGCAGTCAGAATGTTATCTGCCCTTCTAAAAGTCCGTATTTCATTCTTTAAGCTTTGCTATAAAAACATGCCGAGGGTCTTTAATTGAAGATGAAGATGGACTGTGTGAATATTTATAGTTTGGAGAGAAGGGTCCTGCATATTAGTATTTTTATAAGCTATTTTACATGATGCCCTGCTGCTCTTGCTGTTTTGATTAAACGCAACATGTGCTAAAATAGGGATTTACCCAGTCAGCTGAAGCAAAGAACGACTCCGCCCCATAAATATCGTGGGCATAAAAAAGCAGTACTAAGCAAAGCAAAGGCGTGAAAACTGTGAGAAAAAGAGCCACTAGCATCTGAAGGTGGAAAAAATTTCTCATTCCTAATAGATCATCATTCAAAAAAGCCTCGAGTTTCCTATGAAACACACCCCACAGGGTATTAACTGTACTTCATCTCCGAACGTTATTTTTTTTCCTCTTAAGTGTCATACTCATGTATAGCCGCAGTAGAATTGCCATTTTAAACATGGTGGAGGGGCTTGCGTACCCCTGTGATCCTGGGGCTATATTCAGAGGTTTGGCTCCCAGTAGGTCTCCCAGTGCAAATCAGCCATGATTCCATCATAGCCAGAACTTCCCCTTTACCAACACTTAGCTACAACCTTGTCTCTTAGAGATGCTGCCAAGTTATTTATAAGCACTTTCAGTAATATTGACAATAATTAAACAGCTCCTATATTTTAACCAGGTTTTTGCATGTCTCTCCATGCACCTCCCTTATCTACAATCATTTCTAGGCCTTTGAGAGAAAGTTTCTTACCATGATTCCTCTTTAGTTTTTTTTTTCAAATAGCTTTAGGTCCAGGCTCCAAAACAATGTATATTTTTGAAGGAGAAACATTTTTTGTCATCTTTGGTTGTTATTTCAGACAGCTCTTGATCCTGAAGATTAGCTTCACAAGACTTTAGTGTTCCTTGCAGGACAGATCATTGCTACTACTGAGAACAAAATCAAGAAACAACAGGCCTGATAGTATTTCAGGAATTATTTCCTCTCTGACCCTGTTTTCTCGCTTGTCTTCAGGAGAGAAGTCCTCTCGGGATGAGCAGGTAGCCTGTGCCATGCTGGCCACCCAGCTGGACAACTTCCTCAGTGGTGACCCTGTCCAGCACAGGCAGGTTCAGGGCTTTGAGACCCCTGAGTTCATGGAGCTGTTCCCCAGAGGGGTGAGCTACAAGGTGAGCCTCATCTGTGGAAATTCATGCATAGAATGCAATATTCTCAATTTGCTTTAAATGGTTTTGGTTTTTCTGTTAGACTTCCCAATAAGTAGAAATTTTTGTAAAGCTGGTCTGAATTGGTTGCTTTTTATGGCTGGATTCTTCTGTGATAAGGATGATTTCAGATTATTTTTTATGATTGTTTAGGTAAGCCTTGCTACAAACATGACCGTTGACATAATAATCTTTGATTCCCATCAGGTTACATTACATAAAGGCATAAAACACAATGCTTTCCAGTGAAGATTTTGGGTTTTCCACAGGAGGGAGGCGTTGAGTCTGGTTTCAGGAGGTCGCAGGGTAGTGGGACGGTCCAGAGGCTGTACCAGATCAAAGGGAAACGCAACATCCGTGCCAAGGAGGTGGAGCTGTCCTGGAGTAGCTTCAACAAGGGTGACTGCTTCATCCTTGACCTCGGAGAGGTGAGATAATCTAACCGTAAGTGAAACCTGCAGCCAAAGTGTAAATTTTCTTTCAGGAATGTGATGAAGCTGCTGGTACACTCCAATGCAAAGCAGTAAAAATAAACCAAAAATTGTGCACAAGCTGGATAAACACATAAATCTCTGCATAAAGTTTCTGATTCTGGCTCGCCACTCTGCAGACAATTCTGTCGTGGACCGGATCACAGGCCAACATCTTCGAGAAGCAGAAAGTGCGTGAGATTGCTTCGCTGATCCGAGACACAGATCGACACGGAAAAGCCCGCGTCGTGGACACCAGTGAGGGGGAAGAGCCTGAGGAGATGCTGAAGGTACAAACAAAATGATGATCAGTTTAGCTCATGGGATTATTGTGACCTCCAGGTCACCAATTATGATTATAAACGGGTAAACTGTTTGGTATCGTTCTGCTTTTTTCACCAGGTGCTTGGCCCGATACCAGCTCTGGCAGAAAGCACCCCTGAGGAGGACAGCAAAGCCGATGCTTCCAACTCTGCTTCCCTCTACAAGGTTATTTTATCTACTGCTGCTCCCACCAAACAAGTGAGTCACCAAACTGGAGATATAGAGCTGAACTAGTCTTGAACCCCTCTGTAGGTATCTGATGCCACAGGCTCCATGACGACAACCAAGGTGTCAGAGAAGAGCCCGTTTGCCAAGGAGCTGCTGGTCCGGGACGACTGCTTCATTCTGGATAACGGAGCAAATGGAAAAATCTTCGTCTGGAAAGGTGAAGACAATCTTCCCAAGTCCAAAACAGAACATGTTTCTCCTGAAATAAATGCAATAAAAAGTGATATTCAGTACCTCACAAATTACATTGAATTTGGTGAGCAATTACATTTTTGTGGAGCCCTGGTATTTGCAGGGGTTAGGGACCACAGCCGCCCATAAATAGTTAAAATCTGCAAATACTTGAGACCGCCTCTAAGACTACTTATAACGGCCTATTTTAATGGCTCAAACTCCAAACATACCTTAAAACACATTAATACACATAGTGAAAACCATCTTGCACTATTGCTAAAGCTAACATCCATGATCTTCCTTATTTTTGCTCTTGGGGGTACAGCCAATAAACAGATAATGACTCCTGGATTGGCTGCTTTGTAAGCGCCAGCCAATAGTGTGTCAAGTAGCATTGCGCCGAGGTACCTCAGCTTCCCAAGCTGTATTTTCGGCAGAATATTTTAGAAATGTTTTCTGGAAAAATCAATGAATAGGCACATTTTTAACAAATAATTTGGAGTTATGTTGCACAGAAAAATATGCAAATATAGGCGTTGGTCCACTATAAGAGTATTTTAATAGAACAGCACTATATTCGCATCCGTAAAGAGAAAAAGAAGCAAGGAAAAATCTGTCTTGCAGTGACTCCTGGGTTAAGACATATACTTTTTAAAATAATCCAAGAACAATAATTATCACATTTACTTCAACTTTGCTTCTCAACAAAAACTATGAAGCCAAGATGGACCTGGGTTTGGCTCAGTGTGTTTAATTAATACACTTGTCATAAACGGTTATTATCAACTTCTAAAAACATTAACAGTCGGGACGTCACAGCATCATAATCATGAGTGGGTACAAATGGTGTGATTTTTAGATGCACAAAATAAATAGAGGATATCCATGAGAAGATTATTCAGTAGCTGAATAGAGATGCTTTTCAGATTAAATTCACATATTTCTTCATCTGTGCTGCTTTATATGAGCCAGAGAATCTGAATAGAAAGATGAACCAAAGATATATGTTAGCCTCATGTGTGCATGATACAAATGGGTGTCTCAATCTATTTTTATTATGCAGGTTTGAATAAATGTGGAGTGGCTCTCAAAAGTTTACACACCTATCTTTAAGGGACAGGTTTTTGTGATGTAAAAAAACTGAGACCATAAATCATTCAGAAAACCTTTTTCCATAATTATTATGATAAATATCCTCTTCAATTAAATGGAGAAACAAACAACTCCTGGTTCTCTACATCTCTCTCTAGTGTTATCTGGTCTGTGTTAGGATCTGATGAACCAAAGTTGATGTTTTGGGACAGAATCCAAAAGGTAAATTTGACATCGAGCATTGATGCATAGTGGTGGCACCATCATGCTCTGGGGTTGAGGTTTTTTCATTCATAACTGTGTTTTTGCCAAAATAAATGAAATCATAAACAGAAATAGCTGTCAGGTTTGACACAAAACCTTTAACTTTCTGCTAGAAAGCTGAAAATGCAGAGAGATTTTGTTCTTCAGCATCCAAGCATACATCAAAATCAACCAATAACCTGTGGCGTTACCTGAAGAGGACAGTGGGCACGAGATGTTCTCACAGACTGATAGACTCTGGTAGACACCTATCAAATGTTTAAAAAAAGGCTTGAAGAAATTTGTTTTTCAGTTTAATTGTGGAGGATAAATGTCATTAAACATGGAAGAAAGTTACACAAAAACCTGGTTTTTAATCAGAAATGTGCAGATAAATGAAAATCCATTTGGTGAGAAAAAATGAGAAAGGCTGTATTTGGTTTATTTTGTCTGCAGAGAAGTAACAGTGTAAATGCAAGAATTGCGAGTGCATCAAAAAGAAACTTTTATCACCCTAACAGATCAGCACGTTTACTTTTCTTATTGATAAAACAAGTATTGGTGAAAGTTTTCACAAGTGTTACTTTGGACTGCATGGTCAAAACCTCACAAGCCTAAATAAGCACTCTTAAGGCATTCTTATCAAACTGTAGTCCTTCTAGGTTTTCAAAGCACAGTGCATATGTGATATTAATGGAAAAGAAAGTAAAAAGAAAGGCAATCGTGTTTGCAGTGGCACTCTGTTCTGTTTACGACCCTGTTATAGAGAAACATAAGCTCTGATAACAATCTGTTTAACATCAGGTCATGGAGCAAATGCAGAGGAGAAGAATGCTGCGCTGCAGATGGCGGACAACTTCATCGAACAAATGAAATATCCAAGAATGAAAACACAGGTTGGCATAAACATAAAGAATAAGTGGTGCAGTATAGATGTGAACATCATCGATACCAGTTCAACTGGAAGTCAGTGAGCAGCACAAGTGAAAGGCTTTTTGTCCTGCAGGTGGAGATTCTGCCTCAAGGGAAGGAGACCATCATCTTCAAGCAGTTCTT